>BPLT01000213.1:0-745046 GCA_019656295.1 Rhododendron mucronatum var. ripense
TCCCAAGTACAAGAACGACACCCCAGCTCACTGGACCAAGCAATGAGCTACTCTATTGCCACCACGCCTGACAAACAAACTTCAAACCCCACAAAATCAGACCGAGACCGCTTGATATCTGCCAACACCACAACTACTCGATTATGCTCTCCCGACTGCGACTGAATTAGATGAACCACGTGCTTCCACTCTACAAGAAACTAGGTAATAGGTGACGAAAAATGGTGACGAAATTGGTTTTCGTCACATATAGTACACATTGGTGACGAAAAACTAATTGTGGCGACGAAAACAATTTCGTCGCCAAATGTAATAAATTGGCGACGAAATTACTTTTTCGTTGCCAAATATACCAAACCAGCGATGAAATTAATTAGTCAACTTTGGCGACGTAAAATTTCATCAACAATTTAATTTGTTACAATGGTGATGAAATTTGACCTTTGACAACGAAATATTTCGTCCCTAATTTTGTTACAATGTTGACGAATTTTTTCGTCGCCATAAGGATTAATTGGTGATGAATTATTATTTTTTTTTTGTCAATCTACTCTATTTATTTAGTTCTAAGGCTCTCTAGGGCTCTCATTAAAAGCCTTAGAGACAACAAATAATTATGACCCTTTATGATTAAATGATTAAAAAAATAAAATCTTCGCATTGGTTCAAGCGTATTGAAAATTGGAGTACTTAATTTTTTAACCATAATTTCACTTACAAAACCGTAGACAAAATAAATTGAAAATAAAAAGAACAAAAAAACATAGAAATCAGCTTTTATCGAGTTAATTTTTTCTTATTTTTCCAAACTCAAGTCCGAATATAGATGGATTTCGATTATTTTGTCAAAACAATCAATTGTAAGTTAATTTTTTTGCTTAACGTGTATATTAATGGTAATGGTACCAGATGATTAATTTGCACGAATACCAATTCTGTACAACAAGATAATGGTATTTAATAAATAAATTTTATGTTTTAAAGTTAAGCAAAAACATAACAAATAAAAAAATTAATAGATCTCCTCTTAATTAGTTATCACATTTTATAGTAATGAAATCAAAAAATACTAAAAACAAATATTGACCATATAAGTTATATATTCGATATTCCCAATATATTTTGAAAAGTACGTCTAGTGCAATTGGTCGATTGTGCGCGCGCATGGGTTCGTAGAGTCAATGCCCAAGTTTAAAATCCAGGAGGCACAAGAAGTGAGATTTTTTTTCCATATAAAAACGGCATTAGCAATGAAATTTGATTTTTGGCGATGAAATTTTTCATCGCCAAAAATCGAATTTCATCACCAAATTGTTACATTTGCCAATGGAAAACTTTTGACGAATTTTTCCGTCGGCAAAAGGATAAATTAGCTTTCATGACCAACCTTCGCGGACGAATTTGGGCAATGAATTTTTTCGTCACTAATCTATTTGGCGACAAAAGCTGACCCTTTGAAGGGGAAAATTTTTCATAACCAATTACATGTTTTCTTGTAGTGAATTCGATCACCTTCCAGAACAATGCGATCGAATCCCAATTAACTCCCATTATGGCTTGTGATTTCGAAACTGCCGATGCTGTGATATGTTTACTTGCGGATCACTTCCAAAGATGAATGTCTATCTTTTTTAGAAGAATGTATTTATTAGCTTTTTCTTCACCAATCACACTACAATCTTCAGTACTTGCTGCAAACCATTGCGATTAAGCCATGGGTAGGTATGTGGACATTTACTTGACTATACTATGTTTAAATCTTGTTCTGAAAGGAAATTTTGGTTACAATTGTTCGGTTTGTGAAGCCCCATTTGCTTTAATTTGCGCTCTGCTGATTTTTTGGATTTTGACTTCGACAAGAGTATTTCGGTAACTGATGATGTAATCTCGAAGTTATGAATACTTGCTATATGCAGCTAATGTAACTTGTACTCCATTCTTCATTCTGTCACATGGTGGAAAATAATGAAAACAAGTGTGACCCATGAATGTATTCAACTGTACAATTGTGAAGTCACATAAACCCTTTTTGTCTCGTATTCTCTGATTTTTTTCCCCCTTAATTGTATTGGTTTGAACAATTGCTAATCCATCAACAATTGCTGTTAATCGGGTACATACAATTATGCAAAAATGTTGATAATAGCCAAAATACCCACCACAACGAAGCAGTCCACCAGAAGATCTTGAAAAAAGAAAAGAAAACAAACAGTACGTCCACCATACTAATTTAACCTGTAATTTGGAAAACTAGATAGATACACATGATTGGATAAGAAATTCAGCCACATTATTTTAGGATTGTGTGAAAATCCCAGACCCTAAAGTCCAAAGATATTAGGTTTTGTGATTTTTTTTTTTTTTTTTCAAAATTATAACAGCCATATAAATTGATACCAAATTAAACAAAACATCAAAAAAGATGATCATCTTGCCCTAAAGAGCGCAATAACCACGAAGGAGGTCTAGCTTCCCAAGTCTTGGAACCAGAACCTCGCACACCATGACTTGCCAATGTATCAGCCACCACATTAGCTGATCTTCTCACAAACCGGAACAAGCAACTTACGAACCTTCCCGCCAATCCACGGATGTCTTCGATTATCACTTCTACATCAGTCGGGCATAGTATATCCCTGTTCAAAATCCGAACAACTTGTTGCGAATCGCCCTCAACCACGATAGTACGTATGTCCAAGGCGTACGCAAATTCCAAAGCCGCTCGCCAAGCCCCGGCCTCCGCGCACAAAACAGAGCCCATCATCCCCAAATTAGCTGCTCGAGCAGCAACAAATCTGCCAGATGTAGTGCGCACCACGATTCCTGCACCAGCTGGACCTTCTCCTGACGAATTCCTTAGCCATGCACCATCCACATTGATCTTGACACACCCATGATTTGGTCGTTCCCAATAGCCTCTACTTCGCTCCGAACTCGTAGCTTGAAGTCGAATATCCACCTGTTCCCCTGATTCAGTTGCCTGACAATACTCCGTCGCATCATGCACAGCCTTATAAATGGCAGATTGAGGTTCATACATCTGCCCCTTGTGCATTTTTTCATTACGACACTTCCAGATTCTCCATAAAATAAAAATCGCCAAAGTAATCATCTGCTTCCAGTTTTCCTCACCTTTCCATCTTTCGATTAGTTTATCAAACCACACCAAAATTGACTCTTGATTCGGCATTACCGGAACACAACCAATCGGCGATGTGCGCCACATAATCTGAGCAAACCGGCATTCAGCAAAAATATGGGGAAAAGTTTCACAATCACCCTCACAATTAACGCATAACAAATCCTCCGTAACTCTCCTCCGAAACAAGTTCTCCCTAATTGGAAGAACTCCATGAATACATTTCCACACAAAATGCTTTAGTTTATTGGGGATTGGAAGAGCCCATACCTTATTCCACACCTTTTTGTTCGCCTCTCTCATGCTAGATTCTCCGCTGCCGGCTCTTCTCTGTTTAAGCATTAATGCAGATTCATATCCTGAACTCACTGTATACAACCCGTTATTCGTGTAGTGCCATACCAATTTGTCCCCCATATCCGATCTCGACAATGGAATTGCCTCAATTGCTGTTGCATCCTCGACTGCAAAAACTGCCCTCACCACATCCATCTTCCATTCGTGAGTCGCTGGGTTGATAAGTTCACTCACCCTCATATTCCTCCCCATCGCATTAATTCCTCTAGGCCGAAAACCACTAGTTTTTGGCAGCCATGGATCCTGTCCTGCCCTCACCCTCTTTCCATTCCCAATCCTCCAACGCATGCCTTCCAGTAGCACTTTCCTCCCTTCCAAAATACTGCGCCACGTCCAAGAGGGATTCGACCCAGCCTTCGCTTCAAAAAAAGAAGAGTTTGGAAAATATTTGGCTCTAAGTACTTGTGAAAGTAGAGAGTTCTCATCCAATAAAAGTCTCCAACCTTGCTTAGCCAAAAGTGCAAGATTAAAGCATGATAGGTCCCGAAAACCTAATCCCCCTCCTGACTTCTTCTCGCAAAGTTTATCCCATGTCATCCAATGCATCTTCCTTTTTCCCGCACTCTCCCCCCACCAAAAAGACGCCAAAATAGCAGACATCTTTGAGCAAAGACTCTCCGGAATTTTAACACAAGACATCACATACGTCGGAAGAGCCATTGCCACCGATTTGAGTTTTACCTCACGACCCGCCTGATTAAGGATAATACCACTCCAGTCATCAATTCTAGTTAACATTTTATCCTTTACAAATGCAAACACCTCACGTTTAGACCGACCGATATCAGCTGGTAGCCCCAAATAATTTCCCAGTGTAGCATCTCTCCTGACCTCCATAACATGACACAGAATATCCCGAATCTGATGCGGTGTGTTTATACTAAAGAATATTGCTGACTTGGAGTAATTGATCAGCTGACCTGACGCCCGACCATACGAGTTCAGAATACCCTTAATAGTAACAGTTTCCGCACGATCCGCCCTTGCAAAAATTAGTGTGTCATCCGCGAAAAATAAGTGGCTAACAGATGGGGCCCCCCTGCAGACTCTAATCCCATGAATGGATCCCCTTCTCTCACCCTCATGTAGCATAGCAGATAAGCCCTCCGCACAAAGTACAAACAAATACGGGGAAAGAGGGTCTCCTTGCCGAATACCTCTCGATGGGAGAACATACCCGTGGCTTGATCCATTAATTAAAACTGAATATGATGGAGTGGTGATGCATTCCATAATCCATCCAATCCATCTTTCATGAAAACCCAACCTTCTCATTATAGCTATAACAAAACTCCACTCCACCCTATCATATGCCTTGCTCATATCTAACTTGATCGCCATTCCACACTGCTTTCCCTTTCTCTTTGACTTCAAATGATGAATCACCTCCTGCCCAATCAACACATTATCCGAGATAATCCTCCCTGCCACAAAGGCACTTTGATTTCCCGAAATAATGTGCGGGAGGCACTCACTCAAGCGATTAGTTAACACCTTTGCTACCACTTTATACACTACATTGCATAAACTAATAGGGCGGAGTTGCCCCATTGACATTGGACACTTAACCTTAGGGATCAAGACTAAATGAGTGTGATTGATACCCCTCAGGAGTCTACCAGAAAACATAAAACTTCTGACTGCATCAATAATATCCCTCGCCAGAACATCCCAATAATTTTGAAAGAAAGATGCAGTGAATCCATCTGGCCCCGGTGATTTTGTCGGGTCCATTTGGAATACCGCCTCTTTGACCTCCTCTGCTCTCAATGGTCTAATAAGTCTCCTATTCATAGCATCCGTCACCCTCTTCCCCACACAATTCAAGACCGAGTCAAATCCAGCCGGATCACTAGACGAAAATATATCTGAAAAATAACGAAGAATAATTCCTTGGATCTCGCTATTACCTTCCTTCCAATTGCCGTGTTCATCCTCCAGACCATGGATCCGATTTTGAACTCTTCGCTGGGCTGTCCGAGCATGAAAGAAGGCTGTGTTTTGGTCCCCCAGTTTAAGCCATTTCACCCTTGATTTGGTCCTCCAGTATTTTTCTTCTTCTCTCACTGCAGTTTTTAACCTCCCCTCTTTTTCTTTGTATGAAACCCCATCAAAAACAGTCTCCTCTTCCAGTTCATCTAACTGCAACTCCAAATCTCTAATAGTGTGCCTAGAATTCAATTGGGTGCGAGATCTCCATGCCCGAAGTTTTTGCCTACAGATTTTAAGTCGCCTTTGAATCGAAAACCACCGCGAACCCCTTATTTCCTGATCCCAACATCTTCTCACAATATCCCTACATTGTCGCTCCTTCACCCACCTACTATCAAAAATAAACCGAGGTTTGGGAAAACCTTCCGCTGCCGATTTAGAGAGAATAATCGGACAGTGGTCAGATCCCCTAGCCTTAAGGTGACGAAGGATGACATCTGGATAATCTGTTCTCCATTTAGACGATGCTAGCGCACGGTCCAGCCGGATTCTAATGTTGTCACCTCCCACCCTCTTGTTATTCCAGGTGAATGGATACCCCACATACCCCACATCGATCAATTGATTGAGCCGAATAAACTGTTGAAAGTCCCGAAGTTCCCAATCTTCTTTCTCATTCCCACCATGCTTCTCCTCATTGGATACTATGGCATTAAAATCCCCCATAATTACCCACGGCACATCCCCTTGAATCCCAAGGTTCGATACTTCTTCCCAGATTAACCTCCTTTGTCTCATATCAGTGCTTGCATATATACCTGTATATCTCCACAGCTTCCCATCCTCAAACCGCACCTCCATATCGACCCAGTAGTTCGAGCTTCCGATAACACGAACTGTAATCCCCCTTTTCCACATGAAGCATAATCCCCCTCCAATACCTTCGGGATCCACTACAAAAAAGTTTGAAAAACCCAACTCCCGACATACTTGTTCCACCTTATACCTCCTGTTCTTTGTCTCGGCCAAGAACACCCCACCGGGGGAATGGAGTTTGCACAACCCCTTAAGAGTATGGACTGTCAGGGGGTTCCCCACACCTTGACAGTTCCAGAAAAGAATACTCATTGAGAGGTTGGGGGCCATTCCCGGCTGGCCGCCTCCACCGTATCTTGAGATGTTGATTCCCCTTCATGCCTCTTCCCTCCCCCACCATCATCTGCTTCGTTAACATCCCCTAATCGCTCTATCTCCCGGCTACTGGGTTTTGTTTTCCGCTTCCCCAAAACCAGCGTTGATTTTTCGATTCCCTTTTTCTGACCTCTTCCCCTCCCGCCACCAGATGTGGCCTTACCCGTCAAACTTTTTGCTTTACCAGAGCGGGTCTTACCTACCTCCTCTGCTTTAGACGAGAAAATCAATTGAGAAGTTCCACCGGATGTCCCAATATTGATGCTGGATCGAATAGGTATGTCCATCAGAGTGACCCCTTCCAATCCAGAAAAGTCACCCACTGGGCCATCTTTAGTTTGGGTCATTATCCCCTCTTCTATCTGTACTCCAGTTTCAAGCCCCATTGTCTTTTTGTTAACCCCTTCAGGCAGGCCCAAATTCACTTTCCCATATTCCCCGTTATCCGAAAAAAAACTAGAAAGAAAAGTATTCGGCCTCTTTCCAAGCCCAGTCGAAATTGGGTTTAAAACACGGCGCCCAGCAAGCTCTCTACCTGGCCCATTGTCAATAGATGACTGCATTCCTTGATTCTCCTTCCCATGATTAATCAAATCATACGAGTTTCCTTTGTTCACGTCACTCTCGGATGGAAACAAATCCCCTACACGGTGGGATTTACCATTTAAACTAATAACTGAATTATCTCCAATTTCCACCAATTGATTATCCCTCCAGTCGCCTCCTTTATTTTCGGTAAGAATCCCCCTTTCTCCGCTCTTACCGTAACCATCACTAGGCCTAGCACCGCCGCTAGCTATCACTGTGGTCCGATGAGAAACGCCGCCGGAGCCACGATTCCGGTTCCTGTCATACTCCATGGCCTGCTCCCTCCGCCTCCTAAAAGCCGATGCTGCCTTCATCCATTCGCCATACCTACCCTCCCGTAATCGACCCTCCTGCCCATCATTATCCTTGATCTGACATACATTTTCCTCATGATCAACCCTTCCACAGTAGAAACAGAAAGCTGGGATTCGCTCGTACTTGTAGTCCACCCATACTTTTCGACCGCCTCCACATACTATATTTCCACCGCGTTTGAGAGGAGTATTCACCTTCAGCCGAACCCTAACTCGAATGAACCGCCCCTGCTCTCCCCCTTCCAAGCGATCATCCACCTCCAGTAATTCTCCAATTTTGCTTCCAATGACTCTCCCAACCTCCTGACCGATGTATTCAAAAGGAAGCCCATGTAGTTGAATCCATACATTGAAAGACTCGAAAGTAACGTCGCTTTCCACCATCCCCTCTTGCCATTGCTTAAGGAGTACTATATGATCATCAAAATTCCACGGTCCCCCTGCCAGTACCCTTCTCATCCCCTCCTCTTCCGCAAACCGAAAGTGAAAAAGATTATCTCCCACCTCGACGATCCGGAGATTCGCCGTCATCCCCCATGCCTTCCTAAGACAATCTTTAAAAGCTATCTTATTGAACTTTTTGGATGTTAAAAGCCGACCCACCAAGCTAAATAAACAAGATGAGACAACCTTTGATACCACCGCCTCACTAAGAACAATCTCCTCCTCCTCCTCCTCGGAGTCCAGTTGCACCCTCCCCATTTGCACTGCCACCTCATCCGCCATTCACACCAGGAAAATGATCCCCCCTCACTCTTTTGCGCTCGAGAAGGGAACAGTGAGTAAGAAATGATACCGACTTCCCGAAAGTTGATATCCAATTGAGAAAGAAAATGATATAGAAAAACCCTAGAGAGAAAAGTCTCTAGAGAGAGAAGCTCTCACAAGGAGAGAGAAAAAGTTTTCGTCCTATTACAATTTCTACCCTGTGGATGACGTGTATCCCGACGACGTATAACACTCCATGGTGGAACCAACTCTGAAATAAGATAGCTCTGTCCACCAATTGTGAACTCACTTTCGACAGAGATGACATCGTTGTAGGATCGGGGGACATCAGCCATATGTAACTCAACACCCATCTGGACGGAATTTTCCCAAGCCTCTTGCATTTGCAATGAAGATTGAAGGCCACGCAACACAGCATTCATAGAAGGGCGTCGGATCCCCTCGTAAACCAGGCAGCTTAGTGCTATATTGACATAGTGCCTAAAACATTCAGGAGCTATTTTTCCCATAAGGTATGGATCAATGACCTCATCGATAGTTCCACTTTCGATGCATTCGTGGAACCAGTTACCTAACCAAACCTCATCCCCATATCGGTTGGGAGAAAAAGGGGTCTCGGCACACAATACTTTCAACAAGTACACGACACCGAAAGTGTACAAGTCAGCTTTCTTTGTTACTTTATAAGTGTGCAGGTACTCAGGGTCCAAATATCCCTTCGTGCCCATAAGACGTGTTCGAACGCCCTTGGTTGCCATGCTAGTGGGAATCGGAACGGAAATGTCAAAAGCGGCAATTTCCGCGACCCATTCATTGTCCAAAAACCCATTCATTGTCCAAAAAAAAAAATTGATGGTTTTATGTCATGGTGGACGAATTGTTGCTCTACGTTCGAGTGGAGGTATTCGAGACCTCGTGCAGTGTCGATGCAAATCTGAAGCCGCTTTTTCCACTGAAGTGGATCGTTAATAGTTTCGAGGAGATGACTTCTCAATGTCCCGTTTACCATGTTATTGTACATGAGGATCAGCTCATGCTTCTCTTCACAAAATCCTATTAAAGAGACTATGTTAGGGTGAGGAGTCAGAGATTGTACCTTAATCTCGGCACTAACTAGTCTGGTCATGTGTCCCTCTCTCGATTTGTACCGTTTGATCATAACTGCAAGAGTTCCCCCCACCATACATCCCTTGTACAACCAAAACCAAGTGTCTTGGCCGATCAAAAGACCGTCATTGAAATCATCCGTGGCAGCGCGAATCTCAGGAAGGGAGAAAGGAGAGTATACAGATCGGGTAAGGTCATCTAAAATTGGTTCTTCACCATCGTTTGAACCCAAGCTCTTCCCTGCTCTCCACCAACGATTCATATGTTTAGGCACAATTTTTATGCCCCGAAACACCTTTTCGATGGTTCCCTGCAATCTTCCCTTACGCTTGTGCAATGCCAATGCAATGTCAAGGCTCTCCACCACTCCAGCCATTGTAGGCCTTTCCTTGGTTGAATATGTAAACAATCGTAGGCAAGTTCGGCAACGTACTTAAGACTACGTGGGGATATCATTTCTCCATTCAGAGAGTGATCAATGATTCGGTCAAGCTTTCCCTTTCTTATGTACATTTTCGCCCAAAGAATATGACTACTTTGCTCCTCCTCAAGTCTTTCATCTATAGGTGGCCGACCACACAAGACTTCCAATTACAACACCACGCCAAAGGCATACACATCAGATTTTTTTGTTACTCGACCGGAGATGAAATATTCTGGATCTCAATATCCTCGCGTTGCTTTGACTAATGTGCTAACATGAGTTGTTGTTTGGCTTGTAATGCATTTAGATATGCCGAAATCTGAAACCTTCGCTACCCAATTCTCATCCAACAAAATGTTTGTGCTCTTCACATCTCGGTGTATGAAAAGTTGTTTGGTACCTGTATGAAGATAGTTGAGTCCTCGTGCAGCACCAAGGCAAATGTTGAGCCTTTGGGCCCATGTTAGATGTGAGATACTTTTACCACTTTCTTCTCTACTTGATTTGTAAAGATAACTCGCGAGAGTCCTACGAGCTATGTATTCGAAAACGAGAATCATCTCCTGATTCTCGTTGCAATAGCCGATGAGCGAAACAAGATTAGTATGATAAAACTTTGAAAGCAACTTTACCTCTGTCCAAAATTCTTCAGCGCCTTTGTTGGACTGGGCGTTCAACCGCTTTATGGCAACAACGGTCATGGTAACATCATCGTTAATGGAGCCTTTATAAACCTTACCGAGTCCCCCAGTTCCAACGACTAATGCATCGTCAAAGTCCCTTGTCGCTTGTCACTATTAGTACTTCATCCAGTGAAAAGCAACGATATGATCCCTTAACTTGAATCACGCTGCCATCAATTGGTTTCTCTAGAGGTGGCAATCTCAACCCATTTTTTTAAATCCGTCCAAACCCGCCCACTTATAACCCAACACAACCCGCCCATATTATATAATGGGTTGATATGGGTTCAACCCATATCAACCCATATTTATATGGGTTTAAGTGGGTTGAAAATGAGTTTAATATGGGTTGTACTAAAAAACCCAGCTCCTTGTTATAACTGCTCGTAATCAAAATTTCGTTCTTTAAATCTAAAAAACCATGGGGAAATGATTGCCTTGCTCATCTTTCTTCAACACACCTTTCTCGCGTGTCACTATACTTTCTCTTGGTCTCCCCCCCCTCTCTCTCTCTCTCTCTAAATATTCTGAGTTGTATTGCCAAATGCATCTAAAATGGACTTGAATTTCGTTAACTTCAATTAAATTTGGTCTAGAAAAGGATGGCGTAGTTCAATTGAATTCGTTAGCTTCAGTTGAATTTCGTATTCTAAATTTGATCTAGAAATCAAATTTGGAATACTACTTTTTCGATTATCTCGTTGAGACGAATTAATAGGAGTAAAAAATTTGTCGCGAAACAAACATATACAAAAAAAATTTGAATAGAGACAAAAAAAAAAGTCACTTGACTTTTTAATCCAAATCTAAGCAGTGGCTTCGGCGAACGTAATGAAGACCGAAACTGTACAATCGGTGCAATCATTACTTTATAGACAATTCTCTTATGCGGCCTCTAACTCTTCGCCGAAGTTACGTTACCGTTTGGAAATGGAAAAAAAAGTAAAAACCTAAATTTTTAAAAAAAATTTAGCCTCTAATTGCTTCATTTTTATTTTTAAAAAAATTGAGTTTTAATCATTAAAATTTTCTTTTCTGAAACCATTTGTTGGGGGGGGGGGGGGGGGGGGGGGATGTGTGGGGGGGGTGGGGGACGGGTGAAAGAAAAAGAAAAAAAGGGGAAAAAAAAAAGAAAAAGAAAGAGGAAAACGGGTAGGGTTGGGCGGGTTTGGATTTGGATTGACTCATATTCGACCCGACCCATTTCAACCCGTTTACATTTTGACCCATATTCGACCCGTCCATATTTGACCCACGACCCGTTTCAACCCGCCCAGACCCGCCCGTTTGCCACCTCTAGGTTTCTCCTTCTCAAAAGAGATGGGGGTGTCGGACTAGTCTTCCACCTGATCAAAGGGATTCGGAGACGGCAAGGCATACGGAATCTCACCCCTATTTTCCTGGAGGTGAATTTCGTGACTCGAATCCGCACCACTAGAAAAGATAATGGCAAGCGGGTCACTACAAGAAAATGTAGATTTGGCGACACAACGAAGTACATCAACAAAAGTGTACATGGGTTGGCAAAGATTTTCGCCGACGAAAAAATTTTGTGTCGGCAAGCTGTCGGTGTTGATATATCGGAAAAGGGTTTCGCTGATGTGAATTTTTTTCTTCGTTAGCAAAAGTATAGTTTCAGCGACACGAGTTTGTATCGACAATACATGTCGGCAAATTGTATTGCGTCGGTAAAAAGGCATATTAAAATCAAAGAGTGGAACACTTTTGCCGACGAGATTTTTGCATCGCCAAAAGTCAATTTTTGAAAAAAACAAACATTGCTTCTGTTATATTTTCATGCACACACCCTGTGTTTTCGAACTCTAGACCCCAAGTCTCCATATCATGGATCTACCAACTGCACCAACATACACTTCATTAATAATTTTGCAATATCTAATATATATCACTTCCATATGTAGTACATATACAATTTTACACTAGATACCGCATAACATACACTTATATATAGTGTATAAAAGTACTTTTTTTTTTCCTGATTTGAGCAGTTTTTATTTCAATCGTTCAATAAAAAATTATTCGGAACTGTTCGGTTGAAGCTCTTTTCGGTCATTTTTTTTTTGCTGATTTCTTCCGCGTACTCTTAAAATCACGTTTTGATCACATTGAACAGCTCGGATCATCGAAATTTGATCGGAAAATAGGAGAAATGGGAAGGTCCGCATTTTAACTAAAATGAGGACCCCCTCATGTGAAACGGACTGTGTGTGTATATGTATATATATACTAGTGTTAACCCGTACCTACGTCACTACGTATCCTTGTTGGAAGGGGTTGACAATTGTGTAATTTAGGTGAAAATCATGGGCACTTAACCGGAAAGTGGGAGGATGCACTACAGCCTTTGGATCGAATGAATCTAAGCCGTTCGAACAACTTGTCCCCACACCGTTCTATTTTATAATAGAGATATTGTATATACATACAAATTACACACACATATACAGAGACAAAACTATGTACTATGGGGCTTGTGGGGGCCAAGGCCCCCGCATTGTTTCGGGAATTTTTTTTTCCAAGTTTTAATATTAATATTAGTTATTTTTTGATTTGCTAAGAACACTTGAATATTGTATTTTTTATTGCATGTTATTAGACATTTAAATGAATGTTATTAGACATTTGGATATTAATAGTAGTTGCATATTCTTTCTCTGTGCCACAAAGTTTTTTTTGTCCACAACTTAGAACCTAAAAAAATGCATTTAATTTTTTTTTCCAACTCTATTTTTGCAAATTACTAAAAATCCATGTGTTCTTTAAATTTTTGCAAAAAGTGAAAATTTAAGTTTTGCCGAACCAAAGTTGTCATCGCCGAAAGATTTATCTTTTGGCGATGCAAATTCTATCGCCAAAAGTTCCCCTTAGGACTATCACCGACACAAAAATGTCTTCACCAAAATATTGAATTTTTGTTGGTGCACATTTCGTCGCTAGAAAAAAAAAATTCATTGGCAAATATTTCGCGGGAGAATATTTCTTGCCAACCTTACTTTTGCCAACAACATTGGCAATGCACATACTTTCATCGCCAAAAAATCTACATTTACCGACACGAACTAGTTTTGCAGGCAAAAAATTCATTGCGTCAGCAATCGGGTTGCCTTTAGTGCATTTGCTTGTAGTGGGTCTTCAACAAAATTCTCTATTTCTAAATCCGAAATGGTCCGGAGAATTTCTAAGAAACACTAGACAGTGAGGGATGAGAGATATTGGTCATGAAACCGCGTAGATGATATTGATGGATGGTCAACATCAAGTGGCCCCCACCGTGTGATATGCAACCTTATTTAAAGTTGGGAAAATTACCGGCAGGAGGAGGGCCAGAGGCTTATTTACCAATCAATGGTCCCCACTCTCCAAATCACCAATACATGGTATCCCCTATTTTAATCACCAACACATGGTAACCATGACCGGAAAGGACTCTTTTGCCCTTTCATTAAGACAACGTCATTCCATCCAAACCCCCTCTTCAGCTTTCCTTTTCTTTCTGTTTCTCTGTTGGTACGTAATCTCTCCTCTTCCTCTCTCTAGGGTTTGTTCCCTCTTCCTCTCCTCTGTGCTCCCATCCTCGGAACTCGGAAGAAATGCTCCTACCCCGACACCCGACCTTGTTCCCCAACTCCCTCATTCTGCCGGAAACGCTACCTTCGAATTTGTTTCAATTGTCCACACTTCATCAGAGCTGATTCGAGTCAATCGTCATCAGGTAAGTTTTCTACGGATTAGGGTTTTTGGAGTAAATGGTAGTGTAGATTGAAACACATACCATTTTTTTGGGTAGAGATTTGAAACACATACAAATCGTGTGACTATGCATCGCCTCAAACTTGACCAGTTTTGAATAGAGATCTATACGAATTTCCATAATTCATTTGGCGTGAAACACAAGCCTAATTTCTCCTTGGGGTTTTTGGAACTGGATTTAGGTTCCGTAGTTATGTATTTGCTTCAAATTTTTCATTGATTTTGTTTTTCCTTTCTATTGGTGGTGAATGATTGACGGAACACAACCTGCATGCCTTGCGTCTATGCTATTCTAGTGGTTCATGGAATGAATTTTCAAGATGTTTGGTGACCTTACAAAATTAGTTGTGTCACTCTTGTTTATTTCAAATGCCATGCGAGCACGCCGCAAGTAATATGTTTGATGAAATGCTCGTGCGAGATGCATACTTTGTTGGAAAAGATAAAATGAAACCATTGAAATGGCTTTTTGTGAAAACCTTCTAATGATGATAACGGTAATCCAAACGATGATGAAAGTACGAGTAACTGGATTATTTTCCCATGGAACAAAATTGGGTGGGTGTAAATTAAAGCAAAGCTGCAGCATTTAGGCTTTAAGTAGAAATTAAGTCATAAGTGCATATTGATCCCAGATGCTTTTACAAAGATAGATCACTCTATCCCAAATGTACTTGTATTGACTACTATTGAGGGCCATACAAATTAAGGATTTTGTTTATCACTTTGAAGATGATTTTCTTTGCATTACAAGTACCATTAGCTATTTCTTTTTCTGAGAGAAATCAAAATTTGTTTTCTCTTTTTTTTTTTTAGGTACAAGGAAGCAAAGCTAATGGGTGAAAATAGCTGCATTCATTGCTTTGTTTCGAATGGTAAGATGGTGATTCTTTCTTAACATACACTTATTACCGTTTGACTTCTAAGTTAGATAGAGTGATTTTAGGAATCTTTGCTGTCCTTTTATGACCAAAAAGCAGTTAAACATCTATATGGTCTAGAATTTAATGGAATTGTACCTTCTTACAAAGTATGCTCTAGCATTACAATGACCTTCTACCATTGCTACTAAAGTTTAACAGGCTTACATGCTAAGTACTGATGTACACTTCCCTTCGGGTCTAGGGATGAAATTCTTTTGTTCTTAATGATGCATTGTGGCTGCTTTACGGAAAGGCCCTCGAGAATCTTCCGTTAACGGGTTGACCTATTTTTTAATAGTAAAAACGGGGTTTGGGGGAGGGAAGTAAAGGAGGGTGCTAGATGTATTGAAAATTCTTTTGGTCTGTTGACGGATTTTTAATGGGTAGATCTTGGATTTTTGTTTCGTTCTTTAGAGGTGAAAATTTTGTGGAAATGCTCCTGACAAACTATGATGAAAGTCTATGTATATTCTATGAAAAGGCTTTGGTGAACATCTCTTACTCCATTGCGAAGGGAATGTCATGGGTGGTACCCCCTTCTATTTGAGGGAGTCAATAGAGGTTTGGGAGTCGAAAGGTCAATGCCGTATCTGTAGAATCTATATCATGTAGTTTACATATGCTGGTGCTTTGTCTATTGGTTGTCTGCACAAAATATTCTGTTGTGGAGGCTGCAAATTAATTTCTATTTTTCCTGTTTGGATATGTTGTTTCAGGTGGTGCTTGTTTGTTGATGTAGTCTTTTGTTATTTGGGAGGCATTTTCTAGAGTGTTATTTTTCTCCCATTGGACTGCTCTTTTTTACATAAGGGTTGCAAAGTTCTAGTTTTATTTTCTCATTATCTTGAGCTTTGATCAAGTCGGATTAATCTTCATTCTACCTGAGGCTTTGCTTTTACAAAATTGCCCTTAAGATGAATGTTTTTATGTAAAATGGAAGGTTTGAAAATGACAAGAGAAAGGCCATGGAGGGGAAAGGGTTAGGTAATAAGAGAATGCAGCGTCCCTGGGTACTTTGTCATTGCCCAGCAAATGGTATTTTCCTGTAAGAAGGACTTATTTTTCTAGTTAGGAACCTCACTTTTCTGATATCTCCTTCAACATTACTTGTGCAGGTGCTTGTCTGAAAAAATTTGACATGGCACATTACATAGCCCAGCTAGAATGGACCATCCTACCCTTCTATTAGATGACGTCGTATCCTATTACTGCTCATAATCCCCTCTATCCTCCCTTCTTCTTATCTCTCCAATAGTACTCTCTCTCTCTCTCTCCATCCTCTTTCTATGGTTTGCCCCTCTCCAACTTCCATCCCGTAATCGGCTTCATCCTTCTACCGGAGACGTTACCTTCTTGTCCATTTCAATCGTCCATGCTTCGTCAGAAACAATTCCGACCCAATCGTCATCAGGTAAGCTATCTAAATCTGATAAAATGGACTATGCTAATCACAAGATGGTGATCAATTCAACCTAATAAAGCTTTTGCCCTTTTCATTTCTTTTCGATTCAACCGAATATTGTTTGTGAGTCTTGTGACTAACGATGTAGGTACCTATGGTTGATATGAAGTAGGTAATTGGCATGAGAACAATTATATTTAGAGCTGCCCGTACCGAAAAGTACTCTTGGTTGTTTTTGTTCTACATATATCACCGCTCATAATATGCCTCCCATGCTACCTAAATAGTTGAAAAACTGAAAATCACGAGGGAAGAAGTGGCTTGTTGATTTTTTAATTTGGCATGCTTAAACTTCACCATTTTTGGCTTCGTTGCCACTTTTTGCACAAAACTTGTGCTCCTTGAATGTTGAATTATGAAATCTCTTATTCACTTGAAATCGATTTACTTAATTGCTTTTTGGTTGAGAGATGTGTTTGTATTGCATTGGGATATTTGAGGTCGCCATGTGGTATAACTTAGGTTGATTTTGAATATTTGTCCTACTCTCGTTAGTTCCAATGTACAACAGCTCTGAATCTTTCTACCTAGGTTGTAATTAAACCTCAAGAGGTCTCATTCAAAAGAAGAAGCACAGTCCATGTCCATATGGTCATGTGTCCTGTATTTTATGATGCCTTTGTCCCAACCCATATTGTATTTGTTCTATGCTCACACTTGACTTGTTCCTTTTTTTGGTTGAATGGATTGCTTTACCAATGGGTATTTCTTCAACAAAAAGTCATATTCATTGGACTAATTGAAGGTTACTACTTTTGGGAATGCCATGAAAAAGATTGATGAGGTTTTTGTGGTAAATTGGTTGATTTTGGTTAAGCTTCTGATCAACAATTTCGGATTTCTCATGAAAAAATAGAGTAAGGATTGGAGATGGTTGGAAGATTTATTTGGGAATAGCCAAGTAAGGGTTTGCTCTCTCGTCTCAGGTTCAAAACCTTCTAGGTGCAATCGACTCCTTTGGGGCCAGTTTTGTCCCGGCTTTAATTTTATTAGGCCCCCAGCTAGTGGACGGTCGGATTGGTCCCCAGATTATTCAAGGTGCGAGTAAATTGGGCCAGAGTACTAAGTTATAAAAAAAAACAATTTATGGGGCCACTAGGATAATTATTTAGCTCCTTTCCTTTGGCTTTATTACTTGTATTCTTTTTCAGAAAGAAAAAACCAAACTTGCTTCAAAAAAACCTTCTCATTCTTAATTGTTTAGTATTTGCAAAGCTTCCTGCTCCTTTATGTAGTGCTAATGTTGTGGATTATCATGAGTTATTTTAACTATAGCTAAAACTTTCAAACTCCGTCTATCTTAAGATTTATGTGACTAGTTTAGGGATGGATATAATCTCCCAACTACAAGAACTAGTCTACACTATTGTAGCTCTGGCCGTCAATAACTTCGGCACATTCCAAAGGGATGCCCCACCGGTTTGTCTGTCTCTCCTGAACCTCCTGCTGCTAATCAGCCTAACCCTACGGAAGATGGTGAAGGGTGCTGAGTAGGTACCCTAATTTTTTCTGCTACCTTCTCATTGACTATGGAAAGTCAAGTCACAAGTGTTTATATGACTGACATAAGTGTATCTGAAAACCAACATGATTGGAGGAATTGAGCCATTGAACAATTAATATCCAATGGAACAAAGTAAGGGTAGTTACTAAGGATAAGGCAAAAGAGTTTGACATTTGGGTGAGTGTACCTATCATCCCGGTATTGCGGATTGGCATGTGCTATGGTTGTGCCCTGGTTCGCGACATCGGCTACAAAAAACTATGTCCTTATCTTGTGTCTGTGACTCAATCCTTCTCTTTTTCGGTCGGCCCGCCTGCCTTTTCACAGCGGGGGATGTAAAAAAGGATCATTTACTTTACTTCCTCAAGTAGAACAGCTACACACATCCCACTGTTGTAAAAGATGGTGCCATTGGCGTTTACCTTCCATTCTCCGCTCCAGTAGCAAAAATCTGTCAATGTTTTCTTTTCCCCATTCTCCATACCTAAAAAGTAAAAACGTAGGTTATGTATTCAATTCATGACCCAACTGATGTGCACTACAACAAAAAAAAGTTATTACATTACGTGTCAAACCGCAACAAAAAAAAGTTAGTACATTACAAAGTTTGCAAATTACATCCAACAAATATACAAAAGAAGTGGTTAAAATATAGGTCACTGCCCTTAACAGTTTGGGGCATACATTCTTACATAGAGAGCGACAAAAGTTCTTACAAGGGCTCTATGAAATCAGTGTCCTCACTCTCTACCGTAAGGGCTCTATGAAATGCTTCTTGTGTAGACATTACCAACACACCCTCCCCTTCCCTTCTGCAATGTAATGCTTCATTTCACTTCACAAATGGTATAGCGTCGGATTTGTATGTTCCCATTGGCTGCAATTGGTTGTACATGTAACTAGTATCATTCGTAACTCAACCTAATTAAGCCTCATTTTACTTGACGTTTTGAAAATAGTGATCAGAATAAGAAAGGGATTCATGTAAGTTCTGAACATAGGTCCTAGCTCGGTCCATAAATATTGACAACCTTTGGAATGCAACTAAGCGGGAATGGAATGGTCATTCTCCTAAAGCTAAATAATAAACATAAGTGAACTTTAAAACATAGAAAAAAATGGAATTGTCCTTACGATGAATGATTCATTAAAAGAAGCAAAGATGTGGGCAACACCAAAAACATTCTACCCATCTCGTACACCGGGACCAAGAGTAACAGTCTCCTCCTTGGGTTCCCTGACTTTCCTGCTCCTTGACGACTACAAAAATTGATTTCCTAATAATCCTAACCAATACACTTAAGACCCAATCAATTCCATTGCCTTTAGCAGTCCTCTGCCCCTCCACAGAAGTTGTTATCAAGTGGAAAAAGATAAGACAAGGTGGACGTACGATAAGCAGCAGATATAACTTGAGAGACAAACAGAATATGAAAAGCATCAACAGTTACATTCAAACCTGAATATGAAAAGCAGAATAATGTGATAACGTAATTTCAAGAATATCTTAATGCCACTTCATGAATTAATAGATATATTTGGAAACATCATGTAAACTTCATGAATTACTGCAACTTCCTGTAACTGTAAGCATCAAGATCAAGAAGAGGGAACATATATTTGGATAATGGATGTCTTCTCAAAATCTTGTTTATGGTCAGTATGCTCAATAAAATTTGCTTCAAAAATACCTACAAAGTTTCACCAACTATTCAAGACTTCTTTTAATATGAAATCATTGGAAAATTTTCCTAGCGAATAAGATTCAACCTTTAGCTACAGAGCAAAGCATTCAAATCTATACTACTCCAGAAAAACAAAACCTATGACACGATGCACAAAAATCAAAAACAAAAACAAGTATCACTGTATCCAAAAAAGAAACAAGACGCAAGATACAATTCCTGCTTCATGTTCTCCTAAACCAAACAAGAAAATTGAGAAAGCAGATGATATTTACCAAGATAATCAAGGGGATTCTCCAGTTACAAAACCGTTCAGTAGGCATAAGAGTGTTGAAATCTCGCCCCATAAGGAGGACAATCGGCATGCGCAAAAGTACCGAAAAAATTGTTGGTCCCGCCGTCAACGGTAGAGTTTATTTACCCCCACTTGTTGCAGGGTTTGCCTTTTCAGAGAGATAGAGAGGAACATAGAAAGAAGATAAAAAGTTGGGAAATTTTCTTCAAACAGTCATCTGGAAAAACATTGAACAAGTTTAAAAAAAAACAAAAAAAACAAGATGCTATGCCGATTCCATGTACAAAACTAGTTCTATTCATTGCTTCCGAAGGGAATGCTCGAGAACCAACCTTAATCGTCGACCCAATACGTCCAACTCCGCAACTCTTTATTCCCTCCACCTCTTCTCCAAACCGTCTCCCACCGGTCCATCTGACTGCAAATCGCTAACAAAGGGCGAGACAGAGAGAGAGAGAGGAACCGTTCTACAGAGAGAGAGAGAGAGAGAGGAACTGTTCTACAGAGAGAGAGAGATGGGAGAGTCGGTGAGAGGAGGTTCCCAGGAGACATTGGGAATTTGGGAGGAAAATGGGTGTTAGGGCTTTTTACTGATATATAGCGGAGGGTATAATTGTCAATTCAACTTCTCACACCATGTGTTGGTGAATATTTTTCCTTGTGTCATCAGGGTGGTAATTTAGAGAGTGGAGTCCATGTAGTGGTGAATAAGGCTGGTCAACTCCTCTTACCGGTAATTTTCCCTTTTAAAGTTTTGATAAAGTCAACCCACGACTTGGGAAAATTATCGTCTGTGGGACTCGGTAAAAAAAATACCCAAGACTTGGGAAGATGTTGCGGTGCCAACATATTTCTTCCTTGCCTCGCTATTCTAAAAAAAAATCAACAATAAACCTAGATACACTACATTAAACCACTACACAAACCATTACATTTTTTTATGCGGCTCATTTCGGGTACCACAAAAAATATAGAAAAGTATTCATCAACTTTAAAAACAATATTTTAGGGTGCCCTGTAAAAAATCAACTCTAATGGGTATCGGTAAGTATTATTTCTAGATTTGTAGGAGCGAAAATGCTCAACTACGCGGTTTCGGACATACGAACCCATAAATAATATTTACCGATATCCGTTAGAGCTGCTTTTTTACAGAGCCTCAAAAAACATTATTTTAAAAATTTTGGATATTTTTTTTGTATTTTTGTGAAATCCTGAGTGGGCTCCACAAAAAATATAGTGGATGATATGGTGATTTAATGTAGTGTATGTAGCATGGAAGAAGAAGGGATCCCAGAAATTATACTCCCGTGCATCAAAATTTGTAATTAAACAATCAATGTCAAATCATAAGAAAAATAATTCTACACTGTACAACTTAAATAAGGTGCTGTTAACACGAGTTCCCATTAGCTCACTGTGTCCAAAAAACTCAGGGATGGCCCTGAGCTTTCACCAATCCCATTTGTACAAACACCAATATTGATCTGATATTAAGCTGTACTGGTGTTGACCTAAAATGTTCCGCAATCGATATCAACAGGGTTTTGAGAAAACAACACTTGGAATGCTGGAATGTGATTTCTTACGACTAAGTGGATGTCTGGTATGTTGCCGTATTTCGGAACTTCTTTGGATGCAAGTAGAAACTATGAAGAATAATAAATAATCTTATTAGTCTTGAAATCGGTACAATCGTGAGTACTGCTGTATTTGAGAGGTATGAAGTCTTGTCTTTTTTGTCTTTTTTGTCTTTTTTTCACTTTATTTATGAAATTGCTCAAAAGGTTTGAATTCAAATCCTTTTCTGGTTAGAGGGTGTCCCATGGGTGTAGCAGATTATTAAACATGAAAGGATCTCAAAGATTTCCCTTGACAGATTGCTTATTTCCAGCATTAACTTAGTGATTGCTTATGGTAGGCACGGTGAACAACGTACGTATTCTGAATCCAACCTAAATGACTACCCTTCTCTATATTAACCACCTCTACCAATAAACCCGACTTTTCCGAAAAGAAACTAAGGTCGAGTTTTCCCTTTTAGCCCATAGGAAAACTGAACTTCCGACCCATAGAAGCTTAGGCCCTAATATACCATCTGCCAAGAAAACACCAAAAAGTGAATAGAATTGGAGAAAATAGAAAAGTAATAGATGAAAATAGGTACCCCATTTTGTTAAATTTCAAGTCTAAGCCAAAAGGCAATCAAGGTGTCTACGTTAGGGCACAATCAAAGTCCAAAAAAAAAAAATCAAGCTCAATGTACGTACGTAACAATTTATTAACTCCAACATGTGCAATAAGATCACGTGCCCCTATACGTTTTATAGGCACAACACAAACAAAGATGCCAAAAGCCCTACATTTGCAGAGAGGAGAGTCGAGTAAACCCATAGCAGCTAGCTATATCAACTACAACTTCATGGCAATGATCACACTACAACACGAAAGGTCTATTGCGAGGAAATATGGCGAGGAAATCATATTTCGTCGCTAAAAGTACATAATCAGCAAGGAAATTTAATTTCGTCGCCTTTTCTAGCAAGGAAATCCATTTACTTTCCAAAGGTCTTTTCTAGCGAGGAAATCTGTTTTCCTAGCCAAATTAACTTTTTTGGCAAAAAAAATTTTCGTCACCTTTTTTAGGACTCATTAAATTTTTTTATATGTCTTACCATCATGATATTACAAATACATATGAACATTATTAATCAACATAGTTCCATACCATTATTAAATTTATTTAAAGAAAAAAGTGATGAATAGGAAAAACTAGTTTTCTCGCCAATCGCATTGAAATGATGAAAAAATCTCATATTTTGTCGCTTTTCTTATTCTAATTAGCAATGAAAAATATGTTTTTCACTAATTACATGCATTAACTTTGCCCCAGTTGAAATTAATTGTTAACGGTGTTAGTTTGTTCAAATTGTAATAAAATTTATTGTTTGAATAAAATATTTTAATGACATGCTAAAAAAAGTTCATCCCATAGTTATAAACCCAATCAAAAAGGACCGGACACATGGATTATAAGTTTGGGGATGAATGATATATGCATTTTGAAAAAAGGGATATACTGATTGCTTTTCGTAGAGTAACTGGTTAATCCATAATAAAAAAAATTTAATGAAAAGCTAAAAAAAAATTGCAGTTATGTCTTATTAAAAAATATCTCAAAGTTAGATAGTCACGAATCTATTTCCAAAACATGTAAGGTTAACTTCATTTAAAAAGAAACATAACAAATTATTATTGTAAAATATAACTGAGTTAATATTGTTCGGGACACACAGGTACATACGCAGTAAGAATAGATTCATCCTCTAAAAAATGTCATATTTGCAAAAATTTAAAGTGCTCAGACAATAAAGGCACTACAAAAGGTTACCAAACTCAAAGAGAATTAAAATTAAGTATAAAATAAACAAATTTAGAAAGGTATAAAAATTTGTAAAAGGTATATAAAGAAAGCATTAAATTATAAAAAAAGCAGTAAAAGCGAATAATATTAAAGATTTAAGAAAAAGTTTAAAGAAACACTACAAATGGACTAAAATTACAGAAAAAAAGTTTAAAGAAACAAATCTAGAGAGGTGAAAAGACACAAAAAAGGGATATATATATATATATATATATATATATATATATATAAATGGTAAAGGTTTGCATTGGAAAGGAAGGTGGTGGGATGGATGGAGCGCTTGCCTCCATAGAGGAGACCACGGTTCGAGTTCGCGCGTGTCACACCCTCGATTTTCAACATAAATATAAATACTCTTCTTAACTAAAATCCTCACAATAACGTACATCATTCCCCAAAATAGTTTTACCCACGGCACATTGGCTCAATAACTTGTAATTACAAAGAGTGAAAGAGAAGTTAAATAGTTTACCGTTATCCATTTGTCAAATTGCTAAAATGAAAGTACAACTACATCTTCCAAAGAAATCCGAATGAGTGCCGATGCAATATCCCCATTCCAGCTTTAAAAAGGTTTTCAATCAATGCACGCACATTACTCCATGCTACAGCTCTGATTGTACACCTGAAATATGAAGGGTTGAGCATACACGCGCCCAATAGGAAAGTCTTTACAAACCTTGTATGCAAATGAAAAGATTTTGGACATAAAAAGAATAAAGTCTGAGACAAGTAAAGAGAATGCAATGAATACTAACTTCATGCCGGAAGCTCAACACTTTAAGAGTATGTCATTTGTCATTGATCGATCTAGTCAATCCCTTAGTTATCTTTTACATTTTCCCTTTCTATTTAAAATTTCATTTGCACACTTCTACGTTCAGTGACTTACATTCCAGGTCTTGAGGACCCCGTACGTCTCCCTTTGATCTCCCATGTGAGTTCAAATAGCTCTCTCCAATAACACGCCGAATGATTGGCTTAAAGAACTTTCCGGGTTTTAGGGCCCCATATACCCACAATGCATTTCCGGGTGCTCGTGACCCCGTACATCCACTTTACATTCTGGGCACTCACGACCCCGTACATCCGTTTTACATTCCGGATACTCATGACCCCGTGCATCCGATTCAAGTTCCGAGTATCAAGACCCCGTATGCCAATTACAACTCTTTTTTATTACTTCTCATCAAATGTGTTTCTAATGCTCTAACTACACGATTGTAGATAAAGAGAGATTGATATTAGGTACACGATCCAATACCAATTCATATTTCCATTTTGTTTCCAAACTCGTTATATCTCTACTCACTCCTCGTACTACAGGGCATCAAGTGTCAGGTACTTGCATTACGTCTCATGGTTTATCCATCGTCCTATCCAATCATTCAATCTTATCAACACCCACGTTTAGTTTAAGCATGTTCACTCCACCTATCTTAGCACCTCACGTTTCCACTAATAGTTAAACGAACGCACCAATAAAGCATTAAAATGATAATTCGTTCCATATGATAGTTGCGTTCAACACGATGAGAACTAACGAACGAGGATGACCAATGAATCATTGGAACGCTAACAATTATGTTTGGAAGTGACTTAGAATAACTAAAAATATGCTAGAAATGACCGGGTTTCAAACGATAAAGTATGGAACAAAACACCAAAACTGTCCCTAAGCCAAAGGTATCGATACCTAGACAAATGGTATCGATACCATTTGACCAAGAAGCTTTCCAAGACGCAAGAGTATCGATATCTAGGACAAATGGTATCGATAACAAGTGATTTTCTGGGTTTTGGAACACGGAGGTATCGATAACAATAGGTTTTTCTGACTTTGGAACGCAGTGTTATCGATAACAAGGAAAATGTTATCGATAACGATGGCCTACGGGCAAATTTTCTATAGATTTCTCCTCGAAGCAAACACACCTCAAACAACAATCCAAGGCACGAATCATATACAAAATCAACTCAAGAACATATAAAGAGAGAGAGAAATCCCTACCTCAAGTGTTAAAGCCGAAACCCAAGGATTCCCCAAGCCCTTAGAACTTCAAACTCCGAACCAAGCCAAATATGGACCACCGAGCTCCTACGAACGCGATTCGAGCTTCAATACGCGCAAGAATGAAAGATTGGAAGGTGTATTGTGTGGGTTTTGTGTTTGTTTGGAGGAATTTGAGTGAGAGTGAGGGATATAGAGAGAGAGCCGAGAGGGAGAGAGAGGTCGGGAGAGATGAGAGAGAATGAGACTTGGGATTTTTAATCCCCTACACTCTCACACACCTATATATACTAGCACGCACGTAAATTACACTTACATCCCCTCTACTAACAATCTTCCTACATTAACCCCAAAACCAATATCCTCCACCAATTCCTTCATTTTATTCCACATAACACATTTTAAATTTTATTAAACAAAATTGCGGGTCTCTACAGTGCGCTAGCAAAGGTCCTGGGAATTGTAGTGTTTATAGTTTCAAGACTTTTAATTTTCCTCGCCTAAACTACAATGGCAAGGAAAAAATTCCTCACCAATTGTTTAAGAAAAGGCGAGGAAATATTTTTTTTCTCTCAAATACCATTTGCGACGACCTTTTAGTGAGAAAAATGGGTGAGGAAATTAGGTACTTTAGCGAGTAAACTAAATCCTGGCGGTTTATTTACGTTTTTGGTCCCCAAAGTATTAGCGAGTGACCAATTTCGTCCCCAATTTAAACATTTGTCCAATTTCGTCCCCAATGTTTAAAATGTGTGTCAATTTGGTCCCCACACCTAACGCCGTACCTTTTGTCCGTTAAAATGGAGGGCATTAATGATATTTCACCCCAAAATACTACAACAAAATGAAAAAAAAAATTTAAATATCAAAAAAGGAAAATAAAACAAAACAAAACAAAAGCATCAGTGTCGATCTGAACAAAACCTATCCTCAAGTTTTGATTTTTGGCCGGGGAAGAAGACAACTGTTCTTAAATCTTGATTCAAGAGAGTCTCTCCCTGTCTCTCTGTGAGATTCCTCTGTACATTCCCACTATATCATATTTGGAATATACAAACCCATACTCGAGCAAAAATTTGAAACTCCAACAACCTTCGTTACAGTTAATGTCTTCTCGAAAAATCAAATAGCTCAAACTATTGGAATGTCCTAATTGTTACGAACTACCGACTAATTAACCTATTCAAACCACCAATCCACACTGCAAGCAAATAAGTTTTAGCAACTAATTAGTGAACAAAAAGTTCTCAGAGAACATAAAAAGCATTCCTTGAAGATCCCCAAATTCGCCATCCCTTTTTGAAACCCTATATCCTTATCTAAATTAGCCAACCCAAACATATTGGCGTCGACGACTCGGTTGACTATCTGAGTTACGTCTGTGCTCCCCCTGCCGATGAAGCCGACCACTGATGGTGAAATAAAACGAGAGGGGGAATAAAACGACTAAGTATTACCAGGCGAGGGTGAGGAGAGAGGGGGGAATCCGCTGCAACTGTTTGGGATTGTGAAGGATTTAAAATTTTGCTTGGGTATGGTTGATGGAATTAGGGTTGAGGTTGAGATTGGGAGGAGGAGAGAGAAGGGGAGTGGCGTGAGATCGGAATCGGGGTTGTCGCCGTCGCAGTCTCCGCCACCGCCACAGCCGAGGACGCCAGTTAGAGCGCAGAATTTTCGGGTGGCGTTTATGGGAGGCAAGGCAGGGGGGTGGTGGGTCTTCTACTCAATCAGATGATGATTTCTTGTTCAGATCGTGCCAAGGCCTTGCCACTGATGCTCTTGTTTTTCTTTGTTGGTATTATTTTAGTTTTTTTTTTTCATTTTGTTGTAGTTAGGGTGAAATACCATTAATGCCCTCCATTTTAACGGACAAGAGGGACGGCGTTAGGTGTGGGGACCAAATTGACACACATTTTAAACATTGGGGACGAAATTGGACAAATGTTTAGATTGGGGACGAATTTGACCACTCGCTAATACTTTGGGGACCAAAAAGGTAAATAAGCCAAATCCTAGCTATAGGCCTTTCGTGTTATAGTGTCAATAAAGAAAGTAACATATTCATATCATCAGGTTGTTGGGGCTAACATATTCATATCTCTTTGAGGCATTGTCGGTGTTGAGTACTCTTTGCAACTCCTTGCAAGTGGGCGGTGGAGCCCCCCAAATTAATTGAAATGCGCGAAAACTGGCACAGACATTGAGATATCAAAAAGGAAGCATGTGAAAGGAATATAAAATGTTCTTCTTCTTTTTTTACTTCCATTAACAATTAACATCTTGGACTACAAAAAAAAAAAAAAAAAAAGAAGAAAACTTCAGGTCCTTACCCTTGAATCCTTGAGGATTGACCGAAACCAACAATGGGTCAGAATTATAATCAGAACCTGATAGGCACACAAGATTGTATGATCTTGAGTGCTCAAATCCTTCGATTTGTGACGTTTCTATGTTCATTTAATCGTTAAAGTCAAATATTGCACGTAAGGTGTTTTATTGAGCTTTTCAGGTAAAACGTGTGATTAAGGTGGTTTTGCGTGCCAAGGGATGTTCCGGGATGTAAACTGGTGTCCAACCACTCGAGGCCATAGAAAGTCGTGCCGCCAAATCCTAAAGCCATGAGACAAAGTCTTGGATGGAGTTCAGGAGGAGGGATGAGGTCTAAAGCTTTAGTAGGCAGGTTCTGCTGAATTTTGCC
This sequence comes from Rhododendron mucronatum var. ripense, assembly GCA_019656295.1. Classification (NCBI taxonomy): domain Eukaryota; kingdom Viridiplantae; phylum Streptophyta; class Magnoliopsida; order Ericales; family Ericaceae; genus Rhododendron; species Rhododendron mucronatum. The sequence goes on from BPLT01000213.1 coordinate 28,238, forward strand.
GGACGTTATCGATAACAACAGGAAAAGTTATCAATAACGTCTTCCCATTCGTTCCCTCAAGCTTTCCAAGGACCAGGTGTTATCGATTACGTAAATAAAGTTATCGATACCCTTGCACTATCTTTGTCCAAAGGCAAGGATCGAGGGCGATAACAATTTCTTATGTTATCGATAACAATGTGTCCGGGCAGATATTTTTCTTACTTTTTCAGACTTTTCACTTATGGAAACTTTCTTTTAATGGGTTACTTTTTGGGGCTTTTCCTGACTTTTGAGAAGAGAGAAAGTCCTTTGTGTATAAATAGGACCATCTCTCTCCCTCTTTTTGAGGCTAGCTCATTACCACTTTTAGTTTTTTCTCCGTTAAAGCTTTTCAAGCTTTTTCAAGTGTGATTTCCATTGAACTCAAGTAAATTTTTGTCGTTCTTTGTTTTCTCATTTGTTAAAGTTGTTCATACAGGTTGGATCTATATTAATACCAAGTTTATTTTCTCTTCTATCGGTTAAAAATGTTTGTTAATTTTAACATGTCTTCTAGTCTTCTAAATATGTGTGAGTAGTCGATTAGGCTTGGCATCGGGGTGATTAACGCTTCGAGAATTAAGTTTATCTACCCTTTCTCAACTCTCAACTTAAAGTTTAATATGAAAAATGAGCAGAGCTCAGCCTTTATGTAACAAAACTCGCCGATGTTAATCTCCGGTAATCATGTGCCCGCTCACATGGTTTCGGAGCGATGTCTCGGTTCGTGCTTACCAAAAGAACTAAAGATCTCACTTAATTTCCATGTTACACTTCTAGTCTTCAATAGTTTCACTGCTAAATCTCCGGTTGATAGCCTATGCCGTGCGATTCAGCCGAGTTTTCTTTGAGAATGGTTGGATGACTTAAGTCCCGGGCGTTAGTCATTCCAACACCTTGCCGCTTGTTTTAACTTAGTAAAACTTAATTCCTAGTCTTTTTGTTAGAGCATTCTCATTACTATCAAAGCAATACTAATAGTTGGCAGTCTAAACGCCGCAAACCTTCACACCCAAAAATGTTGATAATACCCACCACAACTAAGCAGTCCACCAGCAGATCTAAAAAGAAAAAAAAAACAAGCAGTCCACCATACTAATTTATCAAGTAATTTGGAAAACTAGACACAGACACATAATTGCATAAGAAATTCAGCCACATTATTTTAGGATTGTGTGAAAATCCCAGACCCTAAAGTGCAGAAATATTAGGTTTGGTGATTGGACCCTATTACAATTTCTACTCTTGAGGATATAGGAGTCCATGGTTGAATCAAATCTGAAATAAGATAACTTTGTCCACCGATTGTGAACTCGCTTTCGACAGAGATGACGTCGTTGTAGGATCGGGGGACGTTGGCCGTATGCAAGTTATGCAACTCATCACCCATGTGGACAGAATTTTCCCAAGCCTCTTGCATTTGCTTGCATTTGCAATGAAGATTGAAGGCCACGCAACACATCGTCCATAGAAGGGCGTCGGATTCCCTCGAAAGGCAGGCAGCTTAGTGCTATATTGACGTAGTGCCTAAAACAATCAGGAGCGATTTTCCCGATAAGGTAGGGATCAATGACCTCATCGATAGTTCCTCTTTTGATGCACACGCGCGTGGAACCAATTAAGTAACCAAACCTCATCCCTATAGGAAGAAAAAAGGGTCTTAGCACACAATACTTCCAACAACACGACTCCGAAATAATACACGTCGGTTTTTTTTGTCACTTTTCCGGAGACCAAACAGTTGGGGTCCATGTATCCCAACGTGCCACACAAAGTTGTTTCAACGCCCTCGGTTGCCAAGCTTGTGGGAATCGGTACGGCATATTTACAGCCGGCAATTTTCGAGACCCATTTATCGTCCAAAAAAATGTTGGATGGTTTTATGTCGCGGTGGACGAATTGTTGTTTTGAGTTTGTATGGAGGTATTCGAGACCTCGTGCAATGTCGATGCAAATCTCAAGCCGTTTTTTCCAAAGAAGTGGATCCTTAGCGCTTCCGTGGAGATGGCTTTTCAATGTCCCATTTACCATGTAATCGTACACGAGGATCAAGTCGTGATTCTGTTTCTCCACAAAAAGTTTCGAAACCGAATTGGCTTTGGGATGCGAGGGCGTGCCAGGACAAGTCTGTCCGAAGTGTTTTTAAGGCCTTCGTGCCTCAAAACCTGACTTCTATCGAGAGATTGTGCTCAACCTAAAGGGTAAGGCCTCGTGACGGTTCGTTGGTTGCCTTGTCGGGCTAAGGACTTGAACTATTTTCTATTCGTTGCTAGAACAATGGAAAGAAAGATAATGCAGTAAAACTAGAAGTAAACGAACTCCATTAATGACTCAATGAAGTTTGGATACAAGAAAAGAGGTAAAACTTGAAATATTATGAAGTGAATACAGGGGATGCTTGAAAGAAATGGAAATGAGAGTGCATAAGCTATAAGCTCTTGAGGTCGTGGACCCTTGCCAAGGCCTCCAGAACTGAGAATTATAGAAGCCACAAGCCTTGAGCTGCTTCAAAAAACTCCAATGCATGGCTGCCACGTGGCCTTCCAGCAGAGGCCTAGGCTTGAGCAGCTTCGAAAATGGTCCAATGAGGGGCTACTCTCTGAACAAAACGTGCCTTTCACTTCAAGAGAACGGCAAAGGCCTGAGAAACCTCTATTCTTTCTGCAAAAAGAATTTCAGCTCCTGCAACATCCAGGCCTTTGAGCTGCTTGAACACTCAAGCTGTTGCTTGAATGTACTCCCTCCGGGCCCACCACCACTGAAGACCAACATCCCTTCCATTTTACTGGACCTTGAATTCCTTGTGGGCCCTCAACCCTTTGAACTCCATTCTTTACGGGAGAAGGATCGAGAATCAGCAGCTTAGGCAGGCCTGGGTGAGCTGCTTGTGAGCAGTTTGCTTAGGTCTGCAAGAGTCATTCATTGGCACATTCGTGGGTTGCATGCTTGCCATCTGTTGCTGTCCTGGTATCATGCTGAAAAAACAGGGGCCCACTAGTCCAGACCTTTGAGCAGTTTGTGAGCAGCTTACCCGGACCTGTCTCAGCAAGAGTATTCTAGACCTTTGAGCTGCTTGTGAGCAGCTTCTAGGCCTTTGAGTTGCTTGTGAGCAGCTTCTAGGCCTCGTTCGAGGCTTTAAACGGAGCTGTAAAAATGGCGGGCCTATTTCATCACTTAGGCCAGAACTGGATGGGCCTTTGACCCATTGTAAGCCTTCTGAGCCTTCAGCTCGGTGAGAAAACCATGGCCTTCATTGACTTGGGCATATCCTGTAGGCCTTGTTGCTTTTATGACTTAAGGTTGGGCCTGGATAAGATCTTTTAGATCAACTGGCCTGATTTGGGCCTTTAACTGATTTGGACCTATTGAAAGGCCTTGTCGTTTTCAAGAGTTGGGCCAGGCCCGATTTTTATTGGAGTGAGATATCGACGGTAGCTGACTTTCCAATCCTTCCCATGCCTGAAATTTCCAGCGAAGGCCGTCTTTGAACCGATCAATCGACCTCCTGAATTTTTGGCCAAAAATGGGTGTAAACATTGCCCCCCCACGCCTTGAGTTCAATCGAGAAATCGAGGCGTGTGTAGGTTCCATTTTGGCCTTTCAATGGGGCTAAACCTGAAAAACCGAGTGTGACGGCGAATTATCCGGTGCTCCTATCACACTTAATCAAATTTCAGACGTTTCTGTAACTCCCCATTTGCAAATCAGCCGTCCCTTTTTAAAGAACACTTGTCTTTTCCAGGCACCACCTTTTACCGAGAGAGAGAGAGAGAGAGAGAGAGAGAGAGAGAGAGAGAGAGAGAAGTACACTCTAGAAAAATGGAATGATGATTAATCCCACATGGGTCCTTCCCATTTCCTGAAAATGAAGGGGTAGTGGGCGGTTATAGCTTCTCCTCATTTACTCCTTCTATAACTCTCTTCCTCTTTCTCATTTCAAAAACCCATTTCCATTTCTATCTCTCGCGCGACCGAGCACAGTTATACTCCCTCCATCCCTCTTCTTCTTTGTTTCGCAGAAAAAACAGGAACCCTATTCCTCGTCTCTTTGCTCATGCCATGGCTCCCAAAAAACCTCGGCAGAAGGCAGCAAGTTTGGCGACCCAGGCCATGCAAACCATCGAAGGTGAGAAAACCCGCATCCACACGGAGGTCTTGATCCCGCAAACCATAGCAAAATCGAGAGATGGTGAGTTCCCCGCTTCTCTTTTTGCGTATTACCCCCTGGCCGAGGATTCTTTACCCTTTGATTTGGTTGATCTTGACTGGAGCTCCTACCATAAGCCAAACCCTAATCAGTTATGGCCTCGGCCTGACAAGGAGTACTTCTCCTGGTTGGATCGAGTGTCCGAGGCCAAGGGCCAACTGTGGAAATCAATTGGTATCCATGATACCATTATGCTCATTAGGTCAGCCACAAACATGGACCATGCCCTCTTTTTCGCTGCGGCCCAATTCTGGTCTACTACCACCAACAGCTTCCATTTTAGGGTTAGGATGATGGGGCCGACGCTACAAGACATATGCTTTCTTACCGGCCTCTGCGCTCACGGCGTCGAGGCCAACTGTTTCCTAAGTCAGAAGACCCCTGTCTTTGAGTATCCCGCCTCTGAGTCCTTAGCTTACACCCATTTCATTCCCTTTTTCCACGGAGAAGGGGATGTAACTGAAGAAGAGCACGTAGCTTTCTTGCTCTACTGGCTAAACAAGTTTATTTTTTGTGTTTCCTCGAGTCGGGTTACCAAGGATTTCACCGATTTGGCCAAGGCCTTGGCTTCGGGTCACAAACTAGCCATGGCCCCTTTGATCTTGGCCTATCTGTACAGGGGAATGCATGATCTTCTAGGGAATCATTATGTGTTTGCTGCTGGTCCATTATGGATTATGACCTTATGGCTTTGGGCCTACTTCCCTTCTTTGGGCCCAAAACCCAATAAAAACCCTGAAAACACATGCTACGGCCTGCACTACCGTGACCTCTCTCCTTGAGAACATACCTTCGAGGCCTGCTTTCGCTATTTTTATACTGATTTGGCTTCAATGGGCACGGGTTGGATGCCTTTTGAGAGGGATACGGTCCCCGCATGGCTCAAAGCTTATCCATCTGAATTTGAGGGGGATGATGACCAAAAGGAGATATGGGCTAGCCTCTTAATCTCCCGAGACTTGCTGTTCGGCCTGAGTGCCCAATCGAAAAATGAGAAGTCTGGAGTTGAGTTCTATAATGCTGCTCAATTTGCCCGACAATACGGCCTGCTTCAACTCATTCCTCTCCCTCCCTATGCATCACTGAATGTTAATTTTACCTCAAGGCCTATTGTTGAACTAAAATCTCTGGAAAAAGTTAAGGACGACTTTGTCAAGGCCAAGGCTGTCTTCGAACTCCTCCCTTACTCTGAATTCCCTGAGAAATCTGATGAGTTCACTGCTTGGTGGAAAAGTTACATCAAACCTCTGTTTTCTAAGCTTGTGAAAGAGATCCTGAAAGTGATAACACCCCCACCTCCTCCCAAGCCCAAGAAAGGTGGTTCTAAGGCTAAGACTACTTCGGCAACCTCTTCGAAAAGGAGGAGTAAGCTTTGAACTCTCTTTTCCTTATATAAACTATTGCCATATTTCCTTGTCCTAACAACTTCGATTGATACAGGCCTCGAAGATGAAGAAGTCAAACAAAGGGAAAACGTTGCCAAGAAGGCTAAGATGCTCCTTGGATCAGCCTCAAAGGCCGTGTCTGGGAAAGGCCTTCCCCCAAAGGTACCTTAATTCTCAAGTTTTTATCGTCGTTAAACTTGTAGACTTTGAGTTTCATGCCTTTTGATCCTTGTTCAGGCCATCGAGGCAGCTGTTGCTGGGCGTACAAGGGGCAGTTCCACTAAGTCCCTGGACAAAGAGGGATCTCCCCCTACGTCCGTACTCGTTCACCCCTTCTTGGTTTTAATCTTTCACGTTTCTCTTGTTTGGCCCTAACCACCTTCCTATTTTGAATTCAGGCCACCAAAAAAGGGACTAGCAGCGGGGCCACAAAGCCTGCCCTTGCCAAAACAAAAAGGGCACAAGTACTTGAGAAAAGAAAGGCCAAAAAGGGTACCTCTACCGAGGAATCGAATTCCAGTACTCCCGTTGTTCATGTAAGACAATACTCCCTTTAGGCTCTATTCTTGATTGCTATTAGCATTAATTTCATGCTGGCCTTGGCAGGAGCTTGATGATCACGATTCTTCGGAGGAACTTGAAGGCTCTAAAGGGGAAACTCGGGCCACCCCTTCGTCTCAAGAGACGCAGAAAACTTACTCACTCGCCGAGAAGAAACCTATTCCTCTTGATTTGGATGACGAATCCTTTGACAAGTTTTTCCAGACTGTGGAAGAGTTAGTGAACCCGATTGTTTCAGGAACCTCTAGTAGTGGAATTGGGTCGTCAACGCTGGCATCATTTACCCCCAAAGAGATCAATCAGGCCAAGGAAACCGTGAAGGCAGCCCTAAACCTGAGCATTGATTCTGCATTCCACCCAGACCATTACCTTTCCCTTCGGAAATTGATGAACATTCTGGTCAAATCCCAAGCCTTAGGGAGCAATGCTGAACCTGCCTTACAACTCTTCCTTCGGGATCTTCCAAGCCTGAAGAGATCCTTCGAGTCGGCCATCGAGAAGCGTATTCTTGCAACCTCCAAACTTACCAAGATTGATGACCTACAGCACGAACTGAAACAGGGGCTTGGGGCGCGAAATGAGCTCAAGGCAGAGATAAAAAATGGCCAAAGCTAGGCGCAATGAGCTTCTTTCGACCATCCAGTCCTTGGACCAGCAGTTGCATGAGGCGCGTCAGCAATTGGCAGATCATGGACAGCACGAAGCCTCACTGGCCCAGAGGAGGCAAGAATTTCTTGACGCTGCTCAAGGTCCCCTAGGTGCCCTTCAGACTTTGATGGTTGAAAAGCCGACAGCAGAGGCCTCAAGGGATCGAGCAGAAATAGTGATCAATGATGCCACCGTGGCCTGGCAGGGTCTCAAGGCCAGCCTGGAAAATGAGCTCTAGGCTTCACAAAACATGTAATAATCGTAGCCATGCACTCTTTTTAATTTTGCTCTTGATAGCCTAGCCTAAAACTCTTTTACCAGGTTTGAGGCTTAGTCTGTTTTGCTTGTGATGCGGCCTGTTATCACCCAGGCCTTTTGACTGTGTTTTGGCCTGCTTCCTTTTTGCCAGGCCTTTTGGTTGTTGAAACGTGGCCGAAAGGCTTTACCTTCGGCCTCTGGTTTTTCTATTCATGCGCTTATGTTTGCGATGGCCGTTTCTCATTAAAATCCCCCATCTCCCATATGGTAGGATAGTAATGTTTTAAAAACTTGCCATTAATAGTGTGCTTGTGGACCTTACAATCCAAATCCATAAGGAGATATACGTTGCTCCTAAAGACCTGACAGATTTGGTAGGGCCCTTCCCATGTTGGAGACCATTTCCCATATTTGGGAGTTTTCGTACCCAAAGGCAACACGGTCTGCCATACCAAATCTCCTTCTGAGAAACTTTTCCTTCTAACCCTTTTGTCATAAGCCTTGGCCACGCGTTGCTTTTGGACTACCATATGGTCAAAGGCTGCCAATCTCACTTCATCTAGGTCTTCCAATTCCATGAGCATGGCCTGGGAATACTTCGCTGGAGTAAGGCCATTCTGATAAGCCCACCTTGTTGACCTAACGGTGACCTCCATTGGCAATACTGCATCATGGCCATATACTAACATATAAGGAGTAATGTTAGTGGCCCCCCTTTTTGGACGTCCTATAAGCCCACAAGGCCTCGGACAGAAGTTCATGCTAGACCCTTGGGTTCTCCTCAACCATTTTTTCCACTATCCCAATCAAGGTCTTGTTTGTAGATTCTGCTTGTCCGTTTCCTTGAGCATAGTAGGGGGTGGAATGGGATAGGTTAATGTTGTACTGGCTACAAAAAGCTTGGACCTCCTTTTCAAAGAAAACCGATCCTCTATCGGCCACCAAATGTTGGGGAATGCCAAATCGATGAATGATCTTCTCCCTTATGGCCTTGATGACATCTTGTTGGTTCACAGCCTTTAAAGGGATGGCCTCGCCCCATTTAGTGAAATAATCCGTGGCCATTAAAATAAAAGTATGGTTTTTAGGCGACGGCGGGTGGATCATCCCTATTAGATCCATTGCCCAGCCCCTAAACGGCCATGGCTTAATCACGGCCTGGAAGTTGGCTACTGGCACGTGTTGAACCTGGCCATGGGCTTGGCAGGCCTGGCATCCTTTAGCATATCGGATGCAATCCTCAAGGATCTTAGGCCAATAATACCCATACCTCCTAATCAACCACCTCATTTTGATACCCGTTTGATGGGCACCACACACGCCTTCGTGGACTTCGCTCATGACCCTCAAAGTTTCCACCTCATCAAGGCATTTAAGGAGTAAGTCATCTTCTAGGCTCTTCTTGTATAGCCCATCCCCTATTAAAAGGTAGCTAACGGCCCTTCTCCTAGTTTTCTTTGTCACCTTGGCACGTGGATCTTTAAGGAATGAGATAATTGGGTTGCGCCAATCATTCCGTTGTTGCTCATCTTGAGTTTCCTCATTCGTAAGCTCAAAAGGTTCTGCAATGAATGTTGGCAGGCCTTAACCTCTCCTTCTAACAGGGGGTAACAACCCCTTCTGGACCGTTACGGCTCTAGAAAAGGTGCCTGGAGATGGTTTCAAGCCTGTTGAGGCCTGAGCTAAACTGTTAGCTTCTTCATTCATTCTCCTTGGTACATGCCTTACCGTTACATCATCAAAATCTTGTATGAGCTGCATTGCGGCCATGTAGTAGGGAGCCAACTCCTCGCTGTAACACTTGAAGGTGCCTGCTAAATGGTTTATTACAAGGCTTGAATCCCCTATTACTTCAACGGTTCCAGCCCCCAATTCTCTCAACACTTCGAGGCCTATCACCACTGCTTCGTACTCGGCCTAATTATTCGTGCACTGGAAATCGAATTGGAAGGACAATTCTGTTTTGAGGCCTTCAGGGGAAATTATGATAATCCCACATCCTGATACGTCTTGCGTTTTAGATCCGTCAAAAAGCAACCGCCAAGGTTCCAATGAAATTTCAAATGCGTCCAGGCCTGGGTTGACTTCATTGCTGACTTCCAAACATGGATGATCAGCGAGGAAGTCGGCCAAGGCCTGCCCTTTTACTGCTCTTTGAGGAACGTAATGAAAACTGCCAAAGACCACTTACCAATTCGGCCCCTCAAGATAGGCCGAGTTAGCAAGTATTTGATCAAGTCGGTTTTACTCATGATATACACAGGAATGGGCAGCACGTAGTGCCTCAATTTTATTATTGAAAAGTACAAGGCAAGACATAATTTTTCGATAGGAGAGTATCTCCTTTCACAAGGAGTTAACAATCTACTTAAATAATAAACCGCTTGCTCCATGCCTTGCTCATTGTCTTGGGCCAGCAAACTTCCAACCGAGCCTTCAGCCGCAGAAATATTTAACTTCAACGGCTTACCCTTAATAGGAGGCATCAAGACCGGAGTCCGCACTAAATACCCTTTGATAGCTTCAAAGGCCTCCTGATGGCAGGCCTTCCAAACAAAGTCCTCTCGGTCCTTTATCTTCAACAAAGGAGAAAAGGCCTTGACTCTCCCTGCCAGGTTTGAAATAAACCTCCTCAAATAATTGAGGGAACCAAGGAGCTGCTATAACTCGTTCTTTGTTGAGGGAGGTTTTGCTTCCACCAAAGCCTTTGCCTTGTTCTTATCGACCTCAATTCCTCGCTGATGGACCAAAAATCCTAGAAAGTTCCCCGCGGACACCCCAAAGGCACATTTCAAAGGATTCATCTTCAAATTGAATTCCTTCATCCTTTGAAAGGCCTTTCGGAGGTGCTCCAAATGTTCATCATAGGATTGGGACTTTATCACCACGTCATCAATATAGACCTCCATGAAACGGCCAATAAAGTCATGAAAGATGGCGTTCATGGCCCTTTGATACGTGGCTCCTGCATTTTTTAGGCCGAATGCCATCAAAACCCATTCAAACGTCCCCAAAGCACCTGGACATCTAAATGTTGTCTTTGCGGTATCGGCCTCGTGGATGAAGATCTGGTTGTAACCCGAGTGCCCATCCATGAAGGACAAAACCTTATGCTTTGTAGCTCCATCTACCATTAAATCCGCTAAAGGCATTGGGTACTCATCCTTTGGTGAGGCAAGTTTCAAATTCCTAAAATCTATGCAAACTCGGATCTTACCATTCTCTTGACTACCTGGACAATATTAGACAGCCAAGTTACGTACCTCACCGTTCAAATGAAGCCAGCCTTAAGAAGCCTTTTGATCTCCTCTTTCACCTTAAGCTCCACCTCGCTTGACATCCTTCTTGGAGGCTGTTTGAACCGCATGAACCCTGGCTGTATTGGTAACTCGTGTTCAACCAAGTCTCTTGGGAGGCCTGTCATCTCATCGTAATCCCATGCTAGACAACACTGGAATTCGGTCAAGATCTGAATGAACCTCTTCTTTACCTCATCCGGCATGAGCTGGTTGATGAATACAGGTCTAGGATGCTCGGAGTCTCCTAAGTTGACTTCTTCTAAGGGATCCTGAACATCGGTCTTCAAGTCATCCATCTTGGCCGGTGCTGCGTCAAGATCCTCCAACCGTATCACATCAGGGCCCTCTACAAGGCCTTCGTCTTCATGGATGAATTCTGCTGCTCCAATTGACGAGGACCCTTCCTCCTCGTACAACCTTGACATTCTCTCCTCCATCAGATATGAACAAAACCTTGCCATCATGGCTTGGAAAGCCATGACCCTCTCTTGCTTAATCGGTCGTACTGACATTAGAAATGGTTTGAGTAGTGGGAGCAATCGGCCTTTGGTTTTCCGGGCCGACGAGCTCTTGGAAGAGCATCCTCAATTCATCCATGGAGGCTTGCGGAGAGAGGGATACTGTTTTGTGGCGGCCGTGCTTGTCTAGGCCTGCCACTTTCATTGGGCCGACGTTGGGATCGTATAGAATTGCTTCTACATGATTGGTAGAAGCAAGGAAAGGCCTACGATCTGCCCAAACTATCTCGACCTCATTTTGATTCCAAAATGCTATGCATTGATGAAGAGTTGAAGGAATGGCCATGCAAGCGTGGATCCAATCTCTCCCCAACAAGACGTTGTAAGACGCCCGAGAATCGATTACAAAGAAAGGAGTGGTGAGGGTCTTGGAACCAACCGTTAGCTTCATGATCAAGATGCCTTGGCAAGTCGTGACACCTCCGGTAAAGTCGGTCAAGCTTGCACTGGAGGCGATGAGGTCTCGATCGGTCTTACCTAACTTGTACATCATGGCCTTGGGGATTAGGTTAGCGGCTGAACCATTGTTTACTAGCAAACGGTTGACTGGTACCCCATCCAAACAGCCCGAAATATACAACGGCTTAATATGGTTGGCAGCTTTTGGTGTTGGCTTCTCAAAAATTGCACAAGCGGCCTTTTCGGCCTGCTCCTTCTTTGTCTTCTCTTTCAAAATTATCACCGATGAGACAGCTTCAGCAGGCCTGGAAGATTGGCCCAGAATCTGAGATGTTTCACCCATCTCCTCCACATCGCCTTCCATGACGGAAAGTTGGTGTTCCTTAGCCGCTGCCTCCTCTGGCATGATAAAGAACATGTTGCAAGGCTTTGACAGGCCTTGAGAGGGCCTAAACTCTTTGGCCAAAGGGTTTAAGCCCTGCTTGCCCCCCGAGACCGATTGATCACCCAGCTTTGGAATAGTCAGTATTGGCCACTGGCCCAGCCAATTGAAGTATCCTTACTTGGCGTGGAGGCGCAGTAGGGGCCTTCTCCACCATTCTCTCTTTTGGCTTGCGTTCCCTTCTAAGCCTGGACGCCTCGTCCTCCTCTGAACCAGAGTGGCTCCTTCGAACCAGGATCTTCTCCTTGCCCTTCTTGTTGCTCGCGACGTCTACTCCCTTGCAAAATTCCACCTCCATGTCACCTTGCTTCAAAGCTTCTAGGTCTTCCAAAGGCTTTTCCTCGGGCATACCTTCCAAATCCATTCCTTCTTCTGCCCTCCGGGCAGCCTGCCTAAACCTTTGATAACGCCGCTTCTGTGACCTGGATAAAGGTGGCCTTTCTGCAGGGAACTTAGGGTGTTCAACTCTAGACCATTCATTCGGAGGAGTGTTTTTAGGTTTCACGGTCCTAGTCCTCCTCTCCACCGAGGAGGAGACCTCAAATTCATAGTCACGCCTCGTATCATTCCCTCAGTCTGATTGGAGACGTGAGAAAACAGATGGACACTTGTTCGTTTCTATCCTTTGGTCGAGCCTAAACCCTGGAGGCCTCACCACCATGCTCTTCAGCTGCGGTCTAGATGGCTCGACTGTCTGTCCACATTCGTTACAATCCAGTGAGCACCTTGGTGTGAAGAACTTCTTAATTTTTGACGCAGGCCTACTCCACCGAGATGGCCGCTGTTCAGTTTGTCTTATTCGACGTGGCCTTCTGGCATCCTCTTCAGAGGATGGGTCTTCAGAAGTAGGCCTTTGCGCATGCCTAGATGGCTCCCCGAGGCTGACCTTAGGCGTTGGAGAGTTTCTTGGCATGCCCCTCATGTTGAAGGACACCATATTAGTGCTCAGGCCTGTCGGGAATGAATTTGCATCCACCCCATGGCCTTCTTATCTTTTGCCTCGAACTTGAACTCTCCACGTTCGATCTTATCCTGAATATCATTTCGGAAGACCATGCAGTTGTTGGTGGTGTGGCTCCACGAATTATGATATTTGCAATACTCTCTGCCCTTCAAATCCTCCATTGGAGGAAGCTTATGGCCTGGATGAAGCTTCACAAACTTGTCGGCCATCAGCTGATCGAAGATTGCCTCAGCTTTAGTAATGTCGAACGTGAAAACCCGATTTGACTTGCCTGAAGATGATGTGAAGTCCGCCTTTTCCAACCTCCCAGCCTTTAGGAAGTAAGGCTTCTTGTTGATTAACTCCGCGACAGCCACCTCTGCTTCATACCCGGGCTCCTTCGCGGCCACCTCATAATTGGGGTCCCTATAGTAGGTTCCTTTCGAGGCGGCCATGCGGTCTTGCTCCTGCCTTAAGATTCGCTCATATCTTACTGCTTTGGCTGATAACTCAAAGAGATCCCTGAATTCGGCCTCGTAAAACTTCTTTTTTAGTTCGAAGCTTAGACTATTTAACGTCAAGCGCACATATTCCCTCTCGGGCAGGGAGACCTTACACTTAAATCTAGCCTTCTTGAATCTGGCTAGATAAGTCTCCACCCCTTCGTCTGGCAGCTGGCACAAGCTCGAAAGGTCTGCCATTGTAACCTTTGACTCCACCCTATAAAACTGTTGGTGGAATGCATCCTCCATTTGCCGCCAGGTCTGGATGGAGTTGGGAGATAAATTTATGTACCAAGTAAAGGCAGTGGCAGTCAAGGAGTTGGGGAACAATCTCAACTTCCACTCGTCCTTAGTCCCGGCCTCCCCACATTGGACTTGGAATCGAGCCACGTGTTCCACTATTGATTCCTTTGCATCCTCTCTAGAAAAAGTATGGAACTCCGGCACTCGAAAGCCTTTCGGGAATGATAGTTGATCAACCTCGTCTGAGTGGGGCTTAGTATAGATAGGCCTCCCCGTAGGCCTAAATTCTGGACCCAATTGTTCCTGGAGCAGCGCTATGAACTGGTCTCTACTGGGTACCTGTTCGAGGGGAGGAGGCCTTGCATGCTCCTGGGGCGGCGGCCTGATCTGCACAACATTGGCTGGCTGCTGCTGGCCGTGCCATGCCCCCCGAGCCTCTTGCTGCATGAATCCCATGAGGGGCGCCATGTGGGAAGTATGGCCTCCTCCCATTGGAGGAGGCCCGCCGTTTTGGTTTCCAAAAGTAGGACGTGGAGTGGGGCTTCCCCCCATCATGAAACGCCTATCCAAATTCTCAATAGGCCTTAATGGGTTTTGGCCTGTTGGGTCTTGAGGTTGATGATGTGTTCCACTGTGAGCCGAACCTCCACCTGAACTAGAAGCCTGGAATCCATGTGGTTGTGGTGAAGTGAAACTCCCGTGGGGTGGACGCCCAGAAAAACCATTAAACACCCCAAAGTGTGGGGCCACGGGTGTTTGAAGGGGAAGGTCAACGAGGCCTTTTGCTCTCCTTTCCTTCTTCATCATAGCCACCAAGTCACCCATGAATGCGGATACTGCATTTACGTTGGTTGTGAGTGACCCCATAGAAGCTGCAAGGTGCAGGTTTGAATCTCGAATCTCTGTCATTGCTGAACCAACATATTGAGAAATTTCCTGTGACATTTCGCGGTTGGTCTCCAGCATATAATTTCTTACACTGCCCATAGACTCATTCAGGTCTTGGACGCTGAGGTGAGGCTGTTCAAGGCCTCTGCCTAGCTCATTATGAGTTTGTTGTTGGACGCTCGGGTCTTCTGTAAGACCAGGAATTGAAACGCCTTTCTGGTTGTCTTTCTTTGCCATGATCACCCTTTAACGATAAGAGGTCCCATCGGGCGTGCCAAATGTTTCTCCACAAAAAATTTCGAAACCCAATTGGCTTTGGGATGCGAGGGCGTGCCAGGACAAGTCTGTCCGAAGTGTTTTTAAGGCCTTCGTGCCTCAAAACTTGACTTCTATCGAGAGATTGTGCTCAACCTAAAGGGTAAGGTCTCGTGACGGTTCGTTGGTTGCCTTGTCGGGCTAAGGACTTGAATTATTTTCTATTCGTTGCTAGAACAATGGAAAGAAAGATAATGCAGTAAAACTAGAAGTAAACGAACTCCATTAATGACTCAATGAAGTTTGGATACAAGAAAAGAGGTAAAACTTGAAATATTATGAAGTGAATACAGGGGATGCTTGAAAGAAATGGAAATGAGAGTGCATAAGCTGTAAGCTCTTGAGGTCGTGGACCCTTGCCAAGGCCTCAAGAACTGAGAATTATAGAAGCCACAAGCCTTGAGCTGCTTCAAAAAACTCCAATGCATGGCTGCCACGTGGCCTTCCAGCAGAGGCCTAGGCTTGAGCAGCTTCGAAAATGGTCCAATGAGGGGCTACTCTCTGAACAAAACGTGCCTTTCACTTCAAGAGAACGGCAAAGGCCTGAGAAACCTCTATTCTTTCTGCAAAAAGAATTTCAGCTCCTGCAACATCCAGGCCTTTGAGCTGCTTGAACACTCAAGCTGTTGCTTGAATGTACTCCCTCCGGGCCCACCACCACTGAAGACCAACATCCCTTCCATTTTACTGGACCTTGAATTCCTTGTGGGCCCTCAACCCTTTGAACTCCATTCTTTACGGGAGAAGGATCGAGAATCAGCAGCTTAGGCAGGCCTGGGTGAGCTGCTTGTGAGCAGTTTGCTTAGGTCTGCAAGAGTCATTCATTGGCACATTCGTGGGTTGCATGCTTGCCATCTGTTGCTGTCCTGGTATCATGTTGAAAAAACAGGGGCCCACTAGTCCAGACCTTTGAGCAGCTTGTGAGCAGCTTACCCGGACCTGTCTCAGCAAGAGTATTCTAGACCTTTGAGCTGTTTGTGAGCAGCTTCTAGGCCTTTGAGCTGCTTGTGAGCAGCTTCTAGGCCTCGTTCGAGGCTTTAAACGGAGCTGTAAAAATGGCGGGCCTATTTCATCACTTAGGCCAGAACTGGATGGGCCTTTGACCCATTGTAAGCCTTCTGAGCTTTCAGCTCGGTGAGAAAACCATGGCCTTCATTGACTTGGGCATATCCTGTAGGCCTTGTTGCTTTTATGACTTAAGGTTGGGCCTGGATAAGATCTTTTAGATCAACTGGCCTGATTTGGGCCTTTAACTGATTTGGACCTATTGAAAGGCCTTGTCGTTTTCAAGAGTTGGGCCAGGCCCGATTTTTATTGGAGTGAGATATCGATGGTAGCTGACTTTCCAATCCTTCCCATGCCTGAAATTTCCAGCGAAGGCCGTCTTTGAACCGATCAATCAGCCTCCTGATTTTTTGGCCAAAAATGGGTGTAAACAGATTCTCTTCACAAAATCCTATCAAAGAGACTATGTTAGGGTGACGAGTCAGAGATTGTACCCCAATCTCGGCACTGACTCGTTCCTCAATCTCGACACTTTTGGTAGTATTCAAGGTCTGTCTCGACTTGTACAGCTTCATAATAACCGCACGAGTTCCCTCCAGCATACATCCCTTGTACAATCTAAAGGTACTGTCCTGGTCGATCAATAGACCATCATTGAAATCTTTCGTAGCAGCACGAATCTCAGCAAGCGAGAAACGGGGTATAGCGATCTGGTAAGGTAATTTAAAATTGGTCCCCCACCATCGTTTGGACCGTTGCCCTTCCCTGCTCTCCACAAACGATTCATCCCTTTAGGCACAATTTTTATGCCCCAAAACGCCTTTGAGGTGGTTCCCTGCAATCTTCCCTTACGCTCATGCGACGCCAATGCAATGTCAAGGCTCTCCACTACTTCAGTCATTGTAGGCCTTTCCTTCGGTTGAGTATGTAAACACTTGTTGGCAAGTTCGGCAACGTACTTGAGACTTTGTGGTGTTGCTTCTCCATTCAGAGAGGGATCAATGATTCGCTCAATCTTTCCCTTTTTGATGTACATTTGCGCCCAACGAATTAGACTAATTTGCTCCTCCTCGCGTCTTGTTTCTATCGGTGGTCGACCACACAAGACTTCCAACAACACCACCCCAAAAGCGTAAACATCAGATTTCTTGGTTAGTCGCTTGGTCAAGAAGTAATCTGGATCATAATACCCAAACGTTCCTTTGACATTTGTGGTAACATGGGTGGTTGTATAACTTGGAATGCGTTTAGATATGCCGAAATCAGAAACCTTTGGTACCAAATTCTCGTCCAACAAAATGTTTGTACTCTTCACATCTCGGTGTATGATACCTTGTTCGGTACCATTATGAAGGTAGTCAAGTCCAAGCGCAGCATCTAGGCAAATGTACGTTGAGCCTTCGTGCCCATGTTAGATGAGATCTATTTCCACCGCTTTCTTCTATTCTTGTTTTGTAAAGATGATTGGCGAGTGTCCCACGAGCTATATATTCGTAAACAAGAACCATCTCTTTATGCTCATTGCAATAGCCGATGAGCGAAACGAGATTTGTATGCCTGAGCTTTGAAAGCAACTTTACTTCTGTCCAAAACTCTCCTACACCTTGGTTGGACTTGGCATTCAACCGCTTTATGGCAGCAACGGTGGTTGTAGCACCATCGTCGATGATTGCTTTGTATACCGTACCGAATCCCCCAGTTCCAATAACTAATGCTTCGTCAAAGTCATTAGTTGCTTTTAATATTTCGCATAGTGGAATAAAAGGACAAAATTGATCCACGCCACCATCAAGTGCAATCTCCCAGCTCTTTAAAGAGAGCGAATCGGTGGACGAGTGATGTAGGGAGGCGTATCGAAATAGAAGAACGCGCAGCAAGGACAATCACAAATAAGTATGAACTAGAGGTGCTCCTTCTTTGAACACACAATAATGAGATAAATCTCGTTTTTCATTAATAATTCATAAAACAACTGCTTTGCCTTCAGGCTTACATCTCAATTTATAGTAGAGCATTACTAAAATACTAAAAAGGAAATAAAATCAATCCTAATTCTTAGGGAACAAGAAACCAGCAAAACTAGGAAAACTAATTATTCAAGATACTTAATTACCTAATTAATTCGAAGATTCCTAACAAGATATCAAATATCCTAGCTTCCTAATAAAATAATATTAGTAAAATACTATTTTTCCGAAAATCCATTCTGCATCATCCTCCCCAGCTTGAAGAAACTCGTCCTCGAGTTTCAATTGCTTCAAATAATTGCATCCGCCTTTGTTGGTCTGCATCCACCTTGTATTTCAAATTAATTTTCTCAAACAGAAATTTCAAAGAACAGACTTCAAAAATAACTGGAACAATATCGTTAGATAATTCTAGTTGGTCTTCACAGGATGACAAAATCAACTCACCCTGCTTTGGAATAAAAAACCACGATTTCTTATTTGCAACATCTTCAACAAATTCCCAAAAAGGGTCCACAAATTTTCCTTGTATCACCGTAGTCTTCAAAAGGATTAATAACTTGTCCTTGTCATGAATTTTGCCAAAGAACTTTGCATTGATTTCATTGGTGGAGATTAGGCTGAGACCTTCCATCTACGATGGATCAATATTTTCACCAACCAAAATAGAAGATAACCCTGTGTTGCACCTAAAGCTCGCATTAACACTACTGGGTTGAAGACCAACAGTTGTTTTCGCTTGGGCAATATTTTGAGACCCTTGGATAGTATTTTCCTCTGCAATAATATCTTTTATCGGTTCTTCGTAAAAAATTGGTAGTTTATTCCAATCCATAACCGGATCGAGAATAATTTTTGATGTGAATGGCCACTCAATAGTGTAGACACCCTATTTTGAACTTTCCAAATTAATTTACTTATGGTCTTCGATTCCCCGATGATGAAACGGATCAAGAACACCCCAGAAATGTTAGTGTGTTTGAGCTTTGAGCATTCCAAAAACCTTTTCAAACCCTTCAAATCAGAACCAAAAGGCCTCAACAAAACCCAACTTGCATACGCTGGTATTCACTTGGCGTGCGCTGGTCATCTGGCACGTGTCAGTCATCGGTCAACTTTGACCATTGACCAGATTTGACCTTGTGTACGCCAGGTATTTAGTGGCGTACTCCAAGTCAAACTTTGGTCAAACTTGTGTTTTTCAGCATTTTCAGCATGCAGAAGCCATGGGTAGGGGTCTACAACACATGGAAACCTTCCAATCCATTGAAAAATAGTCTCGGCCGAGGGGACATCTCTTACACATATCCCATCATCATATTCCCTCTCATCCAATGAGAATGAAGGCTTAAGGGCTAAGGCTCTAGTCCCTTTGACTGGCCTTAACCCCTCTCTCTCCCTCTTCCCCTATATATACCCCCTCCATTAGTCTAACAAAGGGTTGCTCCTTCAAGTTTCAAAGCTCCAAGTCTATTTCTTTCTCTTTTCTTGCTTGCTCTTCATTCATCCATTGAAAGAGTAAACAAGGGACCCCTCCACACACCTCTTGCAGTCAACATCCACCACCATCCATCATCCAACCCTCAAGTTCAAAGCTCAAACATCTCTCAAACCTCAAAAGCCAAAGGTATACACTTTGGTACTGTTTTTCTGTTCTAGTCCCTGAGGGGAGCTAACAGGGTTAAGGCTGGTAATCAATACCAGTCATGGCCCTAAAGCCATCAAAATTTTAAAAACAAAAAAAATAGTTTGTAACTAGAATCGGCGTGCGCCGGACATAGGCCCACGTACGCCGGTCCGCGACAGTACGTACAGTTTTAAAATTTGATCTGTCTGGGATCTGTCTGGACCCTGCGTACGCCACCTTTTAGGTGGCGTACCGCAGGTCTGAGCCCTCCGGAACTGGCGTACTCCAGTCATAAAATGGGGTCCAGATCTTTGTTTTGTGCTTCATTTCTTGTCTATTCATCATGTAGAGACCCGTATTTTAGGACTTTATTTTTTTTAGAAATATTAAAATTATCGAGTAATGGCGTAAATTGTGGAAATTTGAATAATGGCATGGTTACTTGATTGGGGTTAATGTGATATTATTATTTGTCAGAGGGAACAAGTGTTATTAGTGTGTGTGCATGTATTTAAGTGTGGGTGGGTAGCATGGAATAATTTTTCCCCTTTCCTTTTTTTATGTCAGCCGACACACACACCCACACACACAAAAAAATCATCTCTCTCTCTCTACTCTCATCCGGCTCTCTCGCCTCTCACCTCTCCATCAACTTCTCTCCTAAATTTGATCTTCTTAGAGCAAGATTCCGGACAAGGCCCGAGTATTAAAGTTCTTATTCGGCGCACGAGCTTTCCGAATATCCAAGAAAAATCATGATCGGACCTCGTGGAGCTTCGGTTGACTTGGTCAAAGGGCCGGGTTTTGTTCAAAACCCATGAGGTAGGGATTTCTTACTCTTGTTATGCGTTTATACGGTGTTTATGTCCCTAGATCGTGCTTTGTTTCGTTGTTTGAGGTTGTCTATTCAATTTCCGAAAATCTGCAGAACAGGGCCTCTGTTCTTGGTGTTTTATGCCTTCTTAAACTCATGATTGAATTTTGGTTCCTTCATATGAAATAGAGTAGACTTAGAGCCCGTTCTATTGCCGCTGGAATCACTCGAAATCGTTGAGAATTGAATTTATTGTGAATTTTAGAAAACTGGTCTGTAATCTGTCTCGTTTTCTGGGTTTCAGCCCATTTCGAACGGCCATAACTTTCTCGTCCGATGTCTGTTTTATGCAAATCTTATATCGGTTCGAAGGTCTTGAAGTTAGCTTTCATTTGCCACTAGAATCGCCTTAAAATTCTTAGTACACCGAAAGTTATGTCCATTTGAGTGGAGGTGTGTCAATCTGTTACGCAGATTCATATAGCTTCGGTAAGTGCCTGTTTAACCATTTTTGGAGTGCAGATTTGACTAGGGTTCCTTCATACCTTTTAAGCTTCATTTACTCGCGCAACGTTTGGGACTGGAATCGTTCAAAAATATTAAGAACTCGATTTATTATGATTTTTAGAAGATTGCCCTGTAATCTGAAATTCTGGGCGGCAACAGAGCTGTGTATTTCATCGTTTGCTATGGTTAAAGGACATTATTGATTATGGGTCCTTGTGGGTTTTAAAGATTGGTAAGTTGGTGAACTTGTGGCGCGAGAATCATTGAAAGATATTAAGGATGCGATTTTTAATGAATATTCGAATACAGACTGCTTTGTTGGAAATCAGGATATGCTCATGTGTCGATTTCAGATGATTACGGTACCCGTTCGTTGTCTAGGTGTCCGGGTGATTATGTGGGCATTGTGGCATGTTGTGATGAATGTTATAAATTTATTATATGTTGAGTATGAGGTTATTAAGTAATGTGAGGCAAAACAAAAAAAAGAAATAAAATAAAATTGAGATGATAGAACGAACACGAAGAAAGCCACGGATCCACCGTAACGTGTGATGCCGGAAATGAGACGCACGGGGTCCCAAATGCCCGGAATTGAATTAAAGAATTTTATTGGACGAACGGGGTCCCAAATGCCCGGAATTGAATTAAAGAATTTTATTGGACGAACGGGGTCCCAAATGCCCGGAATTGAATGAAAGAATTTTATTGGACGAACGGGGTCCCAAATGCCCGGAATTGAATGAAAGAATTTTACGGGACGCATGGGGTCCCAAATGCTCGGAATTGAATGAAATACTTGAGAAATACAAGACAAATTGATTATGTTCTAAAAGGAAATTCAGTGATATGTTCGTTTTGTTCTGCTGAGAGATATACTCGTTGTCATTGGCATCTTGGGGTTCGTTGTACATTTAAATTGTTGCTCACTTATTACTATTGATGCGTGATCGTCACATATACGTATAGATCGAGGCAAAATGGAGTATTTGCATAGTGATGGACAAGTGACGGTTGAGGATAAGTTGTGGTCTAATTAGGATGATTCGAGTTGGTTTATGTTTCTGGTCTGGCGTATGAGTTGTTAGGAATACCTTTATGAAGTCATGATCCCCCTGTTGTAGTACGTTCGTTTGTGGTGGAAGACTCACGTTTCTTCGTGGTACCTAGTCGTATTCACTCACTCTAGGTGCATGATTCATCGCATTTTCATATAGCTTGCGTATAGATTTTCCTACTGGGCTAGTGTAGCTCAACCTATCATTTTCAGGTACATTGCAGGTCACAGTTATGGAGTGCTTGGAGTGCATGCTGATATCGTTGTTTAAAGCTATTTTCAGAAGTTATCCCCGTATCTTTGTAAAAAAAAAAAAAACTGTACTGCATTGTATTTATTTATTTAGAAACATTGTAACTGTTGAACAGGTTTACTGACTCTGGGATCTGTACTGTCCTTTGGGGTATTATTTTTATTATTGCGAGGATTTTAATTATCTAAAAGTTATTATTATTTATGTTGAAAATCGAGGGCGTGACAACTTGGTATCAAAGCGTTAGGTTTGAATACCTAGAGACCGTGGGGAGACTTTTAGTCTCATGGGTTCAAAACACTGCATAACTTTTCAAAAAAAAAAAAACATGTGAGTGCTTGCAGGACTGATGTGTAGTGATTGCAATTGCATTTGTAACGATAGTTATTGTCATCGGTTGCAATCTTGGTCTTGAACCAACTACGGTAAAGTACCTTTTGATGAGATGAGATTTGGAAAGAAAACGTGGCAATTGAAATGGTCGTGGGTTGTGACGATATTGATGTGTGAAAGAGGAAATTTGTTAGCATATGATACGAGTGTTAGAATATTAATATGACTTGCGAGTTAAATGTTAGATGTGATTTCTATGTGAACTGTATGGATTATGTAATTAGTTTTAAGCGTGTTAAGTTTTAAATACTTTAAGTAAATTTATTATTATTTTTTTTGTGAGAGAGGTGTATCATAGTTAGAGGATTGAACTAGTGAGCATTTTGAATGTGTTTGAAGGGATAATGTTGTGCTATGGTAATGATTGTGTTGGTTATTGTTATAGTAGTTATAGAGGTAGTGATTTTGAGAATAGGTTAGACAGGTGGAACCTTTGTAAGTATCTGTGGTTGACTTAGGAATATGAGAGTTATTGGTAGGGTGTCTAGAAATAGTATGTGTCTTCTGGACACCCAGGCGACTACCGATGAGATCCAGTTAGAAGATGCGCTTGATCACCGCTCCTTCTAGATGGAAGTCTCGGAGAGTCAATTGGATACTAGGATTGTGCATAGGGGTTAGATCTTTAGGCTCGAGATAGATGGTTGTACGGAGGAATTTCATAGAAAAGGGAAGTGTTATGGTGTCATAGTCTTCATTGTTGAGGTGAATGCCGTGGAGGTGTCGTTATGAAAGGATGGTAGAAAATAGTGATAGTATTGTTTGGTAAAAAAAAAAAAAAGGGGGGGGGAGACAAGACTTGAAGTGTACTATATCGACGTGACTGGAGGCAAGTGATTGATGTCAGTGTGTGGTGAGAGACTTGTTTGAAGTGAGGGTAATATGAATGAGGATTGTTGTGAGTTGAAAGATTAGAGTGTAGAGATTGTGTTTGATGTGTAATTGGTGACGTAGACTAGACTGATGACAGTATAGAATGCATTGAGGTATGTCGTTGAGGTGATAGATTTGAGAGAGACTAAGGTTTAAATAGTGGTAGTGATAGTAGTGGTGGTGATAGGAGTCTTAGAATATAATGAGAAGTATAGAAGGATTGTTTGCACCTCGAAGTCTTGTGAGTATTCAGGGATAAGTTTGTCAATCGGTATGCATCGGTGTTTGAGTTTACCTTGATAATATTCGAGAGTATTAAATATGCATTGGTGCAGCTATTGCACACTTTGTGTAGGTGCTCTAGTGATGAGATGTTAATAGGTTGCAATATTGTTAAAATAGAGGAATGATTAGTATTAATGATACGTGTATTTATGATGTGATGTTTAAGATTGTAAATGTGAAAAGTACGTGATTTGATTCGACCAAATGAATGAGAAAGCTCGAGATTGGTAGAGTAAATAGACACTGTATGAGGTTTTGTGAGAGTAAAAGGAACAAGATGACAGTTGGGCTTCTTGAAGCCATGAATTGTAAAGTAGTGGATACTTGGTGAGTCCGTTGGACACTCGGGGAGTTCGTTGGATATCTTTTGAATTCGTTGGATATTGAGTGAGTGTGAATGCGTGAACATGTGGCTGGTGTTGTGTACGCCATTAAATTGTACGGTTGATTTTCAGGAGATATTTCATGTAGGAAATGTGTTGATATTTCATTTAAGTGCTTGATTTGTTGTGAATCTGAGTGTGTTGGAGTTTACCCTTAAAGTGCAGTCCAGAATTGGTAAAAAGAGTTATGTGGATACAAAGAGGTGTGAGTTAGAGATTGTGATTAGCGTTTGATTTAGGAGTATTGAGTATCTATGTATGAAATTATTGGTGTTCGGTTAATGGAAGTGTCCTATTGATATGTCTGAAGATCAAGTTAAACTCAAAAATTTCTTTTTTTTTTTCGAATGAGAGTGATATTGTATGAAAGTTGATTCTTAGTTTAGTTCATTTTGGAAAATGATAACGATACAAGTTTGGAGTCGGCTATGACAGGATGATGTGAACTTTATTTTAAATTCATTACCATGTTGTCTAAATTGTCGTTACCCTTAAAGACTAGGTGAGGTGCATAAGATTGATTGGTGATGATATCTTTCAAAAAAAAAAAATTGTAAATAAACTTTTCCTGTTAAATTCTATAAAATTTTGCCACAAGGTGGACGTGTTTCGATGATTTTTCAACTACGGGAACTTAAATTTTCAATGGACTAAGTTTTTTCATCAAAACTGCTTGGAGGTGTGTGATATTACACTTTCACTATGAGAATGATGAGTGAAAAACTCATTATTGTTGTTTAATTCTGATCTCATTGTGTCGGACATGTAGACTTTGAGCTAACGTATGCCTTTGAAGGGAACTTGTCTTGAGTTAGCGTTAAGCGTCATTAGAGCTTTGCTTATGTAAGTTTTAAGAGCGAGAGTAAGTTGAATAATAAGAAAGGAAGTGAAATAGAAATGTTTGGGAGTTGACCACTTTGTCAACGTACATGAAAAAGTCTTGTAAACCTCGAGGGAGAGAAGGAAAAATCTTAAACTTGTTAATTGTATATGGCTTGGCGAGTTGTTGAGTTACGATGTCGTAAAGTTCTCCTTTGTGTTTGGGTACTATCCTTTAAAAACGGAACTGATTAATCGGAAAGAGTGAACATGGATACGGTTTGGGAGACCAAAACTGATTGCTGACACGAGTAAGATTCAAACGAATACGGCAGCTCCTTCATCTGATGTGTGTAAAACTTAGGATTTGACGATTGTTTTGGTAAGAGGTGATACAAATTGATTGTGGCATTGTAGAGTTCATTGCGTCTTGGACACGAGAGTAGATGGGTACGAAACGTCGTGAGTGGACACGGTCTTTTGGATTAGAGTTTCTTTGATGATGTGTTTTCGTAGGTTTGATTTAAATTTCGAGGACGAATTTTTTTTTAAGGAGGGTAGGGTGTAGAGACCCGTATTTTAGGACTTTATTTTTTTAGAAATATTAAAATTATCGAGTAATGGCGTAAATTGTGGAAATTTGAATAATGGCATGGTTACTTGATTGGGGTTAATGTGATATTATTATTTGTCAGAGGGAACAAGTGTTATTAGTGTGTGTGCATGTATTTAAGTGTGGGTGGGTAGCATGGAATAATTTTTCCCCTTTCCTTTTTTTATGTCAGCCGACACACACACCCACACACACAAAAAAATCATCTCTCTCTCTCTACTCTCATCCGGCTCTCTCGCCTCTCACCTCTCCATCAACTTCTCTCCTAAATTTGATCTTCTTAGAGCAAGATTCCGGACAAGGCCCGAGTATTAAAGTTCTTATTCGGCGCACGAGCTTTCCGAATATCCAAGAAAAATCATGATCGGACCTCGTGGAGCTTCGGTTGACTTGGTCAAAGGGCCGGGTTTTGTTCAAAACCCATGAGGTAGGGATTTCTTACTCTTGTTATGCGTTTATACGGTGTTTATATCCCTAGATCGTGCTTTGTTTCGTTGTTTGAGGTTGTCTATTCAATTTCCGAAAATCTGCAGAACAGGGCCTCTGTTCTTGGTGTTTTATGCCTTCTTAAACTCATGATTGAATTTTGGTTCCTTCATATGAAATAGAGTAGACTTAGAGCCCGTTCTATTGCCGCTGGAATCACTCGAAATCGTTGAGAATTGAATTTATTGTGAATTTTAGAAAACTGGTCTGTAATCTGTCTCGTTTTCTGGGTTTCAGCCCATTTCGAACGGCCATAACTTTCTCGTCCGATGTCTGTTTTATGCAAATCTTATATCGGTTCGAAGGTCTTGAAGTTAGCTTTCATTTGCCACTAGAATCGCCTTAAAATTCTTAGTACACCGAAAGTTATGTCCATTTGAGTGGACGTGTGTCAATCTGTTACGCAGATTCATATAGCTTCGGTAAGTGCCTGTTTAACCATTTTTGGAGTGCAGATTTGACTAGGGTTCCTTCATACCTTTTAAGCTTCATTTACTCGCGCAACGTTTGGGACTGGAATCGTTCAAAAATATTAAGAACTCGATTTATTATGATTTTTAGAAGATTGCCCTGTAATCTGAAATTCTGGGCGGCAACAGAGCTGTGTATTTCATCGTTTGCTATGGTTAAAGGACATTATTGATTATGGGTCCTTGTGGGTTTTAAAGATTGGTAAGTTGGTGAACTTGTGGCGCGAGAATCATTGAAAGATATTAAGGATGCGATTTTTAATGAATATTCGAATACAGACTGCTTTGTTGGAAATCAGGATATGCTCATGTGTCGATTTCAGATGATTACGGTACCCGTTCGTTGTCTAGGTGTCCGGGTGATTATGTGGGCATTGTGGCATGTTGTGATGAATGTTATAAATTTATTATATGTTGAGTATGAGGTTATTAAGTAATGTGAGGCAAAACAAAAAAAAGAAATAAAATAAAATTGAGATGATAGAACGAACACGAAGAAAGCCACGGATCCACCGTAACGTGTGATGCCGGAAATGAGACGCACGGGGTCCCAAATGCCCGGAATTGAATTAAAGAATTTTATTGGACGAACGGGGTCCCAAATGCCCGGAATTGAATTAAAGAATTTTATTGGACGAACGGGGTCCCAAATGCCCGGAATTGAATGAAAGAATTTTATTGGACGAACGGGGTCCCAAATGCCCGGAATTGA
The DNA here is from genome assembly GCA_019656295.1 of Rhododendron mucronatum var. ripense. Classification (NCBI taxonomy): domain Eukaryota; kingdom Viridiplantae; phylum Streptophyta; class Magnoliopsida; order Ericales; family Ericaceae; genus Rhododendron; species Rhododendron mucronatum. Next base: position 55,132 of record BPLT01000213.1, read on the forward strand.
ATGAAAGAATTTTACGGGACGCATGGGGTCCCAAATGCTCGGAATTGAATGAAATACTTGAGAAATACAAGACAAATTGATTATGTTCTAAAAGGAAATTCAGTGATATGTTCGTTTTGTTCTGCTGAGAGATATACTCGTTGTCATTGGCATCTTGGGGTTCGTTGTACATTTAAATTGTTGCTCACTTATTACTATTGATGCGTGATCGTCACATATACGTATAGATCGAGGCAAAATGGAGTATTTGCATAGTGATGGACAAGTGACGGTTGAGGATAAGTTGTGGTCTAATTAGGATGATTCGAGTTGGTTTATGTTTCTGGTCTGGCGTATGAGTTGTTAGGAATACCTTTATGAAGTCATGATCCCCCTGTTGTAGTACGTTCGTTTGTGGTGGAAGACTCACGTTTCTTCGTGGTACCTAGTCGTATTCACTCACTCTAGGTGCATGATTCATCGCATTTTCATATAGCTTGCGTATAGATTTTCCTACTGGGCTAGTGTAGCTCAACCTATCATTTTCAGGTACATTGCAGGTCACAGTTATGGAGTGCTTGGAGTGCATGCTGATATCGTTGTTTAAAGCTATTTTCAGAAGTTATCCCCGTATCTTTGTAAAAAAAAAAAAAAAACTGTACTGCATTGTATTTATTTATTTAGAAACATTGTAACTGTTGAACAGGTTTACTGACTCTGGGATCTGTACTGTCCTTTGGGGTATTATTTTTATTATTGCGAGGATTTTAATTATCTAAAAGTTATTATTATTTATGTTGAAAATCGAGGGCGTGACACATCACCTTATTGCATGCTAAAAAAACAATTTCCAGCTTTCTGTATTTAGAACTGTATAGGTGTAGCATTTCAATACTTGTTTTCTTTTGCTTTCAAAGGCCCCTGGGATCTTTCTGGTCATGTTCCAGAGCCCAGATGATGTAAAGCCAAGCACTGAACAAGAGGTACAACTGGCGTACGGCCTCTCATGAGTGGCGTACGGCAATCATACCAAGGTCCAGTGGCTGGCCCTTGCATCATAGCTCAATCCTGGCCTCTTGTTATCTCCCCACTCTGTTTATGGGGCTTCCAGTCTATTTTCATGGCTTCAAGCCATTTCAGCTGTCTGTAATCTGTAAATATGATCATATTATAAGCTGTGTGGTTTGTCCTGGGTGTGCACTGGTCCATTCCAGAGCCTAGAGGGTTGAGAACAAAGGCTGTGAGTGACAAAAGGTGGTGTACGCCAGCTTCTTGGTGGCGTGCGCAGGGTATGGTGGCGTGCAGAGGCTCAGTCACTGCATGCCAGTATGTCGCCTGCTCACGCACCTGAGAGACAACATACACCATTCTGCTCAAACTGCTCTCAGTGCTTGTTTTCAATCTCTATTCATTCTATCGATTCAAGCAAATCATCATCCATAAACATTTTTGTCATATAAACCATAAACTGTTACAGTTTTAATCCCCTTTATCTGTTCTCCTGCCCTAACTGGCTAAAAAAATGATCAAATGAGAGAAAAATGCAAACGTTTCACAAAATACCTGAGTAGAGACCGATCTCCGGATCGGGCGAGAGGGGTGCCATAAAACCCTTCCCCTCTCGTAACCTGGCTCCCGAACCTCAGATATCGAAGGTGACGACGGACCAGTCTATGCCTTTTCAAATCAAATCAAACCCTTTTTCAAATCAAAGCAAAACGTAGCAAAACGTTTTCGAGTTCGGTTCCTTGGGTATTCTTCCGCTAAAACCCGAGTGGCGACTCTGAATCGAAGTGTTTCGCCGTGCTATTTTCTAAAAAGGGCCGCACCCCAGTTTTAAACAACGAAATCGGGCAATTTTCGGGGCGCGTGCCCACAAATAGTAGCTTCATCCACTGTTGTCCTCCCCCTCAACTGATGATTACCAGCCAAAGGTTCGGTGATAGAAACATCATCCGACACCTCCTCCTCTTTCGGAAACTGAGGTTGAACCGGACAATGGCGAGGCAAGTTTCCACCAACAGACAAGGCAGCAATCTGATTGGTCAGCGCTCCAAACGTCTCCTCCATCCACTGCTCAAGTTGTTGAAACCTCTCCTCTATTCGTGCTTCTCGTGCAGCTTTACTTCGATTATACACATCTTCGGCAAGAGCATAACGACCATAACGAACTCCTTGTCGCGCCATGATCTGGAATCGAGCGCAGGCTTTGATACCAACTGATGTAGGGAGGCGTATCGAAATAGAAGAACGCGCAACAAGGACAATCACAAATAAGTATGAACTAGAGGTGCTCCCTCTTTGAACACACAATAATGAGATAAATCTCGTTTTTCATTAATAATTCATAAAACAACTGCTTTGCCTTCAGGCTTACATCTCAATTTATAGTAGAGCATTACTAAAATACTAAAAAGGAAATAAAATCAATCCTAATTCTTAGGGAACAAGAAACCAGCAAAACTAGGAAAACTAATTATTCAAGATACTTAATTACCTAATTAATTCGAAGATTCCTAACAAGATATCAAATATCCTAGCTTCCTAATAAAATAATATTAGTAAAATACTAATTTTCCGAAAATCCATTCTGCATCAACGAGGCCGCTCCATCAAAGGGATTAGGAAACTGCAAGGCACGCGGAACCTCACCCAAGTCGGTGAACGAGGCTCCCGGTTGATCAAAGGGATTAGGAAACTGCAAGGCATGCGGAACCTCACCCAAGTCGTTGAACGAGGCTCCCGCTTGATCAAAGGGATTAGGAAACGGCAAGGCATGCAGAATGTCACCCAAATCAGTGGACGAAATTCCCGCTTGATCAAAGGGATTCCATGAATTGGGAAACGGCAATTTGTTGCCCGAATCTGCACCACCGGAAATACTAATGGCTTGCGGGCCTTGCGCAAAATTCTCCATCTCTGAAGCTGAAATAGTCTGGAGGATTTCTGAGAAACACTAGACAGTGGGGAATGAGAGATATTGATGAAACCGCGTGGATGATAGTTGAGGAAGACAACTAGCTAGAACAGGACATGGGAGTGTCGTCGTCTCCAAGTGGCCCACACTTTGTACTCTGCAGCAACTTCAACTACTAGTAAAAAAGCACCCCATCAATTGAAGAGAAAGAACATTCACAAGAAATGACAATAAAGAGAGGGGAAAGTCTACAATACACACCCCTTAAAATGGTGTACCATATGTACTTATTTAAAATTAATTCATAACATTTTATTATGTTTCATAACTTTTGTTCTAGACTTCATAACCTTTTAGTAGTATGATTCGTAACATTTTCATTATGATTCATACATTTTTGTGTATTTTGTAACCTTTATACGATTCGTAACTTTTTAGCAATACGATTCGTAACATTTTCTCTACAATTTATAACATTTTAGAGGGTGCATATGATATACACCTAAATAAGGGGTATGTATTGTAGTCTTTCCCTAAAGAGAGAGAACGTTCTCTTTGGGTAAACTTCGATGACACTTTTCGGGATTTGTCTTAATGACAGATACCATCGCGTGTGAGAACTAAATATAATTATCCTGTGGCTTCAATATTCATTATTTCACCGACAATCAACCAACAACTACTCTTGATGAAATTAGGCAAAAGTGGCTTATATTGACAAATTCAGTAATAACTAATAAAAAGCTCTCAACTATCAGTTTTTGGAACAGAAAGTAATAAATTTACAACAAAAAATGGTTCAATTGAGGGAAAATGCTATGGTGTCCCCTACCCAAAAGGGGACACTAGTTATGCCTCCCAAAGGTTTTTGTTATGCCTCCTAGTGGTTATATTATGTCATTTTTGTAATAATGGCATAACACTCTTGTTAAGCCATTTTAAAAAGTGCTATGCTTTCGAGTGGTTTGTTATGTCATTTTTGAAAAAGTGTTATGACCTAATAATAATAATAATAATAATAATAATAAATGTTTTGCCATTTTAAAAAATGATCCACACAATAGCATAACATGTTATGTCAATTTATGGTTTGTTATACCGTTTATAACCGGTGTCCCCACTTAAGTAGGGGACACGCATTATCCTCATTTGAGTAGTAAAAATTAAGTAGTCGTTGATCAATTTTACCCTCTCTCTTTTTTCAAAATAGCTTCTCCCACGGGTACAAAAGGCCATTTTTATTCAAAACAACGGGGAGTTGATAGTTTCCTACTTTTTATTATTGGAAAGGGTTAATTTGGAAACTTTTGGATCGTTACATTACGTGTTTGCACAACAGTCGACGATTTGAGGTGTCGGTGAAACACACATAGAAATCAAATTAGTTTGTTGTAATTTGAATAACTAATTATGGTGACCATATAAGTTATGCACATCTCGATTAACAAGTTATGCACATCATGAGTATGAACATGAATCACATGTCTAGAAATTTTCCTATACTTGATGGTGATAATTTCGATTGCTGGAAATCTAGAATCAAGGCTATAATGAGATCAGTCGGTGAAGAAATTTGGGACTCTTGTATTGTGGGATACACTCGACCCATGAAAACTGTAGACGATAAGCTGATTCATAAAACTCAGTCTGAGTTATCAGTCACAGAAAAACCTTTACTTCAGGCTAATAACCATGCTCTTTATATTTCACTACTAGAAAATTTCCGATAGGCGACGAAAAAAGTGGTGACGAAATTTACTGTTTTACCATAGGTGACGAAACAACAAAATTTTCGTAACCAAAAGTTACTTTGGGTGACGAAAAATTTATTTTTTGTCACAAAAAGTGACTTTCGGAGACAAGCTATAGGTGACTAAATTTACTATTTCAATCGTCACCTATAGGTTGTCTCCGAAAGTCACTTTTGGTGACGAAAAACAAATTTTTTGTCACCTATGGTAACTTTTGATGACGAAAATATTGTTGTTTTGTCAGCTATAGTAAAACAGTAAATTTCGTCACCACTTTTTTTGTCACCTATCGGAAATTTTCTAGTAGTGTTTTATTTGCTGCTGTTGATATAAATGAGCACAAAAAAATAGCTTACTGTGAAATTGCGAAAGAGGCCTAGGATATTTTGGTTTCTTGCCATGAGGGGACAAACGTTGTTAAGCAGTCCAAGCTGCAAAAGCTTACCACGGAGTTTGAGACCATCAGAATGTAGGAGGAAGAGACCTTCAATCAATTCTACTCCAAGCTTATTGCCATCGTTAATAGCTGTGAGAACTTGGGTGAGCCAATTTCTTCTTTTCATATTATTAACAAAATTTTGCGCTCCTTACCTCCTAGATTTAAAATTCAAGTTACTATGCTAGAGGGTAAGAAAAAGTTAAAAGAAAATTATGTTCAAGAAATAGTTGGGATTCTCCAAACTTACGAGGCTGACCTATTGCAATCCGAACCTGTTAAACCCAAAGTAAAACCTTCGGAGACTCCGATTGCTTTTAAAAGTACTCAAAAATATAAGAAAGGTTCAGATAGTGATAGTGATGTCGATCTTAAGAAGATGAAAGTGTTTTTCAAAAAATTTCAAATAGTACAAAAAAGAAAAATGATAAAGGAAAAGGAGAATTTTCTGTAAAAAATAAAAAGGAGAGAAAAGGACCACCTAAGAGACCACAATGCTTTGAGTGCTATGGTTTTGGTCATTACGCCCAAGAATGTGCTAACAAAATGAAAAAGAAGGCCCTCGTCACTAAAACGTGGAATGATAGTGATTCCGATGAATTGAATGAAGAACAGGGGGCTGATGAAAAAGATAAAGGAAACTTTTTGGCTTTTGGAGTAACTTCAAATTCATATGCTCATTCCGAATTGAGTGGTTCTGAAACAGATGATAGCGATGCAGATAGTTGTGATGACATAGATGAGGTCAGAGAGAAGTACAACAAACTCTGTGTTTTTAGTAAAAAAATTGATAGAGGCAAGTGAAAAACTTTCTGATAAGATTAAGAAGTTAGAGAATACTTTGAATGAACGCACTCGAGAGAGCGATGAGAGAAATAAAGAAATTGAGCCCCTTCTTGAGAAAAACAAAGCTTTAACTACTAGAGACAAATCTAAGAATAAATCAGAGGATGACACACAGATAGAGACCAAGGTGTTAGATCATATTTTGTCCATCCAATGGCGACCTGGCGATTGTTCAGGGCTTGGTTATCATGCAATGTCTTCAACTCCATCGATAGGGAGAAACGGAAGTAAACGTCAAGGTAAGAAGACTAATGCGAATGACATGCTGAACATGATTAATTCTCCTACGACAAAGAAGCAAATGGCAACAGAGGTATGCGGACATCCCAAGTGCAAGGAGGTAAAACCTAATGTTATTAATACTGATAAGTCTCACGTTTTTTTCCTATTGTTAAATTTGTTCTTACGTGTCATTATTGTGGTATGCCTGGACATATTAGACCGCGTTGTAGGAAGATGCATGAGTCGTACACTTCACATGCACATGCAGCTCATCCTTATGATCATAATTATTTTGTGCCCAATTGTCATCACTGTGGAATTAGAGGCCATATTCCTCCATACTGTTTTGCCTTTTATGGCTACCATAGGACTCCTAGCTCCCCGCTACGATAACATGAACAGCCATAAGAAATATTTTCAAGGGCCTGAACGTAGGATGCATGCTAATTTTACAAAGGTAAATTCAAAGCCCATGACCAATAAAAAGACTCATATTGGAAAGGTCAAAACGAGACAGATTTGGGTTCGTAAAATTGATTTGGTTTCTGAAGTTGATGATGACCTTGACTCTCTAGATGAATATAGTTCATCCGGAGAGGTTGACCTTGCTTCTTGAGGCTATGTCGTGATTCCTTAACTTAGGTTTAATTGTTCTTGCATATCTAATTACCTAGAGTTAAGGAGTTTCATTTTTTTTTATTCTTTTTTATTGGTAATGTTTATTGAGTAATTTAAAAAAAAATGGGTGTTGTGTGGAATGAGCATGATAGTGTTTGATGTGTAGTTGAATATCATTAGATTTTATGAAGATATTCATCCATAGTTTTACTGCACTCCTTTAAATTTCATGGTATTCTCACTGCAAGTATGTTCAAAAGTTAATAAATCATGAGTTTTTGACATTCTGTACACTTATCCGTGGCTTTTGGTTAGTTTCTCGGTTATGGACCACCATTCTCATATGCTTAGCTATATCTTGTGTCTTTCAAGAACCGTAACCACCTTTGTTTAGATTCTGTTGATAGAGCCCTTGTTTATTCTAAAAGGAAAAAAACAGAAAAAGAAAATATATATCTTGGATTTTGCTTATTCGGTGAGGTATTCTCCCTCTGGGTGTTCGCGTAAAAAATGGATAGACCTTGTGAAGGCACCGTAATGGACCATTTGCTTAGTAACTGGGCATTGGGTATAAGGTATTCTTACTCTCAATATTCACGTCAAACAACGGTGGGGTAAAAGTAAAAATTCAGTTGATTTTCTATTGATTCTTATTAAACAACCGCATGTTGAGAGGGAGTTTGTGATTAATTATCTTTGACTTGTATGTCAAATCTAGAGAGGTGTATCTTATTGAGGGGGAGTCACTAGATAAACCTACGCACTTGAGCATCTTGGCCCTGTTTTGGGTTGCTGAATTTTTTGGTCATGGATGCACACACACACTTTCCTCCCATGTTGATGATCATGGTGTATTGCATTCCTTTTGCCTTGCATGGTGTTATATCATTAAGTGGTGCCTTAAAAAATTTGGATATCTTTTTCATCTCATCTCATGATATAATAGTACTTGTAATAAAGCTATCTCATACTCGTATCTTCACATTTCTCATTTTCTTTTACCATTTAGTATAGTTTTATTTTATTAGATCTTGCATGTTTGTTAGCTCTTTTTTGTTATTGAATTTAGCCATCATGTTATTTATGCTAGTAATCATGCTTTGCTTAAATTTCTTATTTGACAACTTCTATTACTCCCTCATTGTTCAATTCTCTGATATTCGCAATTATTGCTTTATTAATTATCCTATTCGCCCTTTGTCACTTCATGTCAAAAAGGGGGAGAATGATCAAAGGGGGAGTAGATTGCCTACTATTCTAATGTGTTTGGATATTGAGTTTTGTTTGTAGCTTCTCTACAACTCGATCTATGTTTGTTAGTTTTTTCATCGTAGTTAGTTTTGTCATGGAAGTGCCATAGGAAGAGATTGTAAGGATTAAATTCCATATGAAAAAACATATATTTACATCGAGTTGTAATATTATTATTATTTATAAGCCAGCGAGTCTGTATAGGATAAGAGTGAAAGGAATCATTATTATTTGTAATCAAGAGTGAGCGTATTGGATAAAAAAGAGGTGGACTATTGCAATATGGATTTTGGTGAAGACGGATGGATAGAGGGATCTATCCGGTTAACAATCGATACCATTTGTTCATTTTAAAACAAGACAACGTGAAAAAGAGCAAAAAAGAAGAGACTTATTATTTTCCAGGGTTTGACTACATCCAGTAATATAAAAGGAAAAGGGGTCAGCCTTACAACTTTTACTCTTGAAGCCACACATATCTGGTATACGGTGATTAAAAGAAAAAGGGTAACCAGAACAATACGTGGAAATACAGGTAGCTATTTTTGTGAGAGATATTCCTAAGGGATTTCTGTTAGGTCTATTGGAGGGTTTGTGGATTTAAGGCCGTTGGCAATCAAGATCACTGGATGCGGTGTACCTTCCCGTGGTTTTTACCCATTCTGGGGTTTTCCACGTATATCTCTGCGTTGTACGATTGATTGCTTTGCGTTGTTTTTGCTGATAATTTTACTTAGTGATTCATGTTCATACAGTTAGGATTTTTTACGAATTACTAGGAAACTCTGATTTTTCAATTTAGAAGATCAATTTATAGACCAGAGATAATAATTTTGAAGTCGGCTAAACAAGAGAAACCTGCAGATGTTTCAATCCTTGGACTGAACGAGACAATCAAAATCTGGACCATATATCGGTACAATTAATCGACGAAAAGAAACAAAAACAGTAGAAGTTACCTGGTAAGATTCCGGAAGTTGATTGACGACTTTCTCCCGTTAAAGGGTAATAAGTCAACTTGAAAAGAAGGTTATTCCACGACTCAAATCTGCAACATCAGAAATGTTAATGGCAAGCGGGTCTTGTGCAAAATTCTCCATCTCTAAAGCTGAAATGGTCTGTAGAATTTTTCATGAACACTCGACTATGGGGGAGGGATGAGAGGGATTGATGTAAACCGCGCTGATGATACTATTTGATTGCCGAAGACTTGTAAAACAGGACGGGGGTTCGCGCACTACAAGAAAAATGGGAATACCCGGCACTTGGTTTCCAGCATTTGTGCAAAACCCCGGTAAAAGTCCCATAAATACTGTAGCGGAGCGGACACCACCTCACTAAAATTACACTATCCCCCTTCTAGAACAAAAAGAAGAAGCGCTCTCATGATCTAGGGCTTCACACCTCTTGGTCTGTTCGCCTCCTCTCCCTCCCTTCGTACGTTCCCCCCCCCCCCCCCCCCCCCCCCCCCGCCTCTCTCTCTCTCTCTCTCTCCCGATAGATGGAGATGGACTCGAAGGAGAAGGTGGAATTGATACAGCAAAAATGGAGGAACGAAGTGATTCATTCATCGGACGAGAGCCGTTTCGTTGGCGATGACCATCATCTTGTGCTCTCTGGATTAATTTCTCAGGTAAGTAATAAATCTTTATATAAGCTATATAAATGTAATTTTTGGTTCCAGAGTTCGAGTTCTGGAAGTAATTATTACCAAAATCGATTGTTCTTCATCCCTTTTTTGTAATAGACCGACTTGAGCTCGAAACTAGCATAATCGAAGGTGAGATGCGCGATTAGGGTTTGAAAAGGTCCACATGGTGTCCGACAGGACTTGAATCGATGGAATACAGTTCGAATGGGGTGCGAATGACTTCGATTCAGCGAAATGGGGCTAGATTTAGGGTTACGAAGCCTGGCTGTGATATGGAGATTTAGGGTTCCAATTTGGCAATTGGATTTCTAGGGTTATTCTTTTTTTTTTTTGTGTGTGTATGCCAGTTGCGTTTTTTGGTGGTTTGCGTGAGTTTGTTTTGTTTTTGTGTCTCCTTATCGTCGTTGATCGCCTTGTATGCTGCCGTTTTATGTGTCCCGGATTGAGGGGCTTGCATGTCAATTTCCGAGCCCTTGTGAGCCTTTGACGTTGTGGGTAGCCTTGTTTGACTATGGCCGAGAACTCTGGGGACGAATAGGTTTGGGTGGGCTGATATATAGTCCTTGTTTTAGTTTTAGTTTGTCCTGTTTTAGTCTTAGTTTATTCATTTTTTTCAGATCTCTGTTTCAATCTCGTCTTCTCCGTCTGATTGGGTTTATTCTCATTTTCAACTTCATGACATCAATTTTCATCAACACTTATTCATTTGGCCTTGTGGCAGCTTGTTTGTCTAGCAACCTTACTTAAGGTTTCTGAAAATGAAAGCTTTGATCCATCGTCGGTTAAGCTTTGAAAGCTTACTTAAGCTTTGAAAGCTTTGATCGGCTTTATTGATGTTGTTGGGCTATGCTTTGCCCTGACATTGCTGACTCACACGAACATCTCTCAAAATCACAAGTTCCAAGCTGTTGGACTTGGTGAGGGAAGCTTGACTTTTGTTTATTTGTCACCAATTGCATATTTCCACCTATTGTGGACAGATATGTGGCTATTAGGGTGCTTACGTTTCTAGCTTTGGACCCCCACGAAGTTGTATCAATCTCGGAACTCCTTTTCTTCTTTAGTTATAGTTTTTGTTATCTTATGTCAGCGTGGGTTATCTAGTACTAATGTTGGTAGTAGTTATGAACTTTTATGACCAAGAAAGAGTACTTTCTTTGAGATTTCATATAACGTATCCTCGTTTAAGTTGCATTCTCATTTGGATAATATGCTTGGTTAGCAATGGAGTTAGAGTTTGAATTTTTTTGAGGAAATCCATACCATAGTTCTTTCGTATGCTGGGAATGGTTTCTATACATCTTCATCTTTCTTGACCCTATGGTACCATTTTCCTTTTGGCAGGATGGGCTTTTGCAGACTCTGTTCTGCATCGTTTGGCACTTCTATGGCAGGGTGGGTTGGCGCTAGAGGACTAGAATTTACTTGGGACTACTTCTGCAAGGCCTTGAAGCAAATGCATGCTAATCTGGTATGATATCATGCAAATCTGGGACTGTTTTTAGTTTTTGTTTTTAAAGGGACTAAATTGAAGAAAAAGTCAATACCATAAGGAAAAATCTGTAAATATACAACAAAACCCGCATTTGTTAAGTAGTAGTAATATATATTTCCTCATTTTATAAACACTCTGTCTGGGGTTTTTTGCAGCTTCCTTTGTTTGGCACCACAAGAGTTACAGCACATTTGCCGTGTGCAGAATACCAACGTCAATGGAAAACAGAAGATCATGTTTGCTTTGACCTCCATTAAGGGTATCGGCCGTCGTTTCACCAACGTTGCTTGCAAGAAGCCAACATCGACATGAACAAGAGGTTTTATTGTTATTGCTTCTCTCTCTCCGATTCAATCATTTGGATTATTTGTGAATTCATTTTTCAGCATTTCTACGCTATTCATTCTAGTGTTTGTGTGGTTTTTTTTGTATAACTGCTTAAATTGTATGTTGAATTTGTGGTGTTGTGATTGAAACTGTGATTTGATCGGTTGGGAGTGGTTTCACAATTGCCACAATATGCATCTAATTGCCCATATCAATTCGTTATATTAGTAATGATCAAGTAGAGTTTCTTAATGTGTGGCATTCCAAGACTAGATACTGCAATAAATGTTCGGATTGATACAGCATTAAGCTTAATGAAATACTTTCTGCAAGCTGGTTTGTGTAGCAGAGTAAAATGATGTAGTTCTTGTTAGAATGATAGATATGGCAGTAATATATGGGCTTGCAATGATGAAAGCTCCTAAGTGTTGTTGTGCAGTGCAAGTGGTGCATGTGAGGAACCAGATATGGTTTGGTTTTATTATTGAAGTAATTGCTTTCTTTCATTTACTGGAGTTCAATTTTGGTCTAGTAAAGAGAAAATCGCAATTTGTTGCAAGGATGACTATACTAAAGCAATTTTGGCTGGGTCCTTAGGGCAATTTACCTTTTTGATGCATTGACAGTGCATGCTGTTGTGGTCATAGCCAATTTTGTCTTGCAATACGTTCACCCAACATTTATTTGTATAATTTTTTGTGCTAAAGTACTTGTTCGTATTACCTTATGGTTCTTGATTACATTCCAGGTTCCTTGATGAAGCGTAGGCTTGAGACTGTACAACTGGATTAGGTATCGATATTTCTATTTGTCTTGTATTTCTGATGCGGTTAATGTTTGGGCATAAAAATTATTTACACACTACCACAATTTTTCTTCAATTACTACTTTGTTGATTCTTTCTCAGTTTAAACTAATTTCTTTTTGTATATGATTCTTAGGGTGTCCGGGACTCGCAACAAAGTGTGGCAAGCAATACTATAGTTCCATGGTTGAAGAATTTTTTTTCTTTATCCTAGTTGTGCTTTGTGTGAATGTAGATTGTGGACATGAATTAATATGGTGTTGGGATGTTGCCAATTTTTTTGTTAGATGTTTCAATCTTTTAGATTATTAATGAATTTGAATGTTTTGGGAACAATTTGTTCACTCTAACAGTCATCCCATTTGTTAGCTATGGCATGAGAAGGTTCCAAGTTTAAAAAAATCTAATGAGAAAATTAACTGAAATGAGTAATCGTCAATTGCAAATTATTTTTTTAATAATAAAAGTATTCCCGGCGTTTATAAAAACGCCGGCAAAGGCTTCGCCGGACCGGAAAGGTTGCCGATGAAGGGTTTATTCCCAGGGTTTTATTAAACGCCGGCAATAGTTACAAAAACGCTGGGAACTATTACCGGCGTTTGTTAAACGCTGGGAAGTATTCCCGACTACGGTATCGAGGACGTTTGCCAAAAACGCGGGGACAAACGCCGGGAAGACTATTTCCAGCGTTTATTTTACTATTTCCGGCGTTTAAAAAACGCCGGGAAAGCCATGATTTCTTGTAGTGTCGGTTCCAAGTGGTTTCCAATTTTTAGTCTCTAGCAGCTTTAAATACTACTCCCTCCGTCCCGAAATGAAGGTCCATCTTTTCTTTTTGGGTTGTTCCAAAATGATGGTCCTTTTCCAAAAATGGAAGGAAAAATTTGGTGATTTTTCAAAAGTGTCCCTCATAGGTGAATATAAGTGTTGTAAAGTAGGTAAAAAATAGGGGTAATGGTGGAAATGATAGGTATTGTAGGTGTAATGATTGCATGTCCTTTTAAATAGTTAGAATTCCCAAGAGGGACTCTCAATTTGGAACGGGAGGAGTAGTAAAAACTAAAATGTGAAATTCCACAAAGACCCTCTGAACTATCAACTTTTTTCACGGAAATCCCCTAATATTTAAAACTGCCCATATAGATTCCCTCAACTATATAAAATAAAAATTTAACTAACCCTATTAATGAAATTAGGGTAAATAACGATTCTACCCCCAAAATATAACCCGCTCTGACCCCCTCATCTATAAAAAAATGTCCATACTCAGTGGTACCTTTTGATCAGAATCAACACGAGTTCCACTTCCTGCCTCCATATGTCCCTCGTACAAACTAAACCTATGATTTCGGCCGATCAAAAGACCATCACTGAAACCATTCGTGGCAGCGCGAATCGTAGCAAGCAAGAAACGGGGGTTTACCGATTGGGTAAAGTATAAAATTGGTGCCTATCAAAAAAAAAAGAACTATGAAATTGGTCGTCCACCGTCATTAGAATCGCTGCCCTTCCCTGCTCCCCACAGACGATATGATTCTACCTTTAGGCCCAAGCTTTATGCCCTGAAACGCCTTTGCAATATTTCCATGCGATCTTCCCTTGCGCTCATGCGACACCAATGCAATCCCAAGGCTTTACACTACTTCAGCAATTGTAGGCCTTCCCTTTGACTGAAAATGTAGACATTTGTTGGCAAGTTCGGCAAAGTACTTAACAATACGTGGGATTATTTCTCCATTCAAAGAGGGATCACTGATTCGGTCAATCTTTCCCTTTTTACGTGCATATTCTTGGTGATTAAGTCCTTAGTTTCATCGTATTTATGTTTATAAAGTTAGTGTTTTCTTTGATATTACACGTAAGATATGTTTTTAGTGTTTTCAGATAAATCATGTGAACACAAGGCATGTTTTGACGCCATGGATTGCCCGAGTGTGTCCAAGTACCCTAGTGAGTGCACGAGACTCCCGCTTGATCAAAGGAATTAGGAAACGGCAAGGCATGAGGAATCTCACCCATGTCAGTGAACGAGGCTTCCGCTTGAGCAAAGGGATTCCTTGCATTAGGAAACGGAAATTTGTTACCCGAATGTGCACCACAAGAAATGCTAATGGTTAGCAGGCCTCGTGCAAAATCTCCATCTCTGAAGCTGAAACGGTCTGGACTCTGGAGTATTTCTGAGAAACCCCAGACAATGGGAAATGAGAGATATTGATGAACCCGCGTTGATGATAGTTGAGGAAGACAACTAGCTAGAACAGGACATGGGAGTGTCGTCGTCTCCAAGTGGCCCACACTTTGTACTCTGCAGCAACTTCAACTACTAGTAAAAAAGCACCCGATCAATTGAAGAGAAAGAAAGTTCACAAGGAAGAGAGAGAACGTTCTCTTTGGGTAAACTTCGCTGACACTCTTTGAGATTTGTCTGAATGACAGATATCATCACGTGTGAGAACTCAATATAATCATCCTCATCACGTGTGAGAACTGAATATAATCATCCTGTGGCTTCAATATTCATTTTCACCGACATTTAATCAACAACTACTCTTGATGAAATTAGTCAAAAGTGGCTTATATTGACAAATTTAGTAATAACGACTCCCTCTATTCCAATTTGATAGTCCATCATTCCTTTTTTGGACGTTTTAAAATGAGTATCCAATTTGAAAAGTCAAAGAAAAAAAGCCTTAACTTTCCCATTTTGCCCTTTCTTTTTCAAATATATATACTCCTTAAATAATGATTTCACTTAGTGAGATGACAAGTATAAAGAGGCGCCAACACTCAATCAAATTAAATTTATTGAAGGGGGCCATCAGGGTATGTTCAAGCAAATTGGTGCCCATATTTTAAAATGAAGTCTGACTTGTCCTTGGGAGTTGTGAGTGGAATTGCCAAGCCAATTAATATTCACAACAAGGTATTTTAAAACTACCAAAGGGGCAAAATAGAGAACTAAAAAACCTTTCAATGCAATTATTAGGGTCCCTTAAATAGTTGGATTCCAAAAAAGGGACTCGCAAATAGGAACGGATAGAGTAATAAAAAGCTCCTAATTACCATTTTTTGGAGTAATGAATTAATTTACAACAAAATTGGTTCATTTGAGGGCAAATGCTATGGCTTTCCCAACCCAAAAGGGGACATCGGATATGCCTTTAAAAGATTTTTTTGTTATGCCTTCGAGTGTTTATGTGATGCAGCGGAAATAACAAAGATATTTGTTGCGTACTAATGAAACGAATGATAGATACTCGTAGCCACAAGCAGTTCTTGAATCCTCAAGAGAACAAGACAAAGTCTGAATATTATTGATAAAAAGCAACATAAACATTAGGTTACAACCCCTTTTATAGAAAAGAGGCGTAACCCTAGCAAAATCCTAACTCAAAAACGAAAATTTCCAAAATTTGGGGAAAATAATAAAATTGGAAAAAGGAAAGAAAAACATGACTTTCCCAAAAAAATCAACTTCTACGGAATTATACGCTAAAAGTTATTAACGAAACAAATATTTTCTAAAACAGCAAAAATGTCCAATTGGAGCCCTAAACGAAAGAATTAGGCCGAAAAACACCATCAGTCACCAATCAACTTCTACGGAATTATACGCTAAAAGTTATTAACGAAACAAATATTTTTTAAAATAGCAAAAACGTCCAATTGGAGGTCTAAAAGAAGGAATTAGGCCCAAAAACACCATCAGTCATGAACTAGGGTAGTGAGTATTGATCGCAGTGCGAAAATAAGTCAGCCCACTAAGTTTGGGCCAGATCCGAGCTCGTCCAAAAGTTGCCAAATCCGGTAATTTGTAATTAAACAACGTTTGGGCTTCTGAGGCTTCGACCAGTCCAATTGATCATGAAATTGCGCCTCCACATGTTCTACATCAGTCCCCTCTACTTTGAAAGAACTCGACCCCAAGTTCAAATCTGGATAAAGTGGCTCTTCAGCTTGGTACTCAAATAGATCAGTAACATTGAAAACCTTGGAAATCTTCATAGTCTCAGGCAGATTAATCACATAAGCATTATCACCAAAAAATTTCACAACCTTGTACGAACCATACTTCCTCGGTTTCAACTTATTGTAGGCTCCCATGGCAAACCTCTCCTTGCACAAGAAGACCATAACAGAATCGCCCCCCTGAAACAATTTATCACGCCTGCGCTTATCAACAGCCCGCTTGTACTTCGCATTCGTCTCAGCCAACTTCTGTTTCACTTACTCCTGCACGTCTTGAGCCTAGTTAGCCATTGCTTCAGTTGCAACACTAACAGGCCCTCGTGAAAACTGAACCAAATCTACCACATGCCTTGGAAGGGTCACATATACCAAAGAAAAAGGTGATTTTCCCGTGGCACTATGAACTACACTATTGAAAGCAAACTCAGCTTGCGGTAAAGCAAAATCTCGCTATTTCGGCTTATCTCCACAAATACTATGAATCAAATTTCCCAAACTCCAGTTAGTCACTTCAGTTTGGTCATCCGTTTATAGATGTGCACTGGAGCTCCGTTTCAGCGACGTACCGAACATCTTCCACAAAGTCACCCAAAAATGGCTAAGAAACTTCATATCACAGTCAGAAGTAATGGACTGCGGCACCCCATGCAAACGCACCACCTCACGGAAAAACAAACAAGCCACATGAGAAGCATCGGATGTTTTTCGGCAAGCAATAAAGTGCACCATCTTCGAAAACCTGTCCACTACCACAAACACAGAATCTACTTCTCGTTGAGTACGAGGCAGACCTAACACAAAATCCATCGACAAGTCCTCCCAGATACTATTAGGAACAGGTAGAGGCGTGTAAAGACCAGTATTTTGGGACTGACCTTTAGACACCTGACAAGTGTAACACTTCCTCACAAAAATTTCCAGCATCTCACTTCAGCTGAGGCCAATAATAGCGTTCCTCCGAACTGGCCACAGTTTTATCCCTCTCTAAGTGAACACTTAATCCTCCACCATGTAAGTCTCAGATTAAGCTTTCCCTTAAGGAAGACTTCGGAATACACAAGCGATTGCCTCGAAACAAATACCCATCAGTAATATGAAAATCACTCATAGGTCAATTTTGCACACATACATCCCAAGTCTCCTTAAAGTCATCATCCTCCAGGTACAACTCCTTAAGAAACTCAAAATCCACAATCTCACGAGCTAAAGTCACCAATAGATCAGCTCGACGACTCAAAGCATTAGCCACACGATTTGTTACCCCAAACTTATGCCGAATAGTAAAAGGAAATTTCTGCAAAAACGTTGCCCAACGCACGTGCATACTATCCAGTTTCTTCTGACTATTGATAAATTTCAGCGCCTAACGATCAATATACAAAACAAACTCTCTTTGAATCAGATAATGCTCCCAATGTTTGAGAGAACGCACCACAGCATAGAATTCCTAATCATACACACTCCACTTCTGCCTTGCTTCACTTTACTTCTCACTAAAGAATGCCACCGGTATTTTTTCTTGGGATAGAACAACCCCAATACCAATCCCACTATTATCACACTCAACTTCGAAAATCTTTTCAAAGCTAGGTAGTGCTAAAACTGGCGCGGTGCACAGCTTCTCCTTAATCACCATGAAGCGTTTCTCTGCTTCATCTCCCCACAAGAACTTCCCTTTCTTCAAATACTCAGTGATTTGCGCCATAACAGAATCGAAATTTTGAATAAAACGCCGATAGAAAGTGGCCAACCCATGGAAGCTTCGAACCTCAGTAACAAACTTCAGCATCGGCCAGTCAAGAATGACTCAAACTTTATCTTCATCCATATGAATCCCATCAGAACTAACCACATAGCCCAAGAACAATAAGCTGTTAGTTAAGAAACTGCACTTCTTGAGTTGAATGTACAACTTATTTTCTTGCAACACCGTCAACACTTGGCGCATGTGCTCCACGTGCTCCTCTTCGGACTTACTGTAGATCAGTATGTCGTCAAAATAAATGTAGACACCCCAATCTGGGCTTCCAGATTAGTTTACTTACGGTTTTTGATTCCCCGATGATGAAATGGATCAAGAACGCCTTGGGAATGATAGCGTGTTTGAGTTTTGAGTGTTTGCAAAACCCTTGAACCTAACCTAGCCTAAGCCACTTCAAAAACCAAAAACCCTACTGGTCCGCGCCAGGGCGCAATCATCTCGCGCCTGGGCGCAACCATCCCGCGCCAGGGCGCACCATCGCGCGAGGGTTTCACTCCATCGCGCGACAGTGCGCCAGGGCGCACCATCGCGCGACAGACTCACTCCATCGCGCGATGGTCCCACCTACCACCGACCTTTCTGAAGGAGGACAGTTAGCCACCAATGCAGCCTCAGCTAGGCCTCGTGGACTGCCTGAACTCCTCTGTTTTCAACCAGATTCACCCCTTTCCCTATTTATACCCCCCATTTGTTCTCTTTCAAGGGGTTAACAAAAAAAAGGGTTTCAAAAGGCTTAGTAAAAACCCCAAGTTTCAAAGAACATAGCTTGTTCTTCTTTCAACCATTCAAACTACTCAATCAAGCCTTCAAATCTCAAAGTTCAAACACCGTTCAAACTCAAAAGCCAAAGGTATAGCTTACCTTTGTTCTGTTTCTGTTCTGATCCCTGAGGGGGGCTGGCAGGGCCAAGGCTGGTAATCAATACCAGTCCTGGTCCTAAAGCTGGCGAGGTTTCAAAAACCATCATGGCAAGAACCAGCGCGCGATGGAGCCACTCTCTCGCGCGACGATTTCGATCATCGCGCGATGGTTCTCGTGGGGATTGGTGTCTTGCTGTTTTGTGCTTTATTTACGTATAGATCACTGCAAGCATGTTAAAAACCAGTTTACTGCTTTTCTTTGTTAGAAATTGCTAGTTGTATTTCAATTTGCATGTTTTCTATTTTGGAATACCCCTGGGATAATTCTGGATCTGTCCCAGAGCCCAGAAATGTGTAAACCAAGCACTGGTCTGGTCCGCGCCAGGGCGCAACCATCCCGCGCCAGGGCGCACCATCGCGCGAGGGTTTCACTCCATCGCGCGACAGTGCGCCAAGGCGCACCATCGCGCGCCAGACTCACTCCATCGCGCGACAGTGCGCCAAGGCGCACCATCGCGCGCCAGACTCACTCCATCGCGCGACAGTGCGCCAGGGCGCATCCTCGCGCGACAGAGTGATTCCATCGCGCGACGGTTTGCCTCCGACCAGTGAGTGGCCTTGCACGGGTAACTTGGTTTTAGGCCATTATTTTGTCCCCACACTGTTTATGGGGTGTTTTGTTAATTTCTAGGGCTTTTAAGCCTTTAAACTGTATATTATGCTGCCTATAAACTGCGTGGTTTGTCCTGGGTGTGCACTGGTCCTTCCAGAGCCCAGAAGGTTTGAGAATAAGAGCTGTGGGTTTTAAGCTCACCGGCGCGTGCTTGTCTTGGAATTATGCGCGCAAGAGTGAACAGCATGCAGTGACTTGTTCAGTGCATGCTGGTTTCTTCCTGCGCACATCACTCCAAAATAGGGGCTCCCCAGTTTGTTTAAACTCCCACAGCAGTCTGTTCTCATCCTATACTAACTGCTCGTCTATGCTATCTATCACATCCTGCAAACGTGTTACAGTTTTAATCCCCTTAAACTGTTTCCCCGCCCTAATTGGCTAAAAACTGATTAATCAAACAGAATCGCAAACAAACATCTTTCGCAAATGCCTAAGTAGAGACTGATCTCCGGATTGGGCGAGAGGGGTGCCATAAAACCCTTCCCCTCTCGTAACCTGGCTCCCGAACCCAGATATGGTTAT
This sequence comes from Rhododendron mucronatum var. ripense, assembly GCA_019656295.1. Taxonomy (NCBI): domain Eukaryota; kingdom Viridiplantae; phylum Streptophyta; class Magnoliopsida; order Ericales; family Ericaceae; genus Rhododendron; species Rhododendron mucronatum. The sequence goes on from BPLT01000213.1 coordinate 75,216, forward strand.
GACGGACTGGTTCCTTAACTTTTTCAAATCAAACAGCGCGGCAAGTGCTTCGAAATACGGTTCCTTGGGTGTCGGACCTTCAAACCCGAGTGGCGACTCTGTATTTTCGCGAGCCGTTGACGTCCAGCTTCCAAAAGCGCTCCCGCGAACCGACAGCATCTTCGGGCAAATCCCATTTGCCCACAGTGGCGACTCTGCTGGGGATCAAATCAATATTAATCTATACTTAGATTTTAATACGCTTGAGAACAATCCCACGAAAGCCTGTCAAAATAGTGAGCTTCGCGCTGCTAAAGAAAGGATTGGTGATTTAACAGGACCTCGTGTCCGGCCATCCTGCCTGGGGCTTTTTCGATTGTTCTCTTGTGTAGTTTCTTCTAAGTGTTGATCAATAAAGAGAGCCAAATTTGAAAAAGGCATTTGCGAATTTGCGATTCTATTCCATTAATCAATTTTTAGCATTCTTCATATGCATCGATGTGGGATAAGCCTCGTTGGATCGTTTTGGCAATCCGGCACGGTTTACCGGAGCCCGGGGACCCTGAATGACTAACAACCTTCGACGATGATGGGTCATTCTACCGTTTGACTGTTGCTCTGCGGTTACGCGGGCAGCAGGAGGTATATCTTGGCTCTAGTCCGAGGAACCTGTTACAAGCCAAAACCAGCCTTTGCATATATAAAGCACTAGAACTCTCCAAACTAGGGCAGGTACCCACAGGGTAAGATTACTTGCATCTAACCCCCATACTATCTACGTGTTACTGCTTTCCCTATCGCATGTACTGTACATACATAGGAGCATGCTTAGAGTGGTTCTTTCTTTCGAGTTTGTCTTGCGCAGTCTAAGACGTTGTTGGACCCGATGAGGAGTCGTTCATTCTGTCGAATGTTCGTTATCAATCGCAAAGTCCTTAATTCAATGAGACTTTGAGAAATCAAAATTTACTACATACTTGGCTCATGCCCGGTTAAGAATTCAACCGAAAATATGGAACAACAAAAGTAGTGATGCCATGTCACTGGCGCCACCCAGGTTGAAGTGCGAAGTCACTATACACCGCCGTGTTCAAGGTTAAGGTGCTATGTCATCACCACCAAGTTGTTCCAAATCCAAAGTTGAATCTTCAAATGAGACTAGTCGAAGATTTAGTCTATTTTGACATCTTTTAGGATCTGACGATCTACTCAAGGACACATGGCTGAAAAGAATTCTGAGGATTCTGGCAATGTCTGAAATTCGTGAGGCAAACTCGTCTCTGTTTTTGTACATACATACTGTTTTGCGTAGAAGCATGTTTAGGGCGGCTTCTAGGTTGTCTCTCTTTCGAGCCTGTCTTATGCCTATTAGGACGCTGCTATGACCCGATGAAGAGTCATGCATCTCAATGGTGCATGTTGCTAATTTTCAAAGTCCTTAGATCAACAAGACTTTGGGAAATCAAACCTTTTTAAGTCCTTGGCTCATGCCTGATTGAAGTTTCAACCAAAAATAAGGAACCACAAAGTATGGATGGTGTGTCACTGGCACTACCCAGGTTGAAGTGCGAAGTCACTATACACCGCGGCGTTCAAAGTTAAGGTGCTGCGTCATCTATACCGAGTTGTTCCAAGTCTAAAGTTGAAATTTCGAGAACGGAATAGTCAAAGGCTTAGACTGTTTTGACATCTCTTAGTGTTAGTCGATTCTAACAAAGGATACACCCTCGAAAAGAAATCTGAGGATTTTGGCAGCGTCCGAACATCATGAGACAGACTTGTCCGTAGTTGTAGAGTCTAGGAGGACATCGACGATGATGTGTACATTGCATTGTTCTTGAACATAGCATGCTGCAGGAACATCACTGAGCTTTCAATTACTTTACTGTCTAGTTTGGAACCATTGCACCGAACAAGAGAGTACCGAAAGGAAGAGCCAAACCTACTTGGAAACGTCTGCACCAGAATCCGGTTCAAAGGCTTGTCAGGCTAAGACCCCAGTCAGTTACAACGGAGGCTTCTCCAGGTTCATTGTTGGCCACCCTGCAGTCGGGTTCGCCATCGATATTGCAAAAAGTCACGCCGCCGGCTTCCCCATCTTCAGCTTCTTCATCAAGCTCCATTGAAAAACCTGCAATGGCAGATCAGCCGCAACCGCTCACTCTGGAAACCATGCTCATGAACCTCCAGAACAGTATCACTGCTATGCAACAGAGAGCCACTCAGACTGATGCCTCCATCTCCCGTTTGAATGACCTTATCAACACTCGTCTTCCATCAGCAGCCGAAGAGGAAGGCGAGGACGATGAGGATGTTCATGCAGAACATGTCTTTGTCGAGGATCCAAACCATGCAGGGCGTCTCATTGTTCAACCCAACCCTAGAGAGGCTCGTGTGCCTGCTCCAAATCCAAACCCTGTTGTTGTTAGGCCTGTTCAAAACCCTGACATAGCTGTTCTTATGGCCAAGATGGCTAAGCTGGAAGAAGCTGTTTCGAAATCCGAGAAGATCACTGCAGGGGGAATCGATCTGGATCGCCTCTGTTTGTACCCTAATGCAAGGCTCCCCGAGCGGTTCAAAATGCCTAACTTCATCAAATTCGATGGGAGTGGTGATCCGAAGACTCATCTACTGGGCTATCATGCTGCCCTGAAGCTGCTAGGGGTGGAAAGTGAGGCCATGTCTCAGCTTTTCCCTCAAACTCTCTCTGGGCCTGCCTTCCATTGGTTCATGTCGCTCGACATCTCCAAAAGAAGGACTTGGGAGGATATTGGGGCTGCCTTTATTGCACAGTACAACTACAACTCTCAGCTCAAGATGACTACTCGTGAGTTGGAGTCCACCAGAATGGAAGCAAATGAGTCCTTTGCGGATTTTGTTAAGAGGTGGAGAGCCAAAGCCGCATTGATGACTGATCGCCTGAGCGAGAGGGATCAACTTCGCATCATCTCCCGCAATCTCCAGCCAGATTATGCCAGGCACCTGGTTCTTGTTCAAGCATCTGCTAACTTTGAAACCTTCTTCGACTCTGGCCTGGCCATTGAAGATGCACTGCAGAGTGGAATTCTGCCGAGGGGAGAGTCCTCCTCACAGAAAGCTAAGCCGAGGGCTTACTCTGGAAACAGTAGCACACTGTTTGGTAACAGCAACTACTCCAATACAGCTACAAGTGGGAGCGATGCTCCAGCTTTCGACTCTAATCGCGCTGCCGATGTCAATCAGGTTCAAAACGCCCAAAGCTACCGGGCCCGAACCCAACCTCGGAGTTTCTCTGCCTTCGAGGCACCTCTGTCCGCAGTGATGGAAAAACTTGTCAAATCTGGGCATCTCAAGCCTTTGACGCCAACTTCTCCGCCAAAAGTCCTACCTTCTGGTTACAAACCTCACCTCTTTTGTGCCTTCCACCAAATGCCTGGCCATCCCACTGATGCATGCTATCGTCTTCGACATGAGATTCAAGATCTCATTGACAATGGCACGGTTCATGTTCCACCAAAGCCTAACGTCATTTCCAACTCCTTGCCTCAACACAACTCTGACCCTCTGGTAGGTCAGATATCTATCATCTCCACTCAAATCAACCCTAGCTCCACCATATTTAACCCTAGCCACTATATCATCCCAGAAAGCCAACCCAAACCAATCGTATCCATCCCATTTGAACCAGAGGTCAACATGATGGCTGTAAGTTGGGCAATTGAGGTCTTCACTGCCGACACCTGGGTTGACAGTAATGAAGGGCTTACAAAGGAGAAAACTGACTGGCTGAGGTCCATTGTTCAAAGGAGCACCGAGTAGGTTTGGTCAAAGAAGCTGAGGAAGCCGAAGTGCTGTTGCTTGGGCCTGACATCCGCTGGATCCTACCTCTTTTTGTGGAAGCTATGGGTAGCTTTTTAAATATTGCATTTTCAAGCCGCGTCTAGTTTGCATTGGCGTTTTGTCTGAGTTTGACACAGAGTCATTTGCGTTTGTCTAAGTCTAGCTCTGAGTCGGAGTTTGTGCCTCTTGGCCCTCCACGTCGTAGCTTTCGTTTCAAGTTTTGAGTCTGCTGTACTTGGCAACCGCGAGGGGCTTTCTTTATGCATTATCTTGCTTCTAAGTACTTTGCTGACTTTTGAATAAACTGTGTCGACCCTGACGACGAAGGGATAGATTTCGATGGGGTCATCCCCAAGGAAATGTGTTCCCTCGCCGAAAGGGAAGACAAAAGGCATGCTCAGCCTATTAATTGAAATAGTAGTTTTCAAATAAACTTGAAAGACAAGGACAACCTCCCAATGGTTCAAATTTGGTTCAAAGCTGTTCCCAGAGGAGCATTGTGTCCAGTCAGACAGGCTCGAAGAGTTCATCAATGTTTTGGCAGGGTCTCTCAAATGACATGCTTAACGTCGACCCTGAGATAAAGGAACATCAAATCCCCCTGCTACCGGGTGCCAAACTATGTAAAGCAAAGCTCAGAAGGTCCAGCGCCTCATGCCATGTTCAAGTTGCAGGAACAGCGTTCTGCCAAGAATAAATTAGAAAGTTCAAAATTGGCCTGGAGCGAGGCATGTCAACTGAAGCACTTTGGACCTTGCATCCATTTCAGCTGGGCCTCCGGCCATTTCATTGACCTCGACGGCAATAAATTCAAATACCTTGGTCAGCATGGATCAATTCAAAAGCCTTTTCCCTGAGAGAAGCTCGTTGGGCTGAAAACCCCAACGGTGGGCAATTCCAAGCAAAAGTTAGAGCAGCCTGTTAGACCGAAACCTATGAAGGAGGTCTAGGCAAAAGTAAAGGCAATTATTTGAAAGCTCGCTAGGCCGAAAACCTGAATGGCGGTTCTAGGCAGAAATTAGAGCGTAAAAGGTGAGGTAAAACACTCGAGTGAACCTTGGCCTGAACTACGTTTTGACCTGATTCCCTAGCTTGGGATACGTAGGCAGTCTCTCCTTGAGACTCGGTCACAATCTATCAATTGGATCCATGGTTGACATTTGGTACACATCAAAGGTCGAAGAGGATCGAAGATCAAGCTGCACGGGAGGCGTCTGAAAGGGGGAAAACCTTTTGTCTTTCAGTTTTATTACAAACTACTAATTCAATTTCAAAGCTGAGCATAAAGCCTTAAAGAATTTAAGCATCAAAAACAAAATGAAATGCTAGCGAGGCCTAACGGCTCACAGTTTATTCTAAGTTCAGCGAAGTCTGATGTGAGCAGTTGCAGTAGCTTTGCAGTCATGTGCGCTAGTTTGAGGTTCACGCGCACTTGATTCGTAGTTATGTGCGTTGGTCTCAACTCTGCGCGCACTTTTTCAATTCGTACAGCAATCGATAGCAGTCAGCTACTGCCTTCGAGTCCTGTTCAAGGGGCTTTTGCCAAGTTTGGTCATGCCGTGTAGACGTAATGTGACTGCACGGGGGTGTCGGTTTCAGTCCGGGCCTATATGTGTCTTCATTTGCGTCTTATGTCCATTTTTGTGGCATTTTTCTAGATTTCAATCCATTGTCATGTCGAGATGCTATTCTCGGTTCTATTTGTTCATCCAGGTCACCGTACATATGTTTGACCTTACAAGCGTCAGTTTCATCTGTCTAAAGGGATATTGTGAGTTTTGGCACGTTAATGCCCAAAATTTCATTATTTTCCATGTGTCCAGGGTTCGCATTGTTCCCTGGGGCTCTTTCCCCCTTTTCGTTCGAGCTAGGCATGTCTGTACATTTATGTGTGTCTGTGTGTCGACTCAACTTGCTTGTCAATGCAAAATAGATATTAGCGGTCAGTTTTTGTCCATAAAACTGCGGAAATGTAATTTTTACATTGCTACCCTAGCTTCTGTAATCCACAAGCTGTGGACTCTCTTAAGACAGCAGGGGCACGTCAGCCCAAGGCCAAGCAAAGCATATCTCTGGGGCTTATCCACCCAAGCATCAAAGAAGGGGCACGCAAGCCCAATTCCGTCAACTGGGGCACGCCGGCCCGCTCAAGCGTCTCTCTATCTGGATGCGCATCTCAGAAGTAAAAGACAGTAAAGTACTGGGGCTCAGTGGTAGTCCTTAGGCATTGTTGTCCTCTTAGGAGCCGCCCTTAGCTTGCATCTGCATTTTCAATTTGTGCATTCATATTGTATACAACATTGCATATTGTATATCAAATGTTTAAAGCAGGAAAATTCTATGCCGGAATCACTTCTGTGGGATAGTGCAAGTATGGGGGAATGCCACACGCCACTTTCCTTATTTCATTTGCCATGGTAACCATCAAGCACACAACCTCGCTATCCCACTCTGCTAGCATTTAGAATGCACTTTGGGGGATCAAAAATCAACTCAATCCACATCGGCACGATCATTCTGTGCACATGATCTGCCCGTCTCGAATCAACGACAGCCGGTCCTGTCAATTTCTCAACGGCTCGATCATTCTGCACACTGATCTGCCCATCTCAATCAAAGACAGCCGGTCCTATCCAATCAACGACGGTCAGCAATATCGTCCTTCTCGATTCAGCGATGGTCAGCCATATCATCAACAACAGCCTACCACGTCGCCTGTCTCTGTCCATTCAGCGATGACAACCTACCACGTCGCCTGTCTCTACCCATTCAGCGACGACAATCAACCACATTGCTTGTCTCTGTCCATTCAGCAACGACAATCAACCACATTGCTTGTCTCTGTCCATTCAGCGATGACAACCTACCACGTCGCCTGTCTCTGCCCATTCAGCGACAACAATCAACCACATTGCTTGTCTCTGTCCATTCAGCAATGACAACCAACCACGTCGCCTGTCTCTGCCCATTCAGCGATGACAATCAACCACATCGCCTGTCTCTGCCCATTCAGCGATGACAATCAACCATGTCGCCTGTCTCTGCCCATTCAGCAACGACAATCAGCCATCGCCTGTCTCTGTTCATTCAGCGATGACAATCAGCCATATCGTCCGTATTCACCCTGATCAGCAACGATCTGAATATAATTCAATGGTCCTGTCCATTTCTCAACGGCTCGATCATTCTGCACACTGATCTGCCCGTCTCAAATCAACGACAGCCAGTCCTGTCCATGTCTACAATGGTTCGGTCATTTATACTGATGATTGTCCCATCCTGTCTGCAACGGCTTGGTCATTTATACTGATGATCCTTCCATCCAGACTTCAACGGCTCGATCATTTATACTGATGATCCTCCCATCCTGTCAAATTCCTCAGCGGTTTGATCACTCAGCTAATTGATCTCTCCGTCCGCACCCACGACAGCCGGTCCTGTCAAATCCATCAACGGTATCTAGCCATATCGTCCATACAATCCACAACGACGATTAGATTATCGTCCGATAGCTTGTTCAATGGTCCACCATCTGCAACTAGTTGTTCCCCAGGAGAGTCCGCCTCGGCCTGCCCTGAACAACTGCCTCTACATCAGTCTAGCTTCACATGCATCTTCCAGCAGGCTTATTGCTCTGTCTCGGATGGTCTTTGATAAGGAGATTGGCTCTGATTCCCAACAGATGGAATTCAACCTGCCTGACACGACCTACCCGTGTTTGTTGGAATACTTCGTGCCGAGGATAGCTTGATCCCCAGCAACGACGGCCTGTCCCGTCCACATCTACAGCCACAGCCTGTCCTGTCCAACTTCGATCAACAAGCGGCGATTCGCTCGTCCACTTCTACTTCCATCCCCGGCAATGGACAGCTAGTCCATTCCACCGATCAGGTTCCTTAAGTTTACTTGTCTACTTTGCTAGTATGCTTTGCTCTGGATTGCCTTGAGGGGTGTCTAGAATTCTTTGACGTTACTTGTACCAAGTCGATGGTGCTTCAAGTGCCGTCAAAGAGGGGCTACTGTAGACACCCCAATCTGGGCTTCCAGATTAGTTTACTTACGGTTTTTGATTCCCCGATGATGAAATGGATCAAGAACGCCTTGGGAATGATAGCGTGTTTGAGTTTTGAGTGTTTGCAAAACCCTTGAACCTAACCTAGCCTAAGCCACTTCAAAAACCAAAAACCCTACTGGTCCGCGCCAGGGCGCAATCATCTCGCGCCTGGGCGCAACCATCCCGCGCCAGGGCGCACCATCGCGCGAGGGTTTCACTCCATCGCGCGACAGTGCGCCAGGGCGCACCATCGCGCGACAGACTCACTCCATCGCGCGATGGTCCCACCTACCACCGACCTTTCTGAAGGAGGACAGTTAGCCACCAATGCAGCCTCAGCTAGGCCTCGTGGACTGCCTGAACTCCTCTGTTTTCAACCAGATTCACCCCTTTCCCTATTTATACCCCCCATTTGTTCTCTTTCAAGGGGTTAACAAAAAAAAGGGTTTCAAAAGGCTTAGTAAAAACCCCAAGTTTCAAAGAACATAGCTTGTTCTTCTTTCAACCATTCAAACTACTCAATCAAGCCTTCAAATCTCAAAGTTCAAACACCGTTCAAACTCAAAAGCCAAAGGTATAGCTTACCTTTGTTCTGTTTCTGTTCTGATCCCTGAGGGGGGCTGGCAGGGCCAAGGCTGGTAATCAATACCAGTCCTGGTCCTAAAGCTGGCGAGGTTTCAAAAACCATCATGGCAAGAACCAGCGCGCGATGGAGCCACTCTCTCGCGCGACGATTTCGATCATCGCGCGATGGTTCTCGTGGGGATTGGTGTCTTGCTGTTTTGTGCTTTATTTACGTATAGATCACTGCAAGCATGTTAAAAACCAGTTTACTGCTTTTCTTTGTTAGAAATTGCTAGTTGTATTTCAATTTGCATGTTTTCTATTTTGGAATACCCCTGGGATAATTCTGGATCTGTCCCAGAGCCCAGAAATGTGTAAACCAAGCACTGGTCTGGTCCGCGCCAGGGCGCAACCATCCCGCGCCAGGGCGCACCATCGCGCGAGGGTTTCACTCCATCGCGCGACAGTGCGCCAAGGCGCACCATCGCGCGCCAGACTCACTCCATCGCGCGACAGTGCGCCAAGGCGCACCATCGCGCGCCAGACTCACTCCATCGCGCGACAGTGCGCCAGGGCGCATCCTCGCGCGACAGAGTGATTCCATCGCGCGACGGTTTGCCTCCGACCAGTGAGTGGCCTTGCACGGGTAACTTGGTTTTAGGCCATTATTTTGTCCCCACACTGTTTATGGGGTGTTTTGTTAATTTCTAGGGCTTTTAAGCCTTTAAACTGTATATTATGCTGCCTATAAACTGCGTGGTTTGTCCTGGGTGTGCACTGGTCCTTCCAGAGCCCAGAAGGTTTGAGAATAAGAGCTGTGGGTTTTAAGCTCACCGGCGCGTGCTTGTCTTGGAATTATGCGCGCAAGAGTGAACAGCATGCAGTGACTTGTTCAGTGCATGCTGGTTTCTTCCTGCGCACATCACTCCAAAATAGGGGCTCCCCAGTTTGTTTAAACTCCCACAGCAGTCTGTTCTCATCCTATACTAACTGCTCGTCTATGCTATCTATCACATCCTGCAAACGTGTTACAGTTTTAATCCCCTTAAACTGTTTCCCCGCCCTAATTGGCTAAAAACTGATTAATCAAACAGAATCGCAAACAAACATCTTTCGCAAATGCCTAAGTAGAGACTGATCTCCGGATTGGGCGAGAGGGGTGCCATAAAACCCTTCCCCTCTCGTAACCTGGCTCCCGAACCCAGATATGGTTATGACGGACTGGTTCCTTAACTTTTTCAAATCAAACAGCGCGGCAAGTGCTTCGAAATACGGTTCCTTGGGTGTCGGACCTTCAAACCCGAGTGGCGACTCTGTATTTTCGCGAGCCGTTGACGTCCAGCTTCCAAAAGCGCTCCCGCGAACCGGCAGCATCTTCGGGCAAATCCCATTTGCCCACAATAAACAAAGACAAACTTTCCAGTAAAAGGCTGCAAAATCTGAATCATAATCCGCATAAAAGTGCTTGGCACATTAGAAAGGCCGAATGGCATAACCAGCCACTCGTAAAGGCCATCCTTGGTTTTGAACGCTGTTTTCCACTCATCGCCCGGTCGGATACGAATATGATGGTACCCACTTCGCAGATCGATTTTTGAAAACCACTTCGACCGATACAACATATCCAGCATATCATCCAAACGCGGAATAGGAAACCTGTACTTGATGGTAATCTTGTAAATAGCTCAACTATTAAGACACATATGCCAACTACCATCCTTCTTTGGTGTTAACAAAGCTGGAACACCACAAGGACTTAGACTCCCTCAGATACACCCTTTTTGCAATAGCTCTTCTACCTTTTCTCTGAGGATCTCATTGTCTTTTGGACTCATACGATAATGTGGTAAATTGGGCAGACTTGCCCAGGCACCAAATCAATCTGGGCTGAATATCCCTCATGGGAGGGAGTTCATTAGGCATATCATCAGCAAATAGCTCCTCAAACCGTTCTAGTAATAGTTGTATCTGTTTAGGCACTGAAATCACTGCCTCATTCACTCCATGCACAACCAACGATTTTACCACCATTGCATAATCCTGTTCAGGCTCTTTCAAACCTGCAACAAACTCAACTTCGGAACTAGCAATGGTTAAAAACAAGGACCCCTCTACTTTAGAAGGCTTGATAGACACCTTATGATTGGTGGGTACCATAACAACCTTATGGGACTCCTAATTAAAACAGTAAGTGTTGTCACGACCCTTATAAACAATGTCTACATCAAACTGCCAGGGCCTACCTAATAGCACATGACTAGCATCCATCTCGATAATATCACAAGTACCTTCATCTCTATAAAATTTCCTAATTGAAAGAGGAAGTTTACAGATTTGAGTTACCTTCACCGTGGGGCCCTTTTTGATATACCCAATGTTGTAAGGCGCGGGATACGGTTCCATTGACAACTTCAGATACTCCTCCTTGCCATAAAATTCTCGCAACTCCCACTGTCCACAATTAAATCACAAACTTTCTAGTTGACTGAAGAGTGTGACCGAAATATGCTGTGACGTTGGCTAGAAACCTCCGATTTTGGCGCGAACAGCACCCGTTGAACCACACAATTGATCCGTTCCCCATCTTCCTCGGCATAATTCACATCATTAACATCATCCTCAAAATCTTTTTCAACAGGCCCGTCTTCTTCTACCAAGCCCACCTTTCTATCTTACCATGCATTAGATAAGTGATCGGGTTTGTTAAACCGAACGCACTTGTCACCCCTCGGTTTGGCATAAGGGTTTGGATCCTTGGCCACGTTTCTGTTATTAGAGCTACCCGTCTAGTTACGTCCTCCAAACTTCGCTCCACCACCAGTAACACTTTTTGATTGAAACGCTAGAACCGCTGGCTGCTTTTCCTTCCCCCTTTCAGAAGAAGGAACAAATGACTCCCTCAGACCTCAGGGGAATCCCAAATTGGGCGGTTGATGCTCAAATTACTCGGCCTTCAAAGCTAGGTTATATGCTTCCTCGACATCCCACACAATCTACATCCCAATTCTATCCTAAATTGAAGGCTTCAATCCATTCATATATCGGGCTACGCGCTGACCTTCAGTCTCATTCAGATTATTATGATCTGAAAGTTGACTAAATTCAGTTATGTAGTCAAGCACAGACTTAGATCCCTACGAACAATTTTATATGACCAGAATAGATGTTGATCATAATCAGGTGGCAAGAATCTCTCCATCATCAGTTGCTTCATCCGGCGCCATATCCTCACAGGCTCTTTTCCCTGCCTGTACCATTTCGTTTGTAACTTATCCCACCATACTACAGCGCCGCTCTTCAACTTATAGGTGACCAACTTCACCTGTTTGGTCTCAGAAACCTCCATCATATTAAGAAATCTCTCAACCTCAGAAAGCCCGTCAAGAAAGTCCTCAATATGCAGGTTACTGTTGAACGTGGGAAGATCCACCTTCACTTTGTAATCATCAAACCACTATTGTTGCCATGCTGGGCGACATCCTCCTTGTACCTCTTTTTCATCTTCAGGTTCCGAATCTTCGGTATGAGCATGATGACGAAGATGCCTTACAACCCGTCGATCACCGGGTGGGCCTCGGGCAAATCCTTCGGCGCGCTCCCAATCTTGGTTTTGAGGTTGATGATGGGCAAACCCCACCGCACATTCCTCCTCAACCCTGTCCGGCCTTCGGCGATTTTGTAGAGTCAACTCTTGCAGCAACACACGGATCTCAGCCAATTGAGTATGAGTATCCTGACGGATCTCGGTTAATTGTGCCTGTTGATCCTCCACCATCCTCCTTAGGTCAGTGATCCAACAACCAACGTCAATGGGTGTGTTTTCTTCTGTGTTTGGTGCCATCGAACCAGGCAAAGCGTGGCTCTAATACCACTTGATGCAGCGGAAATAACAAAGAGATTAGTTGCGTACTAATCAAACAAATGATAGGTACTCGTATCCACGAGCAGTTCTTGAATCCTCAAGGGAAAAAGACAAAGTCTGAATATTATTGACAAAAAGCTACATAAATATTACGTTACAACCCCTTTTATAGGAAAAATGCGTAACCCTAGCAAAACCCTAACTCAAAAACGAAAATTCCCAAAATTTGAGGAAAATAATAAAATTGGAAAAAGGAAAGAAAAACGTGACTTTTCCAAAACGAATCAACTTTTACGGAATTATACGCTAAAAGTTATTAACGAAATAAATATTTTCTAAAACAGTAAAAACGTCCAATTGGATGCCTAAACGAAGGAATTAGGCCTAAAAACACCATCAATCACGAACTAGGGTAGTGAGTATTGATCGCAGCGCGAAAATAAGTCAGCCCACCAAATTTGGGCCCAATCCGAGCTCGTCCGAAAGTTGCCAAATCTAGTAATTTGTAATTAAACAACGTTTGGGCTTCCGAGGCTTCGACCGGTCCAATTGATCATGAAATTGGGCCTCCACGTGTTCTACATCATTATGTTAATAATGCTACTGTATTTTTAAAAAGTGTTATGCCTTTGAGTGGTTTGCTGTGTTATTTTTGAAAAAGTGTTATGACCTAATATAACAATAATAACAAATGTTATGCCATTTTGAAAAATGATCCACACAATGGCATAACATGTTATGTAATTTTAGTCATACCGTTTATAACCAGTGTCCCCCTTTGGGTAGGGGACAAGCATTATCATCAATTGAGTAGTAAAAATTAAGTAGTTGTTAATCAATTTTACCCTCTTTTTTTTTTTTCAAAATAGCATATCCCTTTACCTCTAAGTATAGAAAAGTGAAACTTAATTCCCAATATGGAGAGATGGAATACTTAATAACCACTAGATTCACTTTTACAAAAATACACTTACCATTAATGGAAGTGTCGCCCTAGAGTTTTAAGGTATCCTACTGGGTAACCTAGTACCTTCGGGTATTCTAAAATCTTAGGGTACTCTAGGGTTTTAGGGTTTATCATACCCAACGGTTTAGCTTTAGGCATTTTCATAGAGCTCTAGGGTTTAGGTTTAGGCACTTTCATAGGGGTTTAGGCGTTTACATGGGTGATCTTAGGCATATAATAAACCATGTAAGCTACTACTAGTACCTTGCGCTTAAGCTTTTTGGCCATGCTGTGTGGCTTGTGAATCAAAATCAAGGAATAAGGCCAGTGGTTTACATGGGGCGTTACAAATCTTAAGCTTTTGGGCCATGTCGTGTGGCTTATGAATAAAAATCGAGGTATTGGGCCAGTGGGGCTTGTGAATCAAAATCTAGGTATTGGGCCAGTGGTTTACATGAGGCGTTACAGGGTATCCTAGGGTTTAGACACTTTTCGTGTTTAGGGTTTTAGGCACTTTCATAGAATTTCAGTGTTTCATTAATTAGAGAAGATCTGGTGGAAATTACTTTTTATTTTTTGGACCTAGAAGTAAAAAGTCCTAAAAAAAGTCATTTTAATTGAAAACAACGGGGAGTTGATAGTTCCTTACCTTTTTATTATTCGAAATGGTTTATTTTTTGAAACTTTCGTGCCATTACATCACGTGTTTGGACAACTGTCAACGATTGGAGGCCGGTGTCGATGAAACACACATAGAAATCTAATGAGTTTGTTGTAATTTACCCTTAATTGTAATTTTTATAACTAATTATGGAGATCAGATAAGTTATGCACGTCTTGATTAACAAGTTTAGAAGATCAATTTATAGACTAGAGATAATTTTGAAGTCGGCTAAACAAGATAAACATGCAGATGTTTCTTATTCTATATATTTCCCAGCTAAGTCCAAGAATCTATTCTTGGACTAGACGAGACAATCTAAATCTGAAGATTCTGAACCATATATATATGAGTGCAATTAATCGATATATAGAAACAAAAATAGAAGTTACTACCTTGTAAGATTCCGGAAGTATATCGATGACTTTCCCCTGCTAAAAAGTCAACTTGCATCACTCTTTTCCGTCAATGCTTCGATAAACTCTACAGTAGATTCGGTCAACTTCAAGTGGCCCCACCGTGTGATATGCAACCTTACTTGGAGATAAAGTCAAACCTTGGGTTTACCAAAAAAAAAAAGGGTCAAACCTCAGACTTAATTTGGATTTTAATTACCTTTTGTGGGACTTGGTCAAAAGAATACCAACTGGATGGAGGATCATTAGTATCTAATTTAAAATCCCTCGGATCCGGGAATCCTGGACGACTTACCGAGTCCAGGACGCGGGCTCAGTCCAGTCCGGGAGGGAGAGGCGGAGGAGGAGAAGGGTTGAGTAGCATTTTGATGGGTTTTGATTTGACCTGGATCTTATTTTTATTGTGGGTTATGGTTCGAGATTGCATTACGTAAACTGTTTTTTTATTCTGTGTGCAACTTGCTAGTTGTCACCTGAGAGCGTCTCGAACCCATCTCGAGACCTTGAAAATGGAGAATAGATGAGACATTTTGAGAAAAGATTTTGTACTTTAACTCCACTTTTTTTCACATTTTATGCTTTTTCGAAGAGTTCATTTTCGAGAAATCCAATGCCTATGGCCGCTGCTAATCAGAGCCCTGTTCTTGCTACCTACAGTCAATTAATTTCGTTTATCATTTATGGACAAAAATGCCCTCATGCAGTTTGACCATTATACCCCTAGGACCTCATGTTATTTAACCGTTGTACCCCCCTAAAATTATTACATATAACCACAAACTCCTCCATTTTCCCTAGTCTTTTCCCTCCCCATTTTGTACGTATGCCTCATTCTCCCTCCCCATTCAAACTCCTCCATTTTCATCCATCCCATCTCCCACCACCAGCCACCAGTAGCCACCTCCCACCACCTTGCCGGTCATCCTCCCCTCCTTTTCCTCCTAAATTGTCAATGGATCCACAATTGCTTCCTCTCCCTTCATTGATAAACAAGAAATAGTTGACCTATTATTACACTACAATGTGGAGCTGGAAAATCACACAATGGAAGTTGAGAAACAAGTTGCTAACACATGTAGTTATGGAGCGAAAACCGCAGTAAGAGGTAAGCCTGCCCTCCATTTTCAATTCAGTTCTGGCTCGATACATTCAGACACACAGTGCCAAAACTTCATCAATTTTTCGAATTCTAATGTCCAAATTATGTACAACTTTTTGGATACTAATATCCGAATATTGTCAATGTTTTTGGAAACTTATATCCAAATTTGGTTTCAGTTTTTAGATTGTAATATTCGAATGAAACTGCTGAGAATCCTATGTTTACCTGGTTTGACTTTGGGTGTTCCAGGGTAATACTTCAACGCTTGGTAGGTATGTAGGGCCATCAACTATACCTACTTTGATTGGTCCTCCATACGATTATATGGAGCATTTCACAACGAAGAAGGTGAGTGTTTTGTGATGGAGCATTTGTCATGTGCAATCTTATGTTATGGGTTATGATTTTTTTTTTTTTATGTGTGTGTAGGTTTTTCCATCGATGAAGCATTGTAGACTGGATAAGATGCACAAGTAAACGACATGAGATTGTCATTGTGATTAAGGGCTCGGAGAAAAGTATTAAGAATCGCACACCTAAGATGAGGTTTTCATGTGAAATGAGCAATAAGTATAGGCCGTTTGTGAAGAAGGTTGACTGGAAGGAGGTGGTTATGAAGACGAGATTGAGGTCCACAGGCACCGAAAAATGTGAATTCCCATTTAAATTGAAAGTTGTAAAGGGCAATGATGGTTGGACTGTCTCATTTACGTTCTGGTGCCCATTTAGCATTCATATTTTCATGGTATCCAATTATCTCAAATATACTAATAGTCATTTATAATAAAACAAAAGTCATAGTCCACCACGGAAGGTAGCCCATAAACCATGGCCATAAAGTGTCCAAAATATATACATCAATACAACTCCATAAAGTCCATAAAAAAACATGTCATAGTACACCAAGTCTCAAGTACGATCACGGTACCAGCAACTAGTGTAACCACTCGAGTAACGATCCGAATTAGGGCCTGGTGTGTTGACTTTTGCAGCCTCTGGTCCCCTCAAAGTCTCCTACACTTCAGCAAGTGTCTATTGCAGTTCACACGGACAAGTTTAAGTTCTCGTCCCACACAAAACATTGTCCAAATTAAAAGGGCGAAAGTCGCTGCATTGCGCTCCTTCGCACTCTCAGTATACGGCACCTCTACAGGACGGTGTGAGACCTTGAAGTGGGAGACCGTCCTAAACCAAAGAAGGTAGTTGGGGTGTGACTTCCATGGGACTCCAGGGCTAACCGCAACTCGGTTGTCTGCATTCACGATATGATCCCACCATTTTTCCCATTGAGCATCTGTGGACTCGTACACCACACTATACAAATGACTCTTAGCACCTCTACTATCCTACAATGGGATTAACGGAGGCTTAGGGACCAACTGCACCATGCTGAACTGCCTCAATACTCTATCAGGTAGGTACGGCTCAAGGACGCCCATGCAACGGATGCAGCCGGTGTAAAAAATAACATCTGGGACAACTTGCCTACGCTTTGTGTATAGGGTAAAAAATAACCTGCCCAAAAAAAATTTCACGTTACAAAACATAATTTTGTTTTTGAAGATAAATATCTAACTCAGAATGACGCTCTGTACAGGCCTAACAATGGCAATCACATGATTCATGAACCTGACTAGCTAGCACGTAGATCGTCTAACGTCCCATAGTAGGAGGAACTCATGTCATTTCTTGTACATTGCAAAACAATACGTTAGAACACATGAATTAAAGGTAGAAGAATTAGATACTAATTTCTGAATAAAGATACATAAATCGAATTCTAATAAACGAAATAGAGGGTAAAAAATGGACTCTAATGTTTGAATGGGGTAACAGATTTCAGATATTAAAATCTGAATGAGGCAAAAAATTTGGATATTAAATTCCGAATGAGCCAACAAATTTAGCTACTGTAATATTCGAATAAGGACGAATCGGATATTAAAATCCGAATGAGTCAATAAATTTTAGATAGTAAAATCCGAATAAGGGGTAAATAATCAGACTTTAATATCCAAAATTGTGGAGAACAATCAAACTCTAATATTCGATTAAATTCGAAATACACAAAATAGCAGTACGATCGTGGGTTTCTCAAGAAAAAATCTGACGTACACGTTTAGATATAAGATTATACAGCCAAAGATTCCCAAATAATAGATTTAGAATCAGATCTACTAAAAGTGACAAAGAAAGGAAGTAATCTGAAACAGATTGAAAATAAGCGGTAAACTAGCACTGGCAGAATCCGATCTGACATGAGAGGTGAAAGAAGAGCGATGAGAAAAATCACACAAGATATCTTTTTGACCGTGGTTTTACTTGAAAGATTGATGTTGAAACAAGTTCCTTGGAATCAGAGATATCGAAACTTTTGTAGTTCCAATTAAAGAGTGAGAAGAGAGACGGAAGGTAGCAATCATTGGTGTGCTGGGAGTGGCAGTGGGAGTGGGAGTGGTGACTGGTGAGAGGGGCTGGGCCGGTTTGGTGTGGTGTGGTGGGTGGTAGCGGTAATGGTGGCTGGTGGTGGTAATGGCGAAGAGAAGACGCGGGGGGGGGGGGGGGGGGGGGGGGGGGGTGGGGGAAGGAGAGAGGTAGAGGGGTTTTGGGATTTGTTGGGTTGTAGGTATAGAAGGGCAAAATTGGGAGTTCAGGGATATTTTTTAGGTTGTATATATGTAGCAAATCCTTATAAGGGGTAGGTTATAGGTAGCAATCGACTATAAGTACCAAGAATAGGGCCATCACTACTACATAATTTGACATTGCTTTCACGTGCACCGCACGTGCATTTTTACTAGTACCTTAAAAAAGCCAAGCTCTGGTTTTGCTAAGGGCTCATAAGTTTTCCCGGCCGGGTATAGTGACATCTCACCAATTATAAAATGCGACAACTCCACTGTGATTTCTCAATATTGTATATTCGTAGAGGAAGTACCTTTAGTTTTTATTCATTCATGATAGTCCTTGTTGAACGTTTTTCTTTTTCAACACACTTCCGTGCATCATAAAGGCATCAACTTATTCTTGATAGGAATTGAACCACAACTTCACTGTACTTAAATCCTTCTACATACAATCGTTAACTGCTTTCTCAAGTGTTGATGTAAAAAAATAATTATAATAAGTTGGTAACACTACGGGATGTCATCTCAGTGCAATAGAGTAGCCAATCTTGAGTGGCTGATCATAGCCCCAGAATGAAATTTAAGGATCCATGTCTCCGGGCATATTGCTTTTTTTTTTTTTTTTTTCCAAACAAACGTGTTTCCAAAATTTCCATAGGTAAATAGTTTTAGTATTAATGTAAGAAAATAATTAAAACCTCTGCATTTTACCTATTGGGTTGGGCGTAAAACTAAGCATGTACAAGTTCTACCAAACATGTATTTTGATACCATAGTCAACTGATGAATTAGCACACCTTTTATTATGTCTACACATATGACATCGCTAAAGTACCAGGCAGCCCCTCTTAGGTGTGCGTTTTTGCTAACCTAAATGAACTACAGGCTAAAGGTCATAGTCAACTTGTTTTCGCAAAATGAAAATTAGTTAATGTATGATAGGAAAATGACCTACTTAGAAATTCATGAAGACTTCAACTCTAATCCATTTAGTTTAGTGGAAGTCTCAATCATATGGACTAGAGCTGAAGTCTTCATGGATTTCTACAATGGAAAGTACATTGTAGGAAACAAATGACGAGGCTTCACGTTTTCGTAGGGGTGTGTCAGTTATGGAGGGCCAGGAGGGGTGGGCTATGGTGGGGATTCGGAGGAATTATTGGGGCATTTTTTGAAAGGAAACTGATTTTTGCGCTTCACTTTTTATTGATGGCGCTCCAATTTTAATGTAAAGTTATTCGTAACTTTATGAACAAAATAAAGCGCCATCAGTAAAAAGTAGAGCGCAAATATCGATTTTTGTTTTGAAAACCAAAAAGTAGAAAACACTTTGGTGCTTTTAAAACAAGAGAAGTATAGATAAGATAGACTATACTATCAAGCAGGGTGCTTGGCAGCATCTCGGGTCCTAGACTATACTATGTCCAAATCTTGTTCTAAAAGGCAATTTTGGTTACAATTGTTTCGTTTGTGAAGCCTAATTTGGTTTTATTTGCGCTTCGCTGACTATATGGATTTCAAATTAGACAAGGGTATTTCGGTCAGTAATTGATGATGTAAACTCGAAGTTATATATATAAATACTTGCTATATATAGCCAACATAACTTGTACTCCATTTTTCATTCGTCACATGGTGGAAAATAGTGAAAACAAGTGTGACCCATGACTGCATTCAACTACACAATTGGGAAGTCACATGAACCCTTTTTTCCTTGTGTTCTCTGATTTTACTTTTTTCTTAATTGTATGTTTTGTTCATTTGACCGATTGCAGATTACTACCACAACCAAGCCAAAATCAGAACCCTGTTTGTTAGTCTGGTACAATTGTGCAAAAATGTTGACAGTAGCCAAAATTCCCACCACAACCAAGCAGTCCACCAGCAGATCTAACATAAAAAACGAAGAAGTCCACCATACTAATTTATCAGGTAATTTGGAAAAACTAGATAGATGCACATGTTTGCATAAGAAATTCAGCCACATTATTTAAGGATTGTGTACAAATCCCAGACCTTAAAGTGCAGAAATCTTAGGTTTGGTGATTGGAGCCTATTACGACAATATATTTCTAATCTGAGGGTACTCCATGGTCGAACCAAATCTGAAATAAGATGGCTCTGTCCATCAATTGTGAACTCGCTTTCGACAGAGATGACCTCGTTGTAGGATCTGGGGACGTCAGGCATGTGTAACTTATCAGTACCCATCTGGACGGAATTCTCCCAAGCCTCTTGCATTTCCAATGAAAATTGAAGGCTACCCAACACATCGTTCATAGAAGGGCGTCGGATGCCCTCTTTAACCACGCAACTTAGTGCTATGTTGACATAATGCCTAAAACATTCCGGAGCTATTTTTCCGATTAGATATGGATCAATGACCTCATCGATAGTTCCCCTTTCGATGCATACGTGGAACCATTTAAGTAACAGAACATCATCCCTGTTTCGTTCAAAAGAAATAGGGGTCTTAGCACACAATACTTCCAACAACACGACACCGAAAGCATACACATCACTTTTCTCTATCACTTTATGAGTGTGCAGGTACTCAGGGTCCAAATATCCCATCGTGCCCATAACACTTGTTTCCACGCCCTCGGTTGCGATGCCAGTGGGTGTCTGTACGGACATTTCAAAAGCGGCAATTTTCGCGACCCATTCATCGTCTAAAAAAATGTTTGATGGTTTTATGTCATGGTGGACGAATTGTTGCTCTACGTTCGTATGGAGGTATTCGAGACCTCGTGCAGTGTCGATGCAAATCTCAAGCCTCTTTTTCCAATGAAGTGGATCCTTACCTGTTTCGTGGAGATGACTTTTCAACGTCCCGTTTACCATGTAATCGTACACGAGGATCAACTCATGCTTCTCTTCACAAAATCCTATCAAAGAGACCATATTAGGGTGACGAGTCAGAGATTGTACCCCAATCTCGGCACTAACCGGTCTGGCCAAGTGTGCTTCTCTCAAATTGTACCGTTTGATCATTACCACACGAGTTCCGCCCACCATACATCCCTTGTATAAACTAAACCAATTGCCTCGGCTGATCAAAAGACCGTCGTTGAAATCATTAGTGGCAGTGCGAATCCCAGAAAGCGAGAAACGGGGGTATACCAATCGAATAAGGTCATCTAAAATTGGTCCTCCAACACCGGTTGAAAGGTCATCTGAAATTGGTCCTCCACCATCGTTTGAACTGTTGTCCACCCCTGCTCTCCACCAATGATTCATACCCTTAGGCACAATTTTTATTCCCCGAAAACGCCTTTGAGATGGATCCCTGCAATCTTCCCTTACGCCCAAGCGAAGCCAATGCACTGTTAAGGCTCCGCACTACTTCAGCCATTGTAGGCCTTTCCTTCGGTTTAGCATGTAAACACTTGTTGGCAAGTTCGGCAAAGTACTTAAGACTATGTGGTGTTGTTTCTCCATTCAAAGATGGATCAATGATTCGGTCAATATTTCCCTTATTGATGTACATTTGCGCCCAGTGAATTAGACCAATTTGCTCCTCCTCGAGTTTTGTATCTATCGGTTGCCGACCACACAAGACTTCCAACAACACCACCCCAAAAGCATAAACATCAGTTTTTTTGGTTAGTCGATTGGTCAAGAAGTAATCTGGATCAAAATACCCAAATGTTCCTTTGACGTTTGTGGTAACATGGGTGTCTGTATAACTTGGAATACGTTTAGATAAGCCAAAATCAGAAACCTTTGCTACCAAATTCTTGTCCAACAAAATGTTTGTGCTCTTCACATCTCGGTGTATGATCCCTTGTTCGGTACCATTATGAAGGTAGTTGAGTCCGAGCGCAGCACCAAGACAAATGTTGAGCCTTCGTGCCCATGTTAGATGAGATCTATTTCCACCGCTTTCTTCTCTTCTTGTTTTGTAAAGATGATTGGCGAGTGTCCCACGAGCTATATATTCGTAAACAAGAACCTTCTCTTGATGCTCATTGCAATAGCCGATGAGCAAAACGAGATTTGTATGCCGGAGCTTTGAAAGCAACTTTACTTCAGTCCAAAACTCTCCTACACCTTGGTTGGACTTGGCATTCAACCGCTTTATGGCAGCAACGGTGGTTGTAGCACCATTGCGGATGATTGCTTTGTATACCTTTCCGAATCCCCCAGTTCCAATAACTAATGCTTCGTCAAAGTCATGAGTTGCTTTTAATATTTCGGATAGTGGAATAAAAGGACAAAATTGATCCACGCCACCATCAAGTGCAATCTCCCAGCTCTTTAAAGAGAGCGAGTCAGTGGAGGAGGCCGCTCCCGCTTGATCAAAGGGATTACGAAACTGCAAAGCTTGTGGAACCTCACCCAAGTCGCTGAACGAGGCTCCCTCTTGGTCAAAGGGATTAGGAAACGGCAAGGCATGCAGAATCTCACCCAAATCTGCGGACGAAATTCCCGCTTGATCAAAGGGATTCCTTGGATTGGGAAACGGCAATTTGTTACCCGAATCTGCACCACCGGAAATACTATTGGCTTGCGGGCCTGGCGCAAAATTCTCCATCTCTGAAGCTGAAATGGTCTGGAGGATTCCTGAGAAACACTAGACAGTGGGGAATGAGAGATATTGATGAAACCGCGTGGATGATAGTTGAGGAAGACAACTAGCTAGAACAGGACATGGGAGTGTCGTCGTCTCCAAGTGGCCCACACTTCGTACTCTGCAGCAACTTCAACTACTAGTAAAAAAAGCACCCCATCAATTGAAGAGAAAGAACGGTCACAAGAAATGACAATAAAGAGAAAGAACGTTCTCTTTGGGTAAACAGATACCACCGCGTGTGAACTGAATATAATTATCCTGTGGCTTCAATATTCATTATTTCACCGACAATCAACCAACAACTACTTTTGATGAAATTAGTCGAAAGTGGCTAATATTGACAAATTCAGTAATAACTAATAAAAAGCTCTCAATTATCAGTTTTTGGAACAGAAAGTAATAAATTTACAACAAAAAATGGTTCAGTTGAGGGAAAATGCTATGGTGTCCCCTATCAAAAAGGGGACACCGGTTATGCCTTCCAAATGTTTTTGTTATGCCTCCTAGTGGTTATATTATGCCATTATAATGGCATAACACTCTTGTTATGCCATTTTAAAAAGTGTTATGCTTTCGAGTGGTTTGTTATGTCATTTTTGAAAAAGTGTTATGACTTAATAAAATAATAATAATAATAATAAATGTTTTTCCATTTTAAAAAATGATCTACACAATTACATAACATGTTATGTCAATTTGTGGTTTGTTATACCGTTTATAACTGGTGTCCCCACTTAAGTAGGGGACACGCATTATCCTCGTTTGAATAGTAAAAATTAAGTAGTTGTTAATCAATTTTATCCTCTCTTTTTTCAAAATAGCTTCTCCCACGGGCAAAAAAAAGCCGTTTTTATTCAAAACAACGGGGAGTTGATAGTTTCCTACTTTTTATTATTCGAAAGGGTTGATTTTTGGTAACTTTTGGATCGTTACATTACGTGTTTGGATGATTGGAGGTGTCCGTGAAACTGTTTACACCATAAATTTGTCAACGTGAATCGACTAAACTAAGTTGGGACACGTGTTGATCACACCTAATTAAATATTATAGAATCAAATGGACTAGTCGACGGTTAGAGTTTTTAAATGCAGGACATGTGCCCACGAACAAGTTACAAATGAACAACACGTGTAGCGGTTGATGAAGGAAGTTGAAATGATCAAACACAATCTATCCAGAGAACGTGTGTTTGGATCAGTTTCTAATACAACATGGGATCGTGTGGAGTAACCGTCTACTCAGAGAACATGGAAGAGAAGAGGGAAATGCAACAACCGCTTGATTCAAATTTAAAGAGGGAACTCTGCCCAGTTTGAAATTCAAGTCGAAGTGGCAGCCTATAACTACTAAAGTTGAAGACAATTTGAACCCCCACTCAATCGCCCAAAGGCTTCTACTTTTTATGTGTACTTTACTTTTCTCGCTCTAGGAGTAGCTTGTAACTTAACCGTCTAATCGATTGTGTTCTCACAGTCGACTGACTTCTACTTTGGAGAATAATAAAGTCCATTTTGTTATTCTTCTTTCATTTCCGTTCACTTCATTACGTTTGCTTCCAGAGAAGTCCTGAAACACGGCGAGGAACCAAACTCCACCACCACAAACACCACATTTCCAGCACACACTACGATTTCTTAGTCGATCATCGACTATCCACAAAAAAATAGACAAACAAGAATTGGCGCTAGAAGGAGGGCTACTTACTAATTTGGAAGTAATGACACACGAAGTCAGGAAATTGATTCAAGTTTTGGCTTATGTTTCGGCAAATCCACAAGATGACTTAGCCCAAGAATTTTCGTCTCTACTACGAAGGTTGATTGCACCAGAACAAAGAGAGATTCCTTCTTCTCGTGGTTTGCCTAACGATAAGAAAACTCCAGACACATCAGATATGCCTGGGAGGCATCTTCAACAGGTATATACTAATCCTACTTTTGAACCTCTGAACGGAGCAAATCGAATTCAATTAAGGACCAATCAACCAAGGCCTACCCCAACAAGGCCGGCAAATTTTTATCAACCGGTTCCAAATACTAGTGGAAGTAATGGAATTGGAAGTCAATATGGTAATGGCCAAAATGGAAACATTCCCATTGGTTTCAATGTACCGTTTGGATTTGGTACTAGTGAAAGCCAATTGTAGACACCCCATTCTGGACTGTCCAGATTAGCCCTCTTACTTCCTTTGTCGACCCGATGATGATAAACGGTCGAAAACAGTCCAGAGTCGATGGATGGATTTGAGCTTGGAGGCGTTGAACTCTCTCCCTTTCAAAGCCCACCTTCAAGGCCCACTTCAAACCCTTCAAATCTCGAGCCCAATGAACCTCAGCAAAACCATACCTTGCTTACGCCACCTTCTCATTGGCGTGCGCCAGGTACTTGACACGTGTCGGACATCGACCATTGACTCAGTTTGACCTGGCGCACGCCGGGTTATAGCTGGCGTACGCATGGTCAAGACCGGTCAAATCACTGCTTTTCTGTCACGTGCTCGAAGCTTTGCAACCGTCTCAGTACGGCGCAGAGCCCCCTGATCATTGCATTTTGCAGGGGACGTCCCCCTCTCTCTCCTACACAACCCATCACCTAGTCCCATGCATTTAATGCATGGGAGCTCCCTTCTAACCTAACCCAACCACCCTAACCCCAGCTGATCAGCCCCTAGTCTCAACCTCTCTCCTCTATAAATGCAAGCCCTTGCATTCATTTAAAAAGGTTAACCTCATTAAGAACCCAAGCCCATCCCTCTCTTCTCTCTTGTTCTTTGCTCTCCCATTGAAGGAAAGAGAGAAAGAGAAGTTCTGTACGTACTCCTCTCCACTGTCCAGTCACTACACACCCTCCATCTTCAACATCCAAAGCTCAATCCATCCTTCTATCTCTTGCAACCAAAGGTATACCACCTTTGTGTTGCTTTCTGTTTTCAGTTCCTGAGGGGAACCAGAAGGGTTCTGGCTAGTAACTGATACTAGTCCAGACCCCTCTCTGGTAAAATAAATCAGTCGTAGAGGACACTCCATGGCGCACGCCAGCCTTAGCAAGCCGTACGCCACCTTTGGCAGTACGAGCACTGCTGGCGTGGGGATCATGAAACGTCCTTTTATTGCTTATTTACTTCATGTCATCACCTTCTAGCATGCAAATAACCAGTTTAATGCTTTCTGTATTTTAGAACTGTTCAAATGTAGCTTTCAATACCTTCGTCTTTCTTGCTTTTCAAGGCCTCTGGGGTATTTCTGGTCATGTTCCAGAACCCAGACGATATAAAGCCAAACACTGGTTAGCACACAAACCTGGCGTACGGTCCCCAATGGGCGGCGTACGGTACGTTTGTTAAAGGCCAGTGCCTGGCCCTTATGTCAAAGCTCAATCTAGGCCTCTTATTCATCCCCACTCTGTTTATGGGGTTTTCTGTGCTATTTTCATGGCTCTTAGCCATTCCCTACGCCTGTCTGCTTGTAATATGTACCTAAGTTATGTTGCTAACTGCGTGGTTTGTCCTGGGTGTGCACTAGTCCATTCCAGAGCCCAAAGGGTTGAGAGTAGGAGCTGTAAGAAATTAATAGGGTAGTGTACGCCAGCCTGAAGGTGGCGTGCGCAGGGTCTGTTGGCGTGCAATGGTTCTGCCATGGCGTGCCAGTACGACACCTGCTCACGTGCCCGACGAGCAGCGTACATCATCTTGTTGAAACTGTTTGCAGTGCCTGTTCTCAATCTATGTTCTTACATTTAATTCAATTCAAGCAAGCAAACCAGCATCCATAAGCATTTTGTCATGTAAATTTGCAACGTGCTACAGTATTAATCCCAGTTAACTGTTCCCCCGCCCTAACTGGCCAAAAATGATCAAATGAGAGAAAAATGCAAATGCTTTAATAAAATGCCCGAGTAGAGACCGATCTTCGGATTGGACGAGAGGGGTGCCATAAAACCCTTCCCCTCTCGTAACCTGGCTCCCGAACCTCGGATATCGAAGGTGACGACGGACCTGTCTACGCCTTTTCAAATCCAATCAAACATTTTTCAAATCAAAGTAAAACGTAGCAAACGTTCTCGAGTTCGGTTCCTTGGGTGTTCTTCCGCTAAAACCCGAGTGGCGACTCTGAATCGAAGCGTTTCGCCGCGCTATTTTCCAAATGGGCCGCCCCCCGAACAATATCCATTCCAAACCAAAATCGGGCGATTTTCGGGGCGCGTGCCCACAGTGGCGACTCTGCTGGGGATCATTGCATTAATTAATACTTAGGCATTAATACATAGATGAACAATCTTCAAAAGTCTGGCAAAACAGTACGCTCCGCGCTGCTGAAGAACGGAATGGTAACGTAACAGGATCTCAGCATCCGACCAATCCGAACTGGGGCTTTTACTATTGTTCACTTGTGTAGTTTTGTCCAAGTCTTGGTCAATAAAAGTGAGCCAAGCTTCAAAAGGCATTTTCAAAATTTTGCATTTCTCTCTCATTTAGTCATACTTTGGCGTTTTTCATTTGCATCGATGTTGGATAAGCCCCGTTGAGGTGTTTTGGGTAACCGGCACAGTTTACTGGAGCCCGGGGTCCTCGAACGCCCAACAACCTTGGACGATGATGAGTCGTAATACCGTTCGACCATTGCTTTGCTGCACGCATTGCAGTGGGAGGTATACCGCGGCTCTAGTCAGAGGAACCCATTTCAGCCAAAACCAGCCTCGCCATGCGTACAAAGCACTAGAACCTTTCAACCTAAGACAGGAACCTACAGGGTAGGATTACTTGCATCTAACCCCCATAAACTGTCTATGTGTTACTGCTTTCCTTATCGCATGCCTGTACATACATACATCTCATTTTGCGTAGGAGCATGCTAGGGCGGCTTTTAGGTCTGTCTCGAGTTCGTCTCGTGATGGTTAGGACCCTGCCACGGACAGATGAAGAGTCGTGCATCTCGATATTGCGCGTTATCAATTTCCAAAATCCTTGAGTCAGCGAGACTTTGGGAAATCAGGACTGTTTAAGTCCATTGTCTAAGCCTAGTCGAAGTTTCAAACAGAAAATCAGGAACAAATGGAAAGCATGTCGTGATACCCACACCATCCAGGTTAAAGTGCTAATCACTTACACCATCAAGGCTGTTTACGCCACCTCGGTTATGGTATCACGCCATCTGCATCGAGTTGTTCCGACCTCCAAAGTTGAAACTTCGATAAAGGAATGGTCAAAAGACTTAGATTATCTTGACATCCCTTAGTGTCCATCGATTCAAACAAGGATACACCATCGAAAAGAAATCTAAGGATTCTGGCAGCGTCCGAACGTCATGAGACAAACTCGTTTCTAGAGTCTAGGAGGACACTGACGACGATGACATGCGCATTGCATTTTTTTCAAATTCTTTCAAAAGCTTGCTGCAGGAACGCCACTGAGTTCTCATTTACTTTGCTGTCCAAAGCTCTAGGCCATCACCTTCATCGATCATCAATCCAAAATGGCATCACAAACAGATATGGCTGAACTGAAGAGGGTTGTAGAGGAACTAAGTCACAAAATGGACAAACAAATGATCATGGTCCAGGGGCTAGTTGACCTCTTTACCACCATAGCACCGCAGTCGGATATGGGGCCAATCGAGGAATCCTCTCAAGCCTGCCACGCTCCTGCCGTCGGAAAGTGCTCGAAGGACATGTTCAAAGACCTGGCTGAGTTTCATGAAGGCAGGACTTATCCGAAGGAGAATGTTGGATCCTTTTTCAAAGCCCATGCTGAAAGGGAGGATATGTGCAATAAAGAAATCAATCCCAAAGGCAAAAGAGTGCATCATGTCCCTCAATCCGATCGTCGGAACCCACCGAGGACCTTCTCTCGCTTCTCCACACCGTTGTCCTCAATTTATGAGAAGCTCCTCGAAGCTGGCTTCCTCAAGCCACTCCTTCCAACTACTTCACCTCGAACATTCCCGGCATCCTACAATTCAAATGCCTATTGTGCCTTCCATCAAATGCCTGGCCATCTCACTGATGCCTGCTTCCGCCTTCGACATGCCATTCAAGATCTCATCAACAATGGCATCATCCCAGCTCCGCTCCCATCAAGGCCCAGTGTCATCTCTGAGCCCCTGCCTCAACATGTTTCTAACTCACATGTTAGTCAAATATCTACCACCTCCACTCAAATCAACCCTACCTCCACCATATTCAATCAATCCAAACCAGTCGTGTCTCCCCCATCCGAGCCCGAGGTTAACCTGATGGTCATAGATGCAATCAAGATCTTTACTGCCGACACCTGGGTTGGCAGTGATCAGGAGCCTGCAAAGGAGGAATTCAAGAGGAAGCTTGATCAATCAAAGGAGAAGGCGGACAAGCTGTGGTCCTGTAGTCATGAGGACTTTGGGGCTGTTGTTCAAGGAGTTCCTTCAAGTGAGTCGGATTGAAGGAGCTGAAGCGCTGTTGCTTGGGCCTGTCATCCTCTAACTCCCACCTCTCTGCAAGGAAGTCAAGAGTAACTATAAAAGTTGCATTTTCAAATCGCGTCTATTTCGCATTGACACTTTCGAGTCTGAGTCTGACACAGTGTCTGTCAAGTCGTCTAAGTCTAGCTCTGAGTCGGAGTTTGTGTCTCTTGGCCCTCCATGTCGTAGCTTCTACCCTCAACTCGAGTCTTTTTGTTGTACTTGGCAACCCCGAGGGTTTTATGATATGCATTATCCTGCTTCTAAGTACTTTGCTGGCTTTTGAATAAACCGTGTCGACCCTGACGACGAAGGGATAGATTTCGATGGGAATCTCCCCAAGGAGATGTGTTCCCTCGCCGAAAGGGAAGACGAAAGGCATGCTCAGCCTCTAAAAGAAGAAGTAATTTCTAATAAATTTGAAAGATGAGGTAGACCCCCTGAAGCTTCAAACTAGTTCAATGTTGTCCCCAGAAAGGCATTGCTCCCGTTCAGACTTGTTCAAAGAATTCAACTACATCTTGGCATGGTTTCACAAAGACACATTTGGCCTC
Organism: Rhododendron mucronatum var. ripense; assembly: GCA_019656295.1. Taxonomy (NCBI): domain Eukaryota; kingdom Viridiplantae; phylum Streptophyta; class Magnoliopsida; order Ericales; family Ericaceae; genus Rhododendron; species Rhododendron mucronatum. The sequence goes on from BPLT01000213.1 coordinate 104,811, forward strand.
GATCATGAGATAAAGAAGCATTGAATTCCCTGCTACCGGATGCCCAAATCAGAAAGCGAAAGCTCAGCAGCCTCTAGGCCTTGTACCATGTTCAAAATAGTAACGACAACATTCTACCAAATGCACATTAAAAAGGTGCAAAGGTGGCCTAGAGCAAGGCATTTCAAACCGGAGCAGTCAGGACCTTTTCACTATCAAAGTCATTTCATCTGGGGCTCCAGCCAAAGCTCATCGACCTCGACGGCAATGAATTCAGTACCTTGGTCAACCTGGATCAGCTCAAGCGTTACTATCCCTGAGAAAAGCTCGTTGGGCTGAAAACCACAAGGGTGGGCAGTTCCAAGCAAAAGTTAGAGCAGCCTGCTAAACCGAAAACCTAAGGAGGCGGTCTAGACAAAAATAAATAGGCAAAGTCAAAAGCTCGCTAGACCGAAGACCCAAGTGGGCGGTACTAGGCAAAAGTTAGAGCGTAAAAGGAGAGGTAAAATACACGAGTGAACCTTGGCCCGAACTACGTTTTGACCTGATTCCCCAGAAGGGGATACGTAGGCAGTCTCTCTCTTCGAGACTCGGTCATAATCTATCAACTGGATCTCAAATTTTGGCTTTGGTGCACCACGTTGGCCGCCTGAATTATGTTTTGACAAATCCCTCCTCGAAGTTCGGTCGCAATCTGTCAGTTGGATCCAAGGCTTTGGTACATCGCCGTAGTCAAGAAGAAAACAAGCTTCATTTGTGCAGAAGGGGGGAAAACCTTTCGTCTTTCAATTTTATTTCAAACTACTTCTTCAATTTCAAAGCTGAGCAAAAGTCTTAAAATATCTGAAGCATCAAAAACAGAACAAAATGCTTGCGAGGCCTAACAGCTCACAGTTTATTCTAAGTCAGCAGAGCCTAGTGTAAGCAACCGCAGAGGATTTGTAGTCATGCGCGCTAATCCAAAGTTTACGCGCTTTTGTTCAAAGTTATGCACATTGGTCTCAAACCCGTGCGCTTCTTCAATCCAGCTGCAGTCAAAAGCAGTCAGCTACTACTGCCGACTCGTCTTTTTCCATCTCAAGTTCAAAGCACCTCGAATACCATTCAATGGGCTTTTGCCAAGTTTTTCTATACCGTGCAAGTCATGCGGACCTAATGTGACTGCACGGGGGTGTCGGTTTCAGTCCGGGCCTATATGAGTAATCTCTTTGCGTCTTTTTGTCCATCTTTGCGACAATTTTCGAGTGCTTTAATCTGTTTCCCATTCTGGGGCTTTCTTCTCAATTTTATTTGTTTGTACAGGTCATTGTACATCTATTTGACCTTACGTAAGCGTCAGTTTCACCTGTCCACTGGACATTTGAATTTTTGGCTCATCAAAGCCCAAGATTTCATTTTTCCGCGAATCTAAGAGTCCGCCTCTTATCCTGGGGCTTCTTCTCTCTTTTCATTCGAGCTAGGCAAGTCTATACATATACGTGTGTCTGTGTGTCGACTCAGCTCACTTGTCAATGCAAATTAGATATTAGTGGTGGGTTTATGCACTCTGTCTCAAAGGAGAGTCAATAAACTGAAAAATGTAACTTTTACATTGCTACCCTAGCTTCTATCTTTTATCCAAGCAGTGGAATCGTGTGAACAACAAGAGTATGTCAGCCCATGGCAAAGCAAAACATATCTATGGGGCACATCTGCCTAAGCATCAAGGAAGGGGCAACCAGGCCCAATGTCGTCACTATGTCAACTGAGGCACACCAGCCCGCTCAATGCCCCTCTATTTTGGCACGCAAACCCGAAACTCAAAAGCAGCTGGCAGTGAAGTAAAGAGACTCAGTGGTAGTCCTCAGGCGTCATCGTCCTCTTAGGAGCCGCCGTTAGCTTGCATCTGCATTTTCAATTTGTGCATACAATTGAGTACATATCATTGCATATTGTATATCAACTTTCAACAGGAAAAGTCTATCAAGTGCTAAAGCATGCCTGTCCAGTATCGAAAGCAGCAAGTAATCAGACTTTTGGGGTTCACACCTGGGATCTAGTCACTATTGGAACTAAAACTGGAGCTGCTGCTTTGGGATAGTGCAATTGCAAAGGGTGATGCCACATGTCGCTCTCCCTATCCATTTCTCCATGACAAATATCAAGCACACAACCTCAACGACGGTCAGCCATATCGTCCCTTCAAATCAATTCAATCAACGACGGTCAGCCATATCGTCCTTCAAATCAAATCAATCAACGACGGTCAGCCATATCGTCCTTCAAATCAATCCAATCAACGACGGTCAGCCATATCGTCATTCAAATCAATTCAATCAACGACGGTCAGCCATGTCGTCCTTCTCAAATCAACGACGGTCAGTCATATCGTCCTTCTCAATTCAACGACGGCCAGCCATGTCGTCCTCAAAGTCAATTCAATGCAACGACGATCAGAATGTCGTCCACTTCAATCCATCAACGACAATCAGCCATATCGCCCGTTTCCAACCCTTCACGGCATTCAGAATATCGCCCGCCGTTCAACTCAGCGGCCGCCCATCCAATCAATCACCATAACGGCGGTCTGCCCGTCTAATCAATCTATAACAACCGTCCGCCTATCCTGATCCATATCTATGTATAGCAAGTGCAACTTCCAACAGTCTTATTGCTCTGTCTCGGATGGTCTTTGATAAGGAGATTGGCTCTGGTTCCCAACAGATGGAATTTAACCTACCTGACACGACCTACCCGTGGCTGTTGAAGTTTCTGTAGGCCGAAGAAGGTTCGATCCCCCAGGGTAATGATTTGTCCGCAACTGATTAATCCCCAGGAAAGTCCGCCTCGGCATTCAATGATGGTCTGCCCATCCCCGTTTCCCAACAAAGTTCAAACCCTCTTTCAATCAAATCAACGATGGTTCAACGAGTCGTCCCTCAACGATGACCCACCGTCTCAAATCAACGATGGTTTAACGAGTCGTCCCTCAATGATGACCCACCGTCTCAAATCAACGATGGTTTAACGAGTCGTCCCTCAACGATGACCCACCGTCTCAAATCAACGATGGTTTAACGAGTCGTCCCTCAACGATTACCCACCGTCTCAACTCAACGATGGTTTAACGAGTCATCCCTTAAAAATGACCCACCGTCTCAAGTCAACGATGGTTTAACGAGTCATCCCTTAAAAATGACCCACCGTCACAAGTCAACGATGGTTTAACGAGTCATCCCTTAAAAATGACCCACTGTCACAAGTCAACGATGGTTTAACGAGTCATCCCTTAAAAATGACCCACCGTCACAAGTCAACGATGGTTTAACGAGTCATCCCCTAAAAAATGACCCACCGTCACAAGTCAACGATGGTTTAACGAGTCATCCCTTAAAAATGACCCACCGTCACAAGTCAACGATGGTTTAACGAGTCGTCCCTCAACGATGACCCACCGTCACAAGTCAACGGCGATCAGAACATCGTCCCGTTCAATTCATCAACGGCGGTCAGAACATCGTCCGGTTCAATTCATCAACGGCGACCAGAACATTGTCTTGCTCAATTCGTCAACGACGATCAGAATACCATTCGATAGGTCTGTCCATCTGCGACTGATTATTCCCCAGGAGAATCTGCCTCGGCCTGCCCTGAACAAATACCTTCCCTTCAGTCTTGCTTCAAATGCATCTTCCAGCAGCCTTATTGCTTTGTCTCGGATGGTCTTTGATAAGGAGATTGGCTCTGATTCCCAACAGATGGAATTTAACCTACCTGACACGACTTACCCGTGGATGTTGGAGTTTCTTTGTATCGAGAACGGTTTTGGTCCCCCATCAACGACGGTCCACCCGTCCAATTCTAAATCAACGACGGTCCACCCGTCCAGTTTCAAATCAACGGCGATCCGTCCGCCCAACTTCAAATCAACGACGGTCCACCCGTCCAATTTCAAATCAACGACGGTCCACCCGTCCAATTTCAAATCAACGACGGTCCACCCGTCCAATTTCAATTCAACGACGGTCCACCCGTCCAATTTCAAATCAACGACGGTCCACCCGTCCAACTTCAAATCAACGACGGTCCACCCGTCCAATTTCAATTCAACGACAGTCCACCCGTCCAATTTCAAATCAACGACGGTCCACCCGTCCAATTTCAATTCAACGACGGTCCACCCGTCCAACTTCAATTCAACGACGGTCCACCCGTCCAATTTCAAATCAACGACGGTCCACCCGTCCAATTTCAAATCAACGACGGTCCCCCCGTCCAACGACGGTCCGCCCGTCCAACTTCAAATCAACGACGGTCCGCCCGTCCAACTTCAAATCAACGACGGTCCACCCGTCCAACTTTTGCCCTCTGCGAGCAGCAGTCTTTCTCAAATAATATGTCGGGTTGAACTCACCGACCAGGTTCTTTAAGGTTCATGCCTTCTTTATCTTGCTCAGGATAGTCGAGAGTAGGGTGTCTAGACAACCTTTGACGTTACTTGTCTCCACTCAAACAAATGGTGCTCCAAGTGCCGTCAAAGGGGGGCTTCTGTAGACACCCCATTCTGGACTGTCCAGATTAGCCCTCTTACTTCCTTTGTCGACCCGATGATGATAAACGGTCGAAAACAGTCCAGAGTCGATGGATGGATTTGAGCTTGGAGGCGTTGAACTCTCTCCCTTTCAAAGCCCACCTTCAAAGCCCACCTTCAAGGCCCACTTCAAACCCTTCAAATCTCGAGCCCAATGAACCTCAGCAAAACCATACCTTGCTTACGCCACCTTCTCATTGGCGTGCGCCAGGTACTTGACACGTGTCGGACATCGACCATTGACTCAGTTTGACCTGGCGCACGCCGGGTTATAGCTGGCGTACGCATGGTCAAGACCGGTCAAATCACTGCTTTTCTGTCACGTGCTCGAAGCTTTGCAACCGTCTCAGTACGGCGCAGAGCCCCCTGATCATTGCATTTTGCAGGGGACGTCCCCCTCTCTCTCCTACACAACCCATCACCTAGTCCCATGCATTTAATGCATGGGAGCTCCCTTCTAACCTAACCCAACCACCCTAACCCCAGCTGATCAGCCCCTAGTCTCAGCCTCTCTCCTCTATAAATGCAAGCCCTTGCATTCATTTAAAAAGGTTAACCTCATTAAGAACCCAAGCCCATCCCTCTCTTCTCTCTTGTTCTTTGCTCTCCCATTGAAGGAAAGAGAGAAAGAGAAGTTCTGTACGTACTCCTCTCCACTGTCCAGTCACTACACACCCTCCATCTTCAACATCCAAAGCTCAATCCATCCTTCTATCTCTTGCAACCAAAGGTATACCACCTTTGTGTTGCTTTCTGTTTTCAGTTCCTGAGGGGAACCAGAAGGGTTCTGGCTAGTAACTGATACTAGTCCAGACCCCTCTCTGGTAAAATAAATCAGTCGTAGAGGACACTCCATGGCGCACGCCAGCCTTAGCAAGCCGTACGCCACCTTTGGCAGTACGAGCACTGCTGGCGTGGGGATCATGAAACGTCCTTTTATTGCTTATTTACTTCATGTCATCACCTTCTAGCATGCAAATAACCAGTTTAATGCTTTCTGTATTTTAGAACTGTTCAAATGTAGCTTTCAATACCTTCGTCTTTCTTGCTTTTCAAGGCCTCTGGGGTATTTCTGGTCATGTTCCAGAACCCAGACGATATAAAGCCAAACACTGGTTAGCACACAAACCTGGCGTACGGTCCCCAATGGGCGGCGTACGGTACGTTTGTTAAAGGCCAGTGCCTGGCCCTTATGTCAAAGCTCAATCTAGGCCTCTTATTCATCCCCACTCTGTTTATGGGGTTTTCTGTGCTATTTTCATGGCTCTTAGCCATTCCCTACGCCTGTCTGCTTGTAATATGTACCTAAGTTATGTTGCTAACTGCGTGGTTTGTCCTGGGTGTGCACTGGTCCATTCCAGAGCCCAGAGGGTTGAGAGTAGGAGCTGTAAGAAATTAATAGGGTAGTGTACGCCAGCCTGAAGGTGGCGTGCGCAGGGTCTGTTGGCGTGCAATGGTTCTGCCGTGGCGTGCCAGTACGACACCTGCTCACGTGCCCGACGAGCAGCATACATCATCTTGTTGAAACTGTTTGCAGTGCCTGTTCTCAATCTATGTTCTTACATTTAATTCAATTCAAGCAAGCAAACCAGCATCCATAAGCATTTTGTCATGTAAATTTGCAACGTGCTACAGTATTAATCCCTGTTAACTGTTCCCCCGCCCTAACTGGCCAAAAATGATCAAATGAGAGAAAAATGCAAATGCTTTAATAAAATGCCCGAGTAGAGACCGATCTTCGGATTGGGCGAGAGGGGTGCCATAAAACCCTTCCCCTCTCGTAACCTGGCTCCCGAACCTCGGATATCGAAGGTGACGACGGACCTATCTACGCCTTTTCAAATCCAATCAAACATTTTTCAAATCAAAGTAAAACGTAGCAAACGTTCTCGAGTTCGGTTCCTTGGGTGTTCTTCCGCTAAAACCCGAGTGGCGACTCTGAATCGAAGCGTTTCGCCGCGCTATTTTCCAAATGGGCCGCCCCCCGAACAATATCCATTCCAAACCAAAATCGGGCGATTTTCGGGGCGTGTGTCCACACCAATATGTGCCTCCTATGGCACACTACACGTCAACCACAAAGGCCCCAAAACCATTTGTTCAATTGTTGATCAACAGTATTCGTAAAAGGTATAGATTTTTCAAAAGCCATCTGTATTGGTATCCGTATTGGTTTTGGTTGAAATATGCCCAATTTTGGTTAAAAGGTGTAGATAGTGTTCATGGCTTTTCTACAATTTTGGGCAAATATAAGTGGCCAAATTGGCCACAGTTTTGTCCACACCATCACTAAATCGGAAGTAATGGTAGAGATCGACTGTGAAAATGAAAGCCTTTCATGTCAGGCTTGAACATTTTGCAGAAACGGAATAATGGTCATTTAATGGCCAACTTTGGAATCATTCTGGAAAAAGGAAACAAAAATTCGACAGAATGAGAAGCCAGTATATAATGAGAAATGAAAGCCGAGAAAGGCTTCAACAATTTCTTTGTTCAAACTAGGCCATTCGTTGGCCAATTGTTGATCTAGTATAGAGATCCATTCTGGCGCCTTTCAAGGTTTCATTTATGATGACAAAGCCTGATCATAAAGATTGACCATGAATGGAGTAATCTGTGACCATTTGGCCACGAACGAAACGTGTCAGCATCACAAATAGAAGGCCTTGGTTATAAGGTTTGAATGCTTTACAGATTACAGATGCAAATGGATTTGGTCCATTTTTGAATTACAAACCTCCATTTGGCCATGTATGTCAAACATCTACACAAGGTAATTATATTCACTTTCTCTCGATTTTGGAATATTTTGTACATATTTGGTCTGTTTTACAAGGAACCAGAACATACGTGGCCAATTATGAATGAGAAATAGCCCTCTTATGATTTCAAGTTTGCATGGGGGGCAAACTCGATCATCTTTAAAAGCAAAATTATGTAAAGAAAGTGGCTTTCGCATTGAAACTCGAATGGAGTCAAATCATAAAATCAATCGACTAGAGGTTTTCAATTTAGACCATGAATGGTCGAAATAGAAAATAATACCTCCACTCCATCAATACGATTTAAGAATTAATCCTCTTTTGATATCGAGTTTGCATGGGGGGCAAACTCATCTTTAGAAGAGCCAATTATAAAACTTAAGTGGCTCGAAAATTGAAACTCAAAGCAAGTCGAGTCGTGAAAGTTACTCGACTAGGATAGAAAATCGACTGAACAAAATGAAAATGGTCGATGAGTTGATTTAGACCATAAATGGTCGATGTACAAAATGATCCACTATGGGTTCATGCATGGATGTGATAAAAACAGATTCTCAACATAAGTGGGCTTGTATATAGGCTACATTGAGTACACGTATTCAATCCATGTGTTATTAAATTATGTAATTAGACCCCAGTTGCCCATGGTTTTTGTTCCAGTCGATGGGAACATACTTGTGATGATAATGGACAAGGCTAAGGAAGTTAAAGCCTAATAGTATGTCTATGATATGCCTCGACCATGTTTCCTTGTTTTCTGTTTTTCTTCGGTGGGAATTATAGTTGAAGGAAATTAATCGACAAAGATTTTTCAAAAGAGGCAATATTATCCCATAATTATCGACTGAGGGAACATTGTGTCTAATAAGCCAGCACATGGCTTTCGACAGTGGTTTTTAAGCCTTAAAGGCTTTATTGTACCAGTCGAAAAGTGAAAAGATTGGTGTAAAATTTATCTAAAGCTCTTCGAGAGTTAAGAGCATAAATGTTTACATCGTAAAATGTTATCACTAGTCGATATCGACATAGAGGTGATTTAAAACTAAGAGAAATATTTACCAAAGTTAATCCTTAACTCAAGTAAATAGGGGGGCAATGTTTACACCATAAATTTGTCAACGTGAATCGACTAGACTAAGTTGGGACACGTGTTGATCACACCTAATTAAATATTATAGAATCAAATGGACTAGTCGACGGTTAGAGTTTTTAAATGCAGGACATGTGCCCACGAACAAGTTACAAATGAACAACACGTGTAGCAGTTGATGAAGGAAGTTGAAATGATCAAACACAATCTATCCAGAGAACGTGTGTTTGGATCAGTTTCTAATACAACATGGGATCGTGTGGAGTAACCGTCTACTCAGAGAACATGGAAGAGAAGAGGGAAATGCAACAACCGCTTGATTCAAATTTAGAGAGGGAACTCTGCCCAGTTTGAAATTCAAGTCGAAGTGGCAGCCTATAAATACTAAAGTTGAAGACAATTTGAACCCCCACTCAATCGCCCAAAGGCTTCTACTTTTTATGTGTACTTTACTTTTCTCGCTCTAGGAGTAGCTTGTAACTTAACCGTCTAATCGATTGTGTTCTCACAGTCGACTGACTTCTACTTTGGAGAATAATAAAGTCCATTTTGTTATTCTTCTTTCATTTCCGTTCACTTCATTACGTTTGCTTCCAGAGAAGTCCTGAAACACGGCGAGGAACCAAACTCCACCACCACAAACACCACATTTCCAGCACACACTACGATTTCTTAGTCGATCATCGACTATCCACAAAAAAATAGACAAACAGAAACACACCTGGAAATCAAATTAGTTTGTTGTAATTTTAATAACTAATTATGGTGACCAGATAAGTTAGGCACATCTCGATTAACAAGTTATGCACATCATGAGTATGAACATGAATCACATGTCTAGAAATTTTCCTATACTTGATGGTGATAATTTCGATTACTGGAAATCTAGAATCAAGGCTATAATGAGATCAGCCAATGAAGAAATTTGGGACTCTTGTATTGTGGGGTACACTCGTCCCATGAAAATTGTAGACGACAAGCTGGTTCATAAAACTTAGTCTGAGTTATTAGTCACATAAAAACCTTTACTTCAGGCTAATAACCATGCTCTTTATATTTATTTGCTACTGTTGATATAAATGAGCACAAAAAAATAACTAACTGTGAAATTGCGAAAGAGGCCTGGGATATTCTGGTTACTTGCCACTAGGGGACAAATGTTGTTAAGCAGTCCAAGCTGCAAAAGCTTACCACGGAGTTTGTGACCATCAGAATGCAGAAGGAAGAGACCTTCAATCAATTCTACTCCAAGCTCATTGCCATCGTTAATAACTGCGAGAACTTGGGTGAGCCAATTCCTTCTTTTCATATTATTAAGAAAATTTGCGCTCCTTACCTCCTAGATTTAAATTTCAAGTTACTATGCTAGAGGGTAAGAAAAAGTTAAAAGAAAATTCTATTCAAGAAATAGTTGGGATTCTCCAAACTTATGAGGCTGACCTATTGCAATCTGAACCTGTTAAAACCAAAGTAAAACCTTTGGAGGCTCAGATTGCTTTTAAAAGTACTCAAAAATATAAGAAAGGTTCAGATAGTGATAGTGATGTCGATCTTCAGGAGATGAAAGTATTTTTCAAACAATTTAAAAAAGTACGAAAAAGAAAAATGATAAAGGAAATGGATAATTTTCTGTAAAAAAATAAAAAGGAGGGAAAAGGACCACCTAAGGGACCACAATGCTTTGAGTGCTATGGTTTTGGTCATTACGCCCAAGAATGTGCTAACAAAATGAAAAAGAAGGCCCTCGTCACTAAAATATGGGATGATAGTGATTCCGATGAATCGAATGAAGAACAGGGTGCCGACGAAAAAGATAAAGGAAACTTTTTGGCTCTTGGAGTAACTTTAAATTCACATACTCATTATGAATCGAGTGGTTCTAAAATAGATAATAGCGATGAACATAGTTGTGATGACATAGATGAGGTCAGAGAGAAGTACAACAAACTCCATGTTTTTAGTAAAAAAATGGGCAAATTTTCGTAGTAGTCCCTGTAGTTTTACGGTTGTCTCACTTTCGTCCCTCTAGTTTCAAAGTGCTCGAATTTCGTCCCTATAGTTTGTTTTACGTTCCAAATTAATAAAGTCGTTAACACCGTTAATGAAACTAACGGAAAAAAAAAAGGTGTTCCAATTTTCAATCTGTTTGAACCGGTGCGAAGATCTTATTTTTTTGATCATTTTATCCTTAATGGTCGTAATGAATTTTTGACTCACTTAGCCTTTCAATGAGCACCCTAAGAGAGCCTTGAAACTAAATAAAGAGTCTTTGGGTGCTCGTTGAAAGGCCTTAGAGCCAAAAATTCATTACGACCATTTAGGATAAAATGATCAAAAAAATAAGATCTTCGCACCGGTTCAAACGGATTGAAAATTGGAACACTTTTTTTTTTCCGTTAGTTTCGTTAAAGGTGTTAACGATTTTACCAATTTGGAACGTAAAACAAACTACAGGGATGAAATTCGAGCACTTTGAAACTAGAGGGACAAAATTGAGACAACCGTAAAACTATAGGGACTACTACGAAAATTTGCCCTAAAAAAATTGATAGAGGCAAGTGAAAAACTTTCTAATAAGATTAAGAAGTTAGAGAATACTTTGAATGAACGCACTCGAGAGAGTGATGAGAGAAATAAAGAAATTGAGCTCCTTCTTGAGAAAAACAAAGCTTTGACTACTAGAGACAAATCTAATGATAAACCAAAGGTTGACACACAGATAGGGACCAAGGTGTTAGATCATATTCTGTCCATCCAACGGCGACCTGGCAATTGTTCAGGGCTTGGTTATCATGCAATGTCTTCAACTCCATCGACAGGGAGAAACGGAACTAAACGTCAAGGTAAGAAGACTAATGCGAATGACATGCAGAACATGATTAATTCTCCTACGACAAAGAAGCAAATGGCAACAGAGGTAAACGGACATCCCAAGTGCAAGGACGTAGAACCTAAGGTTATTAATACTGATAAGTCTTACATTTTTACTACTATTGTTAAATTTGTTCCTACTTGTCATTATTGTGGTATGACTGGCCATATTAGACCACATTGTAGGAAGATGCATGAGTCATACACTTCACATGCACATGTAGCTCATCCTTATGATGATAATTATTTTGTGCCCACTTGTCATCACTGTAGAATTAGAGGCCATATTCGTCCAAACTTCGTTGTCCTTTATGGCTACCATAGGACTCATCCCCGCTACGATAACGTGAATAGCCATAAGAAATTAACATTTTCAAGGGCCTAAACGTAGGAAGCCTTCGCATGCTAATTTTACAAAGGTAAATTCAAAGCCCATGACCAATAAAAAGACTCATATTGGAAAGGTTAAAACGAGACAAATTTGGGTTCGTAAAATTGATTTGGTTTCTGAAGCTGATAATGACCTTGACTCTCTAGATGAATATAGTTCATCCGGAGAGGTTGACCTTGCTTTTTGAGGCTATGTCGTGATTCCCTAACTTCGGTTTAATTGTTCTTGCATATCTAATTACCTAGAGTTAAAGAGTTTCATATTTTTTTTATTCATTTTTATTGATAATGTTTATTGAGTTATTTAAAAATAAAAATGGGTGTTGTGTGGAATGAGCATGATAGTGTTTGATGTGTAGTTGAATATCATTAGATTTTATGAACATATTCATCCACAGTCTTACTGCACTCCTTTCATGGTATTCTCACTGCAAGTATGTTCAAATGTTAATAAATCATGAGTATTTGACATTCTGTACACTTATCCAGGGCTTTTGGTCAGTTTCTCGGTTATGGACCACCATTCTCATATGCTTAGCTATATCTTGTGTCTTTCAAGAACCGTGACCACCTTTGTTTGGTTTCCGTTGATAGAGCCCTCATGTATTCTAAAAGAAAAAAAGAAAGAAAAAGAAAATATATATCTTGGATTTTGCTTATTCAGTGAGGTATTCTCCCTTTGGGTGTTCGCATCAAAAAATGGATAGACCTTGTGAAGGCACCGTGTTGGACCATTTGCTTAGTAACCGAGTATTGGGTATAAGGTATTCTTACTCTCAATATTTGCGTCAAACAGCGGAGGGGTAAAAGTAAAAATACGGTTGATTTTCTATTGATTCTTATTAAACAACCGCATGTTGTTGAGAGCGAGTTTGTGATTAATTATCTGTGACTTGTATGTCGAACCTAGAGAGGTGTATTGTAACATCCCGTATTTTTTTTTCCTAAATGGTAATTTTACTTAAGTTTTAAATTTAGACAATATAGGACTATAAATAAATAAAAAATGAAAGAGGCATTCGGTGGTGGTGAGAGGAGCTTTGGGTGAATGTGTGAACATGTGGTAAGTGTATAGAATTAATGGCAGGTGGCACACCTTTGTAGCTACAAGTGCTTATGTGCATAATTAAGAATGGTGAATAAACTTGTCCTCTTCATATATATAAGTAATTGATACTTATCCATTTTACTCTGAGTTTTTTGAATACATGCATGCCGTTGAGTTATCTATCTTTTGAAGCAAGAAAATCTTGGGTGATTTGAGGTCTGGTTGAAGTACAAATTATGGTGTCAGTTCTTGAAGCAGTGTTCACATACACATACGATAATTTTAAGGTACCGAGTAGTGAGCAATACATTCCTTGCTAAATCTCTTTGCAAAGAGTATTTTTTTTTTATTCACGCATATTTGTACTCATTTGATGTCTAAGCTTATTGATTCAGTTATTGTCACTTCTTGTATCGTGACACAGAAAGTAATTGGCTGAAAGCCATGGAACAAATTGGTACATGTTTAAGCCCACCTGATCACAGAGTTATGAAAGATATATGATGGACTGCCCCACGGGGAGTCCAGAATGCTTATGAGGCCCATGTGCCCAATATAGAGTTTTGACCTGGGTGGTGCTTGGCATGTTATCGAAATGAGCCGGGTACGAGGCTACAAATGAAAAGCGTTCAGAATGATCCTATTTGATTTGTTATCCGCGTTTATTGAGCATATTCTTATTGCTAGACATGTTATTGTCCTCGTATTGCATATACTACCCGGGCATTTTATATTTTCAGGTGCAGTTCGAGCAAGTTAGTGGAGACCCGAGTTGGAGTATTTGAAAGATTTAGCTTTAGAAATCTGTATCGTTTTGGAGGTTTTTAGGCCCACCATGTATATTTATCTTGAGGATTTGTAATTCTAAGAAATGTATTTATTTCGAGGCAATGTAAAAATTCGGGTCGTCACATGTATCTTGTTGAGGGAGTGTCACTAGATAAACCTAAGCACTTGAGCATCTTGGCCCTATTTTGAGTTGCTGAATTTTTTGGTCATGGATGCACACACACGCTTTCCTCCCATGTTGATGATCATGGTGTATTGCATTCCTTTTGCCATGCATGGTGTTATATCATTAAGTGGTGTCTTAAAATTTGGATATCTTTTTCATCTTATCTCATCTCATGATATAATAGTACTTGTAATAAAGCTATCTCATGCTCGTATATTCACATTTCTCATTTTCTTTTAACATTTAATTTAGTTTTATTTTATTAGATCTGTTAGCTCTCTGTTGTTATTGAATTTAGTCATCATGTTATTTATGCTAGTAATTAAATTTCTTATTTGACTGCTTCTATAGGTCCCTCTTTGTTCAATTCTCCGATATTCGCAATTATCGCTTTATTAATCATCCTATTCGCCCTTTGTCACTTCATGTCAAAAAGGGGAAGAATGATCAAAGGGAGAGTAGATTAGCTACTATTCAAATGTATTTGGATGTTGAGTTTTGTTTGCAACTTCTCTACAACTCGATCTCTGTTTGTTAGTTTTTTCATCGTAGTGTGTTTTGTCATGGAAGTGCCAAAGGTAGAGATTGTAAGGATTAAATTCCATATGACAAAACATATATTTATATCGAGTTGTAATATTATTATTCTTTATAAGCTAGCAAGTTTATATAGGATCAACGTGGAAGGAATCATTATTATTCGTAATCGAGAGTGAGCATATTTGATAAAAAAAAAAGGTCGACTACTGCAATATTGATTTTGGCGAAGACGAATGGATAGAGGGATCAATCCGGTTAACAATCAATACCATTTGTTCATTTAAAAAAAAGACAACGTGAAAATGAGCAAAAAGAAGAGACTTATTATTTTCCTAGGGTTTGGCTACATGCAGTAATATAAAAGGAAAAGGGGGCAGCCTTACAACTTTTACTCTTGAAGCCACACATATATGGTATACGGTGATTAAAAGAAAAAGGGTGCCCGGAACAATACGTAGAAATACAGGCAGCTATTTTTGTGAGAGCTATTCCTAAGGGATTTCTATTAGGTCTATTGGAGAGCTTGTGGATTTAAGGCCGTTGGCAATCAAGATTACTAGATGCGTTGTACCTTTTCGTGGTTTTTACCCATTCTGGGGTTTTTCACGTATATCTCTGCGATGTGCGATTGATTGCTTTGTGTTGTTTTTCTGATAATTTTACTTAGTGATTCATGTTCATACGGTTAGGATTTTTTACGAATTACTAGGGAACTCTGATTTTTCAATTTAGAAGATCAATTTATAGACCAGAGATAATAATTTTGAAGTCGGCAAAACAAGATAAACCTGCAGATGTTTCGATCCTTGGATTGAACGAGACAATCAAAATCTGGACCATATATCGGTACAATTAATCGACGAAAAGAAACAAAAACAGTAGATGTTACCTGGTAAGATTCCGGAAGTTGATTGACAACTTTCTCCCGCTAAAGGGTAAAAAGTCAACGTGAAAAGAAGGTTATTCCATGACTCGAACCTGCAACATCAGAAATGTTAATGGCAAGCGGGTCTTGTGCAAAATTCTCCATCTCTAAAGCTGAAATGGTGTGTAGAATTTTTCATTAACACTCGACAATGGGGGAGGGATGAGAGAGATTGATACAAACCGCGTTGATGATATGGATTGCCGAAGACTTGTAAAACAGGACAGGGGGTTTGGTTCCAAGTGGTTTCCAATTTGGGAAAATTTCAAAAAAGCCACTGAACTTTCTGACAATTTGCAAAAAAGCACCTGGACTTTCACTATTAACAAAAAAACACCTAAACTTAGCATTCCGTTAACAATTAGACCCCTGCAGTCCAATTTTGTCAATTTGTAACGGATGGAACTAACAGAAGGCGTTAACCTTTTATTTTTTTTACTTTTTACATTCAAAAATTACTTTTTACTCTTTCTTTTTTAATTGTTAAATATATATATATATATATATATATATGCAATAAAGTTCTTTTTTTTCTCATTATTTATAGAAAATTACTTTAACCTTATTTTTTATTTTCAAATTTTATCTTCCACTTCCTCCCCCCCCCCCCCCCCCCCCCCCCCCCCCCCCCCCCCCCCCCCCTCCCTTTTTTTCTTATTAGAAACCCAAAATTCTTCTATCAGTTGGTTGTGGGGTTAAATTTGACCAGTTTGGAGAAACCCAAAATTCCTCTATTAGTTGGTTGTGGGGTTAAATTTGAAAGTAACAAAAAAAAAAAAAAAAAACGGGGCGGGGTGCGGGGAAGCAGGGGGGTGTTAAAATAATTTCCTAAATAGTTAAAAAATGGGGGTGAATAATTTTTGGAAAAGAGTAAAGAAAAAAGAACTTTATTGCATATTTATTTATGACTAAAAAATAATGAGTTAAAAGTAATTTTTGGAAGTAAAAGTAGTAAAAAAAAAAAAAGGTTACATTAAAAGAACTTTTGAATTTTTGAAATTGTGGCTAAGGCTTTGGCGGTTGGTTGTGGGGTTAATTGGTGGCGTGGAGTCGATTCTAATAAGAAAAAAGAAGGGGGGGGGGGGGGGGGGGGGGGGGGGGATTGGATGTAAAATTTGAAAATAAAAAATAAGGTTAAAGTAATTTTTGATAAATAATAAGAAAAAAAGAACTTTATTGCACATATATTTACCAATAAAAAAGAAAGAGTAAAAAGTAATTTTTGAATGTAAAAAATATATAAAATAAAAAAAGTTAACGCCTTCCGTTAGCTCCATCCGTTACAAATTGACAAAATTGGACTACAGGGGTCTAATTGTTAACGGAATGCTAAGTTTAGGTGTTTTTTTTGTTAATAGTGAAAGTCCAGGTGTTTTTTTTGCAAGTTGTCAGAAAAGTTCAGGTGTTTTTTTTGTTAATAGTGAAAGTTCAGGTGCTTTTTTGCAAATTGTCAGAAAGTTCAGGGGCTTTTTTGAAATTTTCCCTTCCAATTTTTGGTCTCCAGCAGCTTGGGTGCGGCTATTCGCAGCCACGTATTTTCTCCCACAGCTCGTTAAAAATTTTCAATTAGACTCGACAGTTAGTTACCGAAATTGAGATACATTTTCAGCATCCAATTACTGAAATATGATATTTTTTTCAATAGCTATTTACCGAAAATGCATATTTGGCAGTTGTCTACCGAAAATTGAATATATTTTCGACATGTAGTTACCGAAATATAATCTTATTTTCAACAGCTAGTTACTGAAATGTTATTTATGATTTTCAACAACCACTTACCGAAATATAGTAGGCTATGGGAGAAAATAGGTGGCTGCGAATAGCCGGCCCCAGCAGCTTTAAGTACTAGTAAAAACTAAAATGTAAAATTCCACAAAGACCCTCTCAACTATCAACTTTTTTCACGGAAATCCCCTAATATTTAAAACCGTCCATATAGATTCCCTCAACTATATAAAATAAAAAATTGACTAACCCTATTAACGAAATTAGGGTAAATAACGATTCTACCCTAAAAAATAACCTGCTCTGACCCCCTCATCTATAAACGAATGTCCATACTCAGTGGTACCGTTTGATCAGAATCACACGAGTTCCACTTCCTTCCTCCATACGTCCCTCGTACAAACTAAACCTCTGGTTTCGGCCGATCAAAAGACCATCACTGAAACCATTCGTGGCAGTGCGAATCGTAGCAAGCGAGAAACGGGGGTATACCAATTGGGTAAAGTATAAAATTGGTGCCTATAAAAAAAAAAAAAAAAGTTTGAAATTGGTCCTCCACCGTCATTAGAATCGCTGCCATTCCCTGCTCCCCACAGACGATATGATTCTTAATTACCTTTAGGCCCAAGCTTTATGCCCTGAAACGCCTTTGCAATATTTCAATGCGATCTTCCCTTGCGCTCATGCGACACCAATGCAATCTCAAGGCTTTACACTACTTCAGCCATTGTAGGCCTTTCCTTTGACTGAATATGTAGACATTTGTTGGCAAGTTCGGCAAAGTACTTAACAATACGTGGGGTTATTTCTTCAAAGAGGGATCAATGATTCGGTCAATCTTTCCCTTTTTTATGTACATTTGATAAGCACCTAATAATACATATTCTTGGTGATTAAGTCTTTAGTTTTATGGTATTTATGTTTATAAATTTAGTGTTTTTTTTTATATTGCACATAAGGTATGTTTTTAGTGTTTTCAAGTAAATCGTTGTGAATAAGACATGTTTTCACGCCATGGATGGCCCAAATGCGTCCAAATACCCCAGTCAGTGGACGAGACTCCCGCTTGATCAAAGGAATTAGGAAACGGCAATGCATGAGCAATCTCACCCAAGTCAGTGACCGAGACTTCCGCTTGAACAAAGGGATTCCTTGGATTAGGAAACGGAAATTTGTTACCCGAATGCGCACCACAAGAAATGCTAATGGGTAGCGGGCCTCGTGCAAAATTCTCCATCTCTGAAGCTGAAATAGTGTGGAGGATTTCTGAGAAACACCAGACAATGGGAAATGAGAGATATTGATGAAACCACGTTGATGATAGTTGACGAATACAACTAGCTAGAACAGGACATGGGAGTGTCGTCGTCTCCAAGTGGCCCACACTTTGTACTCTGCAGCAATTGAAGAGAAAGAAAGTTCAAAAAGAAGAAAGAGAACGTTCTTTTTAGGTAAACTTCGCTGACACTCTTTGAGATTTGTCTTAATGACAGATATCATCACGTGTGAGAACTGAATTTAATCATCCTGTGGCTTCAATATTCAATTTCACCGACAATTAACCAACAACTACTCTTGATGAAATTAGTCAAAAGTGGCTTATATTGACAAATTTAGAAATAACTTCTCCCTCTGTTCTAATTTGATAGTCCATCATTCTTTTTTTGGACGTTTTAAAATGAGTGTCCAATTTGAAAAGCCAAAGAAAAAAAGCCTCAACTTTCCTATTTTGCCCTTTCCTATTCAAATTTATATATTCCTTAAATAATGATTTCACTTAGTGAGATGACAAGTATAAAGAGGCGCCAACACTCAATCAAATTAAATTTACTGAACGAGGCCATCGGGGTATGTTCAAGCAAATTGGTGCCCATATTTTAAAATGAAGTCTGACTTGTCCTTGGGAGTTGTGAGTGGAATTGCCAAGCCAATTAATGTTCACAACAAGATATTTGAAAACTACCAAAGGGGCAAGATAGGAAACTAAAAAACTTGTCAATGCAATCATTACAGTCCCTTAAATAGTTGAATTCCCGAAAAGGAACTCATAAATAAGAATGGATGGAGTAATAAAAAGCTCTCAATTACCAGTTTTTGGAGTAATGAATTAATTTACAACAAAATTGGTTCATTTGAGGGCAAATGCTATGGTTTCCCCCACCCAAAAGGGGAAATCGGTTATGCCTTTCAAAGATTTTTTGTTATGCCTTTGAGTGGTTATGTTAATAATGCTACTGTATTTTTAAAAAGTGTTAGGCCTTTGAGTGGTTTGTTATGTTATTTTTGAAAAAGTGTTATGACCTAATAACAATAATAACAAATGTTATGTAATTTTGTGATTTCTTATACCATTTATAACCGGTTGTCCCCCTTCGGGGAGGGGACAAGCATTATCCTCATTTGAGTAGTAAAAATTAAGTAGTTGTTAATCAATTTTACCCTCTCTTGTTTTTCAAAATAGTTTCTCCCTTTTACCTCTAAGTACAGAAAAGTGAAACTTAATTTCCATTAGTGAGAGATGCAATACTTAATAACCACTAGATCCACTTCTACAAAAATACATTTACCATTAATGGAAGTGTCGACCTAGAGTTTTTGGGTATCCTAGGGTTTTAAGGTACCCTAGTGGGTAACCTAGTACCTTCTGGTATCCTACAATCTTAGGGCACCCTAGGGTTTTAGGGTTTAGGATACCCTAGAGTTTAGCTTTAGGCGTTTTCATAGAGCCCTAGGATTTAGGTTTAGACACTTTCATAAGGGTTTAGGCATTTACATTGGTGATCTTAGGCATATAATAAACCATTTACATTGGTGATCTTAGGCATATAATAGACCATATAAGCTACTACTAGTACCTTAGGTTTAAGCTTTTGGGCCATGCTGAAAAATTAAGTACTGAAAGCTGAATGTTAAATTTTTTAAGTTGAAAAGCTGTTTGGTAAATATATTAAGTACTGAATTAAAAAAATGATAAATTAATTTTAATTTTGATTCTCTCTTAATTTACTAATGGTCACAATGTACTTATAATAATGGTGGAATGGTGATTGTGGTGGTGGTGGTGGTGGTGGTGGTGGTGGTGTGTTAGTGGTGATGGAGTGCTGGCGGCGGTGGCGGTGGCGGTGGTGGTGTTGGAGTGCTGGCGATAGTGGTGTAATGGTGGTGGTAGAGTGATGGTGATGTAACGGTGGCAATGAGTGGCGGTTGTGGTGGAGTAATGGTGTAATGGTGACAGTGAGTGGTGCCGGTGGAGTGATAGTTATGCAACTGTGGTATTGCGGTGGTGGTGGCGAAGGTGTGGTGGTGGAGGTGGCAGTGTGGTAATGGTGGTGTCGTGGTGGTGGTGATGGAGTGATAGGGGAGTGGTGGTGGTGGTGGTGGTGAAGTGGGGGAGGAGTGGTGGTGGTGGCGGCGAAGTGGTGGTGGTGGTGTTGGCGGAATGGTGGTGATGGTAGCGAAGTGGTGGCGGTGATGGTGATGGTGGCGAAGTGGTGATGGTGGTGGTGGAGTAGTTGTAGGAGTGGTGGTGGTGGTGGTATGGTGATTAAATGAAAGAACACAAGAATTCAGCAAGAATTAAGTAACTTAAAACTACTTATTTTTTCTCAACTTTTTAGCCTATATTTTAAGTGGCACTTAATTTGTTAAACAATATATAATATCTTTATTAAACACACTGAATCACTTATTACTTAATTAATTCAATTTTAAATGCTGAATTTAGGTTATCAAACAAGTCCTAAGTCTAAGGATCCATCCTTGAACTAGACAAGACGACTAATTTTGAAGATTCTGAACCATATATCAGTGCAATTAATCGATGTAAAGAAACAAAAATAGAAGTTACCTTGTAAGATTCTGGAAGTTGATCGATGACTTTTCCCTGCTAAAATGTCAACTTCAAGTGGCCCCCACCGTGTGATATGCAACCTTACATGGAGATAAAGTCAAACCTCTGGCTTACCAAAAAAGAAAAAGTCAAACCTCAGACTTGGGATTTAATTACCTTTCGTGGGACTTGGTCAAAAGAATACCAACTGGATGGAGGATTCATTAGTATCTAATTTGAAATCCCTCGGATCCGGGAATCCTGGACGACTACCAAGTTCAGGACGCGGGCTCAGTCCAATCCGAGAGGGAGAGGCGGAGGAGGAGAAGGGTTTGAGTAGCATTTTGATGGGTTTTAATTTGACCAGGATCTTATTTTTATTGTGGGTTATGGTTCGAGATTGCATTACGTAAACTTTTTTTTTATGGGCAACTTCTTGGCCGATTTTGTCTGGATGAAGAATAGCTCATTAGGTTCTGCTCAAAGAGCCCATAGCCCAGTAGGTCATCTTCATTATTTTGTTGACAAAAATACTCCTCATAAAAAAACAAAGGTGATTTGATAGAGACGATCTAGCCACTACAGTACCACCACCACCACCATGCCATCGCCACCGCCGCTACCACCACTACCACGTCTACCACCACCACTACCACGTCGCCACCACCACCATCACCACTACTGCCACAACCACTCTACCACCACCACAATTAACAGTTTTTGTCTAAATTAACAGTGTTAGTTTTTGTCTAAATTCACACTCCAATTAACAGTGTCAATCCCCTTCGGCCCATACAACCTCCTAAACCACCACCACCACACTCCCACCGCCACTCCACCACCACCACCGCTGCCACCACAATGACCACCGCCACCACCACGGCAACACCACCGCCACCACCACGCCACTGTTGCCACCACCACCACCTTGCCACTGCCAACACGCCGCCGCCACCACCACCATGCCACCGCCACCACGCCGCCACCTCCACCACCCCCACCCCCACGCCGCCACCACCACCACCACCACTCTACCACCACCACAATTAACAATGTTAATTTTTGTCTAAATTAACGGTGTTAATTTTTATGTAAATTCACACCCTAATTAACAGTGTTAATACCCTTCGGTCCATACATCCTCCTACACCACCTCTACCATTGTCGCCGCGCCGCCACCTCTACCACCACAAAGACCACCACGCCACCACCGCTGCACCACCACAACGACCACCACCACAACGCCGCCGCCACCATCACCATAATTAATGGTATTTGTTTTTGTCTAAATTAACAGGGTTAATTTTCATCTAAATTCACACCCCAATTAACATTGTTAATACCCTTCGGCCCATACATTCTTTTACACCACCACCGCCGCCACCACAATTAACAGTGTTAATTTTTATCTAAATTCACACTACAATTAACAATGTTAATTGGTAAAAGTGTAAAATTTCAATTAACAATGTTAAATTCTTTCTAAATTTACAATTAACATTGTGAATCTATTTACAATTAACAATTTGAATCTAAAGCTAATTCACAAAATAATAAAAGAAAAGATGAAAAAACACAATATGTATTTACAGCGACAAATAGTCGCAGTAGATAAGAGTTAAAAGCACAATTTTTTTGCCATGTGAACACCAAAACCTCATTTTTTTCACCTTTGAAATTTCTGATTGAAGGCATTACAAGCCAACCCAACTTGTTAACTCAGTCAATAAATCATGAAGCAGATTAAATCGAACTAAAGCCCAAAACGGAAAAAGGGAAACATAGAGAAAATCACCAGCAGCACAATCATAACTAGCTCATATTTCACCTATAAATCGCATCGAATCAGTATTATACGAAGCTTCCGCATCAGAATTTTGGCAGCCGAGAAATTAACAAAAACTGACAAAAGTCACGACTTTTCATCATATCAAATCATAATAATATATGATTTGGTCTTATGAGAGATACACATCGATTCTAGAATATCCTAGAAATACACAAATCTAGAATATTCTAACAGCCCCCGTCAAACTCAAGGTGGGAGAGCAGATACCAACTTGAGTTTGGTAACCAAGTCTTGAAATCGTCCTAGTAGGTGCGCCTTGGTGAAGATATCAGCCGTTTGCTCTAGGGATGAGACTGGGAGGAGTCGAATAGTACCACGTGTGACATGTTGGCGCACAAAATGACAGCC
This sequence comes from Rhododendron mucronatum var. ripense, assembly GCA_019656295.1. Taxonomy (NCBI): domain Eukaryota; kingdom Viridiplantae; phylum Streptophyta; class Magnoliopsida; order Ericales; family Ericaceae; genus Rhododendron; species Rhododendron mucronatum. The sequence goes on from BPLT01000213.1 coordinate 127,695, forward strand.
AATCTCAATATGTTTCGTGCGATCATGAAAGCCATCATTATGTGCAATCTAAATAGCACTGTGATCGTCATAATGAAATATGGTGGCAGTAGAATGGTGGACACCCATGTCTTCCAATAACCATCAAAGCCATAAGAGTTCTTGAGCAGTGTGAGCACAAGCACGGTACTAAGCCTCAGTGCTGGATCGTGCAGTAATAGTTTGCTTCTTACTTCTCCAAGAGATAAGCGAATCGCTGAGAAAGAAGCAGTAGCCTATAGTAGAACGACGATCAGTAGGGTCTCCAGCCCAATCAGCATCAGAATAGGCATGGAGAGAGAGAGAGGAGTGAGCGGAATAAAAAAGGCAATGGAACAAAGTGCCCTTAATGTAGCGTAAAATGCAAAGAACTGCTGCATAATGGACGGATCGAGGAGCAGATAAGAACTGGCTGACAAGATGGACAGCGTAGGCTATGTCTAGGCGAGTAACAGTAAGATAGACAAGGCTCCCAACAAGTTGCCGATAAAGTGTACCATGAGTCAATAATGTGCCATCCAAAGGAGTAAGACGAGTGTTCGGCTCGAGAGGAGTGGATGCAGTCTTATTGTTAATAAGACCTGCCCGTGCTAACAGATCAGAGGCATATTTTGCTTGAGAAAGATAACATCCATTGGAATCTTTTAAAATTTCAATCCCAAGAAAATAGCCAGGTGAGCCAAGGTCTTTCATCTCAAAACTACGGCAAAGATACTGTTTGAAGCTAGAAATACTAGTGACATCATCTCCAGTGATAATCATGTTGTCCACATAAAGAAGAAGAATAATGGAGCCATGCTCAGTCTTGCGAATAAAAACTGCCGAATCATGAGAACTAGAAGTGAAACCGAAATCGCCAATGGTCATACTGAATTTGGAGAACCAAGCTCGGGGAGCTTGCTTAAGACCATATAAGGCGTGGCGAAGGCGACAGACTTGGTGCGGAGATTGAGCATAAACAGGAGGTGGCTTCATATAGACTTCCTCAGTAAGATCGCCATTAAGAAATGCATTTTTTACATCCATCTGATGAAGGTCCCATTTGCGAACTGTTGCAGCAGCAAGTAAACTCCGAACAGAGGTTAGATGGGCAACGGGAGCAAAAGTCTCCCCATAATCAATGCCATATTCCTAGGTAAAGCCCTTTGCAACAAGACGGGCTTTGTATCGTTCAATGGAGCCGTCAGAGTGGGTTTTAATTTTGTAAACCCATTTGCAGTCAACAACAGATTTCCTTGGGGGAAGGTTAACCAAAGCCCATGTATGAGTACGATCCAAGGCCTATAGTTCCTCATCCATTGCTTTCTGCCAAAGAGGATTAGTAGTGGCCTCACGATAAGAGTGAGGTTCATGTAGTGAAAACACTGTAGAATAGCAATGATAGTCATGAAGATAAGTAGGTAATTGAGTTACCCTTTTTGACGGAAGTGGTGGTAGTTCAGAGGAACAACTGGTATCTGGAGAGTAAGTAGTTGTTTCAGTAGGAGAAGAGGTAGAGGGTTGAGGAGGCTCAGTAGGTTCTACTAGTCTAGGTGCATGATCATCAATCAGAACAGATGCCTTGGGAGGAGCTGGAGAAGAACTATCATTTGGAGTACCAATTTCAAACTCATCAGAGAAGATGTCGATAGAAGAGTCAGTAAAATAAGGAGTGGTTGAGATAGGTGGTAGGTAGAACTTAGACAAACTAGAAAACATTTTATGGTCCCAAAAGATGACATGTCAAGATATACGAAGACATTTGGAAACAGGATCCCAACATCAATACCCTTTATGTTCTATACCATACCCTAAGAAGCAACAGAGGCGAGAATGAGGTTCTAGCTTAGTGTGTTCATGCTTTTGAAGGAGAACAAAGAAAGCACATCCAAAGACTCGGAGATGGTGATAATCAGGTGAAGTGCCATATAACTTATCATAAGGAGAGAGGTTTCCAATGACTAGGGTTGGAACTCGATTGATGGTATAGACAGCTGTGCAAGCAGCTTCCCCCCAAAAATTTTCCGGACATGAAGAAGAGATAAGGAGTGCATGAGTAGTGTTGAGAATGTGTCTATGCTTACGTTCAGCACGCCCATTTTGTTGGGAGGTCCCAGGACAAGAACGATGGGTGATGGTACCGTGCTGACGAAGAACATTAAAAAAAGACGCCTCCTTATGCTCCATAGCATTATCAGTACGAAAAACTTTGATAGAGCGACCAAATTGAGTTTGAACCATTTTTGCAAAGTTGTGATAAGTTTGGGGTAGTTCAGACCGTTTTTTCAAAAGATATATCCAAGTAAACCGAGAATAGTCATCCACAAAAATTACAAAACATTTTGATCCTCCCATAGTAGTATTAGGAGAAGGTCCCCAAATATCTGAATGAACTAGATCAAATGGAGAAGTTGAAATAGAATCACTTTTATTGAAAGCTAAAGCCGGCTGTTTGGCAAGTTGACATGACATACAATCAATATTTTGAGAAGTAACATGACCTAATTTACCACTAGAAATCAAAGACTGCAAACGACTAAAAGACACATGTCCTAAATGAGAGTGCCAAAGATTAGAAGTGGTGGTAGATGAAGTTGAAGCAGCTGACCGAGCAGGGGAGGTTAAGTGTGAGGGGAGACGGAGATTGATGAGTTCGAACATGCGTCCATTCTTACAGCCTATCCCAAGGATTTGTCCTATTTAAGGATTCTGCACTTGACAATCGGAAGAGGAAAAAATAATGGTGAGACCAAGTTCACACAACTGTCCAACAGAAATTAGATTTAAGGTGAGAGCAGGTATGAGATATGTCTCCGGAAGAAAAATGTGAGATGTAGAGCATGACCAATATGAGTAACAGGCATGTGTGAACCATTAGCAGTATGAATAACAGGCGTATGAGAAGTAGAGGATATGGAAGAAAAAATGGTAGGGTCAGAAGTCATATGATTGCAACATGCAGAATCGAAGAACCAAGATGAGGTACCTGAGGTGACTGAGAGAGCGGTAGAGTGAGATGTACCAGATTTAGCAAGAACATGTTGAATGATAGCATCTACATCAGTCATAGAGAACTGAGGAGTCAGAGGAGTAGGCACGGAATCAGGAGAAGTAGAATCAGAATCCTCAGTGGTAGCAGCAGCAGAGTGAGAAGCAATGTTGGATTTGTACTGATAATTGGATTCGGATTGGCTTCCTTGAGAGTAGGTTGTGCGTGACTGCCAGCGAGAGCTAGACCCATGTGACTGTTTGTTGGGATTCTTCCAACAATCACTCTGATAGTGCCCAAGTCTAGTCTTGTGGCAATGTTTACAGGTACAAACAGGACATCGAAGTAACTCATGGCTCAGACTATGACAGTAAGTGTAAGAGCCTGGAATTTGGGATGGAGGGCCAGAAGACTGGGATGGTTGGACATCGTGCGGGCGATGTACAGCCAGAGTAGAATCCAAACTTTGTGATTTGAGAGTTCCAAGACGAGTTTCTTCTGAAAGAAGCTCAGAGATGGCTTGATCCAAGGTGGGAAGCGGATTGCGATGAAGAAGTGAAGCTCTCACAGGCTCAAAGTCAGTGGTAAGAGCCATAAGAAATTGAATAAGACGTTGTTGATCACGATAGGTGGCAAACAATGCAGCATCAGTAGTACTTGTCCAGGAAGGTTCTAAGAGAGAGATTTGATCCCAAATAGCGTAGATCTGAGATAAGAAGCCATTGATAGATTGCCCGGGCTCTTGTCACATTCGATCAAGTTGGCTTAGGAGTTGGTACTGATGAGAGAGACCGGTAGTTTGGTAGCGATCTTTTAAGAAGTCCCAAATAGCCCTGGCTGGAGCATTCTAATTCTGAAATCAGCCAAATTGCAGGCTAATGGAGGTGACGGATGTGTTGCGGATCCAAGTAACAACTTGATGGTTTTTGCTATCCCAATCTTCAAGACGTTCTTCATACTTTGATTGGTTTTCTTTTGGTGCTTTGACAGGCTTAATCACATCACCCATGATTATACGCCCCAATTTCTTCCCTTTCAGAAAGCTGGTCATGGCTTGAGCACAAAGAATATAGTTGGAACCATCGAGAGTGATGGAAATAGGTTGAGCAGCGTCAATTTTCTCCATAATTCGCAAAAGAGATCAAGTGGGATGAGTGGTTTGCAAATTGAAAATGGAGACAGTAATGGATGTGGCGCTCGTGGGTTTCGGAAATTGTCGGTGGTGGCTTTCAGAAATTGAAACTGGTGGAGCAATTCAATTTGCTCCTTTGATGAAGCAATAGAAAAATAAGGTGGGAAAGGAAAAAGGTAGGATAATGGGTACGGTTTGTTTTATACGTCAGTGGAGAGACGAAATTGGATTTGGGGTTGCGGTGTAGGATGTTGAGGTTGAGGAGATTTCGGCTAGGCAGAAAAGAAAAAAGCTTAGGTTTGAGAACCTAGCTCTCATACCATATTATAAGACAAAGAAGAGAAAGATTATTGTATATTCGACTAGATATTCTGTTCAAATAAGAGGGCTTACATATATAGTGTGAGCCATGATACAATAAAGAAAAATACAATCTCAATCACAATCATATAAAATCAGTATCATATCAAATCATAATAATATATGATTTGATCTTATGAGAAATACACATCGATTCTAGAATATCCTATAAATACACAAATCTAGAATATTCTAACAGGAGACCAGATTAAGCAAGAAAATAGAAAACCTAAATAAACCCAAAACCTTGGTTTGAAATAACAACAGTCCTCTCATGTTTGAACCCAGAAAGCAATACATCACATCCAAATACACCTATCGTCGCATCTGTACATTCGTATATAATTGATGAAGATCAAAAACACACAAATCAAAAGGGACTACAATCTTCCGGAGCTATGGATAAGAGTTAAATTTAGGATCTACAATTAAAGATAAAGAAAAAAAAACACATACAGAATTCAGGAAAAAAAATTAAATTTCCTCATAACCTGAGGCGCCTTCTCGACGACCACCTGGACGTAGTTTTCGCAGAAGCAGCGGTGGCCGGCGTCGTATACTTGGTGGACGAGAGAGACGGGCTTGGGTTTGCTGACGGCGACGACTCTAATCCAGTCGGAGGATCTGCTGGACCTCTCAGCGTCCTGGTGGATGTGGTGAAGGACCGACCGGAGAGCCGTGGCTGCTACACCGTCCATGCCGGCAGCGGCAATCAGTGGAGGAATTGAGCGAGGAAGAGAAAGGACGAGCATCGCTGCAGTGAAGGGAAGGGCGGCGGTGGTTGAAACCGGCCGCGGTGGTGGGTGGGAGGGCGGCGGTGGAGGGATGGGCGGTGGTGCCATACGTTCGTGCCCTAGGTTAAATTGAAAAATAAGACTGGCTCAGAATTAACTCATTTTTTATTCTATATGCAACTTGCTAGTTATCACCTGAAAGCATCTTCAATCCATCTCTAGACCTTGAAAATGGAGAATAGATGAGACATTTTGAGAAAAGATTTTGTACTTTAACTCCTCTTTTTTGTCACTTTTTATACTTTTTTGAAGAGTTCATTTTTAAGGAATCTAATGTCTTTGGCCACTGCTATTCGCAGCCCTGTTCTTGCTACCTACAGCCGACTAAAATTTTTAACATTACAGACAAAAATGCCCTCATACAGTTTCACCATTATACCCCTAGGACCTCATGTTATTTGACCATTGTAACCCCCTAAAATTATTACATACAACCACATACTCCTCCATTTTCCCAGGTCTTTTCCCTCCCCATTTTGTACGTACGCCTCCTTCTCCCTCCCCATTCAAACTCCTCCATTTTCATCCATCCCAGTTCCCACCAACAACCACCAATAGCCACCTCTCACCACCATGCCGGTCATCCTCCCCTCCTCTTCCTCCTAAATTGTCAATGGAAACCACAATTGTTTCATCTCCCTCCATTGATAAACAATAAATAGTTGACCCATTATTACACTACAATGTGGAGTTGGTAGATCACACAATGGAAGTTGAGAAACAAGCTGCTAGCACAGATGTAGTTACGAACCGAAAACCGCAGCAAGAGATAAGCACGCCCTCTATTTTCATTTTCAGTTCTAGCTCGACACATTCAGACACACAGTGCCAAAACTTCACTATTTTTTTGGACTCTAATGTCCAAATTATGTACAACTTTTTGGATACTAATATCCGAATATTGTCAACATTTTCTAAAACTTATATCCGAATTTAGTTTCAGTTTTCAAATTGTAATACCTGAATGAAACTGCAGAGAATCCTGTGCTTACTTGGTTTGTCTTTGGGTGTTTCAGGGTGACACTTCAACACTTGGTAGGTATGTAGGGCCATCAACTATACCTACTTTGACTAGTTGATGGGCGCGTAAATGTTCACATACGCGCCCCTTAATTTATCCTTGCTAAGTCTATTTTTATATTATTACTTGGAGATTAATGTTTAATTTGTGTATTGTAGATATTTGGAGGATTCGGTACAAAAAGCGCGAAGTTGATCCGTTTGAAGGTCATATGGAGTTTAGCACTGAACTAATTAGTTCACGGCATTACTGAACAGTGATTTTCAATTTTATTCCGTGGGCTCAATGTTTATTACTAAAAGGTGGGCCATAGAGTAAAAGAGTGATTATGGGCCAAGAAGGAAAAATGGAAATTCCGCTTGGAATGAAAGAAAAAAGAAAAGGAGTAAAGGTTTTGGGGGTTTTTTTTATGTCGGCACTTCTGTCACGTATAAAAGGACGAGGAAAGAACGAGGCAGAGGGATGTTGTTTTACAACAGGTTTTATTAGGACGACGACTGCCGAGCTTTTTGTACAGGAATATTATTTACTTTTCTTCCAAGTTTTTCCTTCAAGTTTTGAAGCTTTGTTCAATTACTCGCACTTCGGTAATTCGTTTTAATTTTTGTTCTTAATAAAAGTTATTCGCTGGTATTTGATTAGTTTATATTTCTTGTTTGTTTTTCATCTCTCGCAATAAAAGCATGATTCAAATTAGGGTTTTCTTCGTTTCTTGCGCAATGATTAGTGAGTAGTCGTATGGGTAAGATCGCGGGGTGATTAGCACACCGTGGCCAATTCGGGCATTACTCCTATTTTCAAACAATAAAAAAAAAAACAATTTTAGGTTAGTAAATAACATTCGTTAGACGAACCCGGGCATTATCGAAGCCCATGTGAACGGGGGAATGGGGGACCAAAACTCATTCTCTACCGCGCATGGGTAAACGGCGATCATAGGGTTTCGCATCTCTCGGGGTATCTTTTTCTCTCTAAAATCGAACGTTTTTAAGAGCATTGAATGGAGTAGGTAAATCTGGACTGATTGCGAGTGTTATAAACCCTATGACCATACCTCCTTTAATTATTTAAAAAGTACAATCAATTTTTAGGTTTTAGTTAATCTCAATCAAAACTACAAGGGGTGGCTACCTAAGAGCCTGTTTTAATTATAACAACCCGAGTTTTTAAGTCAGCGCACATTACCGTCTTTGTGGATTTGACTTTGGTCTTACTGGGTATTGTGCTACATCGGTCTTAGGCCTACGCTTGGGGCAACCCATTATTTTAGATCTAAGAATCGGTCAAGTATTTTTGGCGCTGTTGCCGGGAATGGTAACGTGTGTTAAGAATTCAAGTAATTATTATTTTTATTTATTTTTCTTTTTAGTTTTGTTTTGAGCCATCATAGATAGAGGTAGGCAATCCTCCATCATAGGCAAGAAATCACCTCTAAAACCTAAGTACTGCCGAAACAATACCTGACGTCTCGTAGCCATTGAGAGAGAATTGAGAGTAACCGTGGAGGAAAAGTATTTTAGTGGTGATTCGTTTGATATCGGTTGTTTGTTCATTAATTTAATAATCAAACCACCGATGGCAGAACCCCAAAAGTCGATGCGTGAGCTCATGCATACCAAGAGGACCACTCCCCTCGGACTAATAGTTCTACCGACCGAGACGGTGGAGTCACGTAATGCCTTCACCATAAAGCCTGGTACTCATAATGCCATTTGATCCCCTCTTCTACGGGAAGGAGAATGAGGATCCGTATGACCATGTCCGCTATTTCGAGCGGTTGGTGTGCACCCTTGCCACCAATGCGCAGTGGGAGAATGCTTGCCTCAAGCTTTTCCCATCTTCGCTTAAGGATAGTGCGGATAAGTGGTTGCGGATGCAGAAAGCCCAGTCTCTCACGACGTGGGCTGCTGTCCGAGATATCTTCTATAAGAGATATTTCTCAGAGAAAAAATCAAAGCACCTGACTTGCCAAATACAGTCTTTTGAGCAAAAGGAGGGCGAGTCGTTTTTAAGGTTCTGGGAGCGTTTCAAAGATTTGTTGTTGTCCTTACCGCACCATGGGTTTGCGAGGCACCAACTGGTGTCGTTTTTCTATTTGGGCCTGAATGTTGCGACGGCCCAGCATATTGAGTACCTCTATAAGGAGGAAGATTTTCTAGACAAGTCCCCGGACGAAGCGTGGGACTTTCTTGATGAGTTGGCCAAGAAACACCGAAGTTGAGAACCTTCCGACCTCGGTGATAGGGCCATGGTTGCGCAAGGACTGAGTGGTTATGGCATTTTTCCATCGAGCCTGCGAGAGCACAATGTCCAGTCTCATCTGGACAACATGGCTGAGCAATTAGAGGACTTGAAGCTTAAGCAAATCCAACAGGTGAACAAGGTGAGAGTTGAGGAGGTGTGCGCGTTGTGTGAGTGTCTGGGGCATCCACTCATAAATAGGTTTTCTGGTTTGGGAGAGAGATATAGCAAGTGATCTTATTGACTGAAGCGCTACAGGGGATGTTTGTCCCGTCAAAGGAAAAAAAAAAAAGTAAAAGGAACAAATGGAAAAAAAAACATAGCCGCTTGTAATATTTTTTGCTACCAAGAACTGACTTTTATCCATAGCAAGTGAATAACCATGAAATCAAGCCCATGAGATGAAATAGCGGTGGGGTAATTGGGACACAATAAAAACGGAGATACTTACCGCCAAAAAATAAACGAACGAAGAAGAATAGAATCGAAAGCAGCAGCCAGAATAACCAATTAACTTGAAATGGGTTGAAGTTGCGGCGTTAGCGTCAGTGTTAGAAAGGTCGAGGAAAGAGAGCGGGAGCAGGGGTGAAATACTTTTGGTTCTATAGTTTTAGTAGAGGAATTATAGATAGAGGTAACTCCCGAAAATTTCCCATTAAATTGGCAATTTCCAATTGTAATTGTGGATCGAAAATTGACTTTGTAAGTTGTAACTCCCAAAAATACGTTTCTCATCTATACTATATAATCACTACCTAATTGAAATTTGTAATTTGTCCAAACAATGTAAGTTATTTACGAAGATTTCATTGGTTTATATGTGAAGGGCAGAGAAATACCGCTAGTTTACAAAGATGCCATTGGTTTGTATGTGAAGGGTGGAGAAATACCGCTAGTATACGAAGATGCCATTGGTTTGTATGTGAAGGGTGGAGAAATCTGAACCGTTAGATTTGTTTGTATAGGTAGATAATTAAAATTTGTGTCAGAAACACCCTCCTGTTTTATTAGGTAGATGTTAATCTTCCTTACCAAAAAAATATAACATGCCTGCAAAGTCTTTTTAATTTTGATAACGTCACCCAATTTTTCTCAAGTGTTGATGCAAAAAAAATAATACTAATAAGTTGGTAACACTACGGGGTGTCAGTGCAATAGAGTAGCCGATCTTGAGTGGCTGATCATAGCCCCAGAATGAAATATATTTAAGGATCCATGGGTCCGGGCATAATTTTTTTTTTTCAAACAAACGTGTTTCCTAAATCTCCATAGGTAAATAGTTGATAACCCACCAAATTCACTAATAATTTTAATGACAAAAATACCCAACCTAAGAAACCAGGGCCTTGTTTGGCTAACATGAAAAAATATTTTTTCCATTTTTTTTCGTTTTTGTTGCAATCAAACCGCCACCTCCGCCACCACTGCTGCCGCTGCCACCGTCTCCGCTGCCATCACGCCACATATAATGTTAAATGTGTAACAAAAAACGTATTTTGACATTTTTCTCGATTTTTTTATCGAACCCACTACACTTAACATTTAACGTTATATATGTGACAAATTTCTCTTTTTATTTTTTTCTATATTTCTTGAATTGATTTTTTAACATTATATAAGTGATAAAAAAAATTCTAACATACAACATTATATGTGTGGCAAAAATTTTCTAACATGCAACATTTCTTTTTGGTTTTTCTTGTTTTTAGTCTTTATCGTAATATGCTGGTCCATACAAAACATATAACATTATATGTGAGTTTTTGAATATCTAAATATCGCAAAAAAAATAATAATAGAACATATAACATTATATTTGAGGTTCTGCGACTCTGAATCTCACCAAAAAAAAAATAGAATAGAACATATAAAATTATATGTGAGCTTCTGTAGTTCTAATCTCACAAAAAATAGAATATATAACATTATATCTGAGTTTCTATAGCTCTAAGTCTCACAAAATATGACATATAAAATTATATGTTCTTACAACAAAATCATATCTTTCCGACAATATTATATATATACAGTATCTCAAAAAATAACATTATATGTTCACATATCATGTCACCATTATCCTTATTTTCAGTTGCACCTTAAATCCCAAGTTAAATATTGATGAGGCCACAGGGGGTCGAGCTTCATTTTTTCACCGTTTCTTTATGAAAACATTCATCGAATCCTTCAAAATTTGTAATTTTTTGCCTCCGAATAGCATTACCACAACCTCTATATCTACATATATCACTACAAGAAATAATACATTTTGCAATGGTAAAATACAGTCGCAAATAGTGACTTACCGTCGCTAAATCTTTTTTGCGACGGGATTGCGACGGGAATGAGCAGTGGCAGATGGTGGGGTGGCAAATACTTTTTGCAACAGGTTTTCCCGTGGCAATACTATTTGCAACCGGAAAATTAGCATTTGCGACAGGTAAAATACCGTTACAAAAATAACACAAAAAATCAAAAATCTTATTAGCGACGGCCTAGTCCCGTCGCAAACGGCAAATAAAAATTAAAAAAAAAAATTCTTCAAATCATGTGAACCGCACGTAATCCATGAGCTGCATCCATCCAATTCTCTTTTTTTCTTTTTCCATACGTACACCATACAACTCTGTTTTCCCTGTACCTACCATTCATCCATACAAGCCTTATATGCAATCAAATCAAAATATTAAAAAGTTTTAACGCCTTTAAATCCATGAACCGCATCCATTCAAACCAAAGATATTATTACATAACAAAATCCCACCATTCATATGATCCACCCTCACAAAAAATATGAATTCCCAATTCATAACATGAAATGGTATCAAATGTGTTCAATTTAAAAGTTCTAATGCATAAACAAAAGTACTTGAAGACATGTAAGTAGATAAAAATTAACATAAGCAAGTCCCAAGCTAGCTAAGCTAATGAAGAACGAACTCAGTAATTCTTCTCCTTCTCGATCACCTGAAAATGAAATATCACACAACAGTAAGTACTTTAAAGCCAAGTTAAGAAAATTAATTGCATGGAGATAATGAAATTGAAAAAAACATACATCACAAGCATTGCAAGCAATGTATCGGCCAATAGCATCTGCAACTGTTTGTACACCTCAATGGGGCCTTTCCAAAGAAACATTAGGCTTTATTGTTTTAGTAACAAGTACTTTACAACCACCTTCGCCTATCGGCTTTCCAACTAGTTCTACCGCGCTCCCCTACGCCAACTTTTGGAATACCAGAATTTTGCAAAGTACACTTCTGTTCTAACTAATACAAAAATTAGAACTCCGGTTAAACTCCACCACCAAGCCGTTAAATATTCACCAATACACCAATCCATAAGACTAATACTTTTGAACATCCCACCTATCAGTATTTTTGTGTTTGATCGGCAAAAGAGGAAACATATAGTAGAAAAAGAGAAGATACAAGAAAGAGAGAGATAGAAAGAGGTAGAGCACCACAACTAAAGCTGATAATAAATCAAGACCAACCAAGAAAAAAACAAAACAGCCCAAAACAAACATTCACGCACGATCAAGCATAAATTCAGAAAACAATGCAAGTAGATCACCCAACAACACAACAGCTACCAAAAGCAACAGCAAGCAGCAACAATGCCATTACTATCTAAAATTTACTGATCAAATTAAAGGATGTCACTTTAGTTTCTAGCCACCATCACCATTCAACAATTAAGCACTAGTTTCAGCATTTATATAGAAGATACCTGGTCATCAGGTCTTGAAGAAAGTGGCGGTGTCCTATGACTTTTGCTCCAAAGGTGGGTTGTCATCTCTGACAGACTTTCTCATAGTTCGATGTCCACTTTCTGCATCCAAAACCTACAACGTAAATAATTAACTTGCACACATATGCATGCGTCGCAGTTTCAAGAAATGTCAAAAAGAACAAAATAAATACAACACAATCTAGTTACCTGTCTATAGGCAATTCTAAGCCCCTCGAGTCCATGTTCTCAAACATTTGAGCCTTTAGTAGCTCAAACTGAGCTTTGAATCTTTGACTTAGGCGAGATTCAATGCGTTGCTCAATCTCAGCCTTTGACAATTGTCCAAACAGATGCTCTCATATTCATTTGGGCAATCCTCTAAATTATCCTACACCGTACGAAAATAAATTTGGAAGACTATGATTACAAAGAGTTTGCCAAAAAAAAAAAAAAAAGGTAACAGAAATAAGTCATCTAACCTCCTTCCAAATGTCCTTGATATGCGAGTGGTGCACAATAGCAATTTTGGACCATAATCCCCAACTGGTTTTTCAGCAAGGAGCTCAAGAGATTAAAATCTCCATCAAATTGGACTTTTTGCTTGATGCCGCAACCCCAACCCTTGATCCCTAAGGATTTTCTGCGACCACACTTCAACTTAGATAACTTGAAACCGGACCTAATAAATTCTTAAAGTTATTGAATATGAAAATACATGGGAAGTTTCCGGACCTAATAAAAAGGTACCAACCTGAGTTGTGTGACTCTAAAGTCACGTTGTCTTGCGAGGATGTAGGTGATGATGAATGGGGGGGGGGGGGGGGGTTGGTGGTGAGTGGTGGCATCAAGTGATGGTGGCTGTTGTAGCCGTTGGGATGTATGACAACCTTCCTGGTTTGACTAACCTATAAGTTGAAAAAAATTGTTATGGATATATTAGAATGGACCATGAGTATTAGAGACCGCAACATTAGGGAGTAAAAAACTTAAAGCATTCAAGTCAATGTCTTACGCTAGGATTCCTCAATGGGGGCTGCTGTGACTGTAGTGATGGTAACTGCTGTGGACATAGGAACATGAGACGGTAGCTCTAAAGGAGAGGCACCCATGTTGCTTGTGCAAAGTTTTTTGTTGCATAACATCTCCCTCATAGTCTGAGGACGACAACCTTCCCCTTCATCTACAAGCATAGACATGTGATTGTACAATAATAGGTTCTCATCATATTTAGTATGGACAGGAGTTCATATTTTAGATTTTGTTGTAAAGGATGCAGCCTTCTAATACAAAGAATAAGACTAGTTGTAATCAAACTTTTGTAAAGACTAGTACACGTGTTACCTAAGTGCTGACAATCTCCAAAGTAGGCCAATTTTGTCTTACACAGTAGCCAAGCAACACAAACAAAGACTTTCTAAAGTTCCCAAAGCTCAAAATCGATGGTTGAAAACATAGATTAAAGATTCGGAGACATATTCAATTTCAATCGAGAGACATGGAGAAAAAATCAGATAAAAAATCATTTGACGCACGCCAAAGAAAGCCCAAAATTGTATAATCGACATGCCCACAACTTTATAATCGTTGGATTGTTTGTTTCTCCTGTTTTGTTCGTTGCTAATCCTAATTAAGGAGGAAAGAGGGTTTTGTTTATTCCTCTTTTTCCAATTTTTTACTATGCTATCCCAAGGGATGTATTTCTCCAGTCTAGCGTAAGAAAATCCAAACCTCCCTAGGTCGACCTTGATTATGTAAAAAACCCCAAATCTCTTCACCCCACGAAATTCCAAAAAATGGCAAAAACCTAAAATAGGAGCAATACTCCATGCATATGGATCTCAAACAGGGCTAGGATTTCTCCCGAAGAAAGAAGAGGTACCACTAACTTAGATTACCTGCAGCCATGGCCACCAAATATAGAGAAGGAACACCACCACTACCGGAAATCCACCTCCGCAATTGCCAATATCACCACACTACTGCCTCAATCACGAAACTACAACCCTAAGTTTTGAAACCCAACTGCCGAAAGAAACCCGAACCCCTTATTTCAGAAAAAAAAACCCTAAATACACCACCCAAAGAGAGAGATATACCAGTCCAGGAGAGAGGAACCGACGAGAGAGGCAGAGATACCAGAGCTGCAGAGCACATGCACAGAAAAATTTCTCCGACGGGCGAGAGAGAGAGCGAGCAGTACAGGAAAGGGGAAGGGGAAGGAAAGGCGGAGATACCGGGGAAATATCGTACTTTTGTGTTAGTGCATGGGAGAGGGGAAAGGAGGGCGGAATTTAGAATCTCAGTTATAATTTTTTTTTTTTTTAAAGGCAAATTTAGATAAGTTGAAACGACAGAGTTTGTGCTGTATTTTGGTCTCTTGTTTTTGCCACAGTACATCCCGTAGCAATTAAACCTGCTTTTGCCGCAGGATTAATCCCGTGGCAAATACTAGCCTTTTGCAATGGCAAAATCCCCGTCGCAAATACTTTGGTAGCGCATACTATACTTTCTTGTAGTGTATACATATTCAAAACAACATAAACAACATTAGTATATCTTAAAAACGAGATATAATATTATATGTCTAACCCTAGGAAAAACACATATTACACATGACAGAAGTTCACATAAAACGTTATATGCTCCGTTGTCCATCACTTATTGAATTGGTCCGCGCAGCGGCCTCTTCGACTTTCTACTGATAATATATGAATATATTTATATGTGATTTTAAGAGGCCGCTGCGCGGACCTATTCAATAAGAGAACATATAACATTTTTAGTTTCTCTTCTTCTTTTTTTGAGTTTTACAGGATAAAATCTCATATACAACATTATATGTCCTCTACGCAAATTAAAATATTTTTTTATGTCAATACAAGCTCATATATATATATATATATATATATACACACACACACACACACACACATATGGTCACAAATATTCTCATATAACCATATATAATCATATATGGATATATCCATATGTGTTTTTGAGAGAATATATAACGTTATTAGTTCCTTTGTTTTGAAGTTTTATAGGACAAAATTAGGTACCAAGGGCAAATTGTCACATATAACATATATGTCTCAGTAGAGAATATCATCTATATTGAAACTATATCACTAACCGAGCTTCAAATCACATATTTTTATGTATAAGTCGGAGAGGCCGCTACGTGGATCAATTCAATAAGTGATCGACAACGGAGTATATACCGTTATATATGACAGAAGCTCATATATAACATTACATGGTATAAAAGGTCATATATAACCTAATATGTTCTCTTTATTAAATAACATAGAATATTTCTAATCTAGAATGTTATATATAACAATATAACGTTATATATTATTACATCTCTCTCTAACTGAGAATGTTTTAAAAAAATGACATTTAATAAAAACAAAAACACACAAAAATATATTTTTTGTGTGACACGAAAAGCACACATATAACCTTATATATTTGTTCAAAAAATATAACATGTTCCAACCTTATATGTCTAGTCTTAGAAAAAATACACATATAATCTTATATATTTATTCAAAAAACTCCAAATATATCAGAAGCAAGTCGAAGATGCCGCTGCGTGGACCAAATCAATAAGTGATTGATGAAAAGCACAAATATAACTTATAAACTTATTCTCCCTTCGCTGCCTGGTGAATCGATTCACGGTGATTTCGTACATAGATGCATAAAATTTCCAGATCAAGAAACAGAGTTACAGAGCCAAGACAAATCACAATTGCAAAGAATCTTCAAAAGTATATCGAATGTCTAAATATATTATAACAAAAAATCTGATCTTTCAAAACCGATAGAGAGAGAGAGAGAGAGAGAGAGAGAGAGATACCATATGTTAGACAATTAAATCCAAATAACCAGTTCACAAGGTTTAATGAACTCCGATCAAACAAAAAACACAAAATTGATTTTGCAAACTCAGTCGAAAGACATCACAGAGCATCAAAATAGAAAAAGGAGATAACTTCGGAAATTAAAAACTAAATCAAATTTGAAGCAGCAATAACAAATTTATACTCCAAATAAATACCTATATGCCATACGAATGGGAATCCTGGCCTGGCAAGCAAAAGGTTCGGAATATATAAACGAGGAAAGTCAATTCATGACAAATCCAGGAAACAAACGAGATGTGGAAAGCCAGCCACAAACAACAAAAAATCAAACAAATCGTATAAACTATATTTCAGCACCGTCCTCGGCCTAATAACAATCTTGGAGGCGGACGGTTCACCATGGGTAAACATCAGATTTCCAACAACACCACCCCAAAAGCGTAAACATCAGATTTCTTGGTTAGTCGCTTGGTCAAGAAGTAATCGGGATCATAATACCCAAATGTTCCTTTGACATTTGTGGTAACATGGGTGGTTGTATGACTTGGAATGCGTTTAGATATGCCGAAATCAGAAACCTTTGCTACCCAATTCTCGTCCAACAAAATGTTTGTGTTTTTTACATCTCGGTGTATGATACCTTGTTCGGTACAATTATGAAGGTTGTCGAGTCCAAGCGCAGCATCAAGGCAAATGTGGAGCCTTTGCTCCCACGTTAGATGAGATCTACTTCCACCGTTTTCTTCTCTACATGTTTTGTAAAGATGTTTGGCGAGTGTTCCACGAGCTATGTATTCATAAACAAGAATCATCTCTTGATGCTCGTTGCAATAGCCAATGAGCGACATGAGATGTGTGTGCCGGAGCTTTGAAAGCAACTTTACTTCTGTCCAAAACTCTTCTACACCTTGGTTGGACTCGGCATTCGACCGCTTTATGGCAGCAACGGTGGTTGTAGCACCATCGCGGATGATTGCTTTGTATACCTTTCCGAATCCCCCAGTTCCAATAACTAATGCTTCGTCAAAGTCATTTGTTGCTTTTAATATTTTGGATAGTGGAATAAAGGGACAAGACTCCTCCAATTGATCCATGCATGCCACCATCAATTGCAGTCTCCCAGCTCTTTAAAGAGAGCGAGTCAGTGGACGAGGCCGCTCCCGATTGATCAAAGGGATTAGGAAACGGTGAGGCATGAGGAATCTGACCCAAGTCAGTGGACGAGGCTCCCGCTTGAACAAGGAATGGCTAATGGGGAGCGGGCCTTGCACAAAAATCTCCATCTCTGAAGCTGAAATGGTCTGGAGGGATTTCTGAGAAACACTGGACAGTGGGGAATGAGAGATATTGATGAAACCACGTTGATGATAGTTGAGGAAGACTACTAAAACACGACATGGGAGTGTGGTCGTCTCCAAGTGGCCCACACTTTGTACTCTGCAGCAACTTCAACCGGTAAAAAAGCTCCCGATCAATTGAAGAGAAAGAACGTTCACAATAAATGACTATAAAGAGAATGGACGTTCACTTTGGGTAAACTTCGCTGACACTCCTCGAGGTTTGTACTGTCTTAATGACAGATACCTCTCATGTGACTATAAACCTCCTGTGGTTTCAATATTCATTTTACCGACATCCAACCAACAATTGTTCCACCATACGCGTGATGAAATTAGTCAAGAGGGGCTTATATTGACAAATTTAGCCATTTCAATAATAGAATAACTAAGGAGTAAAAAAGAAAACTCTCAATTATCAGTTTTTCAAAAAAAAATAAAAACCAATTAAATTTTGTCCTTTGAATTATTCTAATCGCCGCCCAAATGGTGTTAAATAATATGTAATAGGTGTTTTGATATCCGAGAAAAATTATATTGATATATGTGAAAGTGTATTAATATCCGTCAGATATGCATTGATATCTGAACTTATTTGAAATTATATGCATATTATCCTCCACCTAGTGAGCAAAGGTTAGCAAAACCGTTGTCCTTTGTAAAAAGGAAAAATGGTTCTTTTGAGTAGTAAAAATTTAGTCTAGTTGTTAATAAATGTGACCTTTTGCTTTTTCAAAATAGCTTCTCCCGTTAGTAATTTATTTTAATCAACGGGTATCTGTAATCTTAACGTGGGGAGATTAATAAGTATTTAATATCATGGAGCTCGTAATATAATTGAGATAAGGACGGGAGTGCAATTATAATTCTGTAGTGGGGTGAATTATAATTAGTGAAATAAGAAATAGAATCCTGGTGGGATTAAGTTTTCTTATTTACACTGGGAGCCTAGACTTATTACTCCTTAGGTCCCTATCGTAACCCTATATATACACGTTATGCTCTCTAGGTCAAGGTGTGGTTTTTCTATTATTCAGTAAAGAGAGGCAGGCTTAGAGAGAGCAAACAGATCACGAAAGAGTCCACACTCGGTTCGTGTTCTAGACGTGTGGGGAATACGGTAGAAGATCGTAAGGTACGGTCAAGCAGTATTCGTGGTTTATAACAAGGCGTGCTATAACAAGTTCAACCAGCATTCGTGTCGCAGGGAGTTGTGGTAAAACCCTAATTCCGCCTTGTAGGGTTTTTATTTTTGTTGTCTAATCTGTACGCGTCATTACTGAGTCTTGGGGATTTGGTTTCCCAACAGTGGTATCAGAGCAGACTGTAATCACGCGTATGGATTAAACATGCCATGTTGTCCGTAGGTTATAGAAGGTAGAACGTAGAACTGTGCTAACTCTGTTTTGCAGCGTTCTTACCCAGCTATTATGGTCACATGATTTTTGTTGATTTTATGTGATTGGATCCCACGATAATTTTTTCGTGGTTATTGTTATTTATTGGGTACCACGATTATTTTTCGTGTTTGTAATAATTAACGTAGCATGTGTTATTTATTGGGTGCCACGATTATTTTTCGTGGTTGTAATAATTAACGTAGCATGTGAACTCCAATGGAGGCATAAGATCAATGTTTGTATATTTCTTCGATTGTAATAGCATTCGACGGTTATTCGGAGATCGAAGATGGTAGATACAAAAAGATACAAGTTGTTTGGCTTCCAACAGATTTTTTTCAGATTCGTTGGGTCTGATTGCAGGGCTGTTTCGACCCAGTAAAGGTTGGAATTAGAAAATCTGTTCTTCACAAAAGTTGTAGATAATTAAATTTTGAATCCAACCCAATTTGAATCACTTCAATTGGAGGTCGGATGAGGAAGATATGGCCAAAATACTGAAGGCTGTGCAGTTTACGCGGGAATATGTCAAATCCGAATTTTCTTGCCTAAGCACGATTGGATTTTGGTTTCCTTGATTGATTCATAGTATCTTAGTCTTCCACACAAGTATAGCTGAAGGATTTCAAGTTTGGAAGGATTGCTTAAGGATTTCAAGTTTGAAAGGACTCCTTATTGCTTAAAGATTTCAAGTTTGGAAGGATTCCTTGTTACTCAAGGATTGCATCCTTGACCATAATAGCTGGATTCTTTATCTTGTGTTTCCTTACTATTTGTGTTTCCATAATGTTTGCATATGTGATAGTTTACCATATTGGGACAACATGGTGATAATTGGCTTTGACCTAGATCGCGGTTTTGCAAACTCAAAAATTTTGATAACCCTCACAAAGTTTTTTAAATAACTAAGTGGGAGAGGGAGTTTATTTTTTATAAATCCCACGGTCTCCATTACTAGTATGTAGATGATGTAATTAATTTTGTGTGATGGTTTTAGAACCTTCCCCCCCATCGGGTAAAATTAATTATGGACTCATCGGTACAAACTTCCTTAAAGGATAGGTCTATGATAATTGTTGTGTGAATTACTTCACCATCTGAGGTAATTCATAACAAAACAATGGGTCATGAGGCTAGGTAATGGTATACACTTAGCTGTAAATAATAATATCTTCACCATCTGAGTCACTATTATTATTTATAGGACCGAAGAAATATTGGCTATTTAATTTTGCTTGACATGCTCTAGTGTCTAGATAGTAAAATTAAAAGGTTGTGCCTATCTACACGAATGATGAAGAGTAGACGACCTTCCTATCGAGGCATGCTCTTCACGGTGTGTAGGGTTGCCAATGTTTTTCTTTTAACATATGGTTGAGGGAACCAATATTAAAATGAAATTCAAAGTTTTTATTGCCCTTCATAATTGTTGTTATGTGATTCTCAGATTCAAAAATGGGTTTTTTCAATCCACTTGTCATTATTCTCAAAGAAAATAAACTTACTGGATCGAATTATATTGACTGAAAAAGGAACTTGGATATTGTGTTAATTGCTGAAGGGCACAATTTTGTGCTGTCTGGGGTGTGCCCTCCTAGACCTGATGAGAATGCCACAGAACAGAAAGTAAAATTTTATAAAAAAATTGATGAGTATCACCCATGTTGAAAGGACCCCGATTAAGGATCATGTTCTGAAGATGATAGCTCTTCTTAATGAACTAGAGATTCTTGGAGCTGAAATTGATGAGGAAACCCAGATCGATTTCGTTCTTAATTCACTACAGTCTGAGAGTTTTAAGTAATTTCGCCTGAACTATTATATGAACAAAATGTATTTATCTTTGGCGAAACTTCTTAAGGAACTTCAAGCAGCTGAGGGTCTTTCGGTTGTGAAGAAACCACCATCAGTGTTAGTGGCAGAGAAAGTTTCTACTTCTAAGCTGAAAGGCAAGAAGAAGCAGAACAAGTCTCAGAAAAAAGGTTATGGAGGCAGTTTATGCGCCTCAAGGTAGAGTGAAAAAGCCTGCGGGCAAGTGTTTTCACTACGAGCATCAAGAACACAGGAAGAATGAATGTCTATTCTATCTCAATAAAGTGAATAATCAAGATACATCTTTTCGCTAGTCGTTGAAACATGTTTAGTGGTGTCATCTGCCAGTACCTGGTGTGTAGATACATGAACTACTAATTATATTTGCAATTTATTGCATGGGTTCCAGGAAACCAGAAGACTCAGTAATTGAGAGATTTATCTACACATGGGAAATGCTATGAGAGTAGCAGCAGTTGTAGTAGGAAATGTTATTTTAAATTTTAATAATAATAGGAGTTTAATTTTGAGAGATTGTCTTTATGTTCTTATACATAGAAGAGACTTGGTTTCAGTTTCTAAGTTGATTAAAGATGGATATTTGGTTTATTTTAGTAACTTTGTGGTTATTAAGTTAAATAAACGTTTTATCTATTCTGGTTCATTGGTGGATAATCTCTACTTTATTAATCCTATATTTCCTACAGTGCAACTGCATGAATTGAATAACACTAATGATATGCCATGTAAGAGAAATGAGCCTTCTAAATTGAACTAAATGTATCTTTGGCACTTATGCCTTGGTCACATTAGTCTGAATAGGTTTTTTAGACTAGTCAGGATGGACCTTTAGGTTCATTGGAAGTTGAGGAATTTCTAGTCTGTGAATCCTATTTAGACGGTAAGATGACCAAAAGACTTTTTTTATCAGTAAAAGGTTATAGAGCCAAAGAGCCATTGAAATTGGTTCATTCTGATTTATGTGGATCCTTGAATGTCCAAGCAAGAGGTGGTTTTGAGTATTTCATCACTTTGATTGATAATTACTCAATGTTTACATTTATTTAATGCACCGTAAGTCCGAATGCTTTGAGAAATTCAAGGAGTATAGGGCGGAAAACGGTGAAGCATTTAGGTAAATGTCGTAAGACACTGCGATCTGATCTTGGTGGCGAATACCTCTTGGGAGAGTTTAGGGAGTACTTGTTTGCTGAAGGGATTACATCCCAGTTTTCAGCACCAAGTATCCACCTCAAAATGCTTTTGCAAAAGGAAGGAATACGACTCTTATAGATATGGTAAGATCAATAATGAGTTATTCAGATTTATCAATTTCGTTTTAGGGACATGCACCAGAAACAGTAATGAACATTCTTAACTTGGTACCATCTAAGTCAGTACCATTTACACCCACAGAATTGTGGACTGGGCGCAAACCTAGTCTGCAGCATGTTCGGGTTTGGGGTAGTTCAGCACATTTGCTAAATGGGAACGCAGATAAATTGGAATCAAGGACATAAGTTTGTCTGTTTGTGGGGTACCTTAGAGGAACGAAATGTGGATTATTTTATAGTCCTAAGAATCAGAAGATCTTTGTTAGCACCAATGCTCGATACTTAGTGAAGGACTATGAAATAGACCATAAGCCCAGAAGCAAGATTGTTCTAAAGAAATTGAGAGGAGATGGACCGATGAAGACTTCTTCCAACACCAATAGAACCGGAGGTTACACTGCAAGAAAAAGTTGTTGACACACTGGTACCTCATCGTAGTGGGAGGGTTGTTGTCCTACCCAATCGGTATACGTTCTTGGGAGAATCTTATGATATGATCCCTGAAGAACAACATGCTGAACATTGCAACTACAATGAGGAATTAGAAGATAAAGATACAGATTTTTGACAAAAGGTTGTGAAATCTGCATTCCTGAATAAAAAATCTGGATGAACGCATCCACATTATGGAATCAGATGGATTCATAACAAATGGTCAAAAGCGTACGTTATGCAAGCTTAAGGAGTCTATTCATGGACTCAAGCAAGCATCTAGATCTTAAAAGCATCTGTTTTGATCAAGCAATCAAGTTTTTTTTTATTTTGATCAATGTCCAGATGAGTCATGTGTGTACAAGAAGCGCAACGGAAAAGTGGTGGTATTCATGGTACTATACGTAGATGATATTCTGCTAATCGGAAACGATGTGGGAATGTTGTCTTCGATGAAGGTGTGACTATCTAGCCAGTTCAATATGAAAGACTTGAGAGAAGCCGGTCACATCCTTGGGATTAAGCTTATGTGAGATCGCAAGTATAGGATGTTGAGCTTATCATAAGTTACTTATATCGATGAGATCCTTGCTCGTTTTAGCATGCAGGATTCCAAGAAAGGGTTCTTCCCTTTTTAGACATGGAATTAACCTATCCAAGGATCAGTGTCGCAAGACACCTGAGGAGATGGAGAAGATGAAGGCAGTTCCTTAAGCCTTGGTAGTAGGAAGCCTCATGTATGCTATGCTGTGTACTAGACCTAATATTTGCTTTGCTGTTAGCATGATTAGTAGATTTCAGTGTAATCCAGTGTAAGAGTATTGGACTGCAGTGAAACATATACTCAAGTATCTGAAAAGAACTAGAGATCATATGTTGGTGTTCCAGTCAGATAGTCTGGTACCTCATGGGTACACTGACTTAAACTTTATGTCAAATAAGGATTCCAGAAAGTCTACCTCGGGATATGTGTTTACCTTAGGAGGTGGAGCCATAAGTTGGAGGAGTATCAAGCAATCGTGCATTCATTGATTCCACCATGGAGGCCGAGTATGTGGTAGCTTCTTAAAGCAGCCAAAAAGGCCGTTTTGGCTTAGAAAGTTCTTGATGGATCAAGAAGTGATTCCTTTAGTGCAATTAGCTTTTGCATCTATTGTGACAATAGTAGTACAATTGCTAATTCTAAGGAGCCATTGACTCATAAGAAGGAAAACACGTCGAGCGTAAGTATCACCCGTTTCGAGAGATCGTTCAGAGAGGTGATGTTGTTGTGACCAAGATTGCATCAGCAAACAACCTGGCAAACCCTTTTACGAAGACCTTACCGGCTAAGACTTTTGATAGTCACGTAAAGGGAATGGAAGTGAGATGCGTGGCAGCATGGTTTTGAGTCTTAGTGGGAGTTTGTCAGAAAATTATACTAAAAGTTATACTTTTGTGTAATGGATTAATATTTGATTGTTATTTATTAATCAGTTTTATCCAATTTTGATGAGAATCTTTTATGGACAATATTTGCATAATATTATTGTATGTTGTGCATGCGTGTCTTTTATTTTACAAAGTAGATGATCTGGTGTGTAGAGTTCGGCTTACACACAGAAGATCAGATCATCAGTTCTTGTGAAATATAAGATATGGTTCGCAGTCTTAGATGGAACTGGACACACCATCGGTAGGACTGTAGTACAATGTTTAGTAGGTCTGTCTTGACTACAGGGAACGGTCTAGTTCTAACTCATTGTGCTAGTACACTTTGTGTGTATTGAACTGGGACCGCATTGAGGTAATTGTCTTTATACTAATTTTATACAACAATTGGATCCTCATGGTTATTATGAATGCTTATGCTCTTAATTCAAAAATAATTATTAGAGGTGTATATTTAATGTTGTTGACTTTGATTCATTAAAGAGTGAGATCTTTATACGGTCAATAGTCTCGGTGAGTTGGGTCACAACATTATGTATATGACAACTATTAATTATTGATGGAATCCACGTCCCGATAGGGATTGATGATACCCCTTGAGTAAGCTTATAAGTTTCGATTATGTTAAACCCTACACGTGGATATTTGTATCCGACATATCGAATAAGTTAAGCGGATAGTCTCAAGTTAAGATGTTGATTAAGTGGGAGATTGTTAGTAATTTATTTTAATCAACAGGTATCTGTAATCTTAACGTGGGGAGATTAATAAGTATTTAATATCATGGAGCTCGTAATATAATTGAGATAAGGATGGGAGTGCAATTATAATTCTGTAGTGGGGTGAATTATAATTAGTGAAATAAGAAATAGAATCCTGGTGGGATTAAGTTTTCTTATTTACACTGGGAGCCTAGACTTATTACTCCTTAGGTCCCTATCGTAACCCTATATATACACGTTATGCTCTCTAGGTCAAGGTGTGGTTTTTTCTATTATTCAGTAAATAGAGGCAGACTTAGAGAGAGCAAACAGATCACGAAAGAGTCCACACTCGATTCGTGTTCTAGACGTATGGGGAATACGGTAGAAGATCGTAAGGTACGGTCGAGCAGTATTCGTGGTTTATAGCAAGGCGTGCTATAACAAGTTCAACCAGCGTTCGTGTCGCAGGGAGTTGTGGTAAAACCCTAATTCCGCCTTGTAGGGTTTTTATTTTTGTTGTCTAATCTGTACGCGTCATTACTGAGTCTTGGGGATTTGCTTTCCCAACATCTCCAACGGGTAAAACAAAGTTGACCAACTGATTCATTGTTCCGTGCCAGCAGTAGCCGCTCGCAATGGCATGTTTGGCAATTTTGATTCAAAATAAAGGAGAGTTGATAGTTTCTATTACTTTTTTGAAAGGGTTAATTTTTGGATGTAAGTAACTTTTGCATTGTTACATCATGTGTTTGGACAACAGTTGTCGATTGGAGGTGTC
Organism: Rhododendron mucronatum var. ripense; assembly: GCA_019656295.1. Classification (NCBI taxonomy): domain Eukaryota; kingdom Viridiplantae; phylum Streptophyta; class Magnoliopsida; order Ericales; family Ericaceae; genus Rhododendron; species Rhododendron mucronatum. The sequence goes on from BPLT01000213.1 coordinate 153,064, forward strand.
GGTGAAACGCACATAGATATCAAATCAGTTTATTGTAATGTACCCCTGTTTTTAATTAGGGTAACCAGATAAGTTAACGCACATATAGACCGGAGATAATTTTAAAGTCGGCTAAATGAGATAAACCTTTAGATGTTTCTTGTTCTATATATTTTCTCTCAAGTCCAATATCCTTGGACTAGATGAGACAATCTAAATTTCGACCATATATCGGTAAGCCCTGTTTCGCTAACATTCTTATTTTTAAAGTACTTATTTTTTACTTTACAAGACTGATTATTCACCCCAATACATTACCTTTAATTTAAAAAATAAGTACTCCTTCCGTTTATTTTGGTCCATTTTATGGTTTTCAACTTTTTTAGGAAACATCGCGATTGATTTGTACAATTTTTGTCATTCCAAATTTACCCTTCAATCAATTAATTGAATATTGGGTTAATTTTAGAAATAGTCCCTCTAGTTTCCTTGCAATCTCAATTTCATTCCTATAGTATTAATTGTGTCATTTTTAACCCTATAGTTTATATTTTGTCTCAATTTGGTTCCTCTCATTGACGGCGTTATTAAAACTAACGGAACTCGTAGGTAAAATTGGCATTTCGCTATGAGAGGGACGAAATTGAGACAAAATACGAACAAGAGGGACTATTTTAGAAAATTTACATTTTTTTATTTGCAAAGACAAATTCACACCTAAAATCTTAATTTCTCTGATTGAATAATCAAAATGCATTGAGGAAATTAAAAAATATATTTTCAAATATATTACAGATAATATTATGAAATTCGATAAGCATCCCTTACTCAAATATCTTTGCATTGATTTTTTTCTGATGGATTTATCCTAATTTTTACAATCCCATTATATATGTTCTTTTCTATGCGATTACAAAAAAAAAAAAAGTTGTTATGAAACACTTTGTTAATCTCGATCTATATGAAACATTTTTCTTTCTTTCTAATAGCGAAAAAAAAAAATTGGTGAATAAGGAAAAAGTTGTCATGAAACATTTTGTTATGAAATATTTTTCTTTTTTCTAATAGCGTAAAAAAGAACATAATGGGATTGTAAAAACCAAGATAAATCCATTGAAAGAAAAAACCCAATGCAAAGTTATTCAAATTCTCACCTATCCCCCGTTTGTCCCCCGTTTGGACGAAAATTAAAACCAACTTGGAAAGTAATGATCTAGAGCTCTCTTATCCAGGCGATTTTGAAACCCTTCTTCTCATTCTTCTTTCCCGGCTGCCGCCGCCGCCTACCTGGGGGGAGGTGCCCTCCTTCCCTCCACCCCCCAGGTCCGATTTCCTCTCTTCCCCCTCTATCTCTATCTTTCCTATCCTATCCTCTTCCGGATCGCGCTTCTTTCCTCTCCTCCGTTCTCGTTGGGGTTCCGCCCTCCCCAGCGTGGGAAGCTGTGGCGTTTCGCCGCCACTGGTGGTCCCTTGGTTCTGCCGGAATGCCTAGCGGCGTGGGTTCCTCGATTGATTGTTTTGGTGGCCTGGTTTGGTGGCTGTTGGTTCGGATCTGGTATGTGTAGGCGTAGGGCGGTGGTGGGATGGTGTCTCCTTTAGGTTTATTTTTAATCTCTATTTTGCAGGTTTTGTATCAATCGGTTGGTAAGGGTGCGGTGTTGATCGGTGGTGATTTTCAGTCCGATGGTGGTGAGGTGGTTGTGGCCCCCATGGTGGTTTGCTCAGGTCGTTTTGTGTGCCGAAGTCCAGTCGGCGGCCATTCTGAGTTTTCCTCCGGGCGTGGGGCTGGCGTTTCATCCTTTTGGCTTGTTCCTGTTGTTTGGTTTCGCAAGAGCTACTGGGGTTTTGTTTGGGGCATGTTGTTTGGTGGTGGTGTGCTCCCTTGCCTTGAATGTTGTGTTCTTCACTGTCGTAGGCCGGTTTCCGCCGCCAGTCTCTATATCTGGGAGGGTCCGGCTCGGCGTGTAACGCCCCGACTTTTCGGAGGCAAAATAAAATAATTCTTTAGGAAAATTTTGCTAAATAAATATGATTTTCCAAAATAAATGTTTAGCTATAACAATCTCAAGAAAATTTACTGATTTAAATACATTAACTTCAGAGCTGACTCTAGGCTTGACACTAATTCCAAGTATACTTGATCTTCATTTCTGATATTCCTCCCGCGTCGAACTGCACCATCATTGAATCCTGCACTCTCTGGCAAATTGATTGCCGAAGCAAACGATTTGCCAGGATACAGACGTATCCGTGAGTGATAAATCACCCAGTAAAATAATCCAACCCAACCACCCCTCTTACTTTACAGTTTGCAGATACAAGACAATATTGAATCGAAGAGCCAAACAGAGATTTCATACATGAACCAATTTATTACTATCCATTAACCCTATGTGAGATCTAAGAATCTCATCCACGAGATCCTTTCCTCCCATACCGCTAACTATGATCATGTCATGGAAAATCCCCCCCTTGCTTGTCCTGCACACGGGGTTCTAAATGAATTCAGCTAAGTTATGTACCTCGTATGGATTCATTTAGGACCATAACAGGGGGCACGATTATCCTTTAGAACGTTCCATGGCGTACCATACATTACGGTCGTCACCATTCCTAAGCCACTAACTATGACCGTGTCATGAGACAATCCCCCTTGCTGGCCTGGTAAGGCACGATTACCCTTTGGAACTTCCCATGGCGTACCATATGTTAGGGTCACCAAAATATCGTCACAGGGCCCCGCAGGTCACCCTTATCCATTGCCAAATCAAAATCCACAATCTCACGACTTCAACACTTTACCATTTTTCCATCAACTTAATATCGTCTAGATGAAATCTATTCGCATACCACCCCATGTCTCTAGAGTCCAATCTAGCATTCAAATCAGATATCGGTGCAATATACAATTAAATCAAATAATAATCAAAACAAATAACTAACAATGCAATCACAACCTTTTATGAATGGGCCATTGCCCTTATTCTTGTATGGCCACAATGTCAATAATGAAGTAGAACTTTAATAAAAAAAATTTTAATAAAATATTTTCTAGGCTCTTATTAATTATTTCTAAATAATTAGATTAATTAAATGCTAATTAAATACATTAATTAGATAAAAATATTAGAATAATTAATCATGACCTAATAAGAGTCTTAAAGGTCCCATATAATCAATTGAGTGCCAAAAGTTGGGTTCGGAGGGTCGATGAATTATTTTACATGAAAACGTCAATTAAAGTGACCGAAAGTGAAGTAAATAGACAATAAATAATTGATTATAAAAATAAATATTGGGACTGACATAATTTCATCTTTGGACAGTAAGGAGTCTAAATAAAATTATCCGGGCATTAATAATAAAGTTTATATGATCGTAAAGGAATTTTGATTGGAATTACTTTAAGAATAATAATAAATAGTGAATTAAATGAAATAAAAATTTAATTTAACAAGTTACTGTATTTGAGATTCAAGAAGTCTAAAAAATATTAGTTTGAGTGTTAAAACGTTGGTTTAAAGGTCGTAATCAATTTTCGTTCGTAAACGTTGAACGATAAATAACAAATAATTTCATAAATAGATAATTAAATTAAAAAAATATGACCTTAACAAGTTATGATCTTTGAGATGTGAAAAGTCTAAAAAAAATAGTTTGGGGGTCGAAAACGGTGTTCGGGAGATCGCAAAATCGTTTCGAACCAAAACAGTGCAAACCGCAAGGTCTGACCGTTTGACCTTGCGGCGGGAGGCCTAGCCACAAACTCGCGACTGGTTCTTGCGGCCCGAACCTTGCGGCCCCAAGGTGCAATGCAGATTTTGTTTTTTTGGTTTTTCGCGATGGTTTCGATGCATGGGCTAGTTCGGGGCATAGGGTTAAGCATAAAAATACTAAATATACTTAGAGGGAGGGTTGGGAGAGATTATAATACCTTGGTTTGGATCGAATTGAATTAAAAACGAAACTTGAATTTGAGGAAGAAGACTTCGGGTATGAGGAACGGGGAACCTTGGAATTGAATTGGAGCTTGTTTGGGGACGCCATAGGTTGTAGAAGGTGATTGGTATAGTTGAATTGCGTTTCGGTTGGGCGTAGATACAAAACCCGCTTTTCTCTCTCTTTCTTTCTCTCTCTAGAACTCCATTGATTGGAGCTTGATTTTCTTCTGTTTTTCTCTTCTTTTCTAGTCGGTGAGGCGTGGGAAATATTGTGGTATGCCCTAGGGCCGGATTAATGGGGTATATATAGGGGAATTTTAAAGGGGTTGATAAAATTGAGTTCAAAAAGGATTCAAATCCTTGGGCTTTAGGATGGACAAAAATAAAGGCGAGATACGATCAGAGAGATGAAGTAGAGACCGAGTAGAAGAGGGAGAGATGGTAGGATTTTCATGCATGCAATTTAAAAGAATTAAAAGTAGGATAATTAAGATTATATTAATTTTATTATTACTAATAATACTCTTTAAATGATATGATAAAATTACGGGTCGTTACAAGTTGAATTAAAATTTTACTAAAGTAATTTTGGTTACGAAAAATTATTCTAGATTCTGGTTTAATCTAATTATACTTTTAAATAGTTAATCGATTACTATAGACTATTTGATTAAAAAAAATAGTTTCCCATAAAAAAAATAGGGCAAAAATCCGGGACGTTACAACCTATCTCCCTTAAAACAATTTCGTCCTCGAAATTAGAGCGAACTCAAAAAAAAATTTTTAAGCATGGACTAAAATTAATCACCAGACAAAAGTATTGATATCAGTACATGTACATGTTTATGTGTAATGATATACTATTAAGAAGCAAAATTAAATTTAAAATTAAAAATGAGACGAGTCTATCGATGCTTCAAAATATGAGTCAAATGTTCGTAGGCCAAAGTAGCAATGGAAAGGCTCAATAGATTCTCCATCAAGAAATAGACAACTATCTTAGCTTGCAACAGTATTAATTAATTGTACTAGACTTGGTAAAGGTTATCATGAAAGGGGTGAGTCTAACTGGATAGAATTTTGAAAATAATTGAGAGGAGAATGGAGAAATCGAAATTCTAAGAAAGATAATTAACAGAAATTTCAAGGATTAAATTTCATCAGTGAAATACATGACTCAAAGGAAAATGTGTGGCACATAGATTTTGGTGTTCCAAATAATGAGGATCAAGATGAGTTGAGTTGAAGTTTCAAGGTCATGAAGGGGAATTAATCAAGTGATTAACTAATGTTGTACTTGCGACATTGCCCCCATTTAGTCATCCAAGAATTAAGCTAAGCATGTATAAAAGCAGTTAAGAACATCATTAAACTGTTGAAAGAGAAATGATGAAATTTGATCAATTTAAAAAGAATTTGCAATAGGGAGAATCCTTAGAAATTTAGAACTAACAAAAGAGAAGTGTCATGAGACTCGGAGTGAAAATTTCAATGAGTTTAAACTCTTGGATTTGTATTTGAATGAGAGAAAGGAAAAAAAAAATATTTCGAAAGGAATCTCATAGAAAATAATCAAGAGATGTTGAAAACATTGAATGGTAATAATATAGTCAATTAACTAAGAAAAAGGATTAGATGAATGTAAAGTCATCAATCTCCTCTTCTATCCCCCTTAAAAGAATAGAAATCTCAACGTAAGAGAACGTTCGCAGTCTTTTCGGATGTTCATGACTTCGAGCAGTTCCTTGATTTTCTAATCAATAATAATAATAATATAGTATAACCAGTCAAATCTTATTAGTACGGATATACAATAAGCACGTAACACATAAACCTAAATATTAGTCAATATGTAGAGCCTATATTTTCTCACGGTACGCTTTCAAAGTCTAAGTTGGATAACAAACGAATAGTATTTATAGATTAGACTTAAAATATATAAGTAACAATTACGATTAACAACTTGAGTCTACGCTCTCGGAAGTGTGATCTACCCAATCTACCCAAGTCCGAGGGTTGAACCTATGCTCTGATACCATTTGTAACGCCCCGACTTTTCGGAAGCAAAATAAAATAATTCTTTAGGAAAATTTTGCTAAATAAATATGATTTTCCAAAATAAATGTTTAGCTATAACAATCTCAAGAAAATTTACTGATTTAAATACATTAACTTCAGAGCTGACTCTAGGCTTGACACGAATTCCAAGTATACTTGATCTTCATTTCTGATATTCCTCCCGCGTCGAACTGCACCATCATTGAATCCTGCACTCTCTGGCAAATTGATCGCCGAAGCAAACGATTTGCCAGGATACAGACGTATCCGTGAGTGATAAATCACCCAGTAAAATAATCCAACCCAACCACCCCTTTTACTTTACAGTTAGCAGATACAAGACAATATTGAATCGAAGAGTCAAACAGAGATTTCATACATGAACCAATTTATTACTATCCATTAACCCTATGTGAGATCTAAGAATCTCATCCACGAGATCCTTTCCTCCCATACCGCTAACTATGATCATGTCATGAAAAATCCCCCCCTTGCTTGTCCTGCACACAGGGTTCTAAATGAATTCACCTAAGTTATGTACCTCGTATAAATTCATTTAGAACCATAACAGGGGGCACGATTACCCTTTGGAACGTTCCATGGCGTACCATACATTAGGGTCGTCACCATTCCTAAGCCACTAACTATGACCGTGTCATGAGACAATCCCCCTTGCTGGCCTGGTAAGGCACGATTACCCTTTGGAACTTCCCATGGCGTACCATATGTTAGGGTCACCAAAATATCGTCACTGGGCTCCGTAGGTCACCCTTATCCATTGCCAAATCAAAATCCACAATCTCACGACTTCAACACTTTGCCATTTTTCCATCAACTTAACATCGTCTAGATGAAATCTATTCGCATACCACCCCATGTCTCTGGAGTCCAATCTAGCATTCAAATCAGATATCGGTGCAATATACAATTAAATCAAATAATAATCAAAACAAATAACTAACAATGCAATCACAACCTTTTATGAATGGGCCATTGCCCTTATTCTTGTATGGCCACAATGTCAATAATGAAGTAGAACTTTAATAAAAAAAATTTTAATAAAATATTTTCTAGGCTCTCATTAATTATTTCTAAATAATTAGATTAATTAAAAGCTAATTAAATACATTAATTAGATAAAAATATTAGAATAATTAATCATGACCTAATAAGAGTCTTAAAGGTCCCATATAATCAATTGAGTGCCAAAAGTTGGGTTCGGAGGGTCGATGAATTATTTTACATGAAAACGTTAATTAAAGTGACCGAAAGTGAAGTAATAGACAATAAATAATTGATTATAAAAATAAATGTTGGGACTGACATAATTTCATCTTTGGACAGTAAGGAGTCTAAATAAAATTATCCGGGCATTAATAATAAAGTTTATACGATCGTAAATTAAATTTTGATTGGAATTACTTTAAGAATAATAATAAATAGTGAATTAAATGAAATAAAAATTTAATTTAACAAGTTATTGTATTTGAGATTCAAGAAGTCTAAAAAAAATTAGTTTGAGTGTTAAAACGTTGGTTTAAAGGTCGTAATCAATTTTCGTTCGTAAACGTTGAACGATAAATAACAAATAATTTCATAAATAGATAATTAAATTAAAAAAATATGACCTTAACAAGTTATGATCTTTGAGATGTGAAAAGTCTAAAAAAAATAGTTTGGGGGTCGAAAACGGTGTTCGGGAGATCGCAAAATCGTTTCGAACTAAAACAGTGCAAACCGCAAGGTCTGACCGTTTGACCTTGCGGCGGGAGGCCTAGCCGCAAACTCGCGACTGGTTCTTGCGGCTCGAACCTTGCGGCCGCAAGGTGCAATGCAGATTTCATTTTTTTGGTTTTTCGCGATGGTTTCGATGCATGGGCTCATTCGGGGCATAGGGTTAAGCATAAAAATACTAAATATACTTAGAGAGAGGGTTGGGAGAGATTATAATACCTTGGTTTGGATCGAATTGAATTAAAAACGAAACATGAATTTGAGGAAGAAGACTTCGGGCTTGAGGAACGAGGAACCTTGGGATTGAATTGGAGCTTGTTTGGGGACGCCATAGGTTGTAGAAGGTGATTGGTATAGTTGAATTGCATTTCGGTTGGGCGTAGATACAAAACCCGCTTTTCTCTCTCTTTCTTTCTCTCTCTAGAACTTCATTGATTGGAGCTTGATTTTCTTCTGTTTTTCTCTTCTTTTCTAGTCGGTGAGGCGTGGGAAATATTGTGGTATGCCCTAGGGCCGGATTAATGGGGTATATATAGGGGAATTTTAAAGGGGTTGATAAAATTGAGTTCAAAAAGGATTCAAATCCTTGGGCTTTAGGATGGACGAAAATAAAGGCGAGATACGATCAGAGAGATGAAGTAGAGACCGAGTAGGAGAGGGAGAGATGGTAGGATTTTCATGCATGCAATTTAAAAGAATTAAAAGTAGGATAATTAAGATTATATTAATTTTATTATTACTAATAATACTCTTTAAATGATATGATAAAATTACGGGTCGTTACAAGTTGAATTAAAATTTTACTAAAGTAATTTTGGTTACGAAAAATTATTCTAGATTCTGGTTTAATCTAATTATACTTTTAAATAGTTAATCGATTACTATAGACTATTTGATTAAAAAAAATAGTTTCCCATAAAAAAAAAATAGGGCAAAAATCCAGGACGTTACACGGCGTAACAGCGAGGCTGGTTTTCTGGTGGTTTGTGCGGTGATGGAGTCTATAGCGTTTAGGGTTTTGGGTATTGGTTTGGGTGGGCCGGTCCTTGGTTGGTTAGGGTTTGGGTGTTTTGGGCTTCATCTGTTTTATTTGGGTTTGGGTTGTACTGTCTTGTTTAATTGGTGTTGGACCCTTTAGACTTTTAGTTGTTTGGGCTGTGCCCTTAAGGTGTTTTTTCCAACTTTTTGTTGGATCCCCTTTCCCCTTCTCCGTTTTTAATAAAATTTCATCTTTTGCCGATTAAAAAAAAAGTTATTTAACTAAGGGATTATTTTTAAATTTCATAATATATATGTATTTTATTCTAAAATAATAATTTTTATTTCCCCAAATATATTTTGATTATTCAATCAAAGAAAATAATTAAGGTGAGAAATATATTATGTATGAGTTTGTCTTTGCAAAATCAAAAATAAAATGTAAAATTTTAAAACAGTCCCTCTAATTTGCATTTTGTCTCAATTTCGTCCCTCTACGAGTGAAATGTCAATTTTGCCCCAGAGTTCTGTTAGTTCTAATAACACTGTCAACAAGAGGGACCAAATTGAGACAAAATATAAACTATAGGGTTAAAAATGACACAATTGATACTAGAGGGACAAAATTGAAATTGCATGCAAACTAGAGGGACTATTTCTAAAATTAACCCTTGAATATTTGAATACAAAAGGATTAAAAAAGCTGCTGATTTTGTCACTCTATTTTTTATTAACGCCACAAAAATAGACTTGTAAGGGATTGGTATTAATGAAAAAGGGAGTGCCAAAATCATTTCCCATTAAAAAGTTCCATTGTCACAATTTGCTCATTGATTTTCAAACATGTCCAAACATTGAGAAACAGAAAAAAATACTCCCTCCGTCCGGATTTAACGGTCTTTTTTTGGAGTTCGTGCCAATTTTCAATCGATTATATCTTTTAATTTATAATGTTTTACGTGATTTTGAAAACATCGAATTAAAGAATTAATCGAGATCTATCAAACAAGATCCATATTCGATATGAAATTTATTACGGATTTAAAGATATAACCCGTTTTTTAGCCGGTTAGAATAGAACTAGAGACAATTAAATCCGGACGGAGGTAGTATGTTTGTGGATTGAAAAACAGGAACAAATGAAGTACTTATTTCTTATAGCGGAACAGGCCTTAATCGACGAAAAGAAAAAAAAAAACAACAGAAGTTAACCGACCTTCCTCTTTTTCCATCAATGCGTCGATAACCTCTAGTGTAGAGGAGAGTGCGTCGATAACCTCTAGTGTAGAGGAGAGTGAGGGGGGGGGGGGGGGGGGGGTGGAGAAATCGATGCAATGTGATCAAAATTCTCAACCTCTGAATCTGAAATGGCCTGTGGAATTGTTCATAAACACTCAACAATGGGGGATGAGAGATATATACTGATGTAACTGCGTTGATGACATGCATTGCCGAAGACTTAAAACAGGACAGGGGGTTTTGGTCGTCTCCAAGTGGTTTCCAGTTTGTGGTCTGCTTTGACTAGTAAAAAAGCACACGACCAATTGAAGAGAGAGAATGTTCACAACTTGGAGTATGCCCCATCTCAGTTTTTGTTTTTATTAACTTTTAGGGTGTCATGATAAGTCATGCACATCTCGATTAAATTCTAGAATATCAATTTGTACACTAAATGGAATCGGGGATCTCGTAGAGAGCAAATTTCTAAGTCGGCTTGACAAGATAAACTTGCAGCAGTTTCTTGCACTAGACATTTAACATTTTCCGGTTTATTTCTATGTTTATGATTTGCTTGCTAGTTTTTACTTAAGGGGGAGTGTTAAGACTAAATGAATTATCTTGTAAGATAATGATTAAACCCTTTAGTGAACTTTTCTAGCAAGTGCAAGTGCTATGGAGTCCCATAAACACTTGCTCTTTCAATGCCCCTATTCTTGTCAACTTTGTAGTGCTGTTCAATAGGTCCGGAGAATCTCTAAGAAACGCGAGACAATGAGGGATGAGAGAGATTTGTCATGAAACCAACTGGAGTATCAAAAATTCCAGTCAAAAGAATACCAACTGGATTGTCAAAAAGGAATTTACATGCAGCTGGAGAGCACACCGTCCATTCTTTTGACTCCTATGACTCGAACTAAGCAAAGCTCTTCGTTAATTAATTGTGAAAAGCTTATCACAGACAAGGACTGAACGCTTGGTGGTGCTCCCAACTTTTTCAAAACCACATATTTATGCAGGTTACACATATTTAATTCTGGAATTTGTGAGAATGTGTGATTGTTTGTGGTGCTTCCAAACTACTAAATAATTTTACTTGAATAACAAACCCTTTTTCCGTACGTGATCTTTGCCAGTTTGAGAACTCTAAGATTAGTTTGACGTCTGTGTTATCTGTTTTGTACAATGCAGTCACTTGAAGAAATAGAAACCCTAATCAGGTAAAACAATTCAAAAAATTCTCAAATAGCCAGATACCCAACACAACCAACCAGTCTACCATACAAATTTGTCAGGTAATTTGGAAATCTATGAATAACTTGAAAAGAAAACTAACTCATTCAATTCATAGAACTTCTAAGCAGTTCAAATAAACATTCATTGAACTTCTAACAGAGATTACAGACCTCTTCATGTACTTGATACACTTGAGCACAAAACGCAAATGGCGGACTGAAATTCCCACCGATTGTGAACTCGCTATCGATAGAGATGACATTGTTGTAGGATCAGGGGACATCTGCCATATGTATATCGCGCACCTTGGCAGATTTTTCCCAAGCCACTTGCATTTGCAATGAAGATTGAAGGCCACGCAACACATCATTCATAGAAGGGCGTCGGATGCCCTCTTCAGCCACGCAACTTAGTGCAATATTGACACAATGCATAAAACATTCAGGAGCTATTTTGCCAATCAGGTATGGATCAATGGCCTCATCCATGCATATGCGGAACCATTGAACTAATGAAAACTCATCCGTGTTAAGGTTTCGGAAACAAGGACATTGTAGGCCTTTCCTATGGTTTAGTATGCAAACAATTGTTCGCAAGTTTGGCAAAGTACTTAAGACTATGTGGTGGTGTTTCTCCATTAAGAGAGGGATCGATGATTTGGTCAAGCTTTCCCTTTTCGTTGTACATTTTCGCCCAAAGAATTAGACTAATTTGCTCCTCCTCGAGTCTATCATCTAGCAGTGGCCGACCACACAAAACTTCCAACAGCACAATGCCAAAGGCATACACATCAGATTTCCTGGTTACTCTGTCGGTGTAGATATAATCTGGATACCAATATCCACTTGTTGCTTTGACTTTTGTGCTAACATGGGTTGTTGTTTGGCTTGTAATAAGTTTGCATATCCCAAAATCAGAAACTTTTGCTACCCAATTCTCGTCCAACAAAATGTTTGTGCTCTTCACATCTCGGTGTATGATATGTTGTTTAGTACCTGTGTGAAGATAGTCGAGTGCTCATGCAACACCAAGGCAAATGTTGAGCCTTTGAGCCCATTTTAGATGAGATATAGTTTTACCACTTTCTTCTCTACTTGGTTTGTAAAGATGACTGGCGAGAGTCCCACAAGCTATATATTCGTAAACAAGAATCATCTCCTATTCTCATTGCAATAGCCAATGAGGGAAACGAGATTAATATGATGGAACTTTGAAAGCAACTTTACCTCTGTCCAAAATTCTTCAGCACCTTGCTTGGACTGCGTATTCAACCTCTTTATGGCAACAACAGTGTCCGTAGCACCATCGTTAATGAACCCCATGTATACCTTGCCGAATCCTCCAGTTCCAACGACTAATGCATCATCAAAGTCGTTTGTCGCTATTAGTACTTCATGCAGTGAAAAGCAATGACAAGATCCCTTATCTTGAATCACGCCAGCATCGATCGGATTCTCCTTCTCAAAAGAGATCGGGGTGTCGGACAAGGCTTCCGCTTGATCAAAGTGATTCGGAGACGGCAAGGCATGCGAAATCTCACCCATATTTTCTAGGAGGTGAATTTTGTGACTTGAATCCGCACCACTAGAAACGTTAATGGCAAGCGGGTATTGTGCAAAATTCTCCATCTCTAAATCTGAAATGGTCCGGAGAATCTCTAAGAAACACTAGACATTGAGGGATGAGAGATATTGGTCATGAAACCGCATATATGATAGTGAAGGAAATATTGGTCAAAAGAATGACGTCATATCAGGATCCGGGAATCCTATAGCACGCTGTCGATGTTGTTTTGTTTCCAATATTAAAGGACGACTTGACGTGCCAACATCTTTCTTCCTTGCCTCACTATTCTAAACAATTCAGTGGAAGAAGTTATGGATCCAAGAAATTATACTCCCTTGCATCAAATTTGTAATGAAGCAATGAATGTGAAATCATGAGAAAATTAATTGTACAATGTAAACAAAATAACTTTCTAATTAAACAGGACCAATTTGTATGCTTCATACACAATCAAAAGGTTCATTGCTGTTATGGGCAGGGCCATGCCCCATAACTCTTTTAGCTCTTCTATTACAAAAACAGAGAGAAACAGAGCACATAATACATACATACAAATACGTGCATACAAACACAAACACAGTGGCGGTGTTGGGATTTAAAATCGGAGTGACACTAAAAATTATCAATTTGCTTTAAAGAGTACATGTTCTAAAGTTAACAAATCATAAAATAAAAAAATAATAAAAAAGAGTACATATTTTCATAGTTTAATCATTGATCGACATCGAAAAAATAGTTTGACACTCTATTAAGCTGGAACTCGATGTTTTTTATTTCCAGAAATCGTTCATTACCAATTGCCTCCACCCGTTACATACATTCATACATACATAAAATCATATATTTACAAATTTATATAGGCAGGGCCATTCCCCATAGCTCTTTTAGCTCCTCTATTACCTAGACAGAGAAGAAACAGAGCACATATACATGCATACATTGACAGAGCCAGGATTTAACCTCAGAGGTTGCGTCCGAAACTGCAAAAAAAGAAAAGAGTAAAATATTTTAAAGTGTTTTTTTTTTTTAAGACAAAATAAATATTTTCAAGCTAAGTGTTCATGATATCCAAAAATTGGGAAAAACTGCAATACATACCCCTTAAAAGAGTGTATTATATGCACCCATTTTATGGTTCATTCATAACATTTTAAAGTCTTTTGTAGCTTTTATTCTAGAATTCATAACCTTTCAGTAGTACGATTCGTAGCATTTTCATTATGATTCATAACATTTTGGTGTGTCTCGTAACCTTTATACGATTCGTAACTTTCTAACAATACGATTCGTAACATTTTCTCTATAATTCATAACATTTTTAGGGTGCATATGATACACACCCAAATAAAGAGTGTGTATCGTAGACTTTCCCTACTTTTATTTGAAGAAATATCCAACACAGCCTCCAATTGAGCACAGATACGGACATTCCTGTTCCAAGAGCGAATTTCACTGTCAAATCAGCCACCTTATTACAAATAAGAGGAATAATTGCACCAATATATGATTCAGATTTAGATTGTCTCGTCTAGTCCAATGGTCCTTGGACTTAGAGGGGAAATATATAGACCAGGAAAAATATGTAGGTTTATCTTGTTTAGCCCACTTCAAAATTATCTCCGGTCTATAAATTGATCAAATAAACTTAATAATCGAGATGTGCATAATTTAACTGGTCACCCTAATATACTACTATTACAGTTACAAACAAGGGTAAATTACAATAAACTCATTTGAATTCTATGTGCTTTTTACCGACACGCCCAGTCAACAAACATTGTCCAAACACGTGATGTAAAGATCCAAAAGTTACTTACATCCAAAAATTAACCCTTTCGAATAATAAAAAAGTAATAGAAAATATCAACTCTCCTTTTATTTTGAATCAAAATGACTTTGTTTTACCCGTTGGAGAAGCTATTTTGACAAAAACAAAACGTAAAATTTATTAACAGCTACTGAATTTTTACCACTAAAAAAACCATTTTTTTTGTTGTTCTAAAGTATAAATTTATTACTTTTTGTTCAAAAAACTGATAATTGAGAGCTTTTCATTAGTTATTCTATTATTGAAACGGGTGTATTTGTCAATATAAGCCATTTTTGACAAATTTCATCACGTGTATTGTCGAATAGTTGTTGGTTGGGTGTCGATGAAATTAATCTTGAAAACCAAAGGAGGTTTATAGTCAGTCTCACACGTGAGGGGTATTTGTCACTTGGGAAAGTCTACAATACACACTCCTTATTTAAGTGTGTATCATATGCACTCCCAAAATGTTATGAATTATAGAAAAAATGTTACGAATCGAATTGCTAGAACGTTACGAATCGTATAAAGGTTACGAGACACACCAAAATGTTATGAATCATAATGAAAATATCATGAATTGTATTGCTAAAAGGTTATGAATTCTAGAACAAAAGTTACAAAACACTCCAAAATGTTATGAATGAACTATAAAAGTATCACTCCTACCGATTGAAAAAATAAAATAAAAATCCACCAAAAGAAACAAAAATACAGAAATTACCTTGTAAGATTGGGGAAGTTGATCGATGACTTTTCGCCTCCAAAAATGTCAACTTGCCTCACTCTTTTTCCGTCAATGCTTCGATAACCTCTAGTGTAGCGCGCGGGGGGCGGGGTGGGGTTTGTAGAAATCGATGGAATGAAAAGGGGAGGACCAGATGCAGCATGATCAAAAGAAGGTTAATTCCATCTCTAAAGCTGCGTTGATGAAATTGATTGCCGAAGAATTTGTAAAACAGGACAGGCGGTTTGGTTGTGGTTTCCAATTCGTGGTCTGCAGCAGTTTTATTAACTGGAGTAGTAAAAAGCCACATGCTGGAGTTTGCCCATCTCAATTTTTGTTTTTTTTTTGTTTTTGTTTTTAATTACTTTTAGCTAATGAAGCTTTTACTCGTAGTTTTATTCAAATTTAAGTGAAAATTTGAGTAAGTGGTGAAGATGCTCTAACAAGATAAACTTGCAGCCGCTTTTTGTCCTAGACATTTTCATGTTTATTTCTAGTTTATAATTTGCTTGCTAGTTGTTAAATTAAGGGGGAGTGTTTAGACTAAATGAATTATTTTGTAAGATAATGGTTAAACTCTTTGTGAATTTTTTTCACATTTACTTGGAAAATTTGTTTCGGCGAGAGAAATTAAAATTATTTTATAAATATGGATTAGAATTGAAAAACAACAGAATAAAACAGCAAATAAAATTTAAAAACTGTCTGTTGTGGATTGTGTTCAGTTTTAGTGAACTTTTGTTTGCTGATAGGAGTACTTAATTTTTCACTTCTAAAAAATTCCTCCAGTCAAGAGCAATTGAAAAATATGCAACTAAAAAAAAAGAAAAGAAAGAAAAGTGAAAGGATAAGATTTGAGAGACAATTAAGGAGAGAAAACTTGTGGTTGATTTGACGCATTGACTAATTGACTACCAATGAGAATGTTTGAGTTGTATGATTTCGATTTTGTTCACTCTCACCAAATGAGGGTGATGTTGGGATTTTTTAGTCCCTCGTCACAACGAAAGGATGCCACAAAATCAAACAAGCATAAGAAAAAATAAAGAAAGCAAGATTTCGGTGGTTCGTTTTCAATGCCTATTCCACAAACAAAAGAGAAATTTCACTATATTAATTGAGTACAATGAGATAGGAAAATGTTAACCTCTAAACCAATGCTCACAAATATTTTTTTATCTTTCCATCACTCTCACAACATATTTTATCCCATTAATTGGTATTTATAAGCTTGGAGAGATCCCCTTTCCTATTCGGACTAGGAAACACACTAAGAATGAAACTCTTCCAACTAAGTTATACCACCAAGTATGGAACTCCTCCAACTTGCCATAAGATTTGATTCTCTAACCAAAATCGAATATACCATACCTACACGCGAATAATTACCAAGCATCATCTCGATAAATTATCACACGTGGTTGAAGCCTAACAGGTGAACATTACCTCTACTTTTACTAGTGTCTTGCCTGTTCGATACATAAGGACGGGAAAAAAAATATGAGTGAACTTTTTCCAAGCCTATTGTCCTATGCATCAGTGAGTTGGCATATATGACTCTTAAATTTTATTTTATTTTCTTGCAAAAAAACAAATTCCACAACATTGAGAAAACAAAGATAGAAAGAAAAAAAATGATAGGTTTCATGCAAAATAAAGTGTGTGTGTGTATATAATGTTATTTTCTATGCAAAATAAAATATACTCTGTATTTATTAGTGTCTTACCCGTTTGATGCACAGGGATCGAAAAAAATTAGTGAGAACTTTTACTCCCTTTCTCAGTGGATTGGCGCATATGGCTCTTGCATTTATTTCCTTTTTTCACAAAAAATTACGAAAATTTCACAGCAATAAAAAAATAAAGAAATGAAGAAAAGAGATAGGTTTCAAGGAGTATTTGTTACGTTATTCATTCATAACATGGTGGAAAATAGTGAAAACAAGTGTGACCCATGAATGTATTCAACTACACAATTGAAAAGTCACATGAACCCCTTTTTGTCTCGCGTTCTCTACTTCTTTTTTCTTAATTGTATGTTTGTTGGTTTGACCGATTGCTAATTACCCATTGGTGTTAATCTGGTACAGTTATGCAAAAATGTTGATCATAGCAAGTTACCCACCACAACCAAGCAGTCCACCAGCAGACCTTGAAAAAAAAAAATAATAATAACAGTCCACCATACTAATTTATCAGGTAATTTGGAAAACTAGATAAATACAAATATTTGCATAAGAAATCGGTCACATTATTTTAGGATTGTGTGAAAATCCCAGACCCTAAAGTGCAGAAATACTAGGTTAGTGATTGGACCCATTACAATTTCTACCCTGAGGCTGAGGATGACTAGTATCCTGATGAGGATATAGCACTCCAAGGTGGAACCAAATCTGATATAAGATATTTCTGTCTACCGATTGTAAACTCGCTTTCGCCAGAAATGACGTCATTGTAGGATCCGGGGACATCGGCCATATGTAACTCATCACCCATCTCGATGGAATTTTCCCAAGCCTCTTGCATTTTCAATGAACATAGAAGGCTGCCTAACACATCTTTCATAGAAGGGCGTCGGATCCCCTCATAAGGCAGGCAGCTTAGAGCTAGATTGACATAGTGCCTAAAACATTCCGGAGCGATTTTTCCGATAAGGTATGGATCAATGACCTCATCTATAGTTCCTATTCCGATGCATACGCGAAACCAATCAACTAACCAAATCTCATTCCCCCAAACCTCATTCCTGTTTTGGTTGGAAGAAAAAGGAGTCTTAGCACACAATACTTCTAACAACACGACGCCGAAAGCAAACACGTCAGTTTTCTTTGTCACTTTAGAAGTGCGCAAGTACTCGATCCAAATATGCATATGTGCCACACACAGCTGTTTCCACGCCCTTAGTTGCCTTGCTATTGTGAATCGGTACGGACATTTCAAAAGCGGCAATTTTCGCGTCCCATTCATTGTCCAAAAAAATGTTTGATGGTGTTATGTCACGGCGGACGAATTGTTGGTCTACGTTTGTATGTAGGTATTGGAGACCTTGTGCAATGCCGATGCAAATCTCAAGCCGCTTTTTCCAATGAAGTGGATCGTTATGGGTTTCGTGGAGACGACTTTTCAATGTCCCATTTACCATGTAATCGTACACGAGGATTAACTCATGCTTCTCTTCACAAAATCCCATCAAAGAGACTATGTTTGGGTGACGAGGAAGTGATTGTACCCCAATCTCGGCACTAACTAGTCTGGCCGAGTGTGCCTCTCTCGCTTCGTACCGTTTGATCATAACTGCACGAGTTCCCCCCACCATACATCCCTTGTATAACCTAAAACAACTATATCGGCCGATCAAAAGACCGTCATTGAAATCATTTGTGGCAGCCTGAATCTCAGGAAGTGAGAAACGGTGGTATACCGATTGGGTAAGGACATCTAAGATTGGTACTCCACCGTTGTTTAAACCGTTGCCCTCCCCTGCTCTCAACCAACGATTCATACCATTAGGCACAAGCTTTATGCCCTGAAACGCCTTTGCAGTACTTCCCTGCGATCTTCCCTTACGCTCATGCAATACCAATGCAATCTCAAGGCTATTCGCTACTTCAGACATTGTAGGCCTTTTCTTTGGTTCCGTATTTAAACAATTGTTCGCAAGTTTTGCAAAGTACTTAAGACTATGTGGTGTTGTTTCTCCATTAAGAGAGGGATCGATGATTCGGTCAAACTTTCCCTTTTCAATGTACATTTTTGCCCAATGGATTAGACTAATTTGTTCCTCCTCGAGTCTATCATCTAACGGTGGCCGACCACACAAGACTTCCAACAACACCACTCCAAAGGCATACACATCAGATTTCCTGGTTACTTGACCAGTAATGATATATTCTGGATCCCAATATCCTCTTGTTGCTTTTACTTTTGTGCTAACATGGGTTGTTGCTTGGCTTGTAATGAGTTTACATATCCCAAAATCAGAAATCTTTCCTACCAAGTTCTCGTCCAACAAAATATTTGTGGTCTTCACATCTCGGTGTATGATACGTTGGTCAGTACCAGTATGAAGATAGTTGAGTCTCGTGCAGCACCAAAGCAAATGTTGAGCCTTTGAGCCCATGTTAGACGAGATATACTTTTACTACTTTCTTCTCTACTGGATTTGTAAAGATGACTGGCAAGATTTCCAAGCGCTATATATTCGTAAACAAGAATCATCTCATGATTTTCGTTGCAATAACCGATGAGCGAAACAAGATTAAAATGATGGAACTTTGAAAGCAATTTTACCTCTGTCCAAAATTCTTCAGCTCCTTGGTTGGACTCGGCATTCAACCGCTTTATGGCAACAACGGTAGTTGAGGCACCATTACAGATGAACCCTTTATATACCTTACCGAATCCCCCAATCCCGATAACCAATGCATCATCAAAAATGTTAGTAGCTATTTGCACCTCATCCAGTGTAAAGCGACGACAAGATCCCTCTGACTGAATCACACCACCATCGATTCGATTCTGACTCTTTGAAATGGGCAACCGGTAGGACGAGGCTCCAGGTAGAGCAGGGTCCGAAGAGGGTAAGACGTCGGAAACCTTCGTCTCATTCCTTGAAACACTATTTCCTTTACTCAAATCCGTACCACTAGTGACATTGGTGGCAAGGCATACTGGTTGACTAACTTGCCCTTCTTCGAAATTCTGGCTGTCTAAAGATGACATATTTCGTTCGTAGAATCTCTGAGGAACACTGGCAGCAACTTTAAGAATGGGGAATTTTGAGATCGAGTTCACCGGTGATGGAGGAGAGAGAGGAAAGTGGATGAGAGAGAAGCAATTGGTAGTGGTTGAAGCCGCCTTTGAGGAAATGTTTAGGAAAATGGTGATTTCAACTTTTATAAACAAGTCTTATTAATGCTATGTTTGGATTTGCATTTGAAAAGTTTTTTGAAAAATAGCAGTGGTAATAAATGGAGAGAGATAGAAAAAGAAATGTTACATGTAGAAAGAATTTAGAGGAAATTTTTTAAAAAATTCTTTTTGAATTATAAAGAGAACAACACATAAAGAAAACGAGTCTAATTATCACTACGCCAAATTTTGGCTTTACCGGCATTAATTTAATGCCGTTAAAAGACACTTTTAGTGGCATTAATAAGACCGCCGGTAATAATTACCCTAAAACGGCAGTATTCCGAAGACCGCCGTTTTTAGTGACTTTTACCAGCGATTTTTAAAATTACCGCCGGAAAAAGTAGAATGTACAGTTATTTTTAATACCGGCGGTTTATTACCATCGTTTATAATAAAACCGACCCGTATAATATAAATAATATTATTTATCCTAGTTGAACCAAAATGCGGGTTAGCCAAGTTGGTCACACGCAGGTTCAAAGATCCGGAGGTTCCAGGTTCGAGTGACGGGGAAAACAAAAAAATTTAACCATCGATTTTATTACCGGCGGTTTTCTAATGCCGCTTTTGTTTTTCCGACAATTGTTTTCCCGGCGGTTTTTGAACTATTACCAGCAGTTTTGAGTATTACCGGCGGTTTTGGGACTATTAACGGCAGTTTTCTCATGCCGCTAATGCTAAAATTTGGCGTAGTTATAATAAAGAAGGGTAAAGAAGCGGATCAAAAAAAAAAAAGAAGGGTAAAGAATCTTGCTACTGACACAGCAAGTCTGTGCACAGATTGCGTTGTGGGGCTCACTAAGGATCCAATACAAATAATCTGATCCGTTAATTATGTTTAAAACATTTTTTCAACGGCCTCCGCAAAAACTTAGCTCAATCCGATACCTATAAGTGTTTGATCTAATCATCTAACTTTTCATTCAGGTTTTTAGAGAATGAAAAGTTAGACAATTAGATCAAGTACTTATAAGTATCGAATTGAGCTGACTTTTTGCGAGAGCCCTTGAGAAAATATTTTAAACATAATGAATGGCTCGAATCCTTTTGCGAGTTATTGAGAAGAATTGAAAAAGTAAAAGATTCTGACTCTTACCTAATTCTTTTTGAAAATATTCATTAATTGGCACTTTTAGCCAAACAAAAAGTCATAATCTTTTACTTTTAAAAAAGTGCTAAATTTTGAATATTTTTAGATCTTTTTTTCGGTAGAGGCCCGGTTTGATTTGACTTGGTTTTAAAATTCATAATACTTTGAAATGTCTTGATCATTCAAAGTTTCAAGGCCTAATACCTAAGGTTCTTCATAAACAGATTTCAACGACTAGTACCTGAGACACTTAAGCACAGCTATTCAAGATAATCTAGGGCATTAAGATCTATGTGAAGCATAAAAATAGTAGACTAGATGCTACAATGACAAGTTACTGCATACACTTTTTTTTCACAAACTATATGAAAAATGCATGATTATAACTCTTGATATCGGATTCGATAGTG
This sequence comes from Rhododendron mucronatum var. ripense, assembly GCA_019656295.1. Taxonomy (NCBI): domain Eukaryota; kingdom Viridiplantae; phylum Streptophyta; class Magnoliopsida; order Ericales; family Ericaceae; genus Rhododendron; species Rhododendron mucronatum. The sequence goes on from BPLT01000213.1 coordinate 174,725, forward strand.
TATGGCACCAAGTGAGATGCTCTTCTCCAAGTCACAGCTTCAAACAAGAGGTGGAAAAACTAGACACACCTAGCCACTCTATCACCGAAAAACTCATACAGAAAAATACTACATGAAATGTGAAATGCTTACAGGCACAAATGATTTGTCGGTATCCTGAAAATGCCAATCACATTAACATGGACGAACCAAATTTGAAATAAGATAGCTCTGTCCACCGATTGTGAACTTGCTTTCGGTAGAAATGACGTCGTTGCAGCATCAGCCATATGGCCCATATGTAACTAATTACCCATCTCAGACGGAATTTTCCCATGCAACTTGCATTTGCAAAGAAGATTCAAGGCCACGCAACACATCGTTCATATAGAAGGGCATCGGATGCCCTCTTTAACCACGCAACTTAGTGCTACATTGACATAAACCCTAAAACATTCAGGAGCTATTTTGCCGATTCATTATGTTTATACTGCTTGTGTAGTTAATCAGTGATGTAAAGCGTCCCATCCTTGCGCCTATAAAAGGAGGGCTTCCCCCATTGTAAAGAACCAAGTTACAAAGCCAGTCAGTATTTGCAATAATATTCCAGTCTCTTGTGTTCTCTATAATTCCTTGTTGTGTTCTCTTTTCGATCCTAACCTACTTTGTGTTTGTACCCACTTCGTGTCTGGAAATTTGGTATCAGAGCCATGTCTTCCATTCTAAATTAAACCCCTTTCTGGAAACTTCTTTTCCAACACTACTTCAAATCTTTTCTAAAAAAAAAAACTTGAAGCGTTTGCTCTGTGGTTGCCTTCTAAGGATCTTCTACATCAGAAACTACACTAACTATTTTGGTTAAAAAAAATTTGTATCAGTGGGATAAAAGTACCTTGAGATTTTGGCCCTTGTGTTGGCAGTGTATCTCGGTTTATCTTCCCTAATATAAAGAATTTTATTAATCAAAATTGGTTGAAGATCATACGTTAAAAGAAAAAAAAAAGGGTTTGCTGTACTAAGGAAAAAGAGAACCCAGATTTCTACTTAAAATGAATCGTTTGTTTACCACCTACTCCTCTGCTACGTCATCTTTAGTTCCATCAACATCGTCCACCAGTAGAAACTCTTCCTCTTCTTCTTCTAATCTTGAATATTTGTATGAGTTTGAATATCTTCTTGATGACAGTAAGGTTCCCCTTACAGATCTCCCTTTCCTAAACCTTTATAATGCTTTTGTTCGACCCCAAACTTCTGTGAAAAAATCCGTTACCCAACTTTTCTCCAGGTTTGGATCAATGGCCTCATCCATTAATATGCGGAACCATTCAACTAACGAAAATCTCATCCTTTTTTTCGTTGGGAGAATAATAGGTCTTAGCACACAATACTTCCAACAACACGGCACCGAAAGCATACACATCAGTTTTCTTTGTCACTGTACCTGTGTGCAGGTACTCAGGGTCCAAATATTCCACCAAGCCAATATGTCTCATCTCACAAATAATACTTTTTTCCATGCCCTCGGTTGCCATGCTAGTGGGAATCGGTGCGAAATGTTGAAAACCAGCAATTTTCACGACCCATTTATCATCCAAAAGTACGTTTGATGAATTTAGGTCACAATGGATGAATTGTTTCTCTACATTCGTATGGAGGTATTCAAGACCACGTGCAATGTTGATGCAAACCTCAAGCCGCTTTTCCCAAAGAAGTGGATCGTTATTGCTTCTATGGCGATGACTTTTCAGTGTCCTGTTTACCATGTAATCGTGGAGAAAAATAGTTGAGACTGATGCCTCTAATAATGGTTATGGTGGCATCTTAAAACAATACAACCCCAAAACTTCTAAGGAAGAATTAGTCCGTTTTACTTCTGGGTTATTCAAAAATGCACAAGCTAACTATAGCACTGTGAAGAAAGAAATTCTTTCCATCGTTAAATGTATTAATAAATTTCAAGATGACTTACTCAATCAACAGTTTTTACTCAGAGTTGATTGTAGTGCAGCAAAACAAGTTTTGAAACAAGACATTAAGAATTTGCCTTCAAAACAAGTATTTGCTCGATGGCAGTCCGAATTATCTGCTTTTGATTTTGACATAGAATACATAAAAGGAGAAAATAATTCTCTACCTAATTTTCTTACAAGAGAATTTTTACAGGGATGAATCATCGCAAATTTGTTCAACAAAGGGCAATATTTCAACAATGGTTGAAGTTACAAAGAGAAATTCATTGGACAAGGGTTGAAATGACTATCCTTAAGCGACCACATAATAGATATAACCTCATCAAATGGATACATGTTCGTGAAGCAATGCTTCACCACTATGCACAATATGGATCAGATGATGATCAAGACTGGGAAATAGAGATGCTCCAGTCAACAATACAGGATCTCCAGAACAAGCTTAATATTTTATCTTGTGCTTAACTTTGCAGGATGAATAGACCTCCGGACAGGGGGCGTGGTCGAGGAAATTCCTCGCGAGGCCGTGGCAAATCGAGGGTCACACAGGCCGATGTGGAAGCCTACCTGAAGGCTCACAAGCTTCAATATCCATCCCTACAGGATGCTGCCTTAGCATCGACATCACTCTCAATGGCGAAGGTGGTGCAAATAGAAGAGGTTTTCAAATCATTGGAAGCCAAAGAAATAATACTAATCCTGGACTCTCAGGATGAACAATATTGCAATAATCTGTGGGAAATAAAGGCCCGCTATATGGATACACTTAGTTATCCAGCCCCAGAGGGGAAATATTGATATCAATATGAAGCCATGCTCTCAGAAACAGATTCTGTGGAATTCAGCCACACTTATGAGGGCAAGCCGGACCCAAAAAGTCCGATCAGTTATAGTAAGGCCATAATAAAAAAAGGTCATTACAATACAAAAGTGGGGAATACACCCACAGCAAACTAAAACCTTGTCAATAAAAGGTACAAATGGAGTACCAGTCCAATTTAATTACTGGGATTATATTGACGCCTGGACAAGGACTTTTTACTATCAAAACCAGAGAAGAAAGCGTTCCTGGTTTATGAAATTGTGTCCCAAATTTGAGGGAAAAAATGAAATACCGAATTGGTTTCTTAATTGCCGGTCAAAATTTGGCCCAAGAGCAGATTATTTGCCAATTGAGGTACAGAAAGAGCTGAAGTACTTCAAGCAAAATCATCCTCAATTGCAAGGAACAAATACTACAGAAGCGAAATCATTCCTTCTTACTATGATCACTTTTGGCATGCCATGGATATGGAAATGGGATGTCCAATTTGGAAGAAATAATTTGGGGCCTCCAGTTCTGGAAAGGACCTTTCAATACAGATGGTGGAAAGGCATCAATCTTGAGAGAAAATTTGCAGAAATTAAGGTTGCAACACAAGAATTGAAGACACAGGTCAAGAAACAGGAAAATTTGTCCATCAAAAACCCTTTCTTGGAAATTTCTGCCCAAATAAGAACTAATAATCCTACTTTATCGGACAATGAAGTACTTTTAAGAACAATGGATTTTATGAAGAACCAATTTCTTCGTTCAGTCCAAACCACATCAACAGCTGATAATGAGTCGATGACATCGGCAAAAAGCACTGAAGAAGATAATAATCCTTTCACTTGCTTAGCAGGGGAATCTCAGGACCCATATGAAGATGATGGGACAACCCCAGCACCAACCCTAGCGGATTATTGGGACAGCATGACTGAAATGATGGCTGAACAGCTGTCCTCTCGCAAAGGAAAAGAGAAAAACCAATAATGCATGCTTTCAATTAAAGTTTCAATTATGAAAACTTGAAGACAAAGTTTAGAGACTCAATTATGGAGTCTCGATAATGGAGCGTTGTACCAGCCTGCGGTGGAAACGTTGTGTCGATGGGGCCCCCATGAGTACCCGGCAATTTTTTCTTCCAAGTTGTAATAATTTCTTTTCCCTGTTCAGTCCTGTAGAGTCATCTATATAAAGGACGCGTCTTCTTTGTTTCATTGAGATTTTCCTTTGGTTTTGCCCTCTCTCTCTAAAAACAAAGTCTCTGCTCTCTCTCTCTCTCCTTGTAATATATTTGCAGTCTCTTTCCTCAATAAAAGGTTAGTTTTCTTGCAATTTAATTTTTTAAACAGCTTTGGTGTGCTGTTCAGTCCAAAGGGGTGGATTCTTTTTAAGCCTATCATATAAAGGTGCTGAATCCTGGGCCAACTCCTTATAATAATCTCCGATGTAATTAAGACTTCCAAGAAATCTCTGTAATTGAGTCTTATCTTTTATTTCATCTGGAAACTTTGAAGCAAATTCAATACTCCTGTCTATTGGGATAATTTTTCCTTGGTGAATATTGTGCCCTAAGAATCTAACCTTGGTTTGAAACAATTTCATCTTAGGGGCAGAAACCACTAAACCATTTCTTTTGATAACATCTTTAAAGATTCTTAGATGTTTGATATGTTGGTCAATGTTCTCGGAAAATATTAGAATATCATCAATATAACATATTCCAAATTCAGCATAAGTGTAGAAAATATCATTCATAATATTTTGACATTTTGAAGGAGCATTCTTCAGACCAAATGGCATTACGTTCCATTCGTAATGGCCAAAAGGAATAGTAAAAGCAATTTTGTATCGATCAGATTCTGCTATTTGAATCTGCCAATATCCTGATTTTAAATCAAATTTTGAAAAAATTACTGCTTTATTCAGTCGATCAAGTAAATCCTTTTTATTGGGAATGGGATATCTAATCCACATCAAAACTTCATCAAGAGGTTTATAATTTATTACCAGTCTCGGAACACCTCTTTCCTTTTCAGCATTTTTATTTACATAAAAAGCCGTACAACTCCAAGGAGAGTAGCTTTTCCTTATTAATTGCTTTTTAAGCAAACTGTCAATTTCATTTTGACATAATTTCAAGTATTCTTGTTTCATTTGAGAGGGTCTAGTTTTAGTGGGTATTTTTCTTTCATCAAAACCCTTCTCTTAAGGAAGTGAAACAATATATTTTTTCCTATCCCAAAAAGCATTTGGGATATCACTGCAGATTTCTTGTTTGAAATTTTCTTCAATTTGAGAAATTCTTTCTTTTAAAGAAGGTCTTTGTAAAGCTTCTTCGATATTCATAATTTGAATTTCTTTTTTAAGATAATTTATTTGTTTATCTTTATGAGAAATTTTACTCATAATATTATCTATTTCCTTGAATACAGGTGGGGACACAAATTCAAAGAAAATATCATGACCATCTACCTTTGCCGATATACCAGCTGTAATAGTCCTCATTGTTAGAAGCATTGCAAGAAAAGGAGTGCCAAGTATTAACTCCTGTTGAAGATTTCTTATGCAAAGAAATGTTGTTTCTAAACACACACCTTTATTACAAATGTAGACCTCATTAAGTTTGTATTTAATTATCATTTTTGCACCACTAGCATTGGTGAGGCTTTGAGAAGTTTTCTCAAAATATTGGATTGGAACTATTGCTTCTTGGATGCAATTCATGTCTGCACCACTGTCAACTAAAGCAATTATGTTATTGATTGTGTATTCTTTGTGTATTACCAGATTAACCTTGATGTGCCATTTCTGGTAAACAACCTTATTAATCGAATTCAAGTAACTTAATTCAGTGGAGTTACTAGAATCTCCTCTATTCTCTAAAACAACTAATCCTGTCTTAACATCATAAAATTCTTGAGCAGCTTTGTGTTGAAAAGTTTTTAACAATTTTATTTCTGCTTTCAAAGTGTTAATCTCACTTTTGAGATCAGGTATTGTAACAGGTTTGAGATTATCCACCTGTTCCAGTCTATCAAGCACATCTTTAAGATTATAATTTTGACTCGGTATTTGAGGTCTTTCCTCTTCTTCTTCCTCTTTGTTAGAAGAAATACAAGTTTCAATAATCTTTATTTTTAATTGAGGATCATCAATTTGATCAATTATGTCTAATAAGCTTTGTTGCTTATCAGTCAGAACATTAATACTTAGACCATTCATTTCAACTATTGCCTTCCAATAATTATCAGAAGTTGAACATTCAATATTAGAACAATTACAATTATTGGTATCCAAATCTTCCTCTTCGGAACTGGAAGAGGTCTCACCTTCATCAGAAAGATTATTGATTTGTTCCTCAAAATTATTTGATTCTGAGTCACTTGAATTAAGTAGCAATTTATAAAGAGTTTGTTTTAACTCCTCATCCAGTTGGAGTTCATCCAGCTTTTTCTTGGTTTTACACTTATTAGCATAGTGGCCAATTTTTCCACATTTAAAGCACTTTGCAGTAACTTTCTTTTTATCCTTATTATTCTGCTTTTTAGCAGAAGTTTTATTTGAACTTGATTGTTCTTCCTTATCTTTTTCTTTAGATTTCTTTTTTCCCGATTTTCTTTTGGAATATTTTTTAGTAGTTTTATTACTACTTTTGTTTTTAGTAGGTTTAGGGAATTGAGTCAAATCATACCCAAATTGATCACAAAATTGTCCTAACTCTTGTTTTCCAGTTAGGCTTTGTTTTTTCAATTGGTTATGCAATTTAATGTCATTGCATAATGTTAATCCTTCTTGTATTATTATGGATATAAGTTGTCCATAAGTGTAACCATTATAATTAATGGTTAGACCATTATTTTGGTCTCTTAATTTTTTTCTTATTTCCTCAGCAAAGAAATAAGGTAATCCATCTACAAATTTAGATTTCCAATGCTCAATATTAGCATCGTATCTCTGCATGACTTTTGCTAGAAATACATCTTTATACCAACGAAAATGAGTTAACGTTGGGCATTTCAAATTTTGAAGTAATTCTCTACTTCTTTCTCGTTGGTTATCCCAGTGGCCAACAAAGTCCAATATTATTGATTGGACTAGTGTGTAAACCGCATCGTGCTTTATCTCACCAGTCTCTGTAGTTTTAACCGCAGTTAGTATTTCTTGTCTTTGTCCTGTAGATAGGACATTATCCCACCAACCTTTTAACATGCCAGTGAATCCCACAGTAATCCAACTAGCAACTTCTTTATCTTCATTTTTATTATTGACACATATTGTACTGTACATCATCATTTGATGCACAACACCAAAAATCTGGTATTCTGTCATACCATCTATGTTCCATTCATAGATTGCACGACCATTATAAGACATCTGTTTTTGATAACCAGATTCTTCATAAAGCATAGCTTATGGAGTAGGTCTTGGATAATAGTATCTATCGGCTCCACCAAAGTTATATTTTTTGGGATATTCAATTTTGTTAACAGAATTAGTTTTCAAAAAATTATTCTCTAATTCTGTAATCTCATGACTAGTCATTTCTAGTTCTTGATTTTCTATTATAACATTAAGAGTTAATCCTTTTAATCTCTTTTGTAGCTCTTGAACTAACTCAGAGTTTTTATTAGGATTTCTTAAATTAAATCCTGTTATGGGTATTGGTGGTAGGATATTTGAAGGGGAAACTTCCTTTTCTTCATCCTTATTCTTAGAGTTAACATTTTTAATGTCTTCTCTAGTTTGAGCTATTTGGTCTTCGATGCGAATTAATTGGTCTCCAATAGTGCTGAGACAAGCATTAGTATGATTATTTTGCTTATGAACCTTTCCATTAGGATCAGTAGTTGTTGGTTTGACAAACGCTACAGTGTCTAACGGAGAGTCAGAATCCGAATTCCCTTCTATTGATAAAGGTATCGTTGGAGGGTGAACAACTTTTATAATATTTCCAGTTATTGACCTCCAACTTCTTTGATAATCCAGGATAACATTTATGGATCTCTCAATCTCTAACCAGTGTCTTCCATAAAACCATTGGGTAAATGGAATGATCTTTTCAGAATATTCAAGCCAATTATAAAATTCTTCTTTGAATTTTTGTAATTGGTCTTTATCATATTTTTTAAAATACCAATTTCTGAATTCTTGGTATTTGGGTTGTTGGAATTCATTATTGATTTTCTTTCTTAAATCAGGACCTATAATCATTATTAACGATTGATGGTAAAATTCATATCACTAGCAGTAGGCGATTCTACTGGATTATTATAAACAGCATGAGGAATTTGATTCTCAGATATTCTAATTCCTGCTAAATTTATTTCTTCTATTGGATGCTGAGATTCAGGAACCTCAGATGTCAAGTGTCTACTAGTATTTGGAATACTAACCCTAAAAGGGGTTTGTGTCCCAAAGAAGCTGTTTCTTGAACTTATGCTTCTATTAAGCCTATTAGGCTGGGTATTTTTGAAATTCAAGAAAACCGTACCCTCATTTTCCTGAACTATTTGTTCAATCCTATTGACAATTGGTCTAGGAGGAACATCATTTTGTATGGTCCAACTTTCAGGGACAGTAATTTCTTCTGAATTGATCAATCTATTGGTTGCTATATTTGAAGTTAGCATATTGGATTCTATTAAAACAGTTTGGTCAACAGGTCTCAGATTACGGACTTTAGGATTCATAGTATTCATGACCTTATAGTAAACTCTATAGATCACAGCTATTACTTCAGATTCAGGCAAGAAATCATATCCTCTAGTCTGAATCCTACAATTCAAAATTTCTCCTATGTTCCTATTTGTAAGTGAAACAGATAAATTAGGAAATGCATTAAAATACACGGGACCATGACATAAGCTGGTCTCGATAGCCCCCATAATTGAGGACCTCCAATTATTAGACCTGCCATCACGCAAAGTAACTTGAAGACAAGTATCCATTCCAAGCAATGTCAAAGGTTTAAGGGCAACTTGCACTAAACCAATATGTACATATTTATAACTATTCATGTGAGCAAGAAGATCCGCACGATCCATAAGATTTATTATCTTGTCACTTGTATCTAAACTTTCTGTTTTTTCAACAGTTTTTATTGCCATGGAACTTTTGAACTCAAACATTCCATGCCTATACAACCGGCAATTTTCACGACCCATTTATCATCCAAAAGTACGTTTGATGAATTTAGGTCACAATGGACGAAAAAACACTTTTGCCGACTAAAATAATAGTCGCCAAATGGCTCTTTTTAGTCGCCAAAATCTTTCCGCGACTAAATTTTTGGTCGCCACTTTGGTCGGCGACACTTGGTCTGGGAAAGTTTTTGCCGACCAAAATTTTTTGTCGCCGAAGATTGTTTTTCCCGACAAAATACTTTTGTCGCGAAAGGTATTCGCGACTAACTTTAGTCGCCGAATCTAATTAATTTAAACCTTTTCGGAAAATCATATTTACATACGGCGACTAATCTTTTGGTCGCCGAATACAACTTTCCCCGACTAAAAGGTTTTTGGTCGCCGAATACAACTTTTCCTGACTAAAATGTTTTTGTCGCCAAATGTCATGCTAAATATATAATAATAAAAAAATTTTGGGTGCCACGTGGCCCCATCTTTGTACAGCCACGTGGATCGACCTGGATCCTCCACGTGGCGCGTGTGGATAATCCAACCACATGCCTTTGCCAAGAATCGAACTCCCGACCTCCCTTACCTTATAAGGGCGCATAACCACTGGGCTACACACTTAAGTTGTGCTTTATTCATGAAGATAATATATTTATTACATAAGAAAATAAAATAAAATATATAAAACAATATTTATATATAATAATATAATATATTATATTATGTACGAAAAATTATAAATATATATATAATATAATTATGTTTATTATGATATAATATATAGTAAAAATATGGTTAGATTAATTACATTTACTTATAATTTACCCTAAAATAGTGATAATTAATTTTTAACTTTATGCTCTCATATTAGAGCCATATGAACAAATGAAAAATGTAAGTTAATCATAAAAGCCCTAGAGACAAATATTTATTATGATCCTTTAGCATAAAATGATCAGAAATCCTCTTCGTATATTTTTCATTACTGATGTAACTGTTTTTTTTTATTAAAATTCAAAAATTCCTAAGAACCTAATCTAAATTGATAGTCCACTATCGCAAGATCCCAACAGAAATCCTTTCTTCTACAAAAAATGACTCTCTAAAACACTACCTTTGAGTCTTCGACATCTAAAAAAAAAACTCTAACTTCTAAAAACAAATTATCCTCGTCTCACTCCGTTTCTTTATCACATTGAAGCTACCTCCTTCTTTTTGTTCCTCTTCTTTTTCTTTTTTTCATAATTTTGTTACATGCGTAAGGTCATAATAGTCGAACATGTCCCATATCAAATGAGTTTAACGTAACTTTTTTCCTGTCTTGCTTTTTTTTAAAACGTTTCATGGACCTGTGGTTATGTCTTGCTAATGGACCTGGAAAGCGTAAATTAAGTTGGTGTCTAATTTTTTTAGTGCCTTAGTAGCGTAGGGGGTTTTTTTTTTTTCATTGGAGTTACAAATGGAGAAACCATGGCCAGATAGAGATTTGAGAAGTTCTTTGTAATTTTTTTTTTCATAGTGGGGTTTTTATGATGAGAATTTAATCCTTTTCACCATTAACTCCAACAATTCAATGTCCTTTTTTTTCATCCAGGAATTAGTTATAAGGCTAGACAATCTTTCTTTGTTTGAAAATATAATAGAGAAAAATCCAAAAACACCAATAAAAAAACACGAAACAACACATATCCAACAGATGAACGCTAATGGAAAACCTTAAAAAAAGAAAAAAATTGGAATACCTAATTTGAACGTTCAATCAAATTCAAAAGAGCCCAGAGCAAAAATGTCATTGCTGTTTGAATTCCAACAATGTCATGCCGCAATTGAAAAATATTTTTATCGGTGTAGATGGGAAAAATGATATCGGTAACTCATTTTACAGTGGCTAGAAGTTGGACTATATATGATTCATTGAATAACATGATTATGCAATTTGACTGATTCTTGTAAAGATTAGCGTAAGAGTTAATTGGATAAATTCTATTAGATTTTTCCTCTTCCTTATTTTAAATGAAGGTTCATGGTTTTCTCCATTCATTGGAGCTTTTTTTTTTTTTTGCGCTTTGTTGAGAATATATGGAAGAGGGAGAAACTGAATTTTTTTTTTAAAAAGTGTAAAGAGAAAAGTGAGATTTAATTAAGGAGCTTTTTTTTTTTTTGTTACTTCGGTAGCATTTAACATTAGATATAAGGAGTTGCCATTTTTTTTAAAAAATGTGAGACTTAATTAAGGAGTTAACGGTGAAATATGGGTTAAACTTCGGTTAAGTGAATGGAATAAGTATATAAGTTTATTATAATATAATGAGTGCTGCTATTTGTACCGACCACCAGGGAGGGAAATTGTACCGACCACCGGACGACCGATCCCAGCCGTCCAAAAATTCTAAAAAAAAATCGGGGGGCCCAACACAGGAATAAACGGCATCCGAGGTGTGTAAGGTGCTTAATTCGAGCACCCCTTTTTCATGTATATACACGAAAAAAGGGTGGTCGGATCAAGTACCCTACACACCTCGGATACCGTTGATTCCCGCGTTGGGCCCCTCGATTTTTGTTTTTTAGAATTTTTGGACGGCTCGGATCGGCCGTCCGGTGGCCGGAGACGGCCCGGCGCGGCCGATCGGTACGATTTCCCTCCTGGCCCAGTCGGTACCTATATCTTTCCTGTAATATAATATACAAATTTTCGGCGACAAAATGACCTTTGGTAGCCAAATGGTAGTCTTTTGCCGACTAAAGATATTTTAGTCGCCAAAGGTTCCCGCAAATGGCGACAAAACAAATTTAGTCGCCAATTCGTATCTTTCCCCGACTAATATTTTTGTCGCCTAATGTTTTTCTTTGCCGACTATTGGTTCGTCGCCAATTGTTTGTTTTCGGCAACCAAATGATCATTGGTAGCCAAATGGTAGTCTTTCGCCGACTAAAAATGTTTTAGTCGCCAAAGGTCGACAAAATCGGCGACAAAAAATAATTTAGTCGCCAAATGTCTACAATAGGCGACCAAAAATATTTTAGTCGCCAAAAGTTAACAATCAGCGACAAAAAATAATTTGGTCGCCGAAAGTTGGTCGCCAAATGTGTTTTTTCTTGTAGTGTAACGTTGGGCATTTCAAATTTTGAAGTAATTCTCTACTTCTTTCTCGTTGGTTATCCCAGTGGCCAACAAAGTCCAATATTATTGATTGGACTAGTGTGTAAACCGCATCGTGCTTTATCTCACCAGTCTCTGTAGTTTTAACCGCAGTTAGTATTTCTTGTCTTTGTCCTGTAGATAGGACATTATCCCACCAACCTTTTAACATGCCAGTGAATCCCACAGTAATCCAACTAGCAACTTCTTTATCTTCATTTTTATTATTGACACATATTGTACTGTACATCATCATTTGATGCACAACACCAAAAATCTGGTATTCTGTCATACCATCTATGTTCCATTCATAGATTGCACGACCATTATAAGACATCTGTTTTTGATAACCAGATTCTTCATAAAGCATAGCTTATGGAGTAGGTCTTGGATAATAGTATCTATCGGCTCCACCAAAGTTATATTTTTTGGGATATTCAATTTTGTTAACAGAATTAGTTTTCAAAAAATTATTCTCTAATTCTGTAATCTCATGACTAGTCATTTCTAGTTCTTGATTTTCTATTATAACATTAAGAGTTAATCCTTTTAATCTCTTTTGTAGCTCTTGAACTAACTCAGAGTTTTTATTAGGATTTCTTAAATTAAATCCTGTTATGGGTATTGGTGGTAGGATATTTGAAGGGGAAACTTCCTTTTCTTCATCCTTATTCTTAGAGTTAACATTTTTAATGTCTTCTCTAGTTTGAGCTATTTGGTCTTCGATGCGAATTAATTGGTCTCCAATAGTGCTGAGACAAGCATTAGTATGATTATTTTGCTTATGAACCTTTCCATTAGGATCAGTAGTTGTTGGTTTGACAAACGCTACAGTGTCTAACGGAGAGTCAGAATCCGAATTCCCTTCTATTGATAAAGGTATCGTTGGAGGGTGAACAACTTTTATAATATTTCCAGTTATTGACCTCCAACTTCTTTGATAATCCAGGATAACATTTATGGATCTCTCAATCTCTAACCAGTGTCTTCCATAAAACCATTGGGTAAATGGAATGATCTTTTCAGAATATTCAAGCCAATTATAAAATTCTTCTTTGAATTTTTGTAATTGGTCTTTATCATATTTTTTAAAATACCAATTTCTGAATTCTTGGTATTTGGGTTGTTGGAATTCATTATTGATTTTCTTTCTTAAATCAGGACCTATAATCATTATTAACGATTGATGGTAAAATTCATATCACTAGCAGTAGGCGATTCTACTGGATTATTATAAACAGCATGAGGAATTTGATTCTCAGATATTCTAATTCCTGCTAAATTTATTTCTTCTATTGGATGCTGAGATTCAGGAACCTCAGATGTCAAGTGTCTACTAGTATTTGGAATACTAACCCTAAAAGGGGTTTGTGTCCCAAAGAAGCTGTTTCTTGAACTTATGCTTCTATTAAGCCTATTAGGCTGGGTATTTTTGAAATTCAAGAAAACCGTACCCTCATTTTCCTGAACTATTTGTTCAATCCTATTGACAATTGGTCTAGGAGGAACATCATTTTGTATGGTCCAACTTTCAGGGACAGTAATTTCTTCTGAATTGATCAATCTATTGGTTGCTATATTTGAAGTTAGCATATTGGATTCTATTAAAACAGTTTGGTCAACAGGTCTCAGATTACGGACTTTAGGATTCATAGTATTCATGACCTTATAGTAAACTCTATAGATCACAGCTATTACTTCAGATTCAGGCAAGAAATCATATCCTCTAGTCTGAATCCTACAATTCAAAATTTCTCCTATGTTCCTATTTGTAAGTGAAACAGATAAATTAGGAAATGCATTAAAATACACGGGACCATGACATAAGCTGGTCTCGATAGCCCCCATAATTGAGGACCTCCAATTATTAGACCTGCCATCACGCAAAGTAACTTGAAGACAAGTATCCATTCCAAGCAATGTCAAAGGTTTAAGGGCAACTTGCACTAAACCAATATGTACATATTTATAACTATTCATGTGAGCAAGAAGATCCGCACGATCCATAAGATTTATTATCTTGTCACTTGTATCTAAACTTTCTGTTTTTTCAACAGTTTTTATTGCCATGGAACTTTTGAACTCAAACATTCCATGCCTATACAACCGGCAATTTTCACGACCCATTTATCATCCAAAAGTACGTTTGATGAATTTAGGTCACAATGGACGAATTGTTTCTCTACATTCGTATGGAGGTATTCAAGACCACTTGCAATGTTGATGCAAATCTCAAGCCGCTTTTTTCAAAGAAGTGGATCGTTATTGCTTCTATGGCAATGACTTTTCAATGTCCTGTCTACCATGTAATCGTACACGAGGATCAACTCATGCTTCTCTTCACAAAGTCCTATCAAAGAGACTATGTTAGGGTGACGGGTCAGAGATTGTACCTCAATTTTTTTTACAACTAAAGAGTGAAACGGGAAACGATATGCACAAATTCTAATTGTGCCTCATCCACGATACATACCACGTGCAACGCACGTGTACATCGACTAGTAACTATTAACAAATTTAGTTTGGTTGTTTATCAATCTTGAATGCTAGACTCGTTACTTAGAAGAAGAATAGGAAGAAACAAAATCAATCATTTTCGTCGTCCATAACTCCAATTCAACCCTCAGTTCATAACTTCTACTGTCATATAATCATTTTGTTGGATTTTTGCTTCTGTTCTCAATTCGCGCTTTAAGATTTTATTCTTGCTATCACAGATTTAAGTAGTTTGAGATATTTTTGAATGACTCTCAGGGCCGACCCGAGAGTTTTTAGTGCTCAAAGTCTAATAAAAAAAAAATGTGCCCTTAAAGAGTCTACTAATCATTACATACAAACACAAAATACAAAGTCTCCAAATGGACAAATACATAATTGGGAAAAAAATTCGAAATGAACCCTGTAGTTTAATGTTTCTCTCAACTTGGTCCCTATAGTTTGAACTGGCTCAATTTATACTCTGTAATTTTCATTTTGTTCCAAGTTGATCCAATTACTAACTGTTGTTAGCCTCAATACAAACTTATCAGGTAATTTGGAAAACTAGATACATGCAAATATTTGGATAAAAAATTCAGCCACATCGTTTTAGGATTGTGTGAAAATCCCAAACCCCGACTCGTCATACTCAGAGTCGTAATTGACCTCGTCGGGATTCTCGTCATACTCAGAGTCGTAATTGACCTCGTCGGGATTCTCGTCATACTCAGAGTCGTAATACTCAGAGTAGTAATTAAAAGAGGGTCCAATCAAATCTGAAATACGATAGCTCAGTCCACCGACTGTGAACTTGCTTTGGACAGAGATGACGTTATTGTAGGATCCAGGTACGTTGGCCATATGCAACTCATCACCCATCCGGATGGAATTTTCCCAAGCCTCTTGTATTTCCAATGAAGATTGAAGGCCACGCAACACATCGTCCATAGAAGGGCGTCGGATCCCCTCGGAAGCCAGGCAGCTTAGTGCTATATTGACATAGTGCCGAAAACATTCAGGAGCGATTTTTCCTTTAAGGTATGGATCAATGACCTTATCGATAGTTCCACTTTTGATGCACACGCAGAACCAATCAAATAACGAAGCCATATACTCCCATTCTCGGTTGGGAGAAAAAGGGATCTTAGCACACAATACTTCCAACAACACAACACCAAAAGCATACATGCCAGTTTTCTTTGTCACTTTACAATTGTGCTGGTACTCAGGGTCCAAATATCCGTTCGTGCCAAAAAATCCCATCATGCCAATAATATTTGTTTTCACGCCCTTGGTTGCCATGCTAGTGGGAATAGGTACGGAAAAATCAAAAGTGGCAACTTTCGCGACATATTTATCATCAAAAAGTACGTTTGATGGGTTTAGGTCAC
The DNA here is from genome assembly GCA_019656295.1 of Rhododendron mucronatum var. ripense. Lineage (NCBI taxonomy): Eukaryota > Viridiplantae > Streptophyta > Magnoliopsida > Ericales > Ericaceae > Rhododendron > Rhododendron mucronatum. The sequence continues at coordinate 190,624 of BPLT01000213.1, forward strand.
AGAGGACAAATTGTTGCTCTTCATTTGTAAGGAGGTATTCGAGAGCTCGTGCAGTGTCGATGCAAATCTCAAGCCGCTTTTTCCAAAGAAGTGGATAGTTATCACTTCCGTGGAGAAGACTTTTCAGTGACCCGTTGCCCATGTAGTCATACACAAGGATCAACTCATCCTTCTCTTCGCAAAATCCTATCAAAGAGACTATGTTAGGGTGACGAGTCAGAGATTGTACCTTAATCTCGTCAATAACTTGTCTGACCAAGTTTGCCTCTCTCAATACGTATCGTTTGATCATAACTGCATGAGTTCCCCTCACCATACATCCCTTGTACAAACTAAACCAATTGCCTTGGCTGATCAAAAGATCGTCATTGAAATCATTAGTGGCAGCGCGAATCTCAGCAAGCGAGAAACAGGGATTTGAACCATTGTCTTTCCCTGCTCTCCACCAATGACTCAGACCTTTAGCCACAAACTTTTGGCCCTGAAAGGCCTTTGCAATAGTTCCGTGCGATCTTCCCTTACGCTCATACGATACCAACGCAATCTCAAGGCTCTCTACTACTTCAGACATTGTGGGCCTTTCCTTTGGTTTAAGTTGTAAACAATTGTTCGCAAGTTTGGCAAAGTACTTAAGACTATGTGGTGTTGTTTCTCCATTAAGAGAGGGATCGATGATTCGGTCAAGCTTTCCCTTTTTGATGTACATTTTTGCCCAATTAATTAGACTAATTTGCTCGTCCTCAAGTCTATCATCTAACGGTGGCCGACCACACAAGACTTCCAACAACACCACGCCAAAGGCATACACATCAGATTTCCTGGTTACTTGACCAGTGATCAAATATTCTGGATCCCAATATCCTCTTGTTGCTTTGACTTTTGTGCTAACATGGGTTGTTGCTTGGCTTGTAATGAGTTTACATAACCCGAAATCAGAAACCTTTGCTGCCAATTTCTCATCCAACAAAATGTTTGTGCTCTTCACATCTCGGTGTATGATACGTTGTTCGGTACCCGCATGAAGATAGTCGAGTCCTCGTGCAACACCAAGGCAAATTTCGAGCCTTTGAGCCCACCTTAGATGTGATATACTTCTACCGCTTTCTTCTCTACTTGATTTGTAAAGATGACTAGCGAGAGTCCCACAAGCTACATATTCATAAACAAGAATCATCTCCTGATTCTCATTGCAATAGCCGATTAGCGAAACGAGATTAGTATGATGGAACTTTGAAAGCAATTTTACCTCTGTCCAAAATTCTTCAGCACCTTGGTTGGACTGGGCATTCAACCTCTTTATGGCAACAACGGTGTTCATAGCACCATCGTTAATGAACCCCTTATATACCTTGCCGAATCCTCCAGTTCCAAGAACTAATTCATCATCAAAGTCATTCGTCGCCATTAGTATTTCATGCAATGAAAAGCAATGACAAGATCCCTTAACTTGAATCACGCCATCATCGATTGGATGCTCCCTCTCAAAAGAGATCGGGGTGTTGGACGAGGCTTCCGCTTTATCAAAGTGTTTTGGAGACGGCAAGGCATGCGAAATCTCATCCATATTTTCCGGGAGGTGAATTTCGTGATTCGAATCTGGACCACTAGAAACGTTAATGGCAAGCGGGCCGGTCTTGTGTAAAATTCTCCTTCTGTAAATCTGAAATGGTCCGGAGAATCTCTAAGAAGCACTAGACAATGAGGGATGAGAGATATTGGTCATGAAACCGCGTAGATGATATTGACGGAGATATTCATCAAAAGAATACCCTCAAATCAGGATTGGGGAATCCTATAGCGAGTTGTCGATGTTGTTTTGTTGCCCATATTAAAGGATGACTTGACGCGGCAACATCTTTCTTCCTTGCCTCGCTATTCTAAACAATTCAGTGGAAGAAGTTAGGGATCCAAGAAATTATACTCCCGTGAATCAAATTTGTAATCAAACCAATCAATGTGAAATCGTAAGAAAATTAATTCTACAAAAGTGCACAATCAAAAGGTTCATAGCTGTTATGGGCAGGGCCATGCTCCATAGCTCTTTTAGCTCTTCTATTACCTAAACAGAGAGAAACAGAGCACATAACACATACATACAAATATGTACATACAAACACAAACACAGGGGCGGTGTCAGGATTTAAAATCGTAAGAATATCAATTTGCTTTAAAGAGTACATGTTCTAAAGTTAATTATCACATATTTTCATAGTCTAATCATCGATCAACATAGAAAAAATAAAATAACACTCTATTAAGTTGGAACTCGACGTTTTTCATTTCCAGAAATCGTTCATTTCCAATTGCCTCCGCCCGTTACATACATATATACATAAAAACTTGTATTTACAAATTTTTATAGGAAGGGCCATTCCTCATAGCTCTTTCAGCTCCACTATTACCTAGACAGAGAAGAAACAGAGCACATATACATGCATACATTGCCAGAGCCAGGATTTAACATCGGAGGTGGCATCCAATAAAAAAAAAAAAGAAGAAAAAAAAAGAGCACAATATTTTAAAGTTAAGTGTTCATAATATCCAAAAATTTATACATTCTGATAGTTTAATTCCCCTTCTAGTATCCTAATCCGTTCTTACTGTATTTACGAGAAACCTACCTCATATAGCTATAAACCACATGTGGAATTTCAGTATAACCTCATTTTGTATACAGTACACTGGTTCTAATTGATACATTCATATATATCATGTTGCCAAGTAGGGGTACCGGCCATCTACTTGTATGCATTTGATAGAGTTCAAATTAATCTCACTAACAACAACTAGTGGCATAGCGAGGAATTTGGCTCGGTGGCCATTAATTAACATGGTCTTAGAATTTTCTATTATTTTTCATGGTAAACAACCATAATGTAAAAGAAAAGAACTTAGAAGGCAAACTTTGCTACAATATACGATGGATAAAGGGCCTTTATGAAAAACAAACGTATTTTGGAGAATTAGATAAAGATACTAGGAGATGTAAGTGTTACAAGAGGGAAAATGTAACTTTCAGATACAAATTATCATGGCCATTATAATTTGGGGAGTAAAGCTGAAATTATTAAAAATTACAGTGGGGGCCCGTGCCCCCACTGGTCTCCATGTGGCTCTGCCACTAACTACAACTAACAATGCTTACTTTGGCCGAGACAAAAAAGGGAAAAAACTTGTATCTCTACAAGTTGCTGTAAACACGGGGTCCCTTAAGCTCACTGAGCCTAGAAAACTTAGGGATGGCCCTGTGCTTTCACCAATCCCATTTGTACAAATACCAATATCTAATAATAAGTTGTATTGGTGTTGACCTAAAATGTTCCTCAATCGAAATCGACAGAGTTTTGAGATAACAACACTCGGATAATATTTGATATGATTTTAAGTGTATTAGGTTTGTAAGAAAAAAAGTGTGCAAAATTGCAACCCATTTGACACAATTTGAAAAAAAGTGTACTGTTTTTTTTTTTTATAACAACAAAAAATGGTTCTATTTTGATTAGTAAAAATTCAGTAGTTGATAATGGATTTTACGTTTTGTTTTTTCAAAATAGCTTCTCCAACGGATAAAACAAAGTCATTTTGATTCAAAATAATAGGAGAGTTGATCATTTCTATTACTTTTTTATTATTTAAAAGGGTTAATTTTTGGATGTAAGTAACTTTTGGATCTTTACATAACGTGTTTCGACAGTAGTTATTGACTGGACATGTCAGTGAAATGCATATAGAAATCAAATGAGTTTATTTTAGGGTTAAATATCTACTTCTCCCCTAAACTATTCCAATTTTAGTTACTTCCCCCCTGAACTACCAATTGAAGTTACTTGCCCCTCCAACTATGAAAACGTTATTCCCTTCATCCAATCCCTAATTGTCTTCCAATTGTTGGACGGAAAACTGAACACTTCTTACACCAAAATGGTTTTGATGCCCTGAATGTGGTTTGGCGCCAATAGAAGGGTATTATGGACATTCCAACTCAAACCCTAACTCACTAAAAACCCACAACGGCACAACCCCTTGTAATCTCAAAAACCCACAACCTAGATCATCAAATACAGAGAGAGATAGAGTGTGTGACCTATCTACAATGGCATGGTTCTTGAGAGATCCAAATGGAAGAACACCAAGATGTAAGTCTTTTTTAATATCTATTCTGAGATTTGCATATTTAATATCACATTCTTTATATTAATATCTATTCTGAGATCCAAATGGAAGAACACCAAGACTTAAGTCTGTTTTAATATCATACTCTTTATATTATAATCGCACTCCTTTAGAACTTTTCGATTATTCTATGGGTTTGAATCTGTGGTCCCAACCATGGTTCAAAGCCTATTATATGGGTATGAACTTTTCGATTATTATATGGGTATACTCTATATTATAATCCTACTCCTTTAGAACTTTTCGATTATTATAGAACTTTTCGATTATAATCTTACAAATCTTGCATGTTTGTATGTTTTTATAAACCTTTGCAGATTCCAGTCCTGAATACTTTAGTATTAAGTTGAATCATGGTGGAAATATAGTTAGGGATATCATAGAGTATTATGTCGGTGGTACTGTGAGCTACGTTGATTACTGTGATAATGATCAAATATCTAGAATTGAGTTGCTATCAATGTCTAAGGAAGTTGGGTATGTGGAAGAAGTAGCTCTTTTCTACAAGGTTCAAAATAATGGAAAATGGGATTTTAAAAAGATCGAATTTGATGGTGATGTCACAACCATGGTTCAAAGCCTTAGAAATGGTTTGGTGGAAGTGTTTATAACTGATAGTAATTTGGAAGGTCTTACTGGTGTTGAGTACAATGCCAATGTGGATGTGAAAGATGGCCTTTTGGATATGAAAGATGGCCTTTTAGATATTGATATCACTAGTTGGGAATGGGATTGTGGATCATTTTCCCAGGACAACTATAATTATCTGGATTTCACAACTCACATACCAAACCCACCATCCTCCATTGAACCACTTTCCACCAATGAACCACCACCCACCACTAGAAGAAGAAATGCTAGAAGAAAACCTATGCATCATGATTCTGATTCAGAATCTGATCCTGATTCAGAATCTGATCCTGATGTTTTCATAGACAATGATTATGAATTCAGTGAAGATGATGATGCTTTGTTTGATGCCAATGTGGATAAAGACATAGAGTGGTGTGGTGTGAGGCAGAAAAAGGTAGTTGGAAGTGATATTCCCCATAATTGTTTGTCTGAAACAGAGTCTGAGGAAGGGGATTCCTCTGATGGTTTTATGAGTTTCGACTCTTCTTCTGATGAAGACAAGAAGGACAAGCCAAAGTTTAGGAAATATAGGCCTGTACTAGGGAAAGTACAACCTATAATAGAGGAAAATATGATTTTTAAGAACAGGGCTCAATGTGTAGAAGCTATAATGCAACATGCAATTGTCAATGGAAAAGCAATCACATTTGAAAAGAATGACACAGATAGAGTCAGAGCTCATTGCCTTGCTCCTTGCCCATGGAATATACTAGCCTCAAGCATCACAGGTGATAGGAAAACCTTGCAAGTTAAGACATTAAACCTTAATCATAAACAATGTGGCTAGAATTGGACTAACAAGCTAATAAACTCAAGCTGGTTGTCAAGAACTTATTTCAAAGAGTTCAAGATTGATCCCTCATGGCCTGTTACTCAAATTGTGGAACGAGTAATGGCTGATTATATTGTCAAAATATCTCCACAAATGGCATACAATGCTAGGAAGAAGGCAGTTAAAAAAATAGAGGGTTCTTATACTGAGCAATATGAGAAGTTATGGGATTATTGTGGAGAGATGAGTAGAACCAATCCAGGAACCTCAGTATACATGCATTTTAGGAAAGATATGGATGGATTTACCACTAATCAACTTCAAAGAATTTATATTTGCTGGGCTGCATTAAAGCAGGGGTTCATTGAGGGTTCTAGGCCTATAATTGGAGTAGATGGTTGTCATTTGAAAGGCCCCCATGGTGGGCAACTATTGGCAGTAGTAGGGATAGATGGGAATAACCAAATTTATCCAGTAGCTTATGCAATGGTTGAGGTTGAAGAGAAGGCAAAAGGTTTGGTCTGGAGGTTTTCCGTCCAAGAATACCGTCTTGGTCTGACTGAAGTGAGGGATTGGATGAAAGGAATAACGTTTTCATAGTTGGAGGGGCAAGTAACTTCAATTGGTAGTTCAGGGGGAAGTAACTAAAATTGAAATAGTTTAGGGGGAAGTAGATATTTAACCCTTTATTTTAATTTACCATTGTTTGTAACTGCAATAGTAGTAACTAATTAGGGTGACCAGTTAAGTTAAGCACATCTCGATTAATAAGTTTAGAAGATCAATTTATCGACCAGGGATAATTTTGAAGTCGGCTAAATAAGATAAACCTGCAGATGTTTCTTGTTTCTATATATTATCCTGACAATCTAAATGACTAAATCTGAACCACATATGGGTGCAATTAATCAACGAAAAGAAACAAAAATAGAAGTTACCTTGTAAGATTCCAGAAGTTGATCGATGAGTTTCCCCAGCTAAAAAGTCAACTTGCCTCACTCTTTTTCCGTCAATGCTTCGATAACCTCTAGAGAGAGAGAGAGAGAGAGAGAGAGAGAGAGATGAAATGAAAGGGGAGGACGAAATGACTAAATCTGAACCATAAATGGGTGCAATTAATCGACGAAAAGAAACAAAAATAGAATTTACCTTGTAAGATTCCGGAAGTTGATCGATGAGTTTCCCCCGCTAAAAAGTCAACTTGCCTCACTCTTTTTCCGTCAATGCTTCAATAACCTCCCGTGTAGAGAGAGAGAGAGAGAGAAATCGATGAAATGAAAAGGGGAGGACGGAGGACCAGATGCAACGTGATCAAAAGAAGGTTATTCAATGACTTGAACCTGCAACACCAGAAATGTTAATGGCAAGAAGGACTTGTACAAAATTCTCCATCTCTAAAGCTGAAATGGTCTGTATTATATTTCATAAACACTTGACAATGGGGGAGGGATGAGAGATATTGACGAAACCGCGTTGATGGATAATGGTAAAACACTTTAAAATGATAGTTTTACACTGTGTCATAGACATTTCTGGGGCCCCAAATCAACAACCAGTCGGCCCCAAGTTGGAATGGGGGACGGTGCTTCTAAGCGCACGCCAAATTTGTCTTGGTACACGTTTTGACACCAAATAAGAGAGCAAGCATAACAATCTAATCATACTTTTAAGTAAAATCCCACACATTTTCGTCCCTACATTTTCTCCTGTCCTATTCTCCTTCCTCTGTTTAGAGGTCCGGAGCCCGTGGTCTAATAGATGTAATTGCCTCAATTTTTAGCTCGTTTTTGTTTTTTAAATCAAATTCTAAAACGAAAAACACCCAAGATACAGATTTTTTTTCACGGATTTGTGGACAATATTTCTTAGAGCCCACTTTTAGATCTTACACAAATGATCCGATTTGTTCATTAATTTTCTAGTACTCCCCTGTCCCATTTTTCGTTGTCCATTTTTGAATTGTATGTCATTTTTTAATTGTTTATATCTTTCAATCTATAATGTTTTTTATAATTTTGAAAATGTTGTATTATAGAATTAACACAAGTGGTCTGCAGCAGCTTTAACTAGGAAAAAGTAAAAGAAATTGTCTTGTTTCCGGCTATGCGGTAAATAGGTTGTTTACAACACCAATCAATCTCAGCCGTCTATTCACACAATCAATGGCTGAGATTCATTTTCAATTATAATCGGTCACAATTAACTCTTCGCCGGAAAAGTTTTATTAAAATCCAGACTGTCCAAAATTTTTTTGAACGGTCACGATTGAGTGCTATAAACACTTATTTACAACACAGCCGAAAACAAATTTTTCTCAATGTATAAACGAGAAAAAGTCACTCGACCAATTGAAGAGAGAGAATGTTCACATGTTGGAGTATGCCCCTTCTCAATTTTTAATTTTCTTTTCAGTATTAACTTTCAGTGTGTCATGATAAATTATGCACTCGCGAGCTCGTTCGAGCCGAGTTTAAGGCAGCTCGAGCTCGGCTCGTTTGTTAAACAAGCTACGTAATTGAGCTCGAGCTCGAGCTCGTTCGTTTTTAAATTGAGTCGAGCTTGAACGAGCTGTTAGCAAGCCGAGTCGCGAGTCGGTTCGTTTGCAGTCCTAATTGACGGATTTCAAGACTTATTTGGATGCAAGTAGAAATTTCCCAATCAGGTATGGACCGATACATTTAGGGTTGCTTCCAAACAGGATCGATGTTTCTTTTGTCTAACGGGCTGGTAACCTGGTAGCTAGCTAGTGTCTTAAGAATGACTCATGGTAACAGTTCTTCCAACAACATAGTAACACAGACGTAGAAAGATCAGTACATGTCGGGTTCTCGTGTCACTTGTCCTTTTCGCCACGTTAATCCTTCCGGTCATTATCTCGTCCAGTAGAATCTTGGATGACTGGATTCTAATGCTAAAGTAAATAATAATAAAAAAATAAATTATCAATCTTTTAACCAAATTGGTAAGTCCTCTTCGAATAAAAATTAAAATGGTTCTTTCAAGTGGTAAAAAAAATAAATGGTTATTCATAAATTTTGTCTCGTTCTATCAAAAAATTCTCTTCTAATGGTAAAAGAAAAAGGTCCTTTTGATTTAAAATGTGTAGGAATCAATAATTTGCTCTCTGCGCTCGATTGTCAACAGCCACTACGGTTATAATTGTTGGGTTCCCTTCTTATGTTAATTTTTCTGGAGGTCCAATAACATTGTTGGGCCCAAAAAATTTATTGTTGTTTTTTGGGTAGTCTTTGGTGGAATGTTCTACACATCCTTGGCACATGTTTTGTTAGCTTCTCTTTGGAAGCTCTTGTAAGCAAGATAAGGTCTTGTCTCATGGGAGCAAATATTACTCGAACTTGGAGGAAATTAAAAAACGCGAGTGTGCATCAAGAGGCAAGAGTGCTCCTCTGTGTGTGTGTCTTTCGGTTTTATAAGAAGCATCAAGTGCGCGCAGCCACCTAACGCTTCCAATTTTGGATATCAAAATTGGAAGATTCAAGGCCGTGCAACACATCGTTCATAGAAGGGCGTAGGATCCCCGGGCTAACCAGGCAACTCAGTGCTAGATTGACATAATGCCTCAGACATTCAGGAGCTACTTTGCCGATTAGGTATGGATCAATGACCTCATCGATAGTTCCTATTTCGATGCAAAATCGGAACCAATCAAGTAACAAAACCTCATCCGTGTTTTGGTCTCGAAAACAAGGGGTTTTGGCACACAATACTTCCAACAACACGACACCAAAAGCATACACATCGGTTTTCCTTGTCACTTTACCAGTGTGCACGTACTCACGGTCCAAATATCCCATCGTACCGAAATATCTCATCGTGTCAATAATATTTGTTTCCACTCCCCCGGTTGCCATCCTAGGGTGAATCAGCACCGAATGTTCAAAATTGGCAACTGCCGCAACACATTTATCATCCAGAAGTACGTTTGACGGGTTCAGCTGACAGTGGACGAATTGTTGCTGTACATTTGAATGGAGGTAATTGAGACCTCGTGCGGTGTCGATGCAAATCTCAAGCCGCTTTTTCCAAAGAAGTGGATCGTAATCGCTTTCGTGGAGATGACTTTTCAATGTCCCGTTTACCATGTAATCGTACACGAGGATCAACTCCTGTTTTTCATTACAAAATCCTTTCAAAGAGACTATGTTAGGGTGACAGCTAAGAGATTGTGCCTTAATCTCGGTACTATATTCCTTCAAGCTTTGTCTCGACGTCGATATGAACTTTTTGATCGCAACATCAAGATTTCCCCCCGCCATATATCCCTCGTACAAGCTAAAGAAACCGTATTGGCTAATCAAAAGACCCTCATTGAAATCATTTGTGGCAGCGCAAATCTCAGCAAGAGAGAAACGACGGTATACGGATTGGGTAAGGTCGCCTAAAATTGGTCCTCCGCCATCATTTAAATCGTTGCCCTTCCCTGCTCTCAACCAACGATTCATACCTTTAGGCACAAGCTTTATGCCCGCCTCAAACGGCTTTGCAGTAGTCCCAGGCGATCATCCCTTGCGCTCATGCGACACCAATGCGATCTCAAGGCTCTCCACTACTTCAGACATTGTAGGCCTTTCCTCTGGTTTAGTATGTAAACAATTGGTAGCAAGTTTTGCGAAGTACTTAAGACTATGTGGTGTTGTTTCTCCACTAAGAGAGGGATCGATGATTCGGTCAAGCATTCCCTTTCCGATGTACATTTTTGCCCAGAGAATTAGACTATTTTGCTCCTCCCCGAGTCTATCGTCTAACGGTGGCCGACCACACAAGACTTCTAACAACACCACGCCAAAGGCATACTGTTTGGCTACGAAAATGCTCAAGGACTGAGCGTGCGGGCGTGCCAAGACTTGTCGCGTCTAACGTAAGGACTGGGCGTCCCTTTTCTGACTTCGAATCTGTGAGGGCGATAGTGCTGCAAACCTAAGGGCTAGATTGCAGTGATGGTTCGTGGTTTTGCCTCTACGAGCGAGGACTTAATAATTTCCTAACCGTGTAGGAAAAGAAATAGCAACGTAGAATAACTTTGATATATCGTAATAACAAAGTTGGGGTATAAGAGAGATATGAATAATTTTATTACGTCGTAGTAATAAAATTGGGATACAAGAGAGATGAAACTCGAACTACTTGGAGAAGTAATTGAGTAAAGGTGAGAAATGAGATAATTGCTTCACTGGGAAGACTTTGATTGCTTCGCTGGGAAGGCTTTGATTTTAAGCGTTGAGCTTGAATGGTGTGTGGACCCTTTTTTCTTCTTGTCTTCTAGTATTTATAGGCCAAGGGTCTTCGATTTTCTGCATGTAAAGGGCCTGCTGTCCTTTTCCCGTTGCGCCATGTGTCCTTTATAACTCCCCACTAATTTAGATCATGGGGTAATGGGTAGTTAATGGAAGTTATAAGAGATCATGGGTAAATAATGCACTGGTCCAGATCTGAGCTGAATTTCTGCCTTCACCATCAGCCGACATGTGTCTTGAGTACGCCTTAGATGTTGCCATGTGTATGCAAAACTACCCACTAACACATTTAGTGGAATCATGGGTGGTTATTAGAAGTTAATAATAATTTCCCATGATTTTCCTCCATCATGAGCCGTTAAAAGGTGAAAAAGGCCATTTTAAGATGATGGGCCTATTTTCTCTCCTTCTTTTGTGACAACAAAAACTTCCAGCCATTTGACCAGTCAAATGGCTTTCACCAGCCAACAATATATCTCTTCCTTTCCACTTTTCATGGGCCACATGTGTAATGGGTATTTAATTAAATTAAATGGCCCATTAATATGTTTAACCCACAAAAATACTTATCAGGCTTAAATAAATCATGAGCCGGCTGAATTCTTTTTATAAATAGGCCCACGACTCTTCGATCTTAGCCCAAATTCAACTAAAATTACTTGGGCCCAGTTAACATGGGTTTGGCCCAATATTTTTGCTCCAACGCATCTCCATTTTGGGCCCAATTTAATTAAAAGATAATTAAATGGCCTTCCAACGCTTGGCCAGGACTGGGTGCCAAAAACGGGTGTAAACAATGCCCCCCCATGCCTTGATCTTGTTTAAGATCTTAGGCTTGTAAATTAGGACAGAGTACGGTTTTTGGCATAACCAAACGAGTCCTTGTTGCTGAATTTTGAAAAATAATCAGGCTTGTTCGGCCTAAGAATTTTAGATTCAAATATTTAAACTCCAAAAAGATAATCAGGCCTTAATTAGGCCTAACAACTTTTCGGATTCCCAAGTATATCTCTTGATTGGATTTTAAGCTCCCACTCTGAATTAAACTCTGACAACTTCAGAGATAAAAAACCCCACTGAAGATCCCTACCGGCAATAGTAATCATCATCCTTTAAGGCCTAGGGGACACGTGTCAACGCCCCAGGCTTTGCATTGGCTGCCATGCAGCCTTTTGAAACCGCCCGGACTCCTTTTTGCGTCAATCAAGAGTCCATTAAATTTCAAACGAGAGGGGTAATAAATGTAACGGCGTCCCTTGATTCTTGCACCTTGCTTTATCAGGACTTATTTTTGCTTCCCCATTCTCTCTCTACATCTTCTCTGTCTTCTTTCTTCTGATTCGATAGAAAAACCCAGAAAAAAAAAACCCTAACTTTCCATAGCTGCCATTCTCGTTCTGATCTTCAACGGAAATGGCTACCCATAAAGCTCATACACCACCCCCAAATCCTAACAGCCTGTCCGTACAAATTCGGAAGATATTGGCTGATGAACACATCGCCATCACGAGTGATGTTCTGGTGATTGCGAACGCTGATCGAGTTGGGTTGGGGCCTGCGTTCCAACTAGGGTTCCCTGCTCAACTCTCTCCCATGTATCCTCTGGCGGAAGAAGCCCTTCCATTCGAGTCTCCCAGCCTTGATTGGAGCCGTTTTACCACAGATATACCCAACCGGCTTTGGCACAGACCCGATGCCAAATACATCGAGTGGCTTGATCGAATGATGGAAGCCAAGGGAGATTTGTGGAGACAGATTGGAATCAGGGATGCCATTCTCCTCAGTAGGTCTTTGATTGATATGGACAAGAATCTCTTTCCTGCTGCCTCCCAATTCTGGTCAGTCACTACCAACTCTTTCCACTTCAAAGTAGGCCTGATGAGTCCTACCCTTCAGGATATTGCTTCCTTAACGGGCCTCCGTCCCCACGGGATTGAGGCCAATTATTTTTTGTCCCAAAAAACCCCCTACTTTGAATACAAAGAACCCTTGTCCTTTTCCCCTTTTATCAATCATTACGCTAGAAAGGGTCCTGTTGAGGATAGTGAACACGTTGCTTTCCTCTTGTACTGGCTAAACAAATTCATCTTTTGCGTGTCTGCCAATAGAGTGACCAAGGATTTTATTGATTTGGCCTGTGCCCTAGCTTCTGGGCAGAAGCTGGCATTAGGCCCTTTGGTCCTGGCCCACCTTTACCGAGGTATGAAGGAATTGATTAGTAACAAGTTTGTTTTCGCCCCTGGTCCACTGTGGATCATTACCCTCTGGCTATGGTCCTACTTTCCCAAATTTGCTCCGCCCATGAACAAGAGATCAGAGAATACTTGCTATGGCCTTCATTATATTGACACCCGTGGCCCTCGATTTGCATTTGGCGTTTATTTCAAATTTTTCTACCATGAACTTACGAGTATGGGAAAGAATTGGATGCCATTTGTAAGGGATACCGTACCTTGGTGGCTGAAACGAGGTGCCTCGGACCCAGGAGATGATTACGACGATCACATGGAGGTCTGGACTAGCTTCTTGATCTCCAGGGACCTTATGTACGGGATGGCTTTTACCCCTACCAACTACAAGTGCGGAGTGGAGTACTATAATGCGGCTCAATTTGCCAGGCAATTCGGCCTGTGCCAGCTTACTCCTGTACCCCCATACCAGTCCTTGAATGAGGACTTCACAGACAGGCCCGTGATCCAGCCGAGGGACTTGGAAAGAGTCAGGAATGTTCTCCCTGAAGCCCGGAAGACCTTTGCTCTTCACTCCTACGTGGAACGTACTGACAAGGGAGCGAAATTTGACAGCTGGTGGGGCAGCTATACGAAACTGCATTTTTCTGTCCCATATTTAGACATTCTTACCAATGTTTTGCCTCATCCAACCGGCGCACCTGAACCTGGTATAACTGTTCCTTTGCAACAAGCTCGTCCTTCCCTAGCCTCCAGTGTCAAAAGAAAAGGTAACATAAAGAGGTTTATGCTTTAATTTCCTTGATTCTTCACAGGTCTGGACTGATTTCTCTTCTGATTGACAGGCTCAGAAGATGATCCGAAGGAAGTGTCTGCCAATCCTCCTGCTCAAAGGCCAAAAAGGGTGAAGACCACAGCCAAAAGGCAATGGCCAAAGGTATGAACTCTTTTAATCCTCTGCTTGGTCCTTTAGGATAAGGTAATTATGCCTCTATTTTCTCTGTAGGCTTCTGAGACAGTAGTTGCTGGAAGAACACGGAGTAGTGCCAAGACAAGCTCTCCCGAAACCGATCCTTCGGGAAAGGTCTGGGCTCTCCTCAACTCTTCTATCTGCACTCTACTTGAATGTTCTACTAATTTTTCTTCCTACAGGCTACCTCCAAAGGCGAAGAAGAGCAAGCAGAATCGGCTCCTTCGAAGAAGAAGAGACTGAGAAAAAGGATTTCAACGCCAACCGATTCTGAGAACACCGTGTCTGCAACAGAGCATAATCCAATCGTAAGGATGTACTGTGACATGAAATTCCCAGCATTTTATGGCCCCGTATTACCACCAACTCCCTCTTGTTTTCAATCCCCAGGAACTCGATGACTACTTTGAGGAGGAAGTAGAAGCTGAGGAGAAGAAACTCGACCTGTCCGACCAAGAACCTGAACATGAGGCGTCATCAAGGACTCCAGAAAAGCCCAGATCTCCAATTGCCCAGTCTGCTCCATCAGTCAATCCTTCTGTTGAGCCCGAGCTTGTCAATGTGGTGGAGGAAGATGAGGATGAGGACTTGGACTCTCTGTTCAAATCTGCCCAGGATCTGTTGAAAGCAGCCACTTCTGGCACCTCCGGCAGTGGACTTGGCTCCACTTCACAATCTCAGTTCTCCTCTGAAGAAGTTTCTGAGGCCAAAACGGCTCTCAGAATGGCCTTGCTGCAAAATTTCAAAGCTGTAGCCCATCCTGCTAGGGCTTCAAATATCAAGAAGGCCATGGACGTACTAGTAAAATCCCAAGCCTTAGGGGCAGAAGAACCTGTACTCCAACGTTTCCAAAAGGAATTCCCTGACATGGTGAAGTCTCATGACTCCTCCTCCCATGAACTCAGCAAGGTACATGCCAAGATGGCAGAGCTAGAGGCGGTTGATGTGGAGCTCGCTAAGTTCAGTGTTGAATGGCTTCAACTGAAAAAAGACATGCGATTCAATGAAGCAAGCATTGTCGCTACCTCCGATGAGATTACAGATTTTAAGGCCAAGTTAGCACGAGCCGAAGGCCGCTTGGTTGACCTCCGGAAGGAAACCACGAATCTGTCCAAACAACATGACGATCTAAAAGCTGGATCAAGGAGCCAAAAGATAAAGTTGAACCTTCTGGTTGAGGAGATGCCAAATCTTTGAGGTCAGAGGGAAATGCTTGAAGCTCAGCTTGCCAGCCTTGACACCTCCTGGGAAGACCTTAAAAACAATCTTGAAGGCCGCCTGTAGGTCTTGATTTCTGACATCCCACCTCTTTTCTTTTGTTTTAGACTTGTCATAACTTTGATCTTGCTCTCTCTCTGCCTGGCCTGGAACTTTCCCTTAAATGGCCAAGGCACTAGTTTGGTTTGACGACAGGTGGCCTAAGCTTGAGGCCTTTATCAATTTTTGCATGACAGGTACCATGGCCTCTGCTTAGGCCTTGCTAACATAATTTTCTATGGCTTGTTAAATTGGATTTCACCAAAGTCTCTCATTTCCCACATAGTAGGATAATGATGCTTTAAGTATTTTCCATTTGTTAAATGTTTAAACAAACCACCATTTAAGTCCATAAGAAGATAAACATTACCTTTAAGAACTTGAGCGATTTGGTAAGGCCTTTCCCAGGTTGGAGACCACTTGCCATATCTTTGATTCTTTTCTCCCAAAGGAAAGACTGCCTTCCAAACCAAGTCCCCTTCAGTGAAGCTTTTCTTTCTTACGCGTTTGTCGTAAGATCTGGCCACCCTTCTTTTCTGGACCAACATGTGGTCAAGGGCTGCAAGCCTAACCTCGTCCAAGTCCTCAAGTTCCATCAACATGGCCTGAGTATAATCTGCAGGAGTGAGGCCATGTTGATATGCTATCCTTGCAGACTTTACTGCTACCTCCATTGGTAGGACTGGATCATGCCCATACACCAGCATATAAGGAGTCACGTTGGTGGCTTCCTTCTTTGAGGTTCTGTAGGCCCATAAGGCCTCAGAGAGTAATTCATGCCATGCCCTTGGATTATCTTCCACCATTTTCTCTATAATGTTGACTAGAGTCCTATTGGTGGACTCGGCCTGACCATTCCCTTGAGCATAATAAGGAGTGGAATTGGACACAATGATCTTTTGCTGTGCAGCAAAGTTAACCACTTGCTCTCCCATGAATATCGTTCCTCTATCCGCAACCAAATGTTCAGGCAGCCCAAACCTATGGATGATCCTTTCCTTGAGTACCTTGATTATCTCTTGTTGATCCACGGACTTTAATGGCACAGCTTCTGCCCATTTAGTAAAGTAGTCCGTGGCTACCAAGATGTAAGTATGATTTCCAGAGGAAGGAGGATAAATCTTTCCAATCACGTCAAGAGCCCAGCCCCTAAATGGCCAAGGTTTGACCACGGCATGATAATCAGCTGCGGGGACATGCTGAATTGGGCCATGAGCTTGACAGGGCTGACACCCTTTAGAAAAACGAATACAGTCCTCTAAGATGGTTGGCCAATAGTAGCCATACCTTCTGATCAACCACCTCATCTTTATCCCTGACTGATGAGCTCCACAAATTCCTTCGTGGACTTCACTCATGACCCTCATGGCTTCAGGGTGCCCTAAGCACCTTAAAAGTAGGTCATCCTCAGGGCTCTTCTTATATAACTCGTCTCCTACGAGAATATAGCTCATGGCTCTCCTCCTCACCTTCCTAGAAGCCCTAGGATGAGGCCTCTTAAGGAAAGAGATGATAGGTGTACGCCAATCATTCTCGGGTTCATCATCTAACTCGTCACCTGTGAAGTCAGAAGTAAACACTTCTAGCCCTAGACCCCTTCTCCTAACAGAAGGTAACAATCTCTTCCGGACTGTGATGATCTTGTGGATCGTCTCTAGGGCTAACTTTAGACCTGTTGAGGCCTGAGCTAAACTATTGGCTTCAGTATTCATGCTCCTTGAAACGTGCTCGACAGTTACATTGTCAAAATCTTGGATTAATTGCATTGCTGCCATGTAATAAGGAGCCAAGTCCTCGCTATAGCATTTGAACGTTCCTGCCAGGTGATTGATGACAAGGTTTGAATCCCCAATAACCTTTACATTTCTGGCCTCTAAATCCCTAAGGATCTCAAGGCCTATAACGACTGCCTCATATTCAGCTTGATTATTTGTACATGGGAAATCAAATTGAAAGGACAACTCAGTCCTCAGGCCTTGGGGAGAAATAATAATTACTCCACAGCCTAAGACCTCCTGAGTCCTTGATCCGTCAAAAAGTAGTATCCAAGGAGTGAGTGAGATTTCAAGAGCGTTTAGTCCTACATCAGACTCATCACCAATATCCACGCATGGATGATCAGCAAGGAAGTCTGCTAAGGCCTGGCCCTTCACAGCTTTTTGAGGAACATATTGGAAGCTCAATTCCATTAGAGCTAAAGACCATTTGCCAATTCGGCCTCTCATGATTGGCCGAGAAAGCAAGTACTTAACTAGGTCTGTTTTACTCATAATGTAAACCAAAACGGGAAGCATGTAGTGCCTCAATTTTATTGCTGAAAAGTACAAGGCAAGACAAATCTTTTCAATAGGAGTATATCTCCTTTCACAAGGAGTCAACAACCTACTTAAATAATAAACTGCCTGTTCCTTTCCTTGAGCGTTGTCTTGTGCTAAAAGGCCTCCAATAGAGCCTTCAGCTGCTGAGATGTAGAGTTTCAACGGCTTGTTCTTGATAGGAGGCATAAGGACTGGAGCCGTTGCTAAATAGCCTTTGATCTCATCAAAAGCCTTCTGATGGCTTGCCTCCCAAACAAAAGTGTCATGGTCTTTCAGCTTCAAGAGCGGAGAAAAGACCTGAACCTTTCCAGCTAGGTTTGAGATGAACCTTCTCGAGAAGTTGAATGAACCCAAGAGCTTCTGCAGCTCCCTCTTGGTGGTAGGAGGCTTTGCTTCCATGATTGCTTTGGCCTTGTTCTTGTCAACCTCAATCCCTCTGTTGTGGACTAAGAATCCAAGGAACTTGCCTGCGGAGACCCCGAAGGCACACTTTAAGGGGTTTACTTTCAAATCGAACTGTTGCATTCTCAAGAAAGACTTCCTTAAGTGGTCCAAATGTTCATCATAGGACTGAGACTTGACCACAATATCATCAATGTAGATCTCCATGAAGTGGCCAATGAAATCGTGAAAAATGGCGTTCATTGCTCGTTAGAACGTAGCACCTGCATTCTTTAGGCCGAAGGGCATTACGACCCACTCGAAGGTTCCTAGGGCTCCAGGACACCTAAAAGCAGTCTTAGCCGTATCGGCCTCATCGATAAAGATCTGGTTATATCCAGAATGTCCATCCATGAAGGACAAAACCTTGTGACCAGAAGCTCCATCCACCAATTGATCTACGACTGGCATCGGATACTCGTCCTTTGGGGAGGCCAAGTTCAAGTTTCTGAAGTCTACGCACACTCTGACCTTGCCGTTCTTCTTAAGGACTGGAACAATGTTAGAGAGCCAAGTAACGTACCTGGCTGTGCGTATG
Source organism: Rhododendron mucronatum var. ripense (assembly GCA_019656295.1). NCBI lineage: Eukaryota > Viridiplantae > Streptophyta > Magnoliopsida > Ericales > Ericaceae > Rhododendron > Rhododendron mucronatum. The sequence goes on from BPLT01000213.1 coordinate 209,170, forward strand.
AACCCAGCGTTGAAAAGACGTTCGATCTCATCCTTGACCTGTAGATAGACCTCATTGGACATCCTCCTTGGCGGTTGTTTGAAAGATCTGAATTCTGGTTGAATGGGAAGCTTATGCTCCACCAGGTCTCTAGACAGACCTGGAAGCTCTTCGTACGTCCAAGCAAAACAGGACTTGAACTCCTTTAAGAGCTGGATGAGCTTCTCCTTCACGTCCTTTGGCAGAAGTTGACTAATATATACAGGTTTGGGATTCTCTACATCTCCCAAATTAACTTCTTCCAAAGGATCTTGCACGTCTGCCTTTAAATCATCTAACTTGGCTGGGGCTGCTTCTAGGTCCTCCAGGCGGATTTCGTCAAGGTCTTCAACCAGGTTTTCATCCTCGTTGATGACTTCGGCCGCACAGGCCGAAAAATCTTCCTCTGGCTCTTGACTTCCCCTTAGCCTCTTCTCTAGTAAATAAGCTTCGAATTTTGACAATGTGGTTCGAAGGGCCACATGCTTTTCTGCTTCTGAAGGGCTTACTGACATTGCGAAGAAGGTTTAGACGAAGCTATAATCGGCCTGCTTGACTCCATAATCATTGGACCGATTAATTCTTGAAAAAGTGCTTTCACTTCTTCAGCTGACTTGTTATTATGAACGGGGGCTATTTTATGGCGGCCGTACTTGTCAAGGCCTGCCACCTTCATTGGACCAACCCCCTCATCATATAAGTGGGCCTCTGCATGGTTGGTAGAGGCCTTGAATGGTCTACGGTCAGCCCATGTTACCTCAACGTCGTCTTGATTCCAAAAAATAAGACATTGCTGAAGGGTTGAGGGGACCGCTAGACAGGAGTGAATCCAATCTCTCCCAAGTAGAACATTGAAGGAAGAGTGTGAATTAACAACAAAGAAAGGTGTTGTTAAGGTCTTGGATCCTATCGTCAAGTTCATGATCAAAATACCTTGGCATGCTGTCTCCTTTCCGGTGAAATCAGTCAAAACGGCATTGCATGAAACTAGGTCTTGATCAGTCTTCCCGAGCCTCTGCATCATTGACTTAGGAATGAGGTTGGCTGCTGACCCGTTATCTACCAAGATACGGTTCATTGGCATCCCATCAAGGCAACCAGCAATGTATAAAGGCTTGATGTGTTTGTTCATCGTGGGGCTTGGCCTCTCAAAAATCACACTAGCTGCACGATCCTCACTCTTCTCTTCAATCTCGTCCTTCAGCACAATCACTGAAGGCCCATTCAGTCCTACTGAGAAGGACTCGCTGAGAATTTCTGCTGTCTGCCCCATCTCTACAACATCCCCCTCCATAGCTCCTGGGGTGTTGTCCTTGGCTTCCAGTTCTGCCGGCAAGAATACGACCATATTGCACTGCATACTAGAACCCTGTCCAGGCACAAATACCTTAGCCTGTGGATTCAACTTCGACTTGCCCCCCGAGTCTGACTTCCTTGGTTGAAGAGCTGACTTTTGGAGCAAAGTGACTTGCCTTGATGAGGGCTGAATCCTGGCTTCTTCAAGCGTTCTTTCCAAGAAAGGTTGTTTCTTGGGCATAGCGGCTTGCTTTGAAGGTAGTTGGGTAACAGCCTCCTTGTATGTTTTCCCAGCTGGGAGCTGCTTCTTTGGTAAAGTCCTGGGAGGAGGCTTGATGATAGCCTCTTCCATAGTCCTTTCCGAAGGCTTGTACACTCTTCTAGCCTTAGGCTCTTCAACCATAGGCTCTTCTAGGACTTCCACCTCTTCTTCTTCTTCCGGGACATCCTCTATCATTGGATCGTCCAGTAGGTTTGTTTCTTCATCAGCTCTTCTAGCTGCCTGCCTGAATCGTTGGCGGCGCCTTTTTTGAGATCTGGACAGAGGCGGAGGTTTGGATGGAAACTTGGGATGTTCAACCCTGTGCCACTCGTTTGGAGGAGTGGCTGGAGGTTTAACAACCCTTGGCTTATCCTTAGAAGGAGCAGATATCCTCAAATTGATGAGCTCATCTTCAATTTCGACCAACCCTGGCTGAATTCGATTGAACACAGATTCCCGTACAACCCTTCTCCCTTTAGGCCTGTGATGCTCCTTAGGACTCGAATCAACCCTTCCGACAATAACGCTCTTCAAAACCGGCTTGTTAGGACTGGCATGGTGTCCCCATTCTGTACACACCAAGGAGCAGGTTGGTTTTTCTGGTTTCTTCACTCTTGAAGGTCTGGACCACCATGAGTTTTGCTTTTCGAACCTCCTGACTCGCTCAGTCCTGACATCCCCTTCATCATAAAAGGAATCCCAGAACCTGCCGGGGCTGGACTTGTACGCTGCTCTCGAAGGGGCTCCCAAACTTATCTTCGGCCTAGGGACAGCCCTAGGCATGTCTCTCATGTTGACAGAGACCATATTCGTGCTCAGCCCTGAGGGAAAGGGATTGCCATCCACTCCCATAGGCTGCTTGTCTTTCTCGGGAAACTTGAACTCCCCTCGTTCAATCTTATCCTGGATGTCATTCCTGAATACTATGCAATTATTAGTAGTATGACTCCAGGAATTGTGATACTTACAATACTCTTTGCCCTTCAGTTCTTCCGGGGTTGGAATCTTGTGACCGAAAGGCAGTTTGAGCAGCTTGTCAGCAAGGAGTTGATCGAAGATAGCTTCAGCCCTACCCACGTCAAAAGTATAAGTCCTGTTTGACTTATTGAAAGTGTTCTGGGCTGGCTGCTTTGTGGGCTCCATCTTGACAAAGGCCTTACAAACGTATGGCTTTTTGTTGATGATTTCAGCCACTGCCACGTCTGGCTCTACCTCTGCTTCTACTGCAGCCACCTCATAATTAGGGTCGCGGTAATATGTCCCTTTGGATGCTGTCTTCCTGTCCTGCTCTTCTGCCAAGAACTTTTCATAATGAGAAGCTTTGGAAGATAATTCAAACAGGTCTCTGAACTCTGTCCCATAAAACTTCTTCTTCATTTCAAAGCTCAGGCCGTTTAGTGCTATTCGCACGTATTCGGCCTCAGGAAGAACTATCTTGCACTTGAATCTAGCAGTCTTGAAACGTAGGAGATAGGACTCTACAGACTCCAGATGGGTTTGACGATAGCATGAGAGGTCTGCCAATGTCACTTCTGGTTCTACCCTGTAGAACTGCTGGTGGAACATCTCCTCTAACTGTGCCCAGGTCTGAATCGAGTTAGGTGGCAGATTTATGTACCAAGTGAAGGCTGTCCCAGTAAGAGAATTGGGAAAGAGCCTCAATTTTAGAGCATCATTGGTCCCAGCCTCTCCACATTGAACTTGAAACCTGGCAATGTGCTCTACGGTTGACTGCATGCTTTCACCATTGAAGGTATGGAATTCTGGGACTCTATAGCCCTTTGGGAAGGGTGTATTGTCCACCCCCTCGGTATGAGGCTTCCTATACATTGGCCTTCCCAAAGGTCTGAACCCGGGTCCCAACTGCTCCTGGAGTAGGTTCAAGACTTGATCCCTTCCCATGACTAGGTCTGGCTCAGGAGGCGGCTGTGGGAGCGCCTCTTATGCCTCCTGGTCCTGGACTGGACTTGCCCCCCGAGTATCAGAGCTTTGAGGAGTACGTGCAACTCCTTTGTCCTTTCCAGAGCCCTGGCCTCCTTGCGAAGGCCTTCTGTCTTTCTTGTCGGATTTGTCAGGTTTGTCTGGCTTACTCTGGTCCTCAACCAGAACAAATCTTTGATCGTTATTTGGAGGCGTCGAAGCTCCTCCAATCACGACTCCCTTCTCCTTTTGCCCCCCGAGTGCAGGGCTATTAGATGAAGTAGCGTGATAAAACATTTGAGGAGGGGGAGGAACCCCCAACAAGCCAGCCTGGTCTTGACCGTTGCCAAAGACACCAAACTGTGGAAAGCCCTGCTGCTGAGGAGCGAGCGGTAGCCTCTCTGTAAGTGTAGCAACCATTTTGTTGACTGCTATGGTCAGAGGTTCCAAGGACTGAGTGAACGATTGCGAGATTGAACTCGTAACGTTATTGGAGATCTCACGTCCCGCCATAAACATATAATTTTTGACGCTGTCGGTAGCGTCGCTAAGATCTTGGGCGCTGATCTGAGGACCAGCTTCCTCGAGTAATGGCACGTCGACTGCCACTCCCTCAGGACTTTGTGGAGGGTCCGGTTGCTGCTGTTGTTGCGGCTTCTTGACCATGATAAAACCCTTAGACGATTAGGGTCCCACCGGGCGTGCCAAAAGATGTTTGGCTACGAAAATGCTCAAGGACTGAGCGTGCGGGCGTGCCAAGACTTGTCGCGTCTAACGTAAGGACTGGGCGTCCCTTTTCTGACTTCGAATCTGTGAGGGCGATAGTGCTGCAAACCTAAGGGCTAGATTGCAGTGATGGTTCGTGGTTTTGCCTCTACGAGCGAGGACTTAATAATTTCCTAACCGTGTAGGAAAAGAAATAGCAACGTATAATAACTTTGATATATCGTAATAACAAAGTTGGGGTATAAGAGAGATATGAATAATTTTATTACGTCGTAGTAATAAAATTGGGATACAAGAGAGATGAAACTCGAACTACTTGGAGAAGTAATTGAGTAAAGGTGAGAAATGAGATAATTGCTTCACTGGGAAGACTTTGATTGCTTCGCTGGGAAGGCTTTGATTTTAAGCGTTGAGCTTGATTGGTGTGTGGACCCTTTTTTCTTCTTGTCTTCTAGTATTTATAGGCCAAGGGTCTTCGATTTTCTGCATGTAAAGGGCCTGCTGTCCTTTTCCCCGTTGCGCCATGTGTCCTTTATAACTCCCCACTAATTTAGATCATGGGGTAATGGGTAGTTAATGGAAGTTATAAGAGATCATGGGTAAATAATGCACTGGTCCAGATCTGAGCTGAATTTCTGCCTTCACCATCAGCCGACATGTATCTTGAGTACGCCTTAGATGTTGCCATGTGTATGCAAAACTACCCACTAACACATTTAGTGGAATCATGGGTGGTTATTAGAAGTTAATAATAATTTCCCATGATTTTCCTCCATCATGAGCCGTTAAAAGGTGAAAAAGGCCATTTTAAGATGATGGGCCTATTTTCTCTCCTTTCTTTTGTGGCAACTAAAACCTCCAGCCATTTGACCCAGTCAAATGGCTTTCACCAGCCAACAATATATCTCTTCCTTTCCACTTTTCATGGGCCACATGGGTAATGGGTATTTAATTAAATTAAATGGCCCATTAATATGTTTAACCCACAAAAATACTTATCAGGCTTAAATAAATCATGGGCCGGCTGAATTCTTTTTATAAATAGGCCCACGACTCTTCGATCTTAGCCCAAATTCAACTAAAATTACTTGGGCCCAGTTAACATGGGTTTGGCCCAATATTTTTGCTCCAACGCATCTCCATTTTGGGCCCAATTTAATTAAAAGATAATTAAATGGCCTTCCAACGCTTGGCCAGGACTGGGTGCCAAAAACGGGTGTAAACACATACACATCAGATTTCCTCGTTACTTGACCAGTGATTAAATATTCTGGATCCAATATCCTCGCGTTGCTTTGACTTTTGTGCTAACATGGGTTGTTGTTTGGCTTGTAATGCATTTACATATCCCAAAATCAGAAACCTTCGCTGCCCAATTCTCGTCCAACAAAATGTTTGTGCTCTTCAGGTCTTGGTGTATAATAAGTTGTTTGGTACCAGTATGAAGATAGTCGAGTGCTTGTGTGGCACCAAGGCAAATGTTGAGCCTTTGAGCCCATGTTAGATGAGATATACTTTTACCATATTCTTCTCTGCTTGATTTGTAAAGATGACTGGCGAGAGTCCCACGAGCTATGTATTCGTAAACAGGAATCATCTCTTGATTCTCGTTGCCATAGCCGATGAGCGAAACGAGATTAGTATGATGGAACTTTGAAAGCAATTTTACCTCTGTCCAAAATTCTTCAGCACCTTGGTTGGACTGGGCATTCAACCTCTTTATGGCAACCATCGTAGCACCATGGTCGATGGACCCCTTATATACCTTGCCAAATCCCCTGATCCCGATAACTAATGCATCATCAAAATTGTTGGTCGCTATTTGTACCTCGTCCAGTGAAAAGCGACGACAAGTGCCTTCTGATTGAATCACATCAGCGTCGATTGGATTCTGACTCTTTGAAATGGGTAACCAATTGGACGAGGCTCCGGGCAGAGCATGTTCTGGAGAGGGTAACAAGTCAGAAAACTCAGTAACATTGGCGGCAAGCCCAACTGGCTGGGCCTTCTTCAAAACTCTGGTTCTTTAGAGATGACATGTTCCGGAGAATATTTTTGGAACACTGGCAGTGACAAGGGGCATGGCTATGATGCTCCCAGGTGGTTTTGAGAGCATCATATTCCCAATGAATTACAGCCCTTAGATGCCCACGTGATTTTGGGAGCATCATACTCCCAATGAATTACAACCCATAGATGAAAAATAGATAAATTATAACCCTTGGATTAAAACCAAAAACTAAAAGTAGGGTAGTTTGTTAAAAAAACAAGGTGGTTTTGAACAAAAAAAACAAAGGATTAATTACCACAGAAACAAACAACACTTACCATCGTATAAAGCAAAACTTACCACACAAACAGGCAATACTTTCAACAACCGGTTGGTCAGGTAACAAGTTACTATTAATTTTAAAAAAAGTACCCTATTTTTTGGCGAAAAAATTTGGAGATTTTAGGGATATATATATTCACACCACTTTAAGTTATATACACCATATATTTTGCCTCTTTACTAAGAATTGGGTAGTGAAAAACCTAAGAAATGGTGTTCAATTATAAATCTAGTTTAAAATTTTAATTTGTAATTAGAAGAATTATCTACGAACAAAAAATTTGACAAATATTTTCCATAATTTCTAAATAACATTATAAATGCATTTAATTTATTTATTTTTAAATGCCCATTTATTAAAGATATATTTAAGTAATTTACTTTTAAATATTATGAAAATTTATATTATAGATATATTTACTTTTAAGTAACTTACTTTTAAATAACCATTATATATATATATATGCATATTTTTTTTAATAGTACCTACCACATTAAATTTTATTTGGATCACCTCGTATTATTTTTATGATAAATTAAATAAAAGCATTTATATTAATAAAATTACTTTTAAAAAAGGATCAAATAAATGAGATATTTAATTTACTGGTTCATTAGTGGTTACTGTTACATTAGTCAAGTGATCAATGTTAACCACAAAGACTGTTTACGACTTCATTTGCCAAATGATCAATATTAACCATTTTTGAAATTTGCTAATTGTATAATTTGAAAGATTAAAATATATAAGTCTGTGGTTAATCAATTAAACAAAGTAGTCAATCTACTTTAGCCAATTGTATTAATATTTGCTAATTACTATCAATCAACTTCATTGTTAACTACTACATCTGCCAAATATGATTTTAATCAATTCAAATCGTTTGATCAATTTGTTTAACATATAACTAGATTAATCAATTACAAATAAATCAATTCTCATTGATTGATCGCTGCCAAGTATATTGGTATCAACACTATTAGTTGTTAGATTTGTAAATTATATCATACTGATCAATATAAACTATATTAATGAAATTGAATAGCCCAAGTTCATTAAATACTACCATAAATTCAATTAAGAATCCTACAAAATTATTGAATAGCTATTAAGGAAAAATATACTATTACATATGGTATGGCAAGCAAAACTATATTACCTACGGAGAGTACCTACCATTTCCATAATCATACTTACCTCAAATACAAAATTTTTTACTAAATTCTGGATATTCTTACCACAAATATGGAGAACTTATTCTCCAGATACTTCCTAATACAGTTTTCATTCGTAATAAAAATACCACAAAAAGTGGTATGGATGGCCTTAAGAAATTGTAAGTATAAGTATAAAAATGAAAAAAACCGTATGGAACTTCTTCTTAAATTGTAAAAACCGTATGGAAACTTCAATGGGTTCTTGTGAAACACTTATTCGAGATTCTTCAAATTATGATCTTTCGATAAGTTGGTATGAGGTAATTATCACAACTAAATTCAGTTTGTTCTTCAAAAAAACTTACTTGGTGAACTTCATCAACTTGTTATGGAGCTTTTTCTTAAATCTCCATTTTTTTTGGACAAGAGAAGAGATGAATGAAAGCTAGAGGAGTTAGAGTGGATAAGTTTGCAGGGTTTAAGGTAAGCATGGAGAAACCCAGTACCATTAATGTCATAATTGGTGGTAGGTAAATAAGGCAATTGGCAAAACGTGAATCAGTTTGTGTGGTAAAATTGTTTTAAGCATATAGTCATTTTGCCCTTATTTTATGGTAAGTATTGTCAACCACGTGGTAAGTTTTATCAACGAATATTTGTCCATAGTAAAAATTTAGTTTTTGTGGTATCTCTAGCCTTATACTTTGGTAAGTAAGTTTTATTCTATAGTGTGACAGTAATGATGGGTATGTATACATTTATGTATATCTTCATTAATGTCATATTACCTACCACATTAAATTTTATTTGGATCTATTATATTACTTTTATGATATATTAAATAAAAGCATTTATATTCATAAAATTACTTTTAAAAAAAGATCAAATAAATTAGATAGTTCAATTTACTGGTTCACTAGTGGTTACTCCTACGTTAGCCAAGTGATCAATGTTAACCTCAAAAACTGTTACTTCTTCATTTGCTAAATGATCAATGTTAACTATCAAATAACCATTTTTAAAATTTGCTAATTGTGTAATTTGAAGGATTGAAATAGATAAGTCTGTGGTTAAGTAATTAAACAAATTAGTCAGCCTATTTTAGCTAATTATATTAATTTTCACTAATCACTATCAATCAACATCATTGTTAACTACCACATCTGCCAAATATGATCTTAATCGAGTCAAATAATTTGATCAATTGGCTGAACATATAACTAGATCAATCAATTACAAATGAATCAATTCTCATTGATTGATTGCTGTCAAGTATATTAGTATCAACACTATTAGTTGTTAGATTTGCAAAATATACCATATTGATCACTCTAAACTACATTAATGAAATTGAATACCCTAATTTCATTATATACTATCAGAAATTCAATTGAGAATCCTACAAAATTATTCAATAGCTATTAAACAAAAATATATTTATCGTTCAATTTTGTTATAACAATCAACTTGTAGCGTTAATTTTATAATATATATTAACTAAATTTGTAAGCTATCAAAATATTCATAAATATCTTGTTTTTTCCATAATATTTAAAACTAAGTTACTTAAATATATCAATAATAAATGATTATTTGAAAATTAAATAATTAAATACATTTATAACGTTATTTGGAAATTATGAAAAATATTTTTCAAATTTTTATACTTTCATAACAAATTAAAATTTTAAACTAGAGTTATAAATGAACACCATTTTTTAGATAATTCTTCTATTATATAAATTCCTAAAATCTACATATTTTCCCGTCAAAAAATCGGGTACTCTTTTTTTTTTAACTTAATGATAACTTGTTACCTGACCAACCGATTGTAGTGAATGTTATCTGTTTGTGTGGTAAGTGTTATGTTATACAACGGTAAGTGTTGCTGTAGTCAATTTATAAGTGTTGCTTGTTCTGTGGTAAGTAATCTTCCAGTTTTTTTTTTTGCCAAAGTTCACAAAAACCATCTCGGTTTTAACAAAACCACTCAACTTTTGATTTTTAGTTTTGATCAAAGGTCTGTGATTTGACTATTTTCAATCCAATGGTCCATATTCATTGGGAGTATGATGCTCCCATAACACTTGGGAAGGCATCATAGAAGTTTCGGGTTGTGTGTGTAGTGTGTGTGTGTCGGGTGTGGGGGGGGGGGGGGGGGGGGGGGGGGACAAGACATTCCTGGTGGGTAGGTCGGACGACTTGTGTCTTTGTGTGTGGTGTCAGAACTGAGAAAGGGAATGAGAGAAAACACATGGTAATGGTTGAAGCCAAGTGAACCTCTAGGAAATTACTGAGAATATGTTTAACTCCAAAAAGTGGCCCCCTACTCCACACGGTTTGCGTGTCTAGAACCCGAGAAAATTGATAAGAGATTGTGGGCATAAATCAAATTTGGCTGCAGGACAATTTTCACCACGTGTATCAACCTCCGGAGTAATAGAGGGAAGAAATCAATTTCCTGGCAGGCCAATTTTGGCATGATTTTCCAATTGGGTCCCTGGGTGTGAGAGGCTCCAGTGCAATGGACAGGGGCATTTGCGTCTTTTTTGTCTGTTTTGTGGTGGGGACCGGACACTGTTTGGCGAATTTCCAATTACTAATTTGGGTTTTCTGACTTTTCTACAATTTCGTTTGTGTCCCCAATAAAGCTGCACTATTTTGTCTTTATACGTCCGGTATTTTAAGTTTTGTCTGGGATTGATTTTGTCTTTCTACCTACTCATCTCAGGGTCGTTCGATGCTGGGACACTGAAAGGGAGACAGAGCCCTGTTCCTTGGCGATGAAAGGTATAATAATCGTTTACTATTCAAATATATATATATATATATATATATATATGCATCTATAAAAAGTGTGGTTTCATAGATTTGTAGATCTAAAACTTCAAATCCCCACAGGGGTTTGCCCTATTTCGGTGCCCTAATGAGACTTCGTTTTCTTTTAGTGATGTGAAACCTGTAATTCTTTTAGAGTTTTGAAGTGATTTTGTTTAGATGTGTTCGTGTATTATAAGTGGAGAAATGTTTTGATGTGTTTTTTTCATCAGTTCTGTGTTTGCTAATTCTGTTTTCTTTGCATCTGTTTTATCAGTTCTGTGTTTGTTTGATAATTCTGTTTTGTGTGGATTCACGATTGGGTCTCATTTTTTTTGTTCGTATCATTTCGATGGCGAGGTACAAACACCTTCTCATTCTTATGCTTGTCTGAAGATAGTGAGTGATCTTTTAATTGATTGAATTATTTTGCACAATTACAAATAATGTGATTTTTGCACTTATAGATTCATGGTTCTTTCTGAACCATTTGTAAGGTTTACAGTAAGGAAGAAGATGACCATTTCAATACCCATGGTAGAGTCTATTCAATTCTTGATGCAAATGGGAATGCAGAGGATGTAGCCTTCTCAGAAAGTAGGGGAACATGCCATCTTGAATACAATACAAAAAGAAAGAAAAGAAGAAGGAGTTTCATTCATAAATATGCCGGAGTCAAGATGTTTTATCCTTGGGTTATGTCATGGAGTGGAATTATAATTTCCAGCTGAGTGCATGGTTGGATGACATTGTGTACCATCATTTGTCCGGTACAACGAGGAAGGTATTAGCAGAGTCTATTTTATTATGCATTCGTTTACTGATGCTATGCATGCATTGTATTGGGTTCCATTCTTGTGTGGTTGTTTACATCTTAGTTTTGCATTTTCTTAGGAGGCGTTTGGATCACGATAATATCTTAATAGAGAAATTGTTTGGATCACGAAATTTTATTGTACAATGCGTTTGGACCAGGATAATATCTTAATAGAGAATCATTCCACTAGGAGGATCCTGCAACTAACACACTATGCGTTATCCATGTCTTAATAGAGGAATTGTTTGACTGACAATCAAGTTCCTGGCCTAGCCATTTGTTATCCAAATTTCTGTTTTCTTTCCAATCGATAGGGAATCAATGGGAAAATCGTATTGTAAACTTGCTGGAATGTGTGTGTGAAAGGTGGAGTTTGGTTCATTGCCGTATTTCAGGACTTCTTTGGAAACAAACAATGAAGTGGATGAAGTATGGAAGAAGATTAACAAAATGGACTTTATTAACCTTCAAAGTAGAAGAACAATCAATCAAGATGATTGCGTGAACAATTACAAGTTAATTTTACTCCTAGAAAAGAAAAGATAAAGGCCTGATTGGCATTGTTTGTGTGTCTTTACAATGAGGCCTAAAAAGGCTATTTATAGAAAACAAAGATATGCAGGAAATAACTTCCTAACTTCCCCCTACTCTTCATTCTCCTTTGCTTCCACTTGTCCAAATAACTTCCCATTAACAACAAAGTGTGTAGGACAATGACAAGTGTCTTTTTAACTCCCAAGTGTGTAGGACAATGCCATGTGTCCTTTCAACCTCCAAGTAAATAGAGATACGCTAAATGTCCTGCATATGTTATTAAAATACAAATACCAATACTAATAAAAATAAGTTGCATTCCCATAATCGCCATCTTTCGGCCGATCATCGACGGGCGGTGAATATATGGTCCAAACACCATTCTCAGTTAAAGGACTTGATATTATCTATTCTAGGTTTTCTCTGTGCACCCATTGCCGCCCTAAAGGCTTGGCTGAGTCTTATGCTTTGTGTCATTTAGTAGTTGCAATTGTCTTCTAGCTTGATCCTAGATTAGTTTGTTGTTATCTTTGCAGGCTTTGTGCTATTGGACTCGACAATAGTATAACAGAGTAGCAAAAGAACATGAAAACTTGCCAAAGAAAATGGTTACTTCCCTTAAACTACTGTCATTCATAAACCAAACAAGTTACTATGTGGCCAGGCAATTACACTCGTCGATTTTTTCTCTCTTTATATTTGGGTTTGACGGAGATATTTAAAAAATGCGTATGTGTTGTTTAATGCGCTACTTATGAAAAGAAGACACTGCTAGAGTGTATTTACTTGATTTGATCATCACATCTCCTACACCAACTTCTTGTTTCTTGTGTCATGTTAGATGATTTTACATGGAAGTTGGTTGATGAATTGTAATTTTTTATATGTTAGTTTTCTTATATGCTATGGCACCAAATTGTTCTATTTGTTTCTGTGCTGGCAGATAGTGCTTCCAACTGTTGTAATGCTCATGTTAATTGCTGCAAGGACCCAAGTTGATACACAACTTCATCCAGCACAGCCGTACCCCGTATGTATCTATTGCCGTATTTCCAGAGTCCATGTTGTTGATTTTTTTTTTTTCCTTCAGATTTCTTAAGCAGTTGTTTCTTTAATGATAAAGTTAATGAGAGAAATTCAAACTTTCCTGCTTGTCTTTGGTCGATGTCTATGAAGGCTTTTGTTCTTTGGCCCAGAAATTGATATGTATATATGTATATTGCATTCGCTTTGTCCCAGAATGTTATTATGTCATATTCATTTTTTTAAGGGGACATGAATTTATTGCACTGTAACTTAAATTAGAAGGTATTGATTTCTGATATCTCCCCTTTGTCCCCTCATATAAATTATTCATGACCATTTGTAAGAGAGAACTGTGCAAAAGTAAAGGAGTTTTGTGCTTTGACTTTTCAAAGTGGATATGCATTTCGGGACGTCCGAAGTTGCAGAACTAGGATGTAAGAGATTTCCATTGAATTTTTTTCCTGAGTTTTGCTAGGCCACCAAATTAAGGATTTGGGTGAAAGAAAAGGATAGAAGAAGAATATTAACGCCAGGAAAACTTTTGTTTGTACAAAAAAAATTCAACCTTTCTTGGCGTTTATAACGCCGGGAAAACTTTTGTTCATAAAAAAAAGAGTAATTCCTGCATTCTAGTTCCTTTTAGTGGTAACATCAAGCCTCTTGAACATTCATGCACTCTCATCCTCAGTAATTGTCTTCTCATCAATGGACGAAATAAAAGATTTTGCTGAAAATTTGTCTTCACCATTGTGAACCATCTAGTACAAACAAAGTAACGATTAAACTAAGGAATCTTTTACAAAATTGCTTAAACATAAAATGCAAACTTCAAGAAAGGAAATTACAACAGAAAAATGGGTAAGTAGCACCTTCAATATGTCAGGATCATTCCATGGGCCCTTGTATATCTGCACGCATACATCCACCTTTGTCTGCAAAAGTGCATGTACCACCCAGAAAGTTTGGTAGCTCACTGATACATATCATGGTAGAAAAAAGGTGGGGTAAGGACCAACATTAATGTGTTTAACAGCCAAGCCATGCATTGTTATGTTATGTGTTAAGAATAGCAAAAAATTGACTGAAGGCATAAAGCATTGCGGGTTTTACAATCACATGCATCCAGCCTAGGCTTGGCATAAGCAAACCAAGATCAGTGGTTATATCATGCCTACTAACTCTGACGTTACAGCCTTTCGCCATCTACAATAAACCTTGTGTAATTTCCCTCATAAGTTAAAAGGGTGGCTGTAACAACCCACAAAATTTGAACGTCTACACAATTTGCTAGTCTCAAACAATAGCAGGCTGCGTTACCCGAGAAAACAGAACCAAATGAAAGGCAGGAGAATCCAAATCATTTGCACCACTGCACCAAGAATGCACGAATTTGACACAATGAAAAAGATATTGGTAAAAGATTACCATCCAAAACAACAATAAAAAGCAACATCTTATAAGTGATGGCACTCTTGTTGGGATGATGGCACTCTTGTTGGGCCTAATTCACTCACTTAGTCACTTTTCCCACAATATTACCCGGAACAAGGAGAACAAGTACAAGAGAAATGCTATCAAATGCATAAAGACTCTTGGAGTCAATTAGATGCATATTGTGGCAATTGTGAAACCACTCCCAACAGATCAAATCACAGTTTCAATCACAACACCACAAATTCAACATACAATTTAAGCAGTTATGCAAAAAAAGCACACAAACGCTAGAATGAATAGCATAGAAATGCTGAAAAACGAATTCGAAAATAATCCAAATGATTGAATCGGAGAGAGAGAAGCAATAACAATAAAACCTCTTGTTCATGTCGATGTCAGCTTCTTGCAAGCAATGTTGGTGAAACGGCAGCCGATACCCTTAATGGAGGTCAAGGCAAACATGATCTTCTGTTTTCCATCAACATTGGTATTCTGCACACGGAGAATGTGCTGTAACTCTTGTGGTGCCAAACAGAGGAAGCCGCAAAAAACCCCAGACGGAGTGTTTATAAAATGAGGAAATATATAGTACTACTACTTGGCAAATGCGTGTTGTGTTGTATATTTACAGATTTTTCCTTATAGTATTGACTTTTTCTTCAATTTAGTCCCTTTAAAAACAAAAACTAAAAACAGTCCCAGATTTGCATGATATCATACCAGATTAGCATGCATTTGCTTCAAGGCCTTGCAGAACGTAGTCCCAAGTAATTCTAGTCCTCTAGCGCCAACCCACCCTGCCATAGGGGTGCCAAACGATGCAGAACAGAGTCTGCAAAAGCCCACCCTGCCAAAAGGAAAATGGTACCATAGGGTCAAGAAAGATGAAGACGTATAGAAACCATTCCCAGCATATGAAAGAACTATGGTACGGATTTCCTCAAAAAAATTCAAACTCTAATTCCACTGCTAACCAAGCATATTATCCAAATGAGAATGCAACTTAAACGAGGATACGTTACGTGAAATCTCCAAGAAAGTACTCTTTCTAGGTCATAAAAGTTCATAACTACTACCAACTTTAGTACTAGATAACCCACTCTGACATAAGATAACAAAAACTATAACTAAAGAAGAAAAGGAGTTCCGAGATTGATACAACTTCGGAGGGGTCCAAAGCTGGATACGTAAGCACCCTAATAGCCACAAATCTGTCCACAATAGGTGGAAATATGAGAGAGAGAGAGAGAGAGAGAGAGAGAGAGAGAGAGAGAAGGGAGGGGGGAGAGTGTGTGTGTGTGTGTGTGTGTGTGTGTTTGAGTCTTGGACACTCAAACAAGCAACCTTTAGCCCATAAGCCTATTACTTATTTGAAAACTCATTTCTAGTCTTCCTAAATACAATCTAGCCTATCATTTGGTTCTTTCTTGCAAGCAACCTTTCCCTAAGACAAGACAAGCCTTAAAACCCTTCATAATTATCTAAGGTATGGCCTAAATTGGAAATGACAAGTGAGGAAGGCTTGCCATGCTTGAAATGACACGACTATGGAGCAAAAAAGTGAGAGAAAAAGGGAGAGAGGGAGGCCGGCCATGGGGAGAGAGGGGGAGCCAAATTTTGCTATAAATAGTACCCCCCCCCCCCCCCCCCCATTCACCATTCAACTCACACCTTCATCCTCCAACTTCTCTATCTAGAAAATCTAGTGTTCTTACTTTGTTTTTGCTTGTTCTTGAAGTTCTTCCTCAGTTCTTCAAGAAACTCATCCTAGGCCGCCACTAAACCGCCACTCGACCACCCTTTCGATCCAAAAGTTTTACTAATAGTAGTCAAGATCAAGTTTCGAGAGAAACCTTTCTCTTTTGAAGCTATCGGAAGTTACCGTAAAAAGTCACTCCGTCCGATCGTCAACTCATTCCCATAGCTGCCCTACCACCAAGAAGAACGGTATAATATCTCTAATTACTTATTCTAAGTATACGTAAAGTTTTCCGTATCCGTTAAACTCTAGTTATATTGTATGATGCTTGTATATTTGAAATGCATGAGAACTTGAAAGATGTTTTTCTTGAAATAATGAAAAGGAAGGGGAGTATGCTGAGCATATCGACTTTATTTTTCGAAAAAACATGTGTTGTTTTGAACTTCCCTAAAGGAAAGAAAGAACGGACTTTCGAAATATAGACTTGATTAATTGCATTCATAGTTTGATCTTTAAGATGGTTATAAGAATGCATACATGTATTTTTTTTGCATTACTTGTGGTTGTGTGATAAAGCATAAGTGGTCTCCACTCCAAAGGCGTCCGTACATGTGGCTTTATACTTTAAGTCATAAATTTGAACTTGATAGATAATATGGAGTTGGATGATCTTACTAGTTTAGTTTTAAGATTACGATGTATGATTTATGATTACTTATGTGAAAAGTCCTACCGCGGAGTCTTTGCATGAATACGAGACACAGAAATTGAGTAGGTAGAAACATGGCACCTAGGGTGTGTTAAAGACAGAAACCGCAATGTGGCCGGATTTGGTAGCCCATTGTGTGTATGGAAACCCACGGTGTGGCCGAACTTGGTAGCCCATCACATGGAATTACGAAAACTACAACGTGGCCGAACTTGGTAACCCGTTGTGTGAATGAAAACTCGCGATGTAGCTGGATTTGGTAGCCCATCGTGTGAATTGCGAAAACCGCAATGTGGTCGGACTTGGTAGCCCATTGTGAAGATTGCTAATGGGGCCGGACATGGTAGCCTCATTGGTAATATGGCTTGGTTATTTGCGGAGAGCAGCCAATGCAAAATTTTGTGTGCCAATGGAAACCCGGGACGGCGGAACCATTGTGAGAATACTCGGGAGACCGGAATGACGAAACCGAGGTTGGGTGTGTTACAAACAATTTTGAAAATGTTGATTTGGGAAAAGAAAGGGGAAAATGGTGATACAGTCTACGACAAGTCGCGTAGGAGAGACACAGAAAATCATGAACACAAACGTTAGTTGAATAGTGAATGTGGATGTGTCATTGTTAACCATTTGATCAAATATGCAGGCAACTATGTGGAAAACGTTAATTTTGCGACCTATTGTTTGTAAGTTAAGCGTTAGTGGGAATAGATTATTCTATTGAGCTTTCGTAGCTCATGGTGTTACCTTTGGTGACCTTGGCATATTATATGGGTGGCGACGCTGGTATAATGTGTCAGATCTTATAGATGAATAGGGCGAACTCTTCACCTTGGAAGCATTCGGAGCCGAGAAGCTGGCTAGGATGGAGAAACAGGCGGAACAGTAGATAGGAACCTTAGATTCCCCTTTCATGTTTTAATAAAAGTATTATGTTGAGAGTTATGATGTAATAATAAGCCAGACTCTGTTTAATTTTTCAATAAAATTGTCTATTTAACGTTCCCAAAAATCGGGGCGTTACAAAGATGATATCTTGTTAATTTTAATTTTTTAATTTAATTTTCTATTTATTATTTATTTTAAAAAGTTTTCAATAAAAATGACTTCACAACCTTACGAACCATGTTATTAACGCCCGGATAAATTAATTTTTTTTGACTCTTTATACTCCTAAGATAAAATCTTGTTAACCTCAACATATTTTACGTATGAAATTATTTATTATCTAATTATTTTACTTTCAGTAATATCTTTATTTAAATTAACCCCGCGGCCCTCCTGACTCGAATTTTGATAGTCGATCACGTTGCGTAGGACCGTAGTACTCCTATTAAGGTCATGTTAATTATTTTAATATGTTTATCTATTTAATGTATTTAATTTAGTTATTAATCAATCCAAATTCATAAAAATAAGCCTAGACTTACTAGTAATTGTACAAAATTATTTTTCTTGATTTATAAAGATTTCCGCTAATAAATTTAACTTCTTAGCCATACAAGATTAAGGGCACCGGCCAATCCATAAAAAATTACGTGATTTCTACGATTGTTATTTATTTCAATTATCACTTTGATTATTTGTATATTGTTCAAATTCTTGATTTATATACTAGAATGGACCCTAGAGACATTGGACGATATGTGAATAGAATTCACCTAGACGTTACTAAGTAATGGATAAATTGGAAAGTTTTAAGATGTTAAAGATGGCCTACAGGCGGGTTTTGAGATGTGAATTGAGATGAGTACTAATGGAGGCCCAGTCTCCAAATTGGCGGGAAGTCTAGTAATGATTTGAAACTGGCGGGAGTCCAGTGATGATTAAGATAGGCGAATCCTAGTTTTGTCATCGCATGATAAACTTTTCCTTTGTTTGTATTTATTAGGATGCACGCTTGGTATATAACTTAGGTGTATCTACGATAGCAAAAGGAAGTGATCTCATGGGACAGAGCATGACTAGCGGTTGTGGAGGAAGGATCATGCAGTTGAAATCTTAGATCACATGTCAGGCTAATGGATAGTAATAAATCGGTTATGTGTGAAATTTCTGTTTAATTCTTCTGCATCGATGTTGTATTATTTGCTTGTTAGCTGTAAAGTAAGAGGGGTAGTTAAGTTGGATTATTCTACTGGGTGATTTATCACTCACAAATATGTCTGTTTCCTGGTAAATCGGTTGCTTCGGCGATCAATTTGCCAGAGGGTCCAGGATTCAATGAAGGAGCAGTTGGACATAGCAGGAATACCAAGGGCGGAGTTCGAGTATACTTGGGATATGTATCAAGACTCTTGAGTTTTTTCAATAAAATTTTATTATTTAATGCCTCTAAAATTTATCTGAAAAATCGGGGTGTTATAATTCAGAATTTCATAATTATAAGAATCATAACTCCAAGTCTGAGTTTGAACTTCTGCCTTATGATGCACCCCCTGAAGATCAAACTCAGGTGAAAAATACATCTTATCTTCATGAAAACCACATCCAATGTAATATGCATGACTTTTGTGGGAGGATGATAACATCGATATCCCTTCTGATGAGATGCATACCCTAAGAAAACACACCACAATGCTCTAGGCTCTAATTTACTCCGTTGATGTTTTTGAAGGTGGACAAACACTACACAGCCAAAAACACGAGGTTGTAAATTAGGGACAGTGAGAGCGTTGGTAACATCTTGTAGAGCTTGAAATGGTGTCTGAAATTTAACAGTGCTGGATGGAACACGATTAATGAGGTATGTAGCTGAGGAAAGGGCATCTCCCCAATATGACACAGGCATATGAGCTTCAATCAAGGAAGCACGAACAACCTCCAACAAATGTCGATTTTTTCTTTCTGCCATCCCATTTTGCTGGGGTGTGGAAGTACACGTGGTTTGATGAACAATACCCTATGTAGTCAAATAATGTTGAAGTTCAGACTTCATATATTCTCCACCATTATCACTACGAAGAACTTGAACCTGTGCTTTGTATTGAGTCTGAATCATGGCATGGAATTTTAGAAACAACAAATTCACCTCCTTTTTTGACTTCATTAAGCATACCCAAGTCATCCTAGTGCAATCATCAATAAATGTGACAAACCAACGTGATCCATTCATGGTAGTAATCAGAGATGGACCACAAATATCAGAATGAATAAGCATAAAAGGAACGAAACTTTTATTTAAAGTTACTGGGAAGGACACACGATGGCTTTTCGCAAGTTCACAGATTTCACAACGGAAAACAGAAATATCAACTTTTGAAAATAAACTATGAAACAACTTCTTCAAATAACCAAATGAGACATTGTCCCAAACGTCGATGCCATAACCAAATTTCAGATTTTTTCTTCTCCCCTTGAAAACTATCCACTGCCAATGCCTTGCGCAACTTGTCTGAACTCGTTGACACAAGATCCAGGTAGTACAGCTTCCCTCGCCTAACACCATAACCAATCGTTTGCCTTGTTCGGATGTCCTTAAAAACACAGAAATCATGCCAAAAAATCACAACACAGTGTAATGTCAAGGTTATTTGAGCAACTGACAATAAATTATATTCCAAGGATGGGACAACTAGAACAGACTCTAAGTTTAAAGTATCTGTAAGAGACAGAGCCCTTTCTCTAATAACTGGAGCGGAGGCACCATTAGCAGTGGACACACATTTCTGGGAAGATTGTCTTAAAGATGAAATTTGTCTAGAATCAAATGTCATATGATCTGTCGCTCCTGAATCAATTATCCATGTATTATTCAAAACAGGTACAAACATATTTAAAACCTTACCAATATTGTTACCTGCCATTGCAATCAATGCAGTGGCACATTTGGCAAAATTATCTCCATCTACCTTTCCCTCCGTAAGTGCAGCTGCCGCATTACCACCAGGTCCTCTTTTCTTTGAATCACGGCTGTGATCCCACCATTCTGGGTACCCAACAAGCTCATAACAACGCTCTTTTGTGAACCAATTTGATCGCAATGTGTACATTTGTATGATTGTTTCGTAGTACCCCGGGAGCGAGCATTCGAGCGCGATTGATCTTGGGGAAAAGTCTGTTGGAGATGAGGTTGCTCCCGTAGTTTCAAGTTCGGCAGCCACCATGACTGAGGAATCTATATTTTCTGATTCCACGTTCAAAGTGGCACAACGAACAACCTCACGTCGGATTAGCGCATAGCACTCTTCCAAACCTGGGAAAGAGTCCTTGCGAAAGGACTTCTCCCCGAACCTGTTCAAATTCCTCATCCAATCCGGCAAGGAAAATGTGTACCCATTGCCGTTGGATAGATTTCTTATATGCTGCAATATCATTAGTATTCTCCATAATCACTCTATCACGGTGATCCAATTCACTAAAAATCTCGCATAACTCTCCATAATATACGGAAAGGAGTTTTCCCCCTTGTTTCGCAGTAAAAGCCTTTTGATTCAAGGAGTATACCTGGAATTCATCGCTGCCATGGTGGAAAGCAATTGATAGGGCAACCCAAATTTCACGGGCGGTGGATACGCATAAATAGCGCTTCATGATTTCTGGGGTCATGGATATCAACAACCACCTCTTCACTTTTTGATTTTAAGAATACCATTTTCCATACCCAGCATCGGATTCAGCCGGTTGCTGGGTTTTTCCTTCAATATAGGAGAGTTTCTCCCTTTCAGCAATATGCATCTCCATCATTTGGGACCAGACATCGTAGTTTGATTCGGTAAGAACGATTCCAGCATTGAAAGGCGCTTCAGCTTGAACAAACAACGGAGCTTTTTTCGATCCGGATGATTCGATCTTCTCACCCATGATGTCAAATATCTTGTTTTCAAGATTCCTTGATTATATGGATGAAAAAATTGTGTTCGGCTTTGATACCATGTGAATTGGGAGAAAAACTCAACTTCTTTATATCTCATTCATTTACACAGTATATATACAACCCTAATAGAATAAGACAAACTAATTACAAGCAAGACCCTTTAACTAAGAGCTAATTACAAAATAAGGTCAACACATATAGCCTAAGAAATTCAGCCAAATTATTTTATGATTGTGTACAAATCCCAGACACTGAAGTGCAGAAATATTAGGTCGGGTGATTGGACCCTATTACAATTTCTACTCTGAGGATGACGAGTATCACAACGAGGATATATCACTCCATGGTCGAATCAAATCTGAAATAAGATAGCTCTGTCCACTGATTGTGAACTCGCTTTCAACAGAGATGACGTTGTTGTAGGATCGGGGGACATCGGCCATATGAGTTAAGGAATTTTCCCAAGCCTCTTGCATTTGCAATGAAGATTGGAGGCCAAGCAACACATTGGCCATAGAAGGGCGTCTGATGCCCTCTTTAACCACACAACTTAGTGCTATATTGACATATTGCCTCAAACATTCAGGAGCTATTTTGCCGATTAGGTATCGATCAATGACCTCGTCGATAGTTCCTCTTTTGATGCGTGAGCGGAACCAATCAAGTAACAAAACCTCATATGTGTTTCGGTTGGAATAAAAAAGGGCCTTAGCGCACAATACTTCCAACAACATGACACCGAAAGCATACACGTCAGTTTTCTTTGTCACTTTACGATTGTGCTGGTACTCAAGGTCCAAATATCCAAGCGTGCCACACATAGCTGTTTCCACACCCTCGGTTGCCATGCTAGTGGGAATCGGTACGGAATGTTCAAAAGCGGCAACTTTCGCGACCCATTTATGATCCAAAAGTACGTTTGATGGTTTTATGTCACAGTGGACGAGTTGTTGCTCTACATTCATATGGAGGTATTCGAGACCTCGTGCAGTGTCGATGCAAATCTCAAGCCGCTTTTTCCAAAGAAGTGGATCATTATCGGTTTTGTGAAGATGCCTTTTCAATGTCCCGTTTACCATATAATCGTACACGAGGATCAACTCACCATTTTCATTACAAAATCCCATCAAAGAGGCTATGTTAGGGTGACGGGTAAGAGAGTGTACCCGAATCTCCGCATTATATTCTTTCATCCACCGTCTCGAATTGAACCTTTTGATAGCAACCACTGGACTTCCCCCCACCTCATATCCCTTGTACAATCTAAACCTACTGCACTTGTCTTGGCTTATCATAAGACCCTTATTGAAATTATTTGTGGCAGCACGAATCCCAGCTAACGAGAAACGAGGGTATACCCTTCTTTGGGACTTGAAAATTGGTGATGGAAATGACTGCTTCGGCAGTCCTCCACCGTTGTTTGAACTGTTCCCCTTCCCTTCTTTCAAACAGAGATTCATACCCTGAAACGCCATTGCGATTGTTCCCCATATTCTTCCCTTACGCTCATGCAATGCCAATGCATTCTGAAGGATCTCCACAACTTCAGACATTCGAGGCCTTTCCTTTGGTTTAGTACGTAAACAATTGTTTGCAAGTTTGGCAAAGCACATAAGACTTGGTGGTGTTGTTTCTCCTTTCAGAGAGGGATCAATGATTCGCTCAAGCTTCCCGTTTTCGATATGCTTTTTTGCCCAAAGAACTAGACTAATTTCCTCCTCCTTGAGTCTATCATCTAGCGGTGGCCGGCCACACAGGACTTCCAACAGCACCACGCCAAAGGCATACACATCAGCTTTCCTGGTTACCCGATTAGTGTAGATATAATCTGGATACCAATATCCTCTTGTTGCTTTGACTTTTGTGCTAACATGGGTTGTTGTTTGGCTTGTAATCAATTTACATATCCCGAAATCAGAAACCTTTGCTACCCAATTCTCATCTAACAAAATATTTGTGGTTTTCACATCTCGGTGTATGATATGTTGTTTGGTACCATTATGAAGATAGTCGAGCCCTTGTGCAGCACCAAGGCAAATTTTGAGCCTATGAGGCCATAATAGATGATATGTACTTTTACCTCTTTCTTCTTTACGTGATTTGTAAAGATGACTGGCAAGAGTACCATTAGCTATGTATTTGTAAACAAGAATCATTTCAGGTTTCTCGTAGCAATAGCCAATGAGTGGAACGAGATTAGTATGACGAAACTTTGAAAGCAACTTTACCTCTGTCCAAAATTCTTCAGCACCTTGGTTGGACTCGGCGTTCAACCGCTTTATGGCAACAACGGTCCTTGTAGCACCATCTTTAATGTGGCTTTTATAGACCTTACCGAATCCCCCTTCTCCAACAAGGAATGTATCATCAAAGTTGCCAGTTGCTATTCTTATTGCATCAAGTGAAAAGCATTGACAAGTTCCCTCCACTTGAATCACACCTCCCTCGATTGGACTCTCCCTCTCTACAGAGTGAGAATAGGCTCCCCCTTGATCAAAGAGAATTGGAGGCGGCAAGACGTGCACAATCTCATCCAATCCAGTGGACGAGACTCCCGCTTGATCAAAGGGATTTGGACACGGCCAGGCATGCGCAATCTCATCCAATCCAGTGGACGAGAGTACTCCTGCTTCAGCCAAGGGATTCAGAGGCGACAAGGCATGCACAATCTCACCAAATCCTGTGGACGAGACTCCTGCTTGATCAAAGGGATTTGGAGACGGCAAGGCATGCGCAATCTCACCCCATCCAGTGGACGAGACTCCAGCTTGATCAAAGGGATTTGGAGACGGCAAGGGATGTGAAATCTCATCCGATCCAACAGAAGCAAAGGGTTTCAGAGACGACAAGGCATGCGGAATCTCACCCATATTTCTTAGGAGGTGAATTTCATGACTCGAATCTGCGCCATTAGAAACGTTAATGGCAAGCGGGTCTTGTGCGAAATTCTTCATCTCTAAATCTGAACTGGTCCGAAGAATGTCTAATTAAAAAAAACACTAGACAATGAGCGATGAGTGAGAGATATTGGTCATGAAACTGCGTAGATGATATCGACGGAGATTACTACTAGAACAGGCCGGACATGAGGATGTGGTCAACTTCAAGTGGCCCCCACCGTGCGGATGCAATCCTTTTAAAAGCTTGATAAAGTGACCTATGACTTGAGAAAATTATCGTCTGTGGCACTTGGTAAAAAAAAATTACCCTCAAATTAAAATCCGAAAATGCTATAGCCCGCTGTCGATGTTGTTTTGTTGCCCATATCAAGGACTTGCCGTGCCAACATCCTTCTTCGTTACCTCGCTATTCTAAACAATTCAGTGGAAGAAGTTAGTGATCCAACAAATTATAATCCCGTGCATCAAATTTGTAATTAAACAATCAATGTGAAATCATAAGAAAATTAATCCGACAATGTAAACAAACTAACTTTCTAGTTAAACAGGACCACTTGTGGTTATGTATAATACATTGGCTCTAATTGATACATTCATAAAAAATTCATATGAACTCAAATACAAACTACTATTAAACAACGAGTAATTATTCAAAACCCGTGATGCTCCGAACTATTTCAAAACCCCATATTTATGTGAGTTACATATACTTAGTCGTTGACCCTATGAGAATGTGTTGTTGTGGCGGTGCTTCGGGACTAATGAATAATTTCACTTGAATAAAAAACCTTTAATTTTGTTTGATCTTTGCCAGCTAGGGTCCAGTCTGTTTTCAAAATTTCTAACTTGTTTGGTCAATTATAGAGCATTTTACGGGCCGGTTCAATCTATTGGTCCTCATTCCCTCCGACTCCCGCCATATTTCTTAAATACCCCTTAATCCTCCTAGGTACGTAAGAACCTTGGCATATAGTTGTGAAAACTCAACTGATAAGGGGGTGTTTCCACTAATGAAAATTTTGTAGAAAAATTTGTGTTATTAAAAAGTTGTTAGGTGTTTCCGGTAATGAATAAGTTCTTCAAAATTTTCAATTTGTTTCTGGTAATAAATGTCAAGATCCATGACTTTTTTTCTTCAGAAGATTGTGTTGATTAGTCCTTTTGCGGGCCAATTACACTTCAATCTCAAATTACTACTGCAAACCATTGCAATTAAGCCAGGGCATATGTACACTTAGTATAAGATAGACTATCCCCTGTATGAATCGTGTTCTGAAAGGCAATTTAGGTTACAATTGTTGGGTATCTAGATTCAGTCCAGTTTGCATGTTTTTTGCTATTCAGGGCTTGACATAGACAGATGTATTACGTTAATTGATGAGTAAACCCAATGTTACAAATACTTGTTATAATGCAGCCAATGTAACTTGTACTTCATTCCTTATTCGATACATGGGGAAAATTAAAGTGAGCCATGTATTTAGTCAACTACACAATTGGGGAAAACCGGAAAATCCCCGTCTTGCGTTTTCTGTTTCTTTTCAGAATTTATTGGTCCTTATCCCCTTCGACTGCCGCCTTATTTCTTAAATATACCTCTAAAGATTCAACATACTTTTATACCAATAATACCCCTTAGTCCTCCTCGGCAAGAACCTCAGCATATAGTTGTGAAAACTCAGCTGATAAGCAATGAGTTCATAATCTCAAGTCGCTTTTTCCGAAGAAGAGGATCCCCATCGGTTTTGAATGGAGATCATGACTTTCCAACACCACACCAAATATCACTTTTACCGGCGGTAAAAAAACTGCCGTTAAAAGCTATTTTTACCGGCATTTGTAAAATCGCCGGGAATAACTACCTAAAACGGTGGTTTTTAAAAGAATGCCATTTTCACAAACTTTTTCCTGCAGTTTTTTAAAATATCGCAGGAAAAAATAGAATATACAGGTTTTTTTAATACCTGCGGTTTATTACCGCCACTTATAATAATACCAACCCGTATAATATATATATTAGTCCCTCCGTCCCAAATTGTTTGTCCGGTCTGCAAAACGGGAACTCAAAAATATTGCATTTCTCTCAAGAAAAATTCATTTTTTTTCATAAATTAAAAGAACTCATCGATATCTAGTAAATTGTTAAAAACAAAAATTTTAATTTTTCTTGCAAAAATTATATTATTTTTACTTATTTGTTTTACAAACCGGACAAACATTATGGGACGGAGGGAGTATTATTTACCCTACATGACGCAATATGCGAGTCAGCCCAGTTGGTAGCACGCGCTATAGGATCTTAAGGTTCCGGGTTCGATTCCTGGGAAAACAAAAAAATTAACCACCGATTTTATTTCGCCGGCGGTTTAATTTTTACCTCCGTTTTTAGTATTGCCGGCGGTTTTCTAATGCCGCTTTTGTTTTTCCGACAATAGTTTTCCCGGCGGTTTATTTTCAGCGGTTTTGAGTATTACCTGCGGTTTTGGGACTATTAACGGCAATTTCTCAAGCCGCGAAAGCTAAAATTTGGTGTAGTGCAACGTCCCATTGACTATGCAATCGTACACAAGGATCAACTCATGCTCCACAGTACAAAATCCTATCAAAGAGAGTATGTTAGGGTGACGGGTCAGAGATTGTACCCGAATCTCCGCACTAACTAGTTTGGTCAAGTTTTCTTCTCTCAATCGGTAGGTACCGTTTGATCCCAACCCCACTAGTTCCCCCCACCATACATCCCTTGTACAAGCTAAACCCATTGTCTTGGACGATCAAAAAACCGTTATTGAAATCGTTCGTTGCAGCACGAATCTCAGCAAGCGAGAAACGGAGGTATTCGAGTTTGGTAATTAAGGTCGTCTGGAATAGTCAACCCACGACTGGGGACAATTATTGTCTGTGGGACTTTGTCAGAACAATATCCTAAAATTAGAATCCGGAAATCCTATCGTGCACTGTTGATGTTGTTTTGTTGCCCATATTAAAGGACTTGCCGCGCCAACTTCTTTCTTCCTTGCCTCGCTATTCTAACAATTCAGTGGAAGAATTTAGCTAGGGATCCAAGAAATTATACTCCCGTGCATCAAATTTGTAATTGACCAATCAATGTGAAATCATAAGAAAATTAATTCTACAATGTAAACAAAATAACTTTGGAATTGAACAATCGATGTGACTGCTACAAATTGCATTTCCCCTTCTACCTCAGATAGCTATACCACTGGTAGAATTTTAGTATAACCTCGTTGAATATAGTACACTGGTTCTAATTAATACTTTCATAAAAAGATTCATGCGTGTACTCAACTACAAACAATTGAATAACGAATAATTATTCAGTAGTACAGAAGCACCATATGAGCACAAGAACTATTTCAAAACCACATGTAGCTGTCATATTTAGAATCCATGGGTCTACCAGTTTTATACAGACTGGAAACCAATCGAACAAACCAAACCTTAAATGTATCCACAATTGCAAAATGCAAATTGCAAGAAAGTTATGGACACAATCATAGAAAAAACCAAGATTAAAAAATAATAATAATAACTTGCAACTAGCACAAAGACTTTGGGACTACTGAAAATTTGCCCGATTGTAAGTTTGAGGCTCTAAGATTAGCTTGAGGTGTGTGTTATCTGGTTTGGATAATCCAGTTAATTACTTACAGAAATAGAAACCTCAATTGTTTCCTGGGACTTAATCTCAAAGGCACAACTTTAGCATCGTTGTGGATTTTCTACCTAACAATGTTTAACACATCATACTAAATTACGTAACATTTTTCAAATACTACCCTTCATTGGTATCCGTGCGCTGTCGTCCCCGTAACATCAACCACTTTATAGAGCCGGAAATGGAATTATGATGTTTCATAACTGGTTGTCTTCTTTTCCACATCGGTTGAGGAGGATACTAAAAACCTTCCACCCCAGTCTTCATCGTAGCATAAAACTTCTCAGCATGCTTTCAATTCAGAGCACCTATGTTTAGCTTATTAGCTCTCATTACCGATGCCGAAAAATTGAGCATTTGAAACAGATCCTATAGTACTATGATGGTAAAATAAAATCCTGACATCTGAGAGTAAGAATACTTTTATTGAAAATGGATATTGTCATTCCAAAGTGCAGTCCTGGAATAGCAGGTACACAACTCAAAGGGCAACTTAACACCCCTAACGGAGGTTGGGGAAGGGAAGACAAACTCTTGTGCTAGTAGAAAAATATAGTGCGAAAAAAACAGTAATCGTTTTTATTAATTTCTGAAAATTTACAATTGAACAGAATATTACATGACTTGGAATTACAGAATATGAAACATAAACAGTAAGTAGGGAACAAGAGACCTGTTTTATACAACGATGCCCTTAAGACAAATTCGCTGCCTTACCGTGCTGGAGGTTTGTTGGTGTTTGTCTTCCAAGATTGACTCGGTTACCACTCAACCGCAGGAGTACCAGCGTAGACTGCCTGTCGAACGAATTTGTATCTGTACTCTCTCTCTTTCTCGAAAGGAAGAACAATATTGAAAGATGGAGATGTTCTCTGAATTTTTGGTGTCTTGAAACAAAGGGAGAGGCTCTCTTTATAGAATACGAGAATTAAATAGGGAGAGTCTATCCATTCAGTAGAGTGAATTCAATATTCATATTGAACATAGGGAATTGAATTCGGGAATTGAATTTTTGAAAAAAACTGCTGCAATTATTAATCCAGCAATTGAGTCCATAATGAAATCGTGGGTTTAATTCTTGGCATTCTAGCCAGTATTAATCAGCTGCGCACAACTGATTCTGTAACTGGACCATCCAAACACAAATAATTCAGACCCAATAAAGCGTAATCAATTCCAAACCAATCTAGACTAGATCATAGACCACAGACCTCGAACCACAAGTAGGTCGCGGGCCCACGAATCCTGAGTCCAGGCCCCAACCCAGGTCTCATTTAGATGTTTGGCAAGGACGAGCGTGCATGTCCCTTGGTTTTTTCAATTCCCATAATCAGACAATTCTCAGTACTTCCAACAACGTTACCCGAATGAGTATAGGACATCCTCCTGATATATGGAGTAGTGCATAAGAGTTGATCTAAGCAGGCCTACGTTGATATTGGGCTTAGTTCTTATGTAGGGAAACATAACTTTTGGGGGAAATTACAGCCCAGGACTCCTTGGTAGCCCAAATTACCGGTAAGGATGAGGCCCATTCTAAAATTTACTGCCAAGGACGGGTGAAATAATCTACCAAAAATACCCCGTTCTGTCCTCTACTCCGTCTCCCTCCCCGGTTCTTTCCTTTCGTCTGCGTCATCTCTCTCTCTCTCTCTCTCTCTCTCTCTCTCTCTCTCAATCGCGTAACAGAACCTTCGATGGCAGCTAAACTCAATACGAGCTTCGCGTAATAGAAAACCTAGTCTTTAGATTTATCAATACTTCGCAAAATACCCTACGAAATCCAATCAATCTCACTTCATTTGTCATTGAGGTCCTCGCCGTTCAACTGGTGGTAAGCTCCCATGACATTTTGAGTTCATTCGTACGATTGTGAAGAATACGATGTATACATTTTGAGTTCGTTCCTCACCTTTCAGGGTTTTATTCATCAACAAAGAGAAGAGCGAGCAAAAATTCATCGTGACTGTCACAATGGCGAGAAGGAAAAGTATGTATAAGTGTCTTTAACTTCAGTTTTTATTTTCAGTAGTAATAATCTTAAATTCTTTCTTAATTTTTGTGGATGGTTGTTGTAATGAACACGATGTATACACTGGCTTAATTTTTGTCTCCTCTGGTTTGGCTACTAATTCTAGATGATTATTACTACTATGTAGTATTGCACATTTTGGAAGACAAATCAAAGCCCCCAATCCCCCTTTCAGTTACTGATTTGGCTAGAATACTTTGTATTGCTCATTTGTCTAGAATACTGTGTAGATTTTGTGTCAATTAGCTTATTGTCCATTTGTCTAAGGTTTGCTACAGGTTCTGGGTAATTCCAGTTACTGATAACCCATTTTGCAAATTTGAATGATTATATGAACATGTGAAATATCATAACGCCACACATGCTTCTTTTTCTTGTTATTGGGATAGCCTGCTCTCTGAGTTTTGTTTTGTCATTGTAACTTGCATATTGGTTGTGCTATACAAGGTTGCTTATTACAGGAATATTGCATGTTGTTTGAATCTTGCTCATTTGTCCATCTTACTCTGGATATTGATTAGTTGCCTATTTGCTCAGATAGTGCATTTCATGTTTGTTTTGTCTTGGATTTTCTGACCAATTTTGTGTGTTCTTTTGAAACTATGTAGTGCTGGCAAATAGACTTGAACACGGATATCAGGAAAGCTCAAATAATGAGACTCAAACCCCAACACCAGTGATTCTTCCAGAAACTGAGGTGAATGAGGAAAGAGCTGCATTGATTACTGTTAGAGCAAGAGGGCATACACAAAGGCAGTACGATCTTAGAGATAGATTAGCAACAAACATGCAAGAATCCCGATCACAACCAGTGGATGGAAAAAAGAAAAGAAAAATGGATACAAAAGAGGTTGAAGATCAAACAGAGGTAGAACACACACAACCAGAACAAACACAGCCAGCGGGCTCTAACCGGCACAATTTGCAGTCTATATGCAGGCTACTCAAGGATACCAAATTGAATGACCGACATATAGCATCCCTTAAGAGAACGCCGTTTTGGTTATTGTTTGAAGCTATCATGAATAGGAAGTTGTTAAGTGATAATTGTACAAAGTATGATGAAGTCGTTCTAAGAATTATCCAGTCATATGAAGAAGAGAGTAGAAGCTGAAGCTAAAGCTGACAAAGGAGCATGTGAAGCTCATTTTTGGTATTTCTTGTGGAGAAGTTGAGATGATGGAACAAATGTAAAGAAAGAAAGTGTTGCATTAGCCAAGAGGCTTAAAATAAAATAGCCAAGGTTATCAGCACCAGCTATGAAGCAAAAGATTAAAGAACTGACAAGTAGTGAGAAGGAACAAGATGTGGAGGATGTTGTGAGATTACTGTGTCTATACCTTTGTGTAACCCTATTTTTCTTCAACCAAGGAACTACGGTCAATTGGTCATATGTACAACACGTGGAAGATCTTGAAAAAGTGAAACAATATGACTAGGCAGAAGCTATCAGAAAGTATCTACTTCTGTCAGTTCACAACAATCACAAAGAACTCAAAGGCCTTAAAGGATCTACTGTGCTACTGCTGGTAATAAAAGTATAACTCTACACAAATGATTTGATTTAAAATGACGTTACTTGTGTTATTGATTTTGAAATTTTTTTCTGGCAAAATTGGCTTTGCGAGTACACAAAACTCATAGAAGTAAAAAACCCGAATGCAATTCCAAGAGTGGTGAAATGGAAAATTTCAGATCTTCAGAAGAGTCTCAAGGATTTTGAACAATTGACTCAGCTTCCCGGTGATAAAGTAATAATGTCTCTTCTTCTTTTTTCTTTTGATGTATGACGCTATATCTTTTCTTGTGTGTTAAATTATAGGAGGGTTGTGTGTGTGTGTGTTAAATTATAATAATAAAGTAGTAGTAGTAGTTGATTACTAACTACTAAGCGCTAAGGAAACAGCACAAAATATACAAGTGGGCATATTTCACCCAATTTACATATGCACTATAAACTATTTAGTTTGAGTAAACCTTCTAGGTACTTCGAATGGCTGATCAATGAGTTTGACGAAATGATTCATTTGAGCAAAACATAGGAAGAGAGAGGATTGTGATGTTGATCAATGAGTTCGATGAAATGTACAGACTGTTGATTGTTGTATTTTCTGTTTGAGTAGGTAAATCATACCGAGGTACAAGAAATGGCTGAAGAAAGAAAGATCTTTGATGAAATTTATGAAGATCATGGGGATAAACAAGGTCAAGTTTCTGAAGATCACCAGGGTGAACAAGTAGGAACAAAGGTTGTTGATGATGGACAAACGATTGGTGTCATGCAGCAAGTTGAAGTTTGTGGAGAGGGAGAGGGACGAAACGATGAAGTCCAAATTTCTGGAGATCGCAGGGGTCAACAAGGTGCAACGAAGCTTGTTGATGATGAACAAGAACAGGTTGAACCAATGATTGGGGTCGTGCATGGTAGGGAGCAAGTTGGAGTTTGTGGACAAGAAGAGGGAGAAAAGGGTGGAGTCCAAGTTTCAGAAGATGACGAGGGTGAACAAGTCCAAGTTTCAGAAAAAGTATGGGGACTAGATGACTTCGACAATCCAATCTGCAGACCATTTGAAACTGAAGATAATTTGTTTGCAACGGATTCAGGGTCAACATTAGTGCGGATACATGGGGTAAAATGTCGTCACCAAACACAACGCCTAATGCATCCTTAAATATGATCTGTGGAACAATAGCAGAGCAAAGCAAAAAAGACGCAAATGGTCTTATTGATGAACTGAAGAACAAAATTGAGAAGTTGGAGAAAGAGAAGCAGAATATAAAGATTGAAATTATCAAAAACCAAGCACAGAATGAGAAGCTCTACAATCTCAAAAGGAAGAAAATGGAATGTTGAAGCAAAGAAACCAAGCTGTTGAAAAACAAGTTGCTGAACTACAAAAAATGAACGA
Organism: Rhododendron mucronatum var. ripense; assembly: GCA_019656295.1. Lineage (NCBI taxonomy): Eukaryota > Viridiplantae > Streptophyta > Magnoliopsida > Ericales > Ericaceae > Rhododendron > Rhododendron mucronatum. The sequence goes on from BPLT01000213.1 coordinate 242,254, forward strand.
CAACTTACAAAATGGAAACAAGATGTTACTAAAAGAAAAGGAGGACTTGGAGGTGAAAGTGAAGGACTTGGAGGCGAAAGTTCAAGATTTTGAAATTCATCAGTTAACCCAAGAATATTCAATGGAAACTAAGAGAGAAGTGCACCAAATGACGCAGCAAGTAACATTTGAAAAAATCGCAAGGCTGGAGAAAGAGAAGAATGACATGGAGGACGTATTGGCATGTATTGCAATTCACAAAATAACACAAGAAGCAGCAAAGCAAAAGAAGAAGCTGAATGAACAATGCTCTCCGCGGTCAATGTTTAAAAGAGTCATAGCAAGGGATGATAGAAAGAAGAACTACTCTGAGGACTACGTTTATGGACAAGTGAAGAGAAAGAGTCCACAAGTAAATCCTATCGATGTAGACGACAGTCCAAACTATAAGCAACAACAAAAGGGGAATAAGAAGAAGTTAAAAGTTAATACCGAAGTAGATACTATCGATGTAGACATTCTCCGGAGTATGAGCAACAGGAAAAGGGGAAAAAGAAGAAGCTGAAGAAATTGAAGGTTAATTCTGAAGTGGCAAAACTCATTCGTCTGGAAACTTGGAAGAAAATCGAACAACTTTGGAAGACAGGAGAACACGGGTAAGATATACTCTCAACTATATCCATTAGTTATAAAGTTTACGATTGTTAACATAATTTGAAAATCAATTTGCAATTTACAGTACTGTAGTAATGGAATCACCACGGGACAACCTTCATGTTGAACTTCTTGACATAGAAAACCTCTTGTTTGAGGATCCAATATCAAATCGGGTAATTCCCATACTATCTAGTTGTGTTTTAAATAATTCAATATCAATATCAAACCCGCTGTTTGCAGACTATAATTGTAGGACTGTATTCAAACAGAACTTAGAGAGCTAATCATGTTTTCACTAGTACAAAACAGTGTATAGATGCATACACGTTGCTCCTCATGCGCCAACACATTGAAACACAACCGACATTTGATTTGAATACTCAACCACGAAAGCCATACATCTTCATTAGCTGCTTCAGGATAAGAAACTAGCATTAACTTGTATTTTTCATAAACAAGTTAACTTTGATTTGTTCAAAATAAAAATAAAAAATTTTGATTTGTTTTTGTCTGTAAATAGGACATAATTGAGAAAAAAAAGCAAGAGCAACTGAGGAGAACGCTTCACAATCTAATGCGACAAGCTGCATCGGCAAGATTCTTGCTCTTTCCAATACTAACTTCTTTCCACTGGACGTTGATCGTTCTTGGCAAAGACTATGGAAAGTGGAAGTTGTATAACCCTCTGTTGCGCAAACATGGAAAAAACGATGAATACTGCATTAAAACAAAGAAATTGGTAAGCTGGCCTGGATGTTGTTGTATTTAATATATGTAGTTTTGTCAAAGCTCTTACATTGTTTGTTTCCTTCTCCACAGAGAGTAGCCATTGCAGCATATATCAATGCAGACAAAAAACAAGTGGCGAAAATGCTTATGAGTGAAATAGTGGAGATAAAGAAGGACTCACCGCAACAAACAACTGGAAGGTAAGTACTGTAAAGTTTTTGTAATAGTCTTTGTCACCTATGGTGTACATTCTCTGGTACTTACTATCTTGTGCTTCGTAGTAAATCTTGTGCAACTGAGGTGAAAATTTAGATTTATTTTTTCCTGGTTGATAGGTAAAGCATTATACCATTTTATCTTGCAGTGTTGATTGTGGCATTGTTGTAATGTCAATCATGAGGAAGTACATTGAGAATGAAAGTCAAACCAGTGCAATGACAAGACACGAGTGTAGGCAGATCAAGGCAAATCTTATAGACTTATTCCTCAACCAAGAAGTCTATATGGCTGGTGTTACCTCGGTCTGAATATGCATTTCCAATTTCTGTGGAAGGTTTGAAGTGCAATCTTGATGGGATCAAAAGAGTAAAGGTTTAATTGTGATACAAATGGGATATTTCCAGGTTGGGGTGTTCCTTTGTTGGTTTGCGTGTCTTGTCTGTTGGTTTGTCTCTATGTCGTGTCCTTGCTCAGTGTCTATCTTTGTTGGAGGGCTAAGAGTTTTCTCTTGGCTTGCTACTGATTCATCTCTTATTTTTTGGAGGGCTAACAGATTTGAGCTTAGCATCGGCTAGAATTTTTGCTTTTTACTCCTAGATGTTGTTGTCAGAGAAAAGGTCTTGGTTGGAATTTTCGACTCCATTTTTGGAGGGCTAAGAGTGTTTCTTGGCTTGTCAATGATTTAAATCTTATATCTAACAATTTTGAAGGATATTTTCTTTCTTCGGTGTAGCAGTTTGATACAGTTATGAATGATGATTTTTTTTTGTTAAATTTGTGTGTAGACTGCAAACTTACTGTCTAAAATTACTGCAAATTTGCAAAAGTGTCCTGATTTGCAGTAAAAGTGCAAATTTGCAGGCAAAATTCAAAGGGCCATAGTTTGCAGTTTTAGACTGCAAACTTGCCGTCCAGATTATATTTGGTGTTGGTGTTCATTTAACAATTTGTAGTTTAAAACTGCAAATTTGCAAAAATTGTATTAATTTACAGTCTAAAAAGTTTAAATTTTCAGTCTAAATTCAAAAGTGTCATAGTTTGCAGTCTTAAAGTGCAAATTTACAGTCCAAATTATCCTTGGTCTTAGTGTTCATTTAACAATTTGCAATTTTAAAGTGCAAATTTGCAAAATTGGATTTATTTACAGGCTAAAACTGCAAAGTGTATTAATTTGACATCTAAACGTGCAAAGTGTATTAATCTGCCGTCTAAAAGTGAAAATTTGCAGTATAAAAGTGGAAATTTGCAGTCTAAAAGTGCAAATTTGTAAAACTGTATTCATTTGCAGTCTAAAAGTGAAAATTTGCAGTCTAAATTAAATTTGCAGATTGAAAGTACAAATTTGTAAAAAGTTTATTAATTTGCAGTCTAAAAGTGAAAATTTGCAGTCTAAAAGTGCAATTTTGTAAAACTGTATTCATTTGCAGTCTAAAAGTGAAAATTTGCAGTCTAAATTAAATTTGCAGATTGAAAATACAAATTGGCAAAAAGTTTATTTATTTGCAGTCTAAAAGTGCAAATTTGCATTCTAAAAGTGTAAAATCTGCAGTCTAAATCCGAAAGTACAATTGAATTCCTGATACATTGAAGGCATGATCAAGTGTGATACATCGCTTTCTTTCGTAACTGCAAATTTTTATAAAGTTTATTTCCTAATCGGTTTGACAAGTTGCGAAAGTACATTAATTTGCAGTCTAAATTAGAGCAAATTTGCAAAAATTGTAGTAATTTACAGTCTAAAAAATTTAAATTTGCAGTCTAAATTCAAAAGTGCCATAGTTTGCAGCCTAAAACTGTAAATTTGCAGTCCAAAATATCAATGGTGTTAGTGTTCATTTAACAATTTGCAGTTTAAAAGCGCAAATCTGCAGTATAAATTCAAAAGTATCCTAGTCTGCAGTATAAAACTACAAATTTGCAGTCCAAATGCTCCTTGGCGTTGGTGTTGATTTAACAATTTGCAGTCTAAAAATACAAATTTACAGTCTAAATTCAAAAAGTGTCCAAGTTTGCAGTCGAAAAGTATAAATTTGCAGTCTAAATTTGAAAGTGCCCAAGTTTGCATTTCTAAAATTTCAAATTTGCAGTATAAATTATCCTTCGCGTTGGTGCTCATTTTATAGTTTGCATTTCTAAAATTTCAAATTTGCAGTCTAAATTATCCTTGACGTTGGTGCTCATTTAATAATTTGCAGTCTAAATGGGCAAATTTGCAGTACAAATTATCCTTGCCGTTGGTGTTCATTTAACAATTTGCAGTCTAAAAGTGAAAATTTGCAGTCTAAATCCGAAAGTGCCCGAGTTTGCATTTCTAAAATTGCAAATTTGCTGTTAAATTATCCTTGACATTGGTGCTCATTTAATAATTTACAGTCTAAATGTGCAAATTTGCGGTCCAAATTCTCCTTGGTGTTGGTGTTCATTTAACAATTTGCAGTCTAAATTCAAAAGTGTCATAGTTTACAGTCTAAAACTGCAAATTTGTAGTCCAAATTCTCCTTGGCGTTGGTGTTCATTTAACAATTCGCAATCAAAATGCACAAAGTGCTAAAACCCGAAATACTAAACTGTAAAGCAAAAAATGCATAAACCCTACGCACTAAATTTGACACATTAACAAAGCTTAAATGCACATCATAAGCACCACAACCAATAATTGGCGTTGGGCGGGTTGAAACGGGTCATGGGTCAAATATGGGCGGGTCGAATGTGGGTCAAAAAGTAAACGGGTTGAAATGGGTCGGGTCGAATATGGGTCAAGCCAAACCCAAACCCGCCCGACCCGACCCGGGTTTTTTTTTTTTTTTTGTGGGGGGTTTTGTTTGTTTGCTTGTTTCCCTTCTCCTCTCTTCTCCCCCTTCTCTAATTTGTCTCAATAAGGAAATTTAGAAAAGTAAAATTTTATGATTAAAACTCAACTTTTTTTTGAATAAAAATGAAGCAATTAGAGGCTAAATTTTTTTTGAAAAATCAGGTTTTTACTTTTTTTTTTTTCTATTTCCAAACAGTAACGTAACTTGGACGATATGTAGTAAAGCCTATTTTGGCCTAATAAGCCAAATTGCCTTTTTTTTTTTTTTTGTTCTTATTCAAATTTTTTCGCTTTTGTTAATTTGTCGTTATTTTTTTGTGGATTATTGCTTCGTTATGACTAAAGAAATCTAAAAAGTAAAAGATTAAGATCGAACCCAATTTTTTTAAATAAAGACCAAAATAAGCCAAATACGCAGCTTTGTTTTAGTTGGTCCACCTGCCAGTGAGCGACTTGATTAGTTGCCCAAAAAATTAGTTGAGGGTGCATGAAAGTCGGTCTAACATACACTAAAAAAGACGAACATAAGCCAAAAAGACAGAATATTTACGCCAAATGAAACAATACTCCGTATGAAACATAGTCCCATAATTTTTTGAATAAAAATGAACATAAGCCAAAAGACAAAAATTTTGAGTTATTTTTGCCATTATTTAAAATAATTCTGAATTTTTTATCATAACTTTTTATTTTTCGAGTCCTCTTAACAAGACGACTCAAAAAATCACAAAAATTTAATGTAAAATTAATAAATGCAATTTTTTTTTTTTTTTTGTCTTTCATTAGGGAATGCGAAAGAATAACTGAATAAGTGTGTATGCCTGTATGATTTGTAAAAGTTTTGCTGGTGGTTCCATTTCGTTGGCCCAAAAAAAAAAAAAGTTTGGCTAGTAAAAGTGTGGACCCCATTTTCTAAGAAAATTTGAAAATTCCTTTCCTGTATATATAAGAAATAAAAGACCGAGAGGGAGAGTACAGCAAATGCATTTCCTTTTCGTTCGTGGGCTGTATACGTGAAAAGTTTACATACAAGATGAATTCCCTTTGGGTTTTAGTTTCAACCCATATTGAACCCATTTTTAACCCACCTAAACCCATGTAAATATGGGTTAATATGGGTTCAACCCATATCAACCCATTATGTAATATGGGCGGATTGGGTTGGGTTATAAGTGGGCGGATTGGGCGGGTCAAAGAAATATGGGTTAGGATTGCCACCTCTACATATATGGGTGCAATTAATCCACGAAAAGAAACAAAAATAGAAGTTACCTTGTAAGATTCCGGAAGTTGATCGATGAGTTTCCTCCGCTAAAAAGTCAACTTGCCTCACTCTTTTTCCGTCAATGCTTCGATAACCTCTAGAGAGAGAGAGAGATGAAATGCATAGAGGAGGATGAAATGACTAAATCTGAACCATATATGGATGCAATTAATTGACGAAAAGAAACAAAATAGAAGTTACCTTGTAAGATTTCCGAAAGTTAATCGATGAGTTTCCCCCCTAAAAAGTCAACTTGCCTCACTCTTTTAAATTTTTTTTTTCCTTTCCTTCTTTTTCCCCTTTCTTCCTCCGGTATGGATTGAATATGAGTCCACTTTGTGAATGCTTCAAAAAGCAACACAGATAACAGACAGCAATGAGCCGAGTCGAAGGCCGAGTTGGCTTGAAAATGTCAAAATTCGTAAAAAATATATACTCCTATATACTAGTAGTAAATAAGGTTAACCTCAAAGAATCCTAATCAATTTTTCCATCAAAATTTTGAACGGGTGTTGGAATTAGTAAACGTATGATCTAATCTCTCTTCTCTTTTAAAAAAGCGGGATATGAGTGTAGCTAGATTGGCCGCACTACACGTGTCGAGCGGGGGTGACTTTTTTCGTGTTTCTATTAATTTGTTTTTTGAATTTGATTGTTTTGCGTCAAACTGTTGTGATTTATTGATTTGTCTCGTTGGAAGGAATCGAAAAAATAAAAAATAATGAATCCGCAATGGTTCTTAGAGTTACAGGCCGAGGTTGTATTTGAAAATCTGGTAAATAAAGCAAAAAGAAGAAAAAAAAAATTGGATGGCAGGGGAGAAATAGCCAAGTATAGCACTACATCTAATCCTCGTTACGGCCCATGCCCATCAGGACTAACAAATTGGATTTCAAGAGTAAAACAACTCTTGTGCAAAAAGGGTCTTTTAATTCAAACTCATATTGAACTCATTTTCAATCCATCTAAACCCATGTAAATATGAGTTTATATGGGTTGAATCCATATTAACCTATTATGTAATATGGACGAATTGAGTTGGGTTATAAATGAGCGAATTTGATGGATTAAAAAAATATGGATTGAGATCGTCACCTCTATTAAAAGATAACAAAAATTCAAGAGATTAAATCCGTTTAGTTTATTTTATTGACATAGGCCTAGTGGGCTTCATATGCAGCTTAATTCCTCAATACTACTTTAACAATTTGACATTCAGATTACTATATTACTCCAGGAGGTGATTTTTGTGACTCAAATCCGCACCACTAGAAAATTTAATGGCAAGCTGTACTTCTTGTGCAAAATTTTCCATCTCTAAATCTGAAATGGTCCGGAGAATCTCAAACCGTGTTGATGATATTGATGGAGATAAGTAAAACAGGACATGGGGATGTGGTCAACTTCAAGTGGCCCCCACCGTGTGGTATGCCACCTTATTTAAAACTTGGTAAAGTCAACCCACGACTTGGGAAAATTATCGTCGGTGGGACATGGTGAAAAAAATACCCTCAAATCAGGATCCAGGAATCCCATAGAGCGATGTCAATGTTGTTTTGTTGCCCATACTAAAGGTCTTGCCGCGCCAACATCTTTCTTCCTTGCCTCGCTATTCTAAACAATTCAGTGGAAGAAGTTAGGAATCCAAGAAATTATGCTCCCGTGCATCAAAATTTGTAATTAAACAATCTACGCGAAATCATAAGAAAATTAATTCCACAATTAACGTAAACACAACCAATGTGAGTGCTACAAATTGCAATTCCCCCAACATTATCCTAATCCGTTCTCACTGTATTTAGGATAAACCTACAACACATAGCTATACCACTTGTGAAATAATTAAGTATAACCTCATTGTATATAATACCCTGGTTCTTACTGGTACATTCATATAATGTTGCGGATAACTTTATCTCAATAAGTTGCAGATGGAGTTGTTGGCTTGTTGCCAAGTAGTGGGTCCCATGTACTCCAATTAGGGTTCAAATTAACCTCACTAACTATATCTAATCATGCTGACTGTCGCCGAACAAAAAAAAAGGGCGGGAAAAAAAACTTAACGTCTATGCTATAAACGTGGGGTTCCATTAGCTCACTAAGCCCAAAAAACTCAGGGATGGCCCTGTGCTTTCACCAATCCCATGTGTGTCCATATCGACAGAGTTTTGAGAGAACAACACTTGGAATGCTGGAATGTGATTTATTAGGACTAAGTGGATGTCTGGTTCGTTGCCGTATTTCAAGACTTATTTGGATGCAAGTAGAAACTTCCCAATAAGGTATGGAACAATACATTTAGGGTTGCTTCTGTTAATGGAGAAAATATCCCGGGATAATGGAGAATAATATCCCGGGATTCCTTCTTGTATTATTTGCTTTGTTTCCCAACTTACAGCTAGATAGTTTCCTTGAATAGTTAATAAGCTACCTAGTCTTTAGCTTTCCTTGTATTTTTTCCATGATTCTTGTGCTTTAGTTTAGGCCATCAATTATGTAACATCTCTATATACATGAAAAACGTTCTTCTGTTTTCTCCAATGAGGAGAACACCAAAATCTGCCTCTTTTATTTTAACATGGTATCAGAGCTAAGTTTTCGGAGGCTTTTCCCCTTTGTTTGTGCCACAGTTGCACTTTGTTAATTTCATTGTGATCCGTGTGTTCCGGATCCTTTGTTGACCTCTCCACGTGCGAATCGGTGTCGCACGTGCGGGGGAATGTTGGAATTTGTCCCACATCGGTTAATTATTTCCTCCAAAACTAGTATATGAGCCTGGGTGGCCTTTCCACTCTTTGCCAATTGGTTTGGAGTTGGATCCTTTAACATGGTATCAGAGCGGGTTTTGATCCCTGCTTGATTTTTTTTTTTTCCTTCTCTTTCGACCACTTTCTTACCAGCAATTCCCATCACGACAGAAGCTGGGAAAAGCAGCACAAGTCCAATATGTCGGAGGAATTAAGAGTCGATGATCCCTTCTACATCTCTCCTTCTGATAGTCCAACGGCTGTATTGGTATCGCCTCCTCTAAATGGAGACAATTATGGCTCATGGCTCCATGCAATTACCATGGCTTTAAGAGCCAAAAACAAAGCGGGGTTTGTGGATGGATCCATAGAAAAACCTGGGGAGGACAAAGAAAAGGACGTATCTAGGTGGGAAAGATGCAATGATCAAGTTGCATCATGGATTCTCAATTCTGTCTCTGATGAAATTAGCAGTAGCATTCTCTATGCCCACACTGCAAGAGCCATATGGATTGACTTGTCAAATCGATTTTTGCAATCCAATGCTCCTCAAATTTATCAACTAAAGCAATCCATATCGGCACTCAAACAAGAAGAACTATCAGTTTCTGCTTATTTTACGAAACTCAAATCGCTTTGGATGAGTTGAATTCACTCCAAGTTTTCCAACCATGTACGTGTGGAAGTGGAAAGTTTTTCTCTGAACAGCTCTAACAAGATAGGGCAATGGAATTTTTACAAGGTCTTCACGAGCGTTTTGGCCCACTTCGAAGTCAAATCTTATTGATGGAGCCTTTACCGAATGCAGCGAAGATATGTTCTCTTGTTTGACAAGAAGAGAAACAACAAGAGATTCAATCTTTATGGACAAGGTCGAATAACTACAATTCTAATCGACTGATGGATGATCGAAATAGCCATAATACCAGTGGTGGAAATCGTCCACATCCAGGTAGTGGAAATCGACCATATTCTGGTGACGGAAATAGCTTCCATTCTGGTGGTGGAAATCGCTCAAACCCCGGTGGTGGAAATCGCACATATACTGGTGGTGGAAGCAATTCATCCGGTAGCGGATATAACTCATATTCTGGGGGTAGAAATAATTCTAACCGCAAGGTTAAATATCATTGTGACCATTGTGGCAAGGATGGTCACTCCACGGAGCGTTGCTATAAAATCATTGTGTATCCTCCGGAGCGTTCAGAGTTCTCTAATCTTTCCACCAACTCTGCAAACAAAATGAGTCCAGCTGTTGTAACTCAAGAGCAATATGACAAGTTATTAGCGATGCTCTCCTCAGGTAATATCCACCTCAATTCCAACTTAGCAGGTATTGCTTTTTCTATTCCTCCCAATTCGGTTTGAATCATTGACACAGGAGCTACAAATCATATGTGTTCATCTTTAACCTTATTCACTACCTATAAATCATGCCCTACTCAATCTTTTGTCCAACTACCTGATGGTTCTTCTACTCAGATTACTCACATTGGAACCATTAAGCTTTCACCCACATTAACACTTGAGAATGTTTTTCACATCCCATCTTTCAAATACAATATGTTATCTGTGAGTCAACTTGCACGAAGTAATAATTGTATTGCTATTTTTTCTCCCCTTTCTTGTTCCTTTTAGGACCTATCAACGAGGAGGACGATTGGATAGGGGAATATCCATGAGGGGCTCTATTACTATCAGGCATCACAGACGACTTTGGCGGTGGTCGCACCATCCTCTTTCAACCTTTGGCATTGGAGGCTAGGCCATCTTTCCTCTAGCTCCTTAAGCACTTTAATTAAAGATTTTCCTTTTATGTCCACTCCTCGCAATCATTTTTGCGATGCTTGTCCTCAAGCCAAACAAAGTAGATTGCCCTTTCATTCAAGTTCTGTTGCAACCAGTAGAGTTTTTCAGATGCTACATTGTGACATATGGGGGCCCTTTGTGCAACCTTCTTTGAATAAAAGTAGTTATTTTTTTACCATTGTTGATGATTTTTCTCAATGCACTTGGATATACCTTATGGGCATGAAATCTGAAACTAAAACATTCTTGCAATCTTTTTTTGCTTTAGTCCACGCCCAGTTCCATTCACAGGTTGATATTATTTCCTCTGGTCATGGTGCTATTTTGTTTCCCACAATACAAACTATCCAATCTGATAATGGAACAGAATTCGTTTCTAAGGATATGCAAAAAAAATTCCAAACCCGCGGCATTATTCACCAACGGAGTTGTGTTGGAACGCCCCAACAAAATGGGGTAGTTGAACGCAAACATCACCACATTCTTGAGGTGGCGCGTGCCCTTCGTTTTCAGGCAAATTTATCTCTTAAATTTTGGGGTGAATGTGCTCTCACGGCTGTTTACCTCATTAACAAAATGCCTTCTCCGTTGTTGTCTGGAAAGTCACCTCACGAGATTTTGTTTCAATCTAAGCCCAACTATTCTCATTTACGAGTCTTTGGCTGTTTGTGTTATGCTCGCAATGCAAATGTTAAACATAAATTTGATCAACGTGCCAAACCTGGCATATTTATTGGCCACCCTTATGGTCAAAAGGGTTATCGAGTTTATGACATACAGTCACACTCCAGTTATACATCCCGTGACGTCGTTTTTCACGAAGGCATATTTTCATTCCGTGATGTCCCTCCAAGACCTGTTTCCTCTCCTCTAGGTATTTCCTTGCCAATCCATGCTCATGATCCCTTGGATTTTCCTCCTACTACCACAAATCCCATTACCCATACCCCTCCAGAGGACACTCCCACATCCAGCTCCATTCCCAATGAACCAATAGCATCTGACTTAATAACACCAGTAGAAGTTCAAGAACCATTATTCCAGCGCTGCCCACCACCGCTAGACCATCTCGCAGCCGTCGGCCACCTTCCCACTTGGCCGATTATCATTGCTCCGGTGCCACTCATGGTTCCTCTCCTCTCCTATCAGACTTCTCGTTCACAGGTACTCCTTATCCTCTTCATCATTTTCTTTCTTCCTCTAATTTTTATGTTGGGCATAGAAGTTTTCCATCTGCCATTTCATCCCTTGATGAGCCCCATACCTTTTTTTCAAGCTGTTCAATTACCTCAATGGAGAGACGCTATGGAAAAATAATAATAATTGCTGACCAACAACACATGGGATCTTGTTTCTTTCCCTTCTCACAAAAAACCCATTGGCTGCAAATGGGTTTATAAGATCAAGTATCATTCTGATGGTACCATTGAACGCGCGCTACAAAGCCCATTTGGTGGCTAAAGGTTTCACTCAAGTTGAAGGATTGGATTACCATGATACATTTACTCCCGTAGCTAAGCACATCACAGTTTGTGCTCTTCTTTCCCTTGCCGCCATTAAAGGGGGCCCCTCTATCAAATGGATGTTAATAATGCCTTTCTGCAGGGTGATTTAGAGGAGGAAGTTTATATGACACTACCACCTGGTTTTGCTCGAAAGGGGGAGACGAGAGTTTGTCGTTTAAACAAATCCATTTATGGATTAAAATAGGCCTCCAGACAATGGTTTGCTAAATTTTCATATGCCTTATTGGAGAGTGGTTTCACTCAATCTAAGGCCGACTATTCTCTATTCACTCTCAAACGAGGTGATTCTCAGTTATTTGTTTTGGTATATGTTGATGACATAATTATTTCAGGCAATGATGAGTTGGGCATTCAACGTATCAAACATTTCCTCCAATGCCGTTTTTCCATCAAGGATCTAGGCAAATTGAAATATTTTCTTGGTATTGAGGTGGCTCAATCCCACAAAGGGATTTTTCTTTCCCAGCACAAATATATACTTGATATTCTTTCACAAACTGGCTTAATTGGAGGTTGAGTTTCTCCTTTTCCCATGGAGCAACATTTGTGCTTATCCGCTACTGATGGTACTTTACTCCATGACCCTACTTCTTACCGCCGTCTCGTGGGTCGCCTCATTTACCTCACTGTCACGCGGCCCGACATCAACTATGTGGTAAATATCCTCAGTCAATTCATGCACTCTCCACGTAGTGCTCATATGGATGCTGCTTATTGATTAGTCCGTTATTTGAAAGGTTCTATTGGTAAAGGAATTTTTCTCTCCTCTTCTAGTTCTCTTGACTTTCGGGGCTATTGTGATTCTGACTGGGCTGGTTGTCCTGAAACTCGTCGCTCCACCACTGGTTATTGTACTTTTCTTGGCTCTAATATCCTCTCATAGAAATCTAAGAAGCAATCTACTATTTCTCACTCTTCCGCTGAAGCTGAATATAGAGCCATCGCGACTTTAACTTCTGAATTACAAGGGTTGAAAAGCTTATTTTTGGATCTTGAAGTTCCACACCCTGCTCCTATTGCTGTGTATTGCGACAATCAAGCTGCATTGCAGATTACCAACAATCCAGTGTTCCATGAGCGTACCAAGCACATTGAGATCGATTGCCATTTCGTTCGCAAAAAAATTCAGTCCAATCTAATCGCACCTCACTACATACCTTCTTCCGCTCGACTGGCCGACATTTTCACTAAACCTCTTGGCAGGGATCCTTTTCATGTCCTGATTCGCAAGCTGGGCGTTATTCACATACACGCTCCACCTTGAGGGAGAGTGTTAATGGAGAAAATATCCTGGGATAATGGAGAATAATATCCCCGGATTCCTTCCTGTATTATTTGCTTTGTTTCCCAACTTATAGCTAGATAGTTTCCTTACATAGTTAATTAGCTATCTAGTCTTTAGCTTTCCTTGTATTTTTTCCATGATTCTTGTGCTTTAGTTTAGGCCATCAATTATGTAACATCTCTATATATATGAAAAACGTTCTTCGGTTTTCTCCAATGAGGAGAACACCAAAATCTGCCTCTTTTATTTTAACAGCTTCCAAACAGGATCGATGTTTCTTTTGTCCAACGGGCTAGTAACCTGGTAGCTAGCTAGTGACTTAAGAATGACTCATGGTAACACAGTTCTTCCAACAACATAGTAACACGGACGTAGAAAGATCAGTACATGTCGGGTTCTCGTGTCACTTGTCCTTTTCGCCACCTTAATCCTTCCGGTCATTATCTCGTCCAGTAGAATCTTGGATGACTGAATTCTAATACTAAAGTAAATAATAATAAAAAAATAAATTATCAATCTTTGAACCAAATTGGTAAGTCCTCTTTGAATAAAAATTAAAATGGTTCTTTCAAGTGGTAAAAAATAAATAGTTATTCATAAATTTTGTCCCTTTTTATCAAAAAAAATTCTCTTCTAATGGTAAAAGAAAAAGGTACTTTTGATTTAAAATACGTGAGAATCGATAATTTGTTCCCTGCGCCCAATTTGTCAACAGCCACTACGGTTATAATTGTTGGGTTCCCTCCTTATGTTAATTTTTCTGGAGGCCCAATAATATTTTGTTTGGCCCAAAAAAATTGTTTCCGTTTTGGGAAAATCACAGCCCAGGACGTGTTTTGATAATTAATACCTGCCAAGGACAAACTAAGAACATTTGTTAATACTAAAAATGTCCTTGGCAGATATTAATTATCAAAACACGTCCTTGGCTGTTATTTTCCCTTCTGTTTTTTGGGTAGTCTTTGGTGGAATGTTCTACACATCCTTGGCACATGTTTTGTTAGCTTCTCTTTGGAATCTTTTGGAAGCCAGATAAGGTTTTCTCTCTTGGGAGCAAATATTACTGGAACTTGGAGGAAATAAAAAAACGCCAGTGTTCATCAAGAGGCAAGAGTGCTCCTGTGTGTGTGTTTTTTCGGTTTTGTAAGAAGCTTCAAGTGCGCGCAGCCTCCTAAAGCATCCAATTTCGGATATTTCAGTCAGCTCTATTCTAATGTTAAAATGGTTTTTCCAAAATGTACATCCTGTGCAGATAATGTTAATTGAAAAAAATAGTAGTTGTTTAAAAGTTTGCTAATTACTCTTTATTCACGTCTTTACAGAACTAAGAATGGTTTATACCGAGCCAACCAGTCCACCATATACAGAAAACAAGAAAACTAACAGATTAAAGATCTCTTTATATACTAGACTAGATACAGTACTTGGGCACATACGTGTTACAACTCCCAGTAATTAACTAGCGGACGAACCAAATTTGAAATAAGATAGCTCTGTCCACCGATTGTGAACTCGCTTTCGACAAAGATGACATCGTCGTAGGATTTGGGGACATCGGCCATCTGGACGGAATTTTCCCAAGCCTCTTGCATTTGCAATGAAGATTCAAGGCCGTCCAAAACATCGTTCATAGAAGGGCATCGGATCCCCGGGCTAACCAGGCAACTCAGTGCGATATTGACATAATGCCTCAAACATTCAGGAGCTACTTTGCCGATTAGGTATGGATCAATGACCGCGTCGACATTTCCTCTTTCGATGCAAAAGCGGAACCAATCAAGCAACAAAAGCTCATCCCCGTTACGGTTTTCGAAACAAAGCGTCTTGGCACACAATACCTCCAACAACACGACACCGAAAGCATACATGTCGGTTTTCTTTGTCACTTTACCAGTGTGCAGGAACTCGAGGTCCAAATATCCCATTGTGCCAAAATATCCCATCGTGTCAATAATATTTGTTTCCACTCCCTCGGTGCCATCCTAGTGCGAATGGGCACAGAATGTTCAAAATCAGCAACTTTCGCGACAAATTTATCATCCAAAAGTACGTTTGATGGGTTTAGGTGACAGTGGATGAATTGTTGTTGTACATTCGTATGGAGGTAATCGAGACCTCGTGCAGTGTCTATCCAAATCTCAAGCCGCTTTCTCCAAAGAAGTGGATCGTAATCGCGTTCGTGGAGATGACTTTTCAATGTCCCATTTACCGTGTAATCGTACACGAGGATCAACTCATGTTTTTCATTACAAAAACCAATCAAAGACACTATGTTGGGGTGACAGCTAAGAGATTGTACCTTAATCTCGGCACTATATTCTTTCAAGCTTTGTCTCGACATCGATATGAACCTTTTGATCGCAACATCAAGATTTCCCCCCGCCATACATCCCTTGTACAAGCTAAAAAAATCGTATTGGCTAATCAAAAGACCGTCTTTGAAATCTTTTGTGGCAGCACAAATATCAACAAGAGAGAAACGACGGTATACGGATTGGGTAAGGTCGCCTATAATTGGTCCTCCACCGTCGTTTGAACCGTCGCCCTTCCCTGGTCTCAACCAACGATTCATACCATTAGGCACAAGCTTTATGCCCTGAAACGGCTTTGCAATAGTTCCATGCGATCTTCCCTTACGCTGATCATGCGACATCAATGCAATCTCAAGGCTCTCCACTACTTCAGACATTGTCGGCCTTTCCTTTGGGTTAGTATGTAAACAATTGTTCGCAAGTTTCGCAAAGTACTTTAGAGTTTAGACTATGTGGAGTTGTTTCTCCACTAAGAGAGGGATCGATGATTCGGTGAAGCATTCCTTTTTTGATGTACATTTTCGCCCAAAGAATTAGACTATTTTGCTACTCCCCGAGTCCATCGTCTAACGGTGGCCGACCACACAAGACTTCTAACACCACCACACCAAAGGCAAACACACCAGATTTCCTAGTTACTCGATCGGTGATGAAATATTCTGGATCCCAATATCCTCGCGTTGCTTTGACTTTTGTGCTAACATGGGTTGTAGTTTGGCTTGTAATGCATTTACATATCCCAAAATCAGAAACCTTCGCCACCCAATTCTCATCCAATAAAATGTTTGTGCTCTTCACATCTCGTTGTATAATAAGTTGTTTGGTACTAGTATGAAGATAGTCGAGTCCCCGTTTAGCACCAAGGTAAATGTTGAGTGGAAAAGTGCATACTTTCTCTGGAGCTTTCTTTTCTGTGTTCTTGAGAGCAATGAGACCATCTGAGGTATTTGGGACTTGGGATCCCTGATCAATACCCAGTTTCCCGAATTCGAACTTGGCGGCTTGAAAGTTTTATTCTCACTTCTGTTCGAATTTTTGTATCCTTGAAACAAATCAGGCTTGACTTGCTTCAGAAACCAGTCAGGAATCCCCTTCATCAAAGTGAATTCCTCTTGTTTGGCTTCCACTTGTGCTTCTGATGTCTGGCCAATGTTGGCTTTCTTCGAAGGTGGCAGCTCCCTTTTGTGAATGGGTGGGACAGGGCTAGTAGGCACATCCCTCTTTGAAGCTGACCAAAGCTTGTTGTCATTAGACTTTGCTTGTGTTGGAGCCATCCTTTCCATTCCCATCTCCTTAGGGAAATAACTCACACCTTTTCTATCCAAGTCTTTAAAAACCAGATAGTTGGCTCTGCATCCCACATATAGACATTCCAAAAACGTGGCTTCCAACATAGGTAAATGATTATTACCTGAAAATCTTTGTGAGGGCAGGCCAACATTGGCTTGCCTATAGTGATTTTGCCTCATCCCCATGCCTCGAGGGTGGCCAGAGTATGGCTTGCCTCTTCCATATTGAATGGTATTCATGTTCACTGGTGCCTCCTTGTTTTGCCAATATTTTTTGACAGTTCGAACCAGTGAAGTAGGTATGTTGGTATTGACTTCTTCCACCTTTGGAAAAGGCATTACATCCATCCCCATAGTCTTTTCAGGGAATTTGATTATTCCTTTCTTGACTTGCTCCTGAATCCTGTCACGAAACACATTACAAGATTTAGTTGAATGAGACCAAGAGTCATGCCATTTGCAGTAGGTCTTCCCATTCCTCTCTTCTACTGTTGGCAATTTCACATTCGACGATAGCTTAATGATTTTCTTTCTTAACAAAAAGTCAAAGATCTCATCAGCTTTAGCTATATCGAAGGAATATACTTTAGTGATTTCTTTCTGCTTGAATTTCTGCCCTAGAGAAACATTCTTTTGAACTAAGGGCTCACAAACACAAGGATCGTGTTCTATAATTTCTGTTGCGTCTATCTCATAATTAGGATCTCTGTAATATGTTGGGTAAGAGGAATTATGTCTGTCCATATCCTTCTCTAGTAGTGACTCATATCTAGTAACCTTATAAGTTAGGTCTGCAAAATCTCTAAATTCTGTAGAATCAAACCTCTTTCGAAGTTCTCTTTCTAAACCATCTTGTGCTAATCTCACAAATTTTGCCTCTGGCAGAGGGAGTTTGCACTTGGTTTTTGCCCTTTTGAATCTCGATATAAAGTCTGCTACCTTTTCATCTGGTTTCTGCCTTAGCCTAGCTAAGTCTGCCATGGAGACTTCAGGCTCAGGATTAAAGAACTGTGCATGGAACACTTCTTCCATTTGAAACCAATATGTTATTGATCCTGGTGGTAAATTGGTGTACCATGCAAAAGCTGGCCCTGATAAGGAATTCGGAAATAGTTTCAACTTCATGAAACCATTTTGAGCCAAATTCTTACATTGGGCAGAAAACCTAGCAATATGTTCTATTGAAGATTGTCTCCCATCCCCATAGAACAAAGTAAAATCTGAGATTTTAAATTCTCTAGGGATTTGAAACGTTGTGTCTACCCATTCTGGATATGGCTTCTTATAGATCTGAGGTTGTACCCCCCGAGTTCGAGGTCCACAAACTTCTTGTATGAGACCCATAACTTGGTCTCTTAGTATTGGGTTGCCTACGAGGAAATTTTGTCCTTGATTTTCTATGGGTGGTTCTGGTTCTACAAAATCATCTCTATAAGCTTCCCTTACAGTGTTAAAATCCCCTTGGTTTTCTCTGGGAATTTTCCCATACCAGGGCTGCTGCATCTGGTCTACTGCAGCAGTGCCTCGAGCAGGCCTATGGCTCCCATAGGCTACTGCGATGGGACTCTTGGCAGTTGGAATATTTTTTCGAAAGGGTTGTGGTTTTTCAGGTCTATACCATTGTTCTATTTCTATGTCATCCTCCCATCCCCCAAGAGTGGGTTCGAAGAGGAGGGTTGACACTCTGCCTATCCCTAGCGTTTCTTGGAACCCCTATCATAATACCATGAGATGGCTTTGGGATGTCCATCACAGGCTTTGTAGGTTTTACTGGCTCATACCAAGATTGTGGTATTTCTTCAGGGTACATCTTCTCTTTTCCTGTTCCAGACCTCAACTTTCTTTTACCAACATCCTCTCCAAGCCTTCCTTCGAAGGGACTTTGGTGAGTGCTTGATTTAGCAAGATTATCTAGCCCAAAATTCCCTGGGCTACTCCTTGCTGGCTCTGGGTTAGGTAACCTATTTTTTATGCTTTTGATCATGGCTCTTTGGGTTTGAGCCATTTCTCTAAAAGCTATCATCATTTCTCTAAACATTTCCTCCTTATCGTGGTCTTTACCACTGGCTTGTCTCTCTTGGAAATTTGGGGGCACTTCATAAAGAGGCATTTCATAAGAAGACTCTTCATAAGGAAGCTCTTCCATTTCAATAGCCAATTGAGGAAATTCAGGGTCGCTAGGCGTTCCTGTTTCTATGGCTTGTTCGGGCACAGCCTGTTCCTCTGGTACTAGACTACCAATGGGTGTCCCTATTTGTTTTCGAAGTCTTGGCGTTTCGACACCTTCGGGTCCCACCGGGCGTGCCAAAAATTGTTTGGGCTGAATTAGCTCAATCAAATGACAAATGATTGTGTGCGGGCGTGCCAGAAAAGAACTAACTTCTAAAAAGAAATTATTCTCTCCAAATGATTTGAAACAACTAATTTGAATCAGGCAACTGTGTTATCCGTTCAAATACCTCAATTAAGAGGATTTTTCCTTAAGGTATCAACCAAATGAGAGATTGACGCGCTTCGAATCAGAAAAGATGATTGAACACAAATAAACCTGAATTTAATCAAATGTATGCTTGTATGCAAACACTCTTAGGATTCTATCAAGAATAATGCAGAAATATAAGCACAATGAATTTAATCAAAAGTGGACCTACAAACGACTATTCTTTGGTAAGAAAATGCTTAAAGGAAAATAAGAGAACTTGAATTTAATCGAAAGTAATCTTACATGCAAATAAGCCTTCAACTTACAAAAAGATCCTATTCTAAACTAATCTAAGTACTAATCTACGATAAATCTCTGAGCAATCATTTTGTATGAGTTGTCAGATGATATGAATTTTTGTCGGGGGGTCTCTCTCTTCACTTGCTTCTTCTATTTATAAACGATGAGCATGCCTTCGATCTTCACTTCCCATGTTAATCTCCACGTTTGCCACATAAATCGGTTGAGAGGGGCCTTCGAATGGTTACTTTGATATTCCCAGAACTCTTCTCTCTCCCCACGCTTCGATAATGGGGTTCGTGGCCATTCCCTGGATCGTGGTACTCCTACTTCATGCAACGTGGGTTAGTGTCACATGATTGGCTCAAATGATTCCCTGCAATCACATCTAACTCTGTTATAAATTAAAGTAACAGTGGCACCGTACGACGATCTTAAAGATTAATCAACGGTTGAACTTAATCGTTTCTAAAACCATCGTTAATTACTATCCAAACGTCGTCGGTTCCAATTAAAACGATACCGTCTAACACGAAAACAACACCATCATTAGACCCCGTAATCCTCTGTATCTCGGGCTTGACTGGGACACGTTTTGATTAGTTAGCACACTATTCGGTGCCACGTGTAATTTTCTCATTGGGTGGCATATTTTAGGATGTAAACACCGTTCCATTTTCATTGTCCATTATTCATTTTTCACTTTTTTGTCTCTTGCATATATCTTTCAATCTATAATATTTTTCATGAATTTGACATCTTTGTATTATAGAACAAATTAAAATATATCAAATAAGATCCATATTACATATTTTTGGAGATTCACATTGGAAGATACAAGCGATTGAAAATGACACGAATATCAAAAAAAGACAATGAAAATGGGACGGAGGGAGTACAACACTTAAGAGATTTCAAATTTGAGATATAAGAGTAATCAAGCCCTCAAATCTTAAACTCTTGATTAAATAAATAAAGGGAAAATGACGGTTCAGGACGTATTTTGATCATTAATATCCGCTAAGGACATGCTGAGAACATTTGTTAATGCTAAAAATGTCCTTAGCGGATATTAATTATCAAAACACGTCATTGACCATCATTTTCCCTTAAATAAACTTGTCTCTTGCTCTATACATTTTCATGTGTGTGTCTATGTGTTTATTACTGTAATTTTTTGCTTCCAAGTTGTAATAACTTAATCAAGGGGGAGTTTTTAGACTGCATCATTTGAATTTTAAGATAATGAATTCTTTTTCACCATGGAAACTAAAAAGAACAAATGAGACTTGGAAACTCTGTTCATTTTGAGCAAACTTTTGTTCGCTCATACTTATTTTTACTTTTAAAATTCCTCCAGTCATAAAGAGAAACCAAAAATAAAATAAAAAAATACCCACAAATGACTTATGAGTATCAAAAATTCAGAAAACTCAAAAATGCAAATCACAAATGGGGCCTTCATTGGACTAACATGTTTTTATGTACGTGATTGTTGCTGAATTTCATTAGCTCACACGACAAAGAGATAGAAGGATTTCAGAAATAATTACGCCAAATAACATGGCGTATACCGTAGAAGCTTGGCACTACAAGCTAGTATTGAAGCCATGATAGTTCGTCCAAAAATACTAGGTACAGATACGCAAATGCACGGGCACACGACAGACACACTCACACCGGCCAAGGGATCGACCGTGTCCGTGTGATGGGAGAAAAGAGAGATAACCGGTTATTAATTGCCCAAGTAAAGATGGAGAAAGATTGAGCAAAGTAGAGATAGATAACATGGACAAGATTTGGGGAAGAGAATAAGAGAACTCGTGGTATATTTTACGCCCACTGTAGTTTTGGGCTTTGTTTGGCCCTCGGGTGTTCTCGAACTTTCATTGTATATTCTGAGTATTGTAGATCCATAGGTGTTTGGGTTTTGTCCCAATTTGGCTGTATTCCGATGTTTGATTGGTTCTAATTGATGCATTCACAAAAAGAATCATACGAATTTAAATACAAACTATTGGATAATGAGTAATTATTCAGAAGCCTGGAAGCACCACCTGATAGAATGGGAAAAAAATAAAGAGAAATTCGGAAAATACAAATTGCGAAATTAATAGTAGTAGACTGGATTTGGAGGGTCATTTCCTGCCGCCCATCCACTTTGGATTGTCTTCAGAGTGACACACTTGGGAACTTGCAAGAGCCATGGCCTACTCAAGAAAATTTACAAGAAGGAAATATCAATCAGTACAAGGATAGAAACCGTACTCAAAACAATACAGTATACACATATTAATAGCATTTGTTAAGCTAATTTACTACACGAGCCTGTTTATTTGACCGGGTATGATTTACCAAATTGAACTATACAATGTGACCACATGTTCCGTTAAATGTTTACCGGCCTCGACAAATCATCCATTGGATATATAATCTCACGAAGTATACCACGAGGGGTAGTATGGTATTATATATAGTCCAATCACTATAATTACTTCAACGGGACAATCGATCCTGTGAGATAATATATCCCTTCGCTGTTAGTTCCGGCAAACAAACGGTCAGAGTGACTAAAAGGACTATTCCTAATTTGCAAAACTCAAGCCATTTCATTAGGGGGTTTTTTTTATTCAATTGCTGTCCTAGCTCTGACTCTCTCTCCCAAATGGTAAAAATGGAACTTACTTGGATCCCTTGTGGTTTGAACAGCAAGTCCATTGAAATAGCAAGTTGAGCCAGCATTCCGAAACTTCGCCCAATACGAGCTAAAAGCATAACTCGCGTGCGAAATCACCGAAATCGGCTCATAACACTCCCTCCCGCGCTCAATCGCAGCGCAAGTCCCGTTCCCCCGACCACAGACATTCCCCAATGCCGACTCTAGCTCTGTCGAATTCACCCCCTTTGCCGCCACACACCATATGTTTCCCCGGTATGGCCTATTATTCGTCGCCTCGGGTAATGGTGTAGCGTACTTGGATTCTGACCTTCTCCCGGTCAAGTCCAACTCATAGACGGGCCGTCCGTTAGGATAAAACAAGCCCCAATGTCGCTCCGTCCCTGGCCCAGACTTCTGGTTCTCATTATACAGGGAAAAAATAAACGTCGGTATAATCAACCCTGGCCTAGCCGGTGTCCCTATTGGTGGTTTGGCAGTCATCTTTTGTACTAAGTTGCGGTTGTAAGTGGCTGCGTTGTATATATTTGCACCATATTGTTCAATGTCACCATCGTTAGGCCAACCGGTCTCTGCTATCGCTAACTTGATATTTTGATGCCCTAATTTGGTCATGGCAAAGATGATCGAGTCTAGCATTTGGTCCAAAAGGTTGTTGTACTCTAACCCGGTGACAGGGTCCGTGTAGATTAAGTTTTGGCTTCTACATAGCGCGAAATCAAGGTTTATGTTGGTAGGATCTTCAGACCATGGAAAGTACGGGTAAACATCGATGAAGAAAAATGACCTTGTCCTCCCCAAAAAATCTAACAACGGAACCATGATTCGCTCCGATATATCAAACCTAAACCTTCCAGAAGAAGGTGGATAGCTCGATTCCAACACGTCCATGGCGAGTGGAGTCCCGACTTTTATGTTTCTGATGTTATGCCATTTGAGCGCAATCTGGATTCTTGTCATGGCAGGGACCAGGTCGTGCCACAATCGTTGATCTTGGCTGCCGTTGTAGCTCAGGATTTCGTTCCCAACAAGTATGAACCGGATCATGGTCTCCGGGTAGTACGGGAGGACATTTTCGCGTACCCAAAGGTCCGCTTCGGCTCTGTTCGAAGCGATTTTTGGAATTAGGTCATTTGGGACCATTATAGAGACATGCAAATTAGTTCCTGATAATTGCCTGAGGATTTCTGGGTTAGCATCGTATATCTTCACTAGACCGGCATTCATGCTTTCGAGGAGCTGAACTGATTGGGAGGGGGGTGGTAAATCGTTGCCTAGCTGCCCATAGTTAACTCCAATCCTGTTTGAATTTGTTGCACCTGCCAAAGGGAGTGAGAGAAAGGTTAGAGGAAGCCAGAGTAAGAGAGAGAAGAATCGCGTACGGCGAATTAAAAGGACGTACGAAATCATCCACGGGCGGATATGGACATCGGAATTTCACTACGAAAGAGGAGAGAATATTTTGCTAAAACGCTAGAGCTTCGAAACTCCTGTTATGTTCCAAGAGTATCGCGCATAACGAAATGTCAAAATACCCAAAGGAAAACTCAGGTCAAAAAATTAATCGGGTTCGTGCAAGTCATAAACGAATCATAACCCGAACTCGAGATGCCAGTGACAACAAGAAAGAACATTTGTTGCATGAAAGAGACTTACATGAGAAAGCAAGGGGACAGAAGAAAAGCAGGGCAAGAAGTGCCGTCTCTCTCATTTTGTGTTTGTCCATCTCAAAATTCCTCCAAAGTCATGAGCAAGCAAGTGGAGAGAGAGAGAGAGAGAGTGCAGAAAATGGAGTAAAGGATGAGTTGTATATGTAGTGAAGTGAGTGTTAATTAAAAGAACTCGTGGAACAGTTGAACAACCAGAAATGTGAAACGTACTTAAGCGAGAATGTGATAGTTTTTAGGCTGGGTGATCTTTGCGAGATCACTCACAAGGAAAGTGAGTTCCTATTGTTTTAGTTTCATTTGGTTCTTGTTAAAACGAATTCAAACAAGAATGTGAATATGTAAATTAGAGCGATGTCAACAAATTTCAAGCCTCAATTACTTGGAAATTTGGAAGGTATATATAACAAAGCAAAATAGAATGATATAGATCATTGAATACTGAACGAGATTATATTGTTTACACCGCCGGTATAAAAATTTGTTTCATTCAAATCAATTACATTCCGCCACGTTGCCGCATGAATAAACTCGTGCGTCAGAGGCAACATGAGATTCCTTCAACTCGGGTTTGAGGAAAGCCTCGTCAAAAAGTGGTACATATGAAAAGCATTTCGGTTAAATTGGTACGTATGAAAAGCAATGTGGATGTGCCAAACGAAAATGGTTTGTGAACTCCTAGCATGCCACTATCTGTGGGTAGCTAATTCAGAGTTTTTTTTTTGTGTGCGCGCTAAAAATAAAACTACAGGTATAGTACTCTGTCACTCTCATCTGAAAGTATTTCTCCTTCATACTATACTACAATCTGTTAGGGACTCTGCGCATTCATATCGGAACTGATGCTAAGGTCCCACAACGTAAGCTAATTCAGAGTTGACATGTGACTTAAGGACCCAGATATCGAACCATCTTTCCCACATGATTTCTTATTGCAAATCATAAAACCATTAAGAATTGGGCTTGGGAGCTAAGCCCATGGGCTAGACTAAGCTTCTTGTAATGGGCCTTTAGAAAACCCAATAGACACAACAGTTCAAAGGTACATCAAGAATTGAGAAACCCTCAAATAAACAAAGAAAATTGGCATGCGGCCTGCTATAGTGCTATGGATTGGGAAGTTGAAAATTACAGTACATATTTGCTCAAAAGCCATCAAATAAGCAAAGAAATTGGTAAAAAAAAATTAAACCGGCAAACTCATTCCACAGAATGTGCTAACTCTAATTGTAACACTCTACTAACCCTTACTGATTTATATCGCCTGACAAAAAAAGAAAGGTGGGACTATGGAGGTAATCCTCACTGGTTGCGATGCCACGATTCGAGGTTTACTAAGTGCCAATTTGCAAAAAATTGTAAAAGCAAATTATAGAATTCTAGCTTCTAAAAGTTCACAATGGATTGTTTGCTGCATAATCAAGAAGCGGTTCTTTAAAAATCACAAGCTTTTTTTAAGCTATTTTATTGCCCGAAAGTTGATTTTTTAGAAGCTACAATTTGGATGCTTTTACAGATTCTGAAAAAAGACTACCCCGGTGAAGGACAAAATAGACTAAAATTCACAGCAAAAAGCTTATTTTGCAGTTTTTATAGCATACACTACTCTTTAGCTTCGGTAATATTTTATCTACCATTCAAATTAAGTTGCAGCAAACACTCTTCATAACTTTCTCCAGAATAAAAATTAAGAATATGAAGTAGAATCAATAATTTAGAATAAAAATACAAGAAAAAGCTATTGCAAATTTGCAATATACTCCAGTACTATATATATGAGTTTCCATTGTCTCAGTTCCTAATTTTTTAGGTAGAATTGTCGTAATTAACTTTAGATCATCACAAGGATATTTAAGGTTTATTGACGTGAGTTGCTACTGTCGTTGCTGCTGCTTCTTCTTCTTCTTTTTAAACAAGTGCTTATACAATCAAAACATAATAAACTTGTTAATTTCCTTGAAATCGACTTATTTATATAGGTGCTCTCTTTTTTTTAAGTGGCAAAGAAATTTTATTGTACAGGTACTCGTAAAGATTGCTTTAGAAATCATTGAAAAACATAAAAATATTTTCTACTTAAACTAGCTTTTCACTAACCTTTTTTTATTCCCCATAATGATCGCCTATTCGTGCCATGCACGACCCCATACTTAATAAGATTATATTTCACTACTGCTTAATTATTAATTCAGAATTGCTCAGCCGACCATTGTTATTAGATTCGTCCTTTCTGTGACTCATACAATAGAAAAATGTTAGAACTTCATGCATCTGTAATTACAGAAAAATATCTAAAAAAATATCTAGAAAAATGTTCTGGAAATATAGCGGTTCCAGGGACATCTACAAAAATATCTAAAAAAATATCTCATAATTTCCAATCAAATTTTAATGATCCGAGCCGCTCAATATGATCAGAACGTGATTTTAAGGGTATCCCCAAGAAATCAGCAAAAGAAGTTATCAGGAAGGGCTTGATCCGAACAGTTCCGAATAGCTTTTTATTGAACGATTCAAATAAAAACTGCTCAAATCAAGCCTTTTCCGGTCATTTTTTTTTGCTAATTTCTCTCAAACACCCTAAAAATCACATTCTGCACATATTGAACGGTTCGGATCATAAAAATTTGGTTGCGAATTATGAGATTGATATTTGAGATATTTTTTTAGATGTTTTTATAAATATTCCCAGAACCGTGTATATATATATATATATATATATATATATATATATATATATATATATATATATATATATATATATATATATATATATATGAACTGAACTGATTGATCCTAGCTTTATGGTAGACTGCTTAAAATAAATTTGATTTTTGTCTCACTTGTGATTTGCGTGTCAGCACAACATGCAAATAATTGTTTGGCAACGCCAACTTGGGCGGTCAAGAAGTGGTGTTAAGATTGACTTGTTCAAGTTATACTTGGCCCCAGTGGCAGCTTCGAGAATTTTTAATGGGGTGATCAGAATTTACCTTAATTTATTAAACAACATTATATATATATATATATATATATATATATTACAAAACTTCATATCTTAGTACGAATAGTGCAATTAGAAAACATCAAAATGCATAGGAGTTTGCAATTGTTCTTGATAAAACTTTACATTTTGAGCCAAGTAAGCAAGATTATTTGGTGCACAGATCTACTAACATTTTTTTAGGGAAAATTGTGGCGAATATATAGGTTGGCATGCACAGATCTTTTTAGATATATTTTCTTCTTTTTGGAGATAAAGTGTCAACTGTCGTTCGAAAGGAAGTCCGAGTATGATAGCTATACCAATAGATCACACTCTCTCTCTCTCCCTCTCTCTCTCTCTCTCTCTCTCTCTCTCTCATTTTTGTAATTTTGAACACCTACCTTGTTTTGGCTTATTGTATAATTAGGTGTTCTCAAATTCTATTTTGAAGGGCAAAAGATGAAATTTTATATTAATCTTTGAACTGAGGAATTACAAAGACTAAAAAGGAGCAAGTATAAGATGGCATCACAATCATAGGTACCTGAATTGATTAATATTCATAATAAGGCCGAGTGTCAAATAAACCTAAAATACCATTACTACTTATAAAATTCGAAAAAAATATATATATTGTGCGGTGTTCACTCCCAACCCAAAGTATTCAAATGAACTTTCCAAATTAATCCGATTACATCGCTTAAAAATTAGTACTCCAAATTTTCAAATGCCCATTCCTATTCAAAGTTGCCAGCATGAAAACATAACCACAGAGTGCTCTGTCACTATCCATCGAGGAGACAAAATGCAAACGCGTTTATGTGCCCCTAAATTATGGCACTTCTTGTGGTACACACACTAGTTCTTTTCTGGCAGTATTTATTAAACAAATAAATAGTTGAGTTAGGTATAGTAGTCGCTGTTGGAAGGGAAAATTGCTTAAGCAACGAATCATATCTACTAGATAGACCTTAATTTGTTCACGTTTGAACATGGAAACTGCCCCACATGAGGCGTTGGGCAAGACTTTACTAGTACTTTCTTTAGGCCCAAGAAATTTTTCGGCGCCGGGTGGGTATATTCCACGTGGTATCTGCTGAGCACATTCAGATCGTCCAATACACTTTTGGACAACTCGGATTGAAACCCTCTCTCTCCTCTCACCCCAACACTCTCTCTTATTTTTCTCTCTCCAAATCCGAGCCATCAAAAAACGCAAGGGACGGCTCGGATGCATCAAGCGGGCACCATGTGGTACCCACCCGGGACTAAAAGTACATATTTTTTAAATTAAATACAATATATTATGAGAGAATGACATGTCTTGTAAAACAACAAATAAGTAATTAAAAAATAATAACTTTAGCAAAACATGGGCTAACTAAGCACATTCTGTCTTTCCAGTGGCAAAATTTTAAAGTACTAACAAATCTTTTCCAATAAACTAAGTTCATAAAACAAAAACAAAAAAACAAAACAAAACAAAAAGGAAGAAAAGGAATAAAAAGAGCAGATGGTTTCATTTGGTTAGAATTTATGACGTTGATAATTTGATATGAGATGTGGGCCTTGCATGATTGTGCAGTTGGTAAGGATATGGGAGGTTTTTTTTTTTTTTTTTTTTTTGGTACACTGGAAATGAGGATATCGGATATGATGCTTGAAACCACGACAAGCCTTGCAATCACAATTCTCAACCAAATCAACCACCCCAAATTGTCAAAATTAGGTTTGTGAAGTTTGATTCGGTGTTGCTTGCACTTTGTTGACTATTTGGGATTGATCTGCTAGTAAAAAAATTAAGGAACAGTGCCCATATCGGAGGTTCGAGGGCAGCGTCTTCAGAATCTAGATAAGGGTATTACGTTAATTGCTAATGTAGAGCTTAAGTGTTAAATACTTGAATTCTCTTCATCCACCATGTAGTGAAAATTGGTGTGAATTGTTAATGTACTCATTTACACAATTAGGAACGACATAAAGATATTTGTTTTTTTCTATTTGTATTACATATACTTGATTGTTCTTTGTGCATTGTGTGTAATGTGATTTTGCCAGATTTCTCAACAGTCGAAAGTACAAACACCATCAATCAGATGTCACATAGCTAGTCGGGGGTGCGTGCAAAAAGCTGAACCGAACACCTTTTACATCACTAAATCTAACAAGGATATATCGATGTCACTTATTTAACCAATTTGGTGTATGCTAGAAATTCACTACCTGGTCATGCCAACTTATACTTAATTCTTGGTTAGAAAGAAAAATAATAATCAAGCTCCGCCCAAACCTGCACGATCCAAGCATCTTGACTCGGACTGCTCTTTTTCTAATGGTGAAAACGTGCCGCAAACAATCAATTCCACAAACAAAAAAAATAACCCAAAAAATATTCGAGACAAAAGTACCCACAGGGCCACATCATGTGCACAAACATGCAACACCAAAAGTCTTCTTCAAATAACAATCACCGAAACAATACTCCCCTGTATCTGCCTTCTAAGATCCCATGTGACAATTTGACTTTAAACTTCATACCCACCAAAATCCTAAAAGGATTTATCGGAACTCAAATACAAACTAATAACGAGTCATTATTCAGTAGTCCGAAAGCACAACGTGAGCATCACATATTTATGCTCACATATTTACGTGGGTTACATACACTTAGTCGTGGACCCTATGAGAATGTGTGGTTGTGGCGGCGCTTCCGGACTACTGAATAATGTCACTTGAATAACAAGCCCTTCTTGCTTAATCTTTGCCAGCTTGGGACCATCTCTTTTCAAATTTTCAGACTTGTTTGGTCTATTATAGCCAGTAAACCTAGCTGGCATATTGATAGTCCATGGGTCTACCAGTTTTATACAGACTGGAAACCAATCGAACATACCCAACCTTAAATGTATCCACAATTGCAGATTGCAAGAAAATTATGGACACAATCATAAGAAAAAACCAAAGAGTAACCAAGAAATTAACCTCAAAAATACGTATACCATTATCAAAATGTCAACGAATTCGATACAACTGGTTAACTCTTTGTTCTTTTATTTGCTCATTTACGCTGTGCTAATTCTAACCCCTCAAAAGTAAACAACAAAAGATAATATGAGTAGCATTACAAAAAGAATACATACATGATTTTCTGTCATCTCTTTCCCTTTCATACGGTTGCAGCACCGTCATCTCCTTTTTTTCAAACCCATTTGATCTTTGGATTTTTCGTCTATCGACAGTCGGTTGAATCAAACGAGTCCGCAAACCCGAAAGGCTTTGACGGGATGCTTGATTGCGTTTGGCTGTATGAAGAATCACTAACCATTGTTGAAGTGCCTTCATTTGCTTGCCATCTTTGAAGGGCCTGAGGAAGACTCATGTGGAAGTCAATACCGGAATCTTCTTCCTCTTCCTTGCCAGAAGGTTTCCACTCCTCCACAAGAGGGCCCAAGACGTTAACAGCATGGCCCATATCGGGTCTTTGAAAAGGCTCGCGAGCTGTACAGTGGCCTGCCAGCTCAGCAACCTTAGATATGCTCTCGTAAGTGTCTTCGTCGGGGTCTAGGGTTTGATCGATGGCCTTTTGAAGGTTGTCCTTGTTGATTAGGACCCTCCGGAACCAAGTGACCAAGTGACACCTCTCCTCTGGCATTGACTCGTCTAGTGATTTTCTTCCGGTGATTATCTCCATCAGAACGACTCCAAAGGCGTAAACATCCACTTTTGTAGTCACTCTTCCCGTAGCTGTTTGATACCAAAGTTTATTCAGTATATTACATAACTAACTTAACTTAATACATGTGTGAAAAAAAGTAGTTTCAATACCAGTTAAAATTCAGGATAACAACCAACGAACCAAACTCACCAATGGTCGAAAAACAACACAAAATATAGAAGAAAAAGAGCTTGTGCACAATTTCAGAAAAGGGCCGAAGGTTAGTCAAGTTTAGATTATCAGAGACAGTAGACATACCAACACAATTGCAAGCGGAACAGAAAAACAAGTGATATCAACAATAGATTTCAAAATCGCCAGGATAAGGCAACAGATCTTTGGAAATTTTGGAAAGAAAATCTACTACAAGAAGTAAGGGCAGGAGAGAAAGAATTAATGACTGATCAAACCGAAGCTACGAACTAATTGCTGACGTGAACAATTAGACAAAGGTGTTGCTAACAGCATGTCATTGTCTTTGTGGCAGCTTATAAGAAACTACCAGGGCTTCGGAAATTGCCTCAGAAATAGCATCATCTCAAGACTATAGATCCTAGTCCCAGCCCTAATTCATCATCACAAGACTACAAGAAATTGCTGTATGGCTCTTACATCTTGCCCTTACTTTTCAACAGTGTAAAAATACTGAGACTGGGTACTTCATCCTAATTCATATTTAAAAAATTCAAACACAGCCTTACATAGGCAGCAGCAAAAATTCTAATCATATGAGGAATATCCATGAAAGAAGGTAATTGTGTATAGAGCAGATGATACGTGCAAAAAGGAACACTAGAGGTTTTCAGTTTCAAATTGTCGTCATCTTAAAATCATATGCAAATTCAGTGAAGCTTTGTAATAAAAGAGTTAAAGGAGACAATATAATTACCAGCATACTCAGGAGCAAGATAACCGAAAGTTCCAGCCAATCGTGTCTCCAGAGAATACTTCCCATCAGGTGCATTTTTGACTAAACCGAAATCCGCAACCTTAGCTCTCATGTCGTCCCCAAGAAGTATATTGGAAGGTTTCAAATCTCTATGAATGAAACTCTGCTGCGCTAAGCCGTGCAGATACTCAATCCCTCTGGCCACATCCAAGGCAATTGTCACCCTCTGCTTCCAAGTAAGAGGAGAGTTCCCAAGTTCCCGCCACTCGAACAAATGCTGTGATAAAGTCCCCTGTGGCATGTACTCATATACCAAAAGCCTCTCATTCCCATTGATACAGTAACCCAAAAGGGCAACCAAATGCCTATGCCTAACTTTTGTTAAAACTGCGATTTCTGCTTGGAATTCGTTCATTCCCTTTGTACCCATTGCCCCGGATTCCATCCTCTTCACAGCAATCTTAGTCCCATCGTGTAATTCCCCCTTGTAAACAATTCCAAAACCTCCTCTACCCAATATATTTGCTTCATTGAAATTGTTTGTCACTTCTCGAAGCATTTGGATCGAAATCGACACGTTACCGCCTTCATAAACGGGCATATCTCTACGATCACTACTACTATGACTCTGTAATTCACTTTGGGCACCACCGTTCCAATTTGCACCACTCGCTACAGCACTCTTTTTAGCCATTCCTGCACTCTTATTAGCCATTTCTGAACCTTTCTCAGACCCCACAACCCTCACTAGCCTCTGATGTCGCTTCTTGGCATAACACTTGTAAGAAACAAACAGAACAACACCAACAAAAACCACAACAGAAATCACAAGACCAGCAATCATACCTGCTGAAGTAGAAGACCCGTTCGACGTTCCCGCCGGACTTCCACTGGTCGAGGTGGAGTTCGTGCCTCCTCCCGGTGGTGCTCCAGTGGTAACGTTGGTCCCAAGAAAAAGATTACCAGTGGTAGTAAACTTCACCGAAGACCCGAAAACGGGTATCGGGCCGCTCAGATTATTATTCGACACGTCGAGAACTTGAAGCTGAGACAAACTAGTCAAAATCTCCGGAATAGAACCAGTCAGGTTATTGTCATTCAGAAACAAGCTTCGCAACGAGGTGAGATTCGCGAATGCGGGCGAAATAGTACCCAAGAAATGCTGCTTGCCCAAATTCACAACCGTGACATTCGCACCCGTCGAATCACAACTAACAAAACTCCAACTAGAACAAGCGTTGTTCTCTTGCCAAGACTCGGCCAGAGTGATTGGATAACCGAGTGCACCCGCAACCGAAATAAGCGCAGTCACTTGGGGATCACAAGGCCCAGGAGTAGTCCTGCAGAAGCTATTAGTACTCCCGAGAGTAACAGTAACCCCGCTGCCGAACACAGGCATAGGACCCTGCAACTTGTTGTTCTGCAACGAGACGTTGGCCAATTTCGGAAGACCCGTCAGAGAGGCCGGCACGATTCCAGTGAGCTGATTGCCCCTCAGCTGCAAATCAAACAAATCAGTGCATCCCGACAGATCCGGAATCGAACCCGTGAACAAGTTCTGGTGGATCCAGACCTGGTGCAACTGGGTCATCGAGCTCAATACATCAATTGTTCCAGATAACCCAACGAGCTGATTGTTGAGCCACAGGTTTACGATACTGGAGCCACCGAAAGACGGCGGCAAGGATCCGGTGAGGTTGTTGTACGACAGCCGTAGGTTCTGCAAATTGGGGAAAGAAGAGAAGAAGTCTGGAACGGACCCCACGATGCCGGCGCTGCTCGCGGACAGAGTTGTCAAGCTGCTGGATTGGGTCAACTCGTCGGGAATCGTCCAGGGGGAGAGGCCGGCGTTCTGGCTGAGGCTGAGAGTTTGGAGGCTGGTGAGGCCGGCGAGGAAGTCGGACGGGACGGAGATGAAGTTGTTGTTGTCGAGGAAGACTTGCTGGAGGGAGGTGAGGTTGGAGAGAGAAGGGAGGGGGCCGGAGAGGAGGTTGTTCTGGAGAGAGAGGGAGGTGAGGTGGGAGAGCTGGTTGAGGGTGGAGGGGAGGGAGCCGGAGATCGATTTGGAGGCGATGTTGATGGAGGTGACCCGGGCGGAGGAATCGCAGGAGACGCCGGTCCAGGTGCAGGGGTTGTTGCCGGTCCAGCCGGAGGGGGCGGGGGAGAGGAGGGAGAGGAGGGCGGTCATGGTGGCGGCGTCGGGGGAGGAGGCGGAGGAGGAGAGGGGGAGGGAGAGGAGGAGGAGGATGGAGGAGAGAGAGAGGAGGGTGGTAGGGGTTAGCATTGTGTGGGGTTTTCTTGGGAGGTGGTGGTGGGAAGGAGACGGAAGAGGAATTTGTATGAGAGAGAGGAGAGAGAGTATTTGGATGTGTTCCGCTTTCCCCCTCGAGAGGAATGCTAGGCTGGCGCCTGCTAGGGTTTACACTATCACCAACTAGAAGACTACTGTATTTGTGATGGGTAAGTTAAAGATTGAATACGAGGTGACGAGACGGGAATATATATCTACAATGTTACTCACACAATAATTCAAACACAATAATTTACACAATCTCTTACATATATGTGGGGATCCACATATAGTAATGTGTGTGGAGCCCACATATATGTAAGAGATTGTGTTTGGTATTATGTTTGAATTATTGTGTGAGTATCATTTTTAAATATAGTATAATAGAACAATGATACTCCGATCGGGTAACGTATATATACACAAATTGGTGTTGTGTTTGGAAGTATTACATTTTCCGAGCCGAAAATTGCTCATCTTTTCATAAGGAACGAGCAATTTGAGACGAAGGAAAATTAAAATTGTTCATCTTTTAGGTATCGGGAGGGAGCTCATCCTTACAAAATTTACTATTTGTTTGGTTTGATCCCAAGCTCATAAAAAAATATTCAAATTGTTCACCTTTTAGGTCTCATATTAAATAGCACGGGTAGAAAAATTAATTTGAGCGAACGGTTTAGTTATACGAACAAACGTACTGATGTTGGATCAATTATCAAGCTATTTCGTCTCAAAAATTCTAACTTCACACCCATTCACACACCCAATTACACACTCTCACAAACAATAGAGGTAGGGCCCACACACATTGGGTGTGTAGTGTGTGCGGACTCCACCTCTATCGTGAATGAGAATGTATAAATGGGTGTGTGTTTGGGTGTGGAGGTAGAATGATTGATTTCGTATTCACATGTTCCTCAGTGTGACCGCCAACAGATGAAGGGTTTAGATCTTTTGTGTGTATCACGAGATTAGAGCAAAAAGTGTGATTTTTCTTTTAATCATCAGAAAGTGCGAGTTTGGTGGGGTATAAAGCATGGGGAATGACTTCGGTGTCCCCGGTCATTTTGGGGACACCGTAACTTTTGGCATAGCAAAATCATTATAAGCATAACCAAAACCTTTATAAGTATAACCAAAACCATAACAAGACATAACTTGGTTAGTTATGCCTTAGTTGATTTTTGGTTATACCTTGATTGGTTTTTGGTTATGCCTTGGTTATGCCATGTTATGGTTCTATTATACTTGTAATGATTTTTGTTATGCTTGTAAGAGTTATGCCAAAAATTACGATGTCCCCAAAATGACCGGGGACACCATAGCATCATCCGCACGCATAAGGTAGGGGAGCTGAACTCACTTTACACAAGTACGGACAATACATTTTTATTAAATACGAAGTAATTTTTGGAATACAATTTTTGTGCCTAACAGCAGGGGCGACTGTTTGATTTCAACTAAATGGTGACAAAAATCTTTAATACATTACACTATATAAAATAAAGAAATTTATCTTGGTTAAAAATTCCTCAGGTTTAGTTTATTTTATTACTTTATCTACTCCCACTCACAAATTTAAGTGAACTTTCATTTATTTTAACTTCGTACGAATGATCTAAGCAGGCAATATTGTATGTAACAAAATGCAAAATTTTAGTATATTATTTTGAATCTAGAGGGTTCACTTAAGCCCTAAAACCGGAGGCGGGGCAGCAACGTATTGTCCCGACCAAGTGGGACCCGCTTTGATAATCAGAAACATTCATTTTGTAGAGCTCATTGAGTAGAAAAAGTGTACCAAAAATAAGCTCGATCAGTTATTGTTAAGTGTCTGATCAGAATGCATAAATTGACAATAATGGGTTCTAGTGGATTTGATCTAGTGTTTTGGATCCATTCTTTTCAAGATAAAAATGATCTGTTCAGGCACTTAATGATATTTGATAAAGTTAATTTTTAATACACTTGTTCTACTCGACAAACTCTACGAAGTGAACGTTTTCGATTATCAAAGCGAGACCAGGACGGGTTCTGCTTGGCCGGAACAGCACGCTGCTGCCCCTTGAAGGGAAAGCAGCGCCCCCGCCTGCCCAAAAACTATGGTGGAGCTGCCCAAGGGCCTAACAGAAATCTTCCACTTTTTAGGGAGCCCATCGAGAATTAATTTTGTCAAAAATTATTTTGAATCTTATCTTCCTTGACGAATCACAAATACATTTATATTGAGATAAAAGGATTCCAACGGTGTATCCAGATGTATCTTCAAAATAAATGTATAGTACAAATCATGAGCAAGGAAACTCACGGCAATTATGTCAAGGTCGAAGCCAAGTATACGTACTTAACGTTTCGTGTTCAATTCATGGGCTTAAATTCCCGTTAAACCATCTTCCACAATTTCTACATTTAAAACTAAACTATTGACCAGCTTCACTCAACAATCCATCATCGGTTTCAATTTGTGTACATTCATGTGGCGGTGTATCAAAACCTTCCCATAATTTTTCTCTGTTTGGACAACTGGCAATGCCATTTCACTATCATCCCAATTGAAGTACCAAAAGGCCCACAAGTATAGATCCCCTTGCTAAATTAATTGATGCCTTGGGTCTTTTCGTATTTCGCCTAACTTATCGTATGCCTTCATTAGGCCAATTTTATGTTGTTTTTGTAGGGCCGCATTGGTCCAAGATGATCTACAATGTCATATACTTGTATTTGGACTATGTTATGTTATTTCTAGTTGGGCCGTGCAGAAAACCCACTTGAAATGTGAGTGTCAACTATTTTTATTTTGGGTACCAGAGTGTCAACTTATTGTTTGGCGTAATCAGCGTAATCTCGTCCCCTTGCCTTAATCGATCATCCATTGAAGAAATACAGAGTCCTGTTATGCCTTCATCTGCATCGATCGAAGTTTGGGTTTGTCTGTGTTAAGGACTAGATTTGTGGAGTTGTCCGTCGTGTTCTGGATTTGTGTATGTCGAATACAAAGTTTGGGTTTGTCTGTGTTAAGGACTAGATTTGTGTTGTCCGTCGTGTTCTGGATTTGTGTATGTCGAATACAAAGTATGAGAGAGAGAGAGAGAGAGAGAGAGAGAGAGAGAGAGTTGTTTTGTGCGTGGATTGATGTGGAATGGCAGTTGTGCCCTCTGAGTTGTGGGAAATAGGGCATGTGCTACCCACTTTTTTTTTTTCCGTTTGATTTGTTAACAGAAGTTAGCAATTTGACTTAATTGGTTCAATGTAATAGTTGAAGGACAAAGTAAACGATTTTGATAGTTTAAGGACAAAGTAGAAAAACTGGTCTCCAATTTGAAAGATCCAAACGAAAAAAACTCAATATTATTTTGCTTATCAAGTTTCATTTTTAAATTTGAACCGCTATTCCTCAACTGTAATAAGAAAAAATGTGGTGTACCAAAACAAAAAAGTGGTAAATCTTAGCTAAAGCATATGCAACAATTTGGGCTGAACGAACCACAAGGGTTTCGGCCTGTCACACTAGGTATGGGCCCATGCAAGAATGTGATATGTGGCAAATTTTTCTTATGGTCTACATAAATGGGGGCTTCGCAACCGAACCGATCCATCCGGATACAAATTGGTACAGTTGCGGTTCGATATAGCTCAAGCTGACTGAACCGGTTCGGTGCTCAAAAAATGTCAAAAGCCACTCTTTCACTACATACACTTGCACACATACAGAAAAATGTACTCTTTCCGTCCCTTTTGAAGTGTTCCATTTTGTAATTCTTACTTATTAATAAAATATCATCATTACATATTTCACATCATCTTTTACCTCCACTTTTCCTACTTACACTCTATGGAGATATCATCATTACACTTTTACTTATTAATTTTTCAAAATAGAATATATTTTTAGGGGTAAAATGAAAAATGTACCAATTTTTATCTAATAATTTTATAAAATAAACACTTATTAAAAAATAACCTAAAATAAAATACTAAACTTTAAAAAGGGAACGAAGGTAGCATGAAAAACAAGACAAATACAAGCCACACAGTTCAAACTACTTCCCAACTGCCTTCTTCAATACTCCACCAAACAAAGCAACTCCCCCTCTTTACAGTAATTACTAGCTTGGACCCCACTCACATGCTGGAGCTCTCTCGCTCTAGCCCTTTTTCTTGCATGCTCACTCATGACCCCTAATAATTAAGTTTAGTACTCCAAGATAAAGCTCAGGAATGACTTCGGTATATCTCCCCTGAAAAAGGAGACACAATAATTTTTCGCATAATAAAACCGGTATCATTAGAAATATAATCAAAATCATTACAAGTATAACCAGAATCATAATAATGCATAACTTGGTTAGTTATGTCTTGGTTGATTTTTGATTATACCTTGTAATGGTTTGAATATGTCAAAAGTTATGGTGTCTCTAAAAGGAGGGAAGACACTATAGTCGTTCCCTAAAGCTCATACTAAGCCTAAAATATTGGGAAAAACTAGGTGTCTCCCACCCAAAAGAGGACACTGTTTTGCCTTACAAAGGTTTAGTGTTATGCTTTCGAATAGTTATCTTATGCCATTTTTAAAAAGTTTTATGTCTTCGAGTAGTTGTGTTATATCTTTTGAGTGATTATGTTATGCTATTTTAAAAAGTGATCCACACAATGGCATAACATGTTATGTCATTTTGTGATTTGTTATACCGGTGTCTCCAAAAAACAGGCAGGGACATCATAGCATTATTCTAAAATATTGGTTTCTTTTTCCTGCTATTTTTCTATTTGCACTTTCTTTTCCTCTATTTTATGGATGTTTGGCTTGCCTAAACAATAAAACAGAAAGACATTAATTAGACACCAAATTAGACATTTGAAGTAATTTCTACCAAACTATACTCACAAAATAGCTAGTCAAGTTCTGATAATGTCAAGTTCAACGACGTGAGTTATCCGGTGATCTACTCGTAAAATTGGACTTTTTAAGTTAAGTCTGTATACAATTTCTGAGTTTCCCACACTGTTAATTATCTGTGTCAGGTACCCTAGTATTTAAAGGATAATGCAATGAAAGAAAGGGCAAGAGAGCTGCCCCCATTTCTCCTGTTTTCTTCCTGTTTCTGCTGCTGTGCTACTGCCTGAAATGGACAGCTTTGGTTTTGGCCTTTTTTTTTTTTTTTTTTTGTTATTCGTTAATCCTAATCTATTCTATCCTAGATGACTTAGGGAGGGGAACAAGTGTTTTTTGGAATCGAACCTTGCCCATAGTTTTGCCCTTTTTTTTTTGTTGATTTTCTTCCACTAAAATTAAAGAAGAGGTTAGGGTAAAGCCAACAAGAAGTAACAGCTGCACCAGAATAATGCACAATTCATAACACACATCTAATGAACAAAATTAAAGTAAAATCAACAAACTAAATGAAGAAACGCGAAAAGACGAAGTTCGTCTAGTAGTCACCTCCAACCTCCTCCACAAAAGCCTTGAGATTAACATCCGAAGATCCACCTTCCTTCCCAGCTTCTCTAGCCAAATCCTTCCATTTCTTAGCATTTCTCCTCATTTCTTCCCCTCTCTCCTCATTGCTCATGACCATCTCTATGCACCTCTTAACCTCATCACTCGTAACTATTCCTTCTTCGTTTGCCCTGACTCTCACGCCAATCTTCCACACATCCGCCATCATCTTCGCATTCGTCCCTTGATCTGACAAATGAGGAAACGCCACGACTGGAATCCCAGAAGCCAAGCTCTCCAACGTAGAGCTCCACCCGCAATGCGTCAGGAAACATCCCAAGGAAGGGTGTGGTAGGATTTCTAGTTGGGAACACCAAGGGACTATCTTCCCTTGTTGTTCTAGCTCTTCCATGCAACTTAGCCTATCTTCTTCCTTTTCTTCTTCTCCATTTTCTTTCACTCTTATCACCCACAAAAATGGCCGACGGGTTTCCAGCAAACCGCGGGCAATCTCCTCCATTTGTGGCTTTGGAAGAGTCACAAGGCTTCCAAACGACACGTAAACCACTGATGATTCAGCTTTCGCGTTTAACCATTCGGTATAGTCATTTGCTCTCTGAAAAAGGTGACATACAAATGAAGCGTCTAAGGGATCTCTTATGTCCAAGAAAGCTGATGGAATTAACGGTCCGATCGCAATCAAATTATAGTATTTCTCAACGACATTCAGGGCCTCGGGCTCTAATGCGTCGAATGTGTTCACAAGGATTTGCGGCGTGGTCTCTGAATCATCGAGTGTCTGTATCAGCTCTTCGAATAGTGGCAGTATTGAGTTGAAGTGGCTGTTGGTTGAAGGAAATAACAAAGATGGAAGGTCACGACCATTGAGCAGTGGCAATCCCGGTAATTCGGTAGATCGTGAGGGGTCCTTGTATGTTTGCATAATGACCTCCTCATAACCATGAAAATTATAGTAGTAGATATCCAACACCGTGGCTGGTTGAATCCACAGAACCGATGACCGGACGCGACAATCACGCGCCACCTTTGCTGCCCAAGGGAAGAGGGGATTGTAGACCACGCAGGTGATTGGACAACCTTCTACACTGCTAGTCACGATGATCTCCCTAAGCCTTTCGGAGCTGTTACTTCTCGTTTCGGAAAAAAAGCGATTCAAATCGTCTCCGGGTTTGATTCCCTCATCGTCGTAGCCGTCAGAATAGGTGGCGAACTTCAAGCCATCGGGGGTTTGAAAGCCGTATCTAGATATTCGACGTTCGCCGTACACGCTGATAACAAAGGTGACTTGCACGCCTATTTGAATGAGGCGCTTGGCGAGTTGAAGGCATGGGTTAAGGTGGCCTTGCGCTGCGAAAGTCGCGATTAGGAAGTGGCGGTTCACCATAATTGGCGGTGGCGCGTGGGGAGGTTTTTGAGTGATGTTCTTCAAACTCTGCTATACAACTAATACAAGGACAAGGATTTTCGCACTATGACGTTTGAAGTGATCAAGAATTGGAAGAAAAACTAGTGTTGTTCAAGTGGGCTGATATTTTCTGTATGAGGATTACTTGAACTTTGAGTCATGACAATAACACTTGACTAACTTGCGTATTGTTCATGTGCAGCATGAGTTGTTAAAATGACATTATGTGGATGGAATCATTTCCTCTCCATCTCCTACTCCTGGGCTAACACCGAGAATCAGAATTGTTCATGTAGCAGAGCTCGCAATTAGCAACATCAGGGAAAAAAAATCAGATTCATTGGGCATTTATAAATGTAGGGCAAATCATATTCTGTCTCACGTAATGGAAAGCAATGGGACGATAAACTTAAACCGTCCAATATTTGAAACAAAATGTGATTCGTTTACACGTTCATAAATGACCGATGAATTTGATTTTTTTTTCCGGGACGTAGCTGACTGCGAATTCTATGAGATAAACAGTTCTGATTCTCGGAGTTGGCTCGGGAGTACTGCGAGCCATAAGGAGAGTATGGAGGGGTATAGAGATGGACTTGATCCCTGATAGACCTAACCCCAAATTATTTGTGCTTGCGGAATCTCTCACATGTTAATTACATGGTAGCTGGGAAAACGTTTTCTTTCAATTTCCAATCTGTGGACCAGTGTAGTCTAGTATATACAATATATTAATGCCAATATGACGTTCGACATGACGAATTGGGATAAAAAAAATCTACTTGTTCTTAAAATAATTAATTTTTAATGCTTGTATATTCAAGTGGACATGTGAGTCATGTGACAAGTTAGAAGAATACTATAATATCTAATGCATTCGTGCACATTTACAAAGTTTGAAACTTATTTCGATATTTTTAACTTTTTGTTTAGCTTTTCTTTTGTTATAATCATTCATCTGGACAAGACGAATTGGAAAAGTATATAAATATAGATCGACATTGAAAATTTTCAAATAAGATGGCACTTTAGACAAATAAGATAATTGTTTAATATTGTAGTTTAGTCTTTAGTGAACTTTTTTTTTGCACTTTTTTTTTTGTTTTCCGTCATAATTTTGTACTTTTTAGATTCTTTTCGTTGAGACGAATAATTAATCCAAAAAATATGACGTGAATCTAACAAAAATTTAAAAAAATGAACAAAACATACGAAACGAAGATGAAAAATAAGTTTACAAGAATAGAGGCATACTTGGACAAAAATGCATGCCCAATAAGAAAAACCATGCATGAGTATAGTTCAATAACGGGGAGTGCTTTGTTTCATTAAACTCATGCAGCATTCATATATACCTTTGATATTGGCTCGGACAGCTGGTTATGCTAAAAAAAAAAAAAAAACAATCATTTGTAATTGATTAAGTAGTAGTGTACAACAAATTCTAGTTCTTGCTACAAAATTCTTTTTGACAAAATTAATTTCGTCACAATAAGTTCACTTCTTGTGACGAAATATAATTTTGTAGTATCAAGTCGCCGATAGTGGAGTTGTTGTGACAAAATCAATTTTGTTATGATATTTTGTCACAACAAAAATGGCAGGACAGTTTCCCGCCGGCCAGAATTGGATGTTGTCACGAAATAATTTTGTCACGAGAAGTTTGTCACAATAAAGGCATGTTTCGGACATACCATGACAAAATCGTTTGTCACAACATTAAATTATTATTGCTACAATTCGTTTTGTTGCAAAAGATTTGGGATTGTACATATAGTGACAAAAAAAATTTCCTTGCTATTGCTGTAGGTACTTGCAACAAAATTATTTGTCACAAGAGATTTAATAGTTGTGACAAAATTTCAAGTGTGGCAACAAAGACACAAGGGAGAGCTATGGTGACTACACTGATTTCGTCACAATAGTTGGTCGCAATAGTTTTAGTCTTGCTACCAAATATTTTTGTCACCATAAATTTGTGGCAATAAAATTTATTTAGATTAAGGTTGCAAAATAATTTGTCACAACAATGAATTACTATTACTGCAAAATATTTTGTAACAAAATCGTCACGATTGGACATATTTAGGTTTATATCCTTGACAAGAAAGTGAGATGGATGAAACTCAAAGAAAGCATTATTGTCTTTACAAAATTGATGAACAGATAATAATGATTTAGTAAAAGAAGGAACATGTAGAACATTTGTAAGTTGAAAAGAAGAGTTAGGAGAACGGAGAATAGATGAACCAACATGAGAAATGGGTATACCAATTCCATTACCAACTTGGAGCAGTGAATTTCCACGATAATCGTCAAAAGGTCGAGAGACTAGTAAGATCCGGAGTGACATGATGGGTGGCACCCGTATCCGGGAACAGTCAACGGTAGTGTAATGAGCACTAGGAGAATTCACACGCTGATTAAAGCGTCATAGCATTGAGCGGCAGTGTGATTGGTGCGACCACAAATTTGGCAACAAATGCGGGTAGCGTTGGGTGGGAGAGAAAGAATCCCAGTGGCAGATGATGAACCAGTAACATGTGGTGGGTGGCGATTCCCAGAGGAGTTATGGTAGCCCCGACCGCGACCGCGGTTGTGGAACCCACGACCACGACCAGTCTGAGTGAAATGCGCCTGAGGAGATTCAACGGGCGACGAGATCTGAAGAGAGGAGAAGGTATCATTATG
Source organism: Rhododendron mucronatum var. ripense (assembly GCA_019656295.1). Classification (NCBI taxonomy): domain Eukaryota; kingdom Viridiplantae; phylum Streptophyta; class Magnoliopsida; order Ericales; family Ericaceae; genus Rhododendron; species Rhododendron mucronatum. Next base: position 285,382 of record BPLT01000213.1, read on the forward strand.
CAGAAACTCATGACTGAGCAACAAGCTATGAAGTTCAGAAAAGGACACATGATCCGGTCGGGAAGCAAGTGTGGTGACCAAGTCTTTGAAGTTTGAGTGAAGTCCTTTGAAAATATAAAGATTGAACTCAGCCTAAGAGAGAGGTTTTCCAGCAGCACTGAGTTCATAAGCCAATGTTTTGGCTTCATGAAGAAATGCAGTAACAGAGCGGTCCTTTTGCCGAATGGATTGAAGACAACAAGTGAGATGAAGCACTTGGGTTTGCGAAGCAGAGGCAAGAGACTTTTCTAGAGTGTCCCAAATCTCATGAGAGGTTGTGGAACCGACAATAATGGGGAGAACTTCTTCAGAGAGAGATGAAATTAAAAAACTCATGAGAAGTTGGTCTTGTTGAGTCCATGCTAATTGATTTGGACTAGGGGAATCACCAGTGGACGGAGGGCACGGGAAAGAACCATCAACGTAGGCCATAAGATTTTGGCCACAAAGATAAGGAGCCATTTGAGTTTTCCAGTAGAGGTAATTTTTGGTGGGTAGTTTGAGGGAAATAAAATGACGGGCATTATTGAGAGTGATAGGTTGAGAAGAGAAATCTGACAGGGACGATTGGGTGGAAGAAGAAGAGGTTGATTTGGGAGGGGAAACCATAGCTTTGATACCAAGTTGAATTTGCATTTGGAAAATAAAATGTTCCCTCACACAATTTGTGCTTGAGAGTGTTGTATTTATAAAAGAGAATCTGTTACAATAGATACATATGGAAGTACATTTGAATTTGAATATCTAACAATCATTATCTCAACACTAAATAATTATCTCAACAATAGGCAATACATCGTTATAGTCAGGCCCAGCCTGAGAGGCTTAGGCCCAAGGCCTCAAATTTTGACCCCAAAAGAGGGTCTTCGTTAAAAAAAGTTATAAGTATTACTTGTTTGCAATACAAATTGTATAAGCTTCCTCGGTTCAATGGTAAATTGAGGATTGATTAAATGCTTTGGTTGGGTTTGATTCCCACCCTAGCTAGACAGTTCTTTTAAGTTTTTATTTGTCAAAAAATTAGGTTTGAGGAAAAATTAGTGGCTATTGGGATTTGAACTTGTGTCTAATAGATCACAATGCAAGCAAACACCCAAACAACTGAACCAAAGCATGTTACTTGTGAAATGTTTTCCAGTATATTTATATATAGACACTTGATTGAATAGAAAATTTGATTTTATTTATAAATTTGAATCCTGATGAAGGAGTTTTCTAAACCTAATCAAGTCAAAATTTTACGTAAATGATTTAATCGACAAGCGCAAAGAAATCAACGGTATCGATCCTCATGGTTGTGTTACACTCCCGTGGCTACTACACATTGAATTACAACACATGACTTAGTATACTACCAAGTAATTGAACGTATAGATTCCAAAGGTCATTGATGAGTCTATTCTTATAATTGGCGATCTAAACCGTTACAATTTCATATCTTACTAATTTCATCAGTGTCACCCTAATTGAAGATCAACGGACATCGGCAACCATGTGATCAGATAACATTTAATGCGTACGGTGGTATTAAAGTCTTATAATGTACCACTTGATCACTGCTTGAGGTATTTCTTCGTAATCGGAACCGTCTATCTTTTGAATCTTGCTGAGGAGATCATATATACCCAAGAATAAAGTTTATCGGACACCCATAACTACCTTATTGGAATAGTTTAGTTGTGCAAATGATTAGACTCGTATTTTTTTCTCTATAAAGTGTTTCAATGAGGTGATTGCGAGTGTATGATCAATTTGAAATTTTGCGTGGAGATTCAATTTGATGAATCCTACAAGATGAATGATACGAATAATATAAAAAATAAAAAATTATGTTAATATTAATGAACAATTTAAAACCCTAAAATGGATCCCACACAATAATTAGTACATATTCAGTACTCATACATACTCTAGGTACTGACTGGGTTGCGCGGCCCACCTTAAGGTTCTGCACAATTGATCCAAATCGTTCAATATTTTAAAAATATTTTTTCAATTGGTCTGGTGAAAATTTACTCATTAGGATAACCGTAAGTGCTTGGAAATATACCACGTTTTTATTTATAATAAGCATCCAAGGTTTTGAATGAAAAAGTTGTAATTCGGATCAAGTATTTGTAATTAGAACTCTTCTATGGAAACAGACCATGAGTACCGACCATGGGAATTGACGGGCACGTGGGGCCCACTCTGAACCCGCATAGATAATCCGAGTTGTTCAATAATTTTAAAATAAAAATTGAGAGGACTTGTGAAAAATCAGCTCCATTCGATATGTATAGGTGCTCGATTCAATCTTTCATTTTTCCCATTCCTATTCCGGATTTGTAAAAAAAAATGAAAAATTGGATCAAGTACTTACACATATCGGATTGAGCTGATTTTTCTCAGGTCTGCTTGATTTTTTATTTTAAAATTATTGAATGGCTCGGATCATTTGTGCGGGATCCGAAGTGGGCCTTGCATCCCTGTTGGTGCTTATTGTCAGTTTCCACAACTTTCTCGATTTCAGATTTTCCCCACAAAAAAATGAAAAAATTTTGGTTCTGCCGGTTCTCCTATCACCCACTAAAAATGTTCGCGATAAAGGAGTTACCGATTTTTGCTCTATCGATCTCCTATCACCCACGACTCCCTTAAATTCTATTCTTAACACGCGTCTTCACTCTACGGTTGTGAAGCTTCGGCATATTTCAGAGGAAAAAGTTTTGCTTGAGAGGAGTTTCATCTAAAGGTAATCATATTCTCCATATTCTTCACATCGAAGGGACATATTTGCTCCTATTTATGGGTTTGAGTGGCTCAATAACAGAATCTGTGTTTCCTTTTCTTTCTTTATTTGTGCCTGAATAACTGATCTCATATTTGTTTCCTACTTGGTTTGCTTTGTTCAATCCATTAGGCATTGTAATTTGGTCTTGCTTGTGGAAGTAGTAGAATTGTATTGTTCGGTGCAGTGGTCAAATTTGGAGCTTTTTCTAATTATCTATTCTTTTCCTCAGTAACAAAATGGTGCCTTATGGAAAAAATGACCAAAGGCCCATCTAATATAACCAACACCCTACACTAACCTGGACTAGGTCACTTTAAGAACTTGAATTCAACAACGGGGTTGAATGTGCAGAGGTGAAAGCCACCTGTTCGATATAATGCCTGTTTGATTTCTCCATAAATATACAAAGCACTTACATATGCAATGCGTGTGCAAGTTGAATCTTCACAAAATATGAACCAATAACTTGCCCCCTATTGTTTATTTGATCGAATTTTAAAAAAATGCAAATATGCTTAAGCCTTTAGTATTACCCTATTGCATAGACGTCATGTCTCCGGCCCTTAGAAAACCTTGATCGGCTTCTCCAACAAAATAATATAGTTGGCTCACTAAATTTTTTTGTCACAAATTGTGTCTGGACAAATATTTTTGTGACAAAATTGTGCTTTTGGTGATGAAATTAATAATGATGTTGTGACAAAATAATTGTCACCATTGTTTTATTTTTGTGACAAATGAGTCTTTTATCACCACAAGCTTATGATGACAAAATTACCTTACAAATCATAACAAATTTTTTTTGCCTCAACAACTTTCTAATGACAAAGTTTGAGTTTTTGCCACAAAATTGTTTGTCATTATAAGATTTTTATACCCTACAGAAATAACTTATTGTCACAAATGTCCGCCTAATGGTGACGAAAGAATTTCATATTACGACAAAATATTTTGTCACTACTACTAAAACTTTCTGTGACAAACTCTTGTGGTCACCATAACTTTTGGTTTCTTGCGATGGGTTGGAAAGTTTGTCTTCACAAACTTATTACTACGGGCTTGTTGTGATAAAATGGCAACAAAAATATTTTGTCACTGCAACAATGTTGTGACAAAAAACTAACAAGTAGTGACAAAATATTTTGTAGCAAAATCTAAAATTTGTTGTAGCTAGGCAGCTAGCAGGTGACCCATTTGAGCAACTTTTGGTATTATTTTTTTAACATATTTGGGCTACCTTGGAACATATGATTTAAGAATAAGGTTCCTGATTATTTTTAAAGTACAATAAAGGTGGGACTAAGACGGGTCTTTTTTGAGATGAATCCACGTACAAATGTGTAACATTTGTCCACTAATTTTAATTAGTATGATCTAATGTGGTTTGAGACCCTGTTCCATTTTCTTTTGAAACCTTCATTTTCAAAAAGAACGTAATTTTGAGCTCACATATTATGAAAATGAAAAATAATTTTTCGATTTTTTTTGCATTGTTTAAAATATTTCAATGAGATCTATCAAATAAGAACTATATTGATAGAAAAATTATTTGCGCAAGCACATAATTTTTAACCTTAAAATTACATTTCTTTTCTTAAAGTTCATTTTACTGTTCATCTGGAACGGAGCCTGATCCACCTTTGGTTGGACAAATGTGTAGGGTTGGCCATTTTGGTCATACAATGTGTAGGAGTATCTTGTCTAGCTAATATTGGGAAGCCGGGACTGTGCTGCACAGCTTGGTGCTGTGCAGCCTCTGGTGCCGCCTTGCCGGCATCGGTCTGATGATCGGAGACGTCCACTGCGTAGAGCTCGTCGAGTACTATAAGTGTACCAAAAAATCAACCCGATCAAATACCGTTAAGTGCCTCATCGGAATACATATAATTCGAAAAGAATGGATTCAGTGGTTTTGATCTAGTGTTTCGTATCCATTAAGATTAATTTTTTTTTCAAGTTATATGTATTCCGATGAGGCACTTAACGGTATTTGATCGGGTTGATTTTTGGTACACTTGTAGTACTCGACGAGCTCTACGCAGTGGACGTCTCCGATCGTCGTACCGATGCCGGTAAGGCGGCACCGGAGGCTGCACAGCACGCTGAACAGCACCAAGCTGTGCAGCACAGTCCCCGCTTCCCTAATATTGTACTGTGATCTACAAAATCACTTTTCTTTACGTAATACGGCGTTATAGGACAACATAATATTGTACAATTCATAGATATACTCATCACACATCTAATTAAAATGGAAAACAAGCTTGAAACTCTTAACCGAAAAAAATTAAAGTGAAAGCGAAATTATTAATTAAAAAGCTAATTAAAGAATACAAGAAGAGACAAAGTTCCTCTAATTATCTCCTCCAACCTCCCCAACAAAAGCTTTGAGATTCTCATCCGATGATCCACCTTCCTTCCCAACTTCTCTGGCCAAGCCCTCCCACTTCTTAGCATTTCTCCTCATTTCTTCCCCTTTCTCCTCACCCCTCATGACCATCTCTATACACCTTTTTACCTCGTCACTCCTAACTATTCCTCTTTCTTACATGAGTTTGACTTACCAAGACAAGAAAAAAAGAAAGTCACCAAATTAATGTACGAGACACTTCAAGTAATTTCTACCAAATTATACTCATCAGTCAAACTTTGATACTGTCAAGTTCTACAAGGTGAATTATCTGGGGACTGTTGAAAGGGGAGGCAACACGAACTCGCTTACTAAACAAACTCTTAACTATTGATTTACAACAAAACACATCACATAGCTTATGGGAGACGGGAGAACACCCGTCTGGGGGTTGCTCCCTCGTCCTCAATACTCTCTCTGTTGCTATTTTTTTTTCTCTGTATTTATACACTGTCAAAGCGTGTGTGTGTATATATATATATATATATATATATATATATATATATATATATATATATATATATATATATATATATACAGTCCCAATCTGGTAGGGACGTCCGCATATTCCTAAAATGCGGACTTTTGGTTTAGGCCGTTGGATCTCATCCAACGGCTGGGATTTTAAAAAGGAAACTCGCGGGTCAAAGGAACACGGGTCGGATAAAAAAGTCTTCGCGGGTTATCTGGGCTCTCCTCAGCCGGATCTAAACAAAATCCCCCAAATCCCTCATTCGGCTTATTTCAAAAGCGGACGAAGAGAGAGAAGACACGAACGACAACGACGAACGACGAAGCCGACTGTATACCGATCGATCGAAGAAGACGACGACGACGACCTACGACCACAAGGTCTCTCTCTCTCTCTCTCTCTCTCTCTCTCTCTCGCTCTCTCTCTCGATTTTCCCCAGAAACCCTAACTCGATTTTTTCCTTCTCTCGGAATGCCAGATACACGAAGCTCTCTCTCGATCTTGTGGAAGAGAACACGAAAGACCACCAGATTAGGGCTCCATTTGAAGGTATTTTACTCTCTCGGTTTGGATCTGTTATTTGTTTTTTTTTTCCAGAAAATATAACTCGAAAACAAAAAAATAACCGAGTTGTAACAGATCCATTCATCTATGAAATTTGTGTACTGTAATGTAGCTTCCTTGTTATGTAATTTATTTTTTTTGAGTTTGGGTTTTGTTTCTGAGAAAATAAAGCTAGTCAGTTAGCGTAAATTTTTTTTTTTTCGAGAAAGGCAATAAGATTGTTTTCAGGGGAAAGACTGACTATGACTTCCAAATTAGAGAATCAAATATAGTTTTTGGTAATTTCTTCTTTTTTTTTGAGTTAGGGTTTCTTTTTTTTTTTTTTGTGCTAGAAGAGTTGTAACAGAGTTGTAAAATACCCATTTGTATTCGGATTGTTATCTCTTTTTGGATCTTTTTTACATGAATTCTTGTATGGTGTTAGGGTTAGGTTTCATTTTGATTAGTATGACTATTATTGGAGATCCAAAAACCAGACTCATAGTTGAGTTAGTTAATTTTACTAATGTGGAACCATTTTTTGCAATGTTAGGGAGACATTTTAAGCCAAAATGTCTTCAAGCACAACGGGAAGCTCAAAAAATCCAAACTATATCAAGTATAAGAACAGGACATGCCACTGTGGGAAGAGGTGTGCGGTGAAAATTTCTGAATCAGAAAAAAATCCAGGAAGGCTATATTATCGTTGTGAAGATGAGGTTAGTGAAGGTGGCTGTCATGCTTGGGACTGGTGCAACCCCATCAATACGAAGAAACATTTACAAGTTTCAACATCTAGATATGCACCTAATGACAATGTCGATGCAATATCTGTGGTACCGATGCAAGAGTTCGAAAGGAAGACAACTAACACGAACTTCATAACTGTTGTAAGCTTGATATTTTCTGGAATAGCTCTTGTAATGGCTATGGTAGCTATAATGAAGTCTTAAGCTTGTTGGATGGGATCTTTGTTGTATGTAATGTACATTATGTTAGGAATTGATCTTTTTTGTATGTATGACGAAACCTTGATTAACAGTTTGAATAGTTGTCGCTTGAATTGGTGCTCAAACATGATAGGAAAATTGAAGAGGAAAATTTTCAATTTTCAGTTTGAATAATTGAAGACAAAACTGGAGAACACGTTTTTATTACCCGACTTTCATGGATTATGACATGGTCCATTGAATTTGCATCTTCTCTGCACATATCTATTCACAGTAAACTGCTTATGGCGGTTCAAATGTAATTTTTGCATGAGCTACTACCTACAAAACAGGTGTATGTTGTTTACAGCTAGTCTTTTACCCACCGTACCACTACTGCTGAAGGTTTTCTTGTTGTGTGGTTCTTTCAGTTGGGGGAGGGGTCCCAAATATCTCTATCCTCCATTTGATCATTTCGCTTAATTGTATTGGGAGTAGCAGACAGGACATGCCATATGATCCTAGGCCAACTCCGGCTGCCATTATTCACAATGGATGAAACTTTGGCTAATGAGGTGCCCTGGGATCTTACCACGGCTTCACAAAAGTTTCTGCATGTTGTTCTGTTTTTTCCTTCAAATGTCACTCTGTATTTCTGCTTTCCCTCCAACTGTACGCTTAAAAAAGTTTTCCATTTGAGAGAGAAAGGGGAGAGAGAATGACTAAAACACCGCAACCAATTAGGAGGAGGTACACTATTAGTAAGGGGGGTGACACAGTATGGAACGACCACTTCAGTTCTGCTGCTACTGTAATCTGGAATCAACGTGCATATATATGGTTCCCATCAAAGCCAGAAGAAAAAAACCCATGTATGAAAGGAAATGTAGAACTTAATAGGCAAGAAATTAATTTCCTCTTCATTTTATTTTTGAACATAAACAAGAAAAAACGTAAAATTTTTGTGCAACGAAATCGAAGGGGTTAACTTATTTTTTTTTTTGAACGGCTAATAAATTTTATTAAACTTTGGAAAAAAGATTACAAAGACTAAAGGGAACAAGGATAACCGGCATCACAACCCGAGAACATAAGCCCTAGGACAATCATATGTCATCCAAGACCCAAGAGGAGGAAATTGGGAAGAGAGTTGGCCAGGAGCCAACCCAATACAGAATAAAAACTAAAAGCCTAACAGAACCCCCAAAACTTTAAGTATGGTCCAGCAAGCCTCATGAAATAAAATCCTCAGACTGCCATTTGTTGAATAGGAATCCTTTGCTCCCAAGCAATGATAGAGGTAATACGTGATCCCATAATTTCAAGAATTCCAAAGCAAGAGGCTGATTGATTCCCGTAGGTAGAAAATGATTCCAGTAACAGAGTACCAAATTAAGCAGAGAGTAAACTGATCCTATGCTTGAGCACTGAATTGTAGAAGATTCAAGACACCAATCAGCCCAAAAGAACTTGGTAGTTGATGTCTTCAAGAGTAAATTAGATGAATACCAGTACAATGAGAAAACTACCAGTGGACTATGAAATCTCTAACCCCAGTAATGAGTTCTATAGCTAAGATAAATACCACAAGTTACACACAAGTTACATGTCCAAAGCCAAACAGCCACAATTGAAATTAAACACTAGTCCATCTCTCTCTCTCTTCAACAGAAATTACTCATCTCCATCTTGTAAGGAGTTCCAAAGCCATCCTGAAAGACAAATAAAGATAATATGAACAAAAGAAACAAAACAAAAAATTAAGCATTTTATTGTAAAAACTTACAGTCATCGGCATCGTCATAGTTAGTGTCGCCTTCGTCTTCGTCATCGTCTTCGTCATCATCTTTGTCATTCAACCTATCATTTTGCGAAGACCTACCAAAAAAAAAATTCAATTAACATTTAAACAATGAAACAAATAAATTTATATTACAAATTTTAAACACGTACGTGTTCAGAAGTTTGGGACAATTCCTTTTGTCATGCGATTGCCCTGTTAGCCCACAACCGTTACAACGCCTAGCCTTCTTGGCAGCCTTCTCTTTCCCTCCCTTGAGTCGTTTACCACAACCCTTTGCCCTCACTTGAAGCGGTTCTTTCAAACCATGGTCACGAAAACTCTGCACTTGGATAGAACTCCCTACACCATCATCTCCGCCTACTTTTTTCATGTCACACAGCTTCTTTTCACCCAAACTCAAAAGTTCTTCCACAATTTGTGTTCCGTCCTCAGTTAGTGCGGCCTCATCAAATAAAGTCGAACCACGTTGGAAGAGTCTATTTCGCCGCTCTAAGAAAGACATGTCACATATTTCTTTCATACCCGAACCTAAGTCATCTCTCACTCGCATAGCCTTCGCTGATTTTGTCCACCTCCACAAGATGTATTCATTAGGCAAATCGTCCATTTGCATTCTACAAAAGTAAGCCAATATGTGCCGACAAGGAATTCCGGCACACTCAAACATCTTACAACTACAACGGACATGGTTTGATGACTTATGTACCACAACCTCACGAACCCTCAAATCACTCCCTTTTACCCTTCGAACGGTGTACACACAATGATGTTCGTCCTCATTTGTTGCCGTCAACTTATACGCCACATTTTGAAAGAGCTCCTCTTGAAACATGTAAAATATCTCAATTGTATAGATTTCACTCATTGTCGACTCCATGGAATACATAGTTTTCAAGTGTGGTTTCTCATTCACGTCTTTATGATCCATATCCAGCTCATTATGGCGTATTTTGGAAAGTGCCCTCTCAAACCGCGTCACAAACTCCAACAATGTATTTTGTTTAGACACATACCTCTTGAAAAATGAATGCGTAATTTCGGCTCTTTGACTACTAGTCATGTGAGCAGAAAAAATGTGTCTCACGTATGCGGGAACCCATCTCTCACGGATTTCGTATAAGTTTTCTAACCAATCATTGCCAGATAAGTTAGCTTTGTTTACCACCTCTACCCATCCAGCCTCAAACTGTTCAGGAGTCTCGGAATTCCATATACAATTCTTGAACTCCGCATAATGTTCTTTGTAGGCCAATGCACTTATTTTTTCGGAAAACTTATTCGTAATATGCCACATGCAATACCTGTGAAGCGTATTCGGAAGAGCAACACTAATTGCTTTTGTCATTGCAAGATCTTGATCAGTTATAATCATTTTAGGAGGGCCTGCGGGCATTGCTTTCAACCATTCGTTGAAAAGCCACTCAAAAGACTCGGCTTTTTCATCACATAACAATGCACATCCAAAAAGAGTAGTCTGTCTATGGTGATTAACCCCTAAAATAGGTGCAAAAATCAAAGAATAATGATTTGTGTTGTAAGTCGTATCAAATATCACCACGTCCCCAAAATACTTGTACGACTTTCTAGCAGTTGCATCCGCCCAAAAACAATGTGTCATTCTCCCCTCATCATCTGTCTCAATTGTAAAATAAAAATCGGCATTCTTTTCTTTTTCCATGTCAAAATGCTCCTTCAACAAATTGGCATCACGTCCGACTAAAGAAATCTTCTTATCCCTTTTATAATTATACAAATCTTGTTGTGAACATCCAACATTTTCAAGACCTCCCGATTCCAACTCAAAAAGACTCATTTGTTGACAAGTTGGGACATTTGCTGCTGATAGTTGATCTACTAAAGCTTTTTTGGCAGATGACACCTGACGAAAGCATCGCAACAAATGCACCCTCCTCGGAGAAGTAAGGGGGTGGTTATGACCTTCGAAAAATTGGGAGACAACATACTTTTCAGCCTTTTTCACAACTGCCAATTTTGCATCACATTTCTCTCTAGTTGTCCCCCGTTTCCGTTTAGATGGTTCAGTATTTTTTTTTCCGACCGCCTCCCCTTCTTTGCAACAGCAATACTCCTTCCTAACGACTACATAATCTCTATTCTTTTTGCTAGAACTCGATCGCACACCAAATCCTCCCTCTTTACCATATCCCTTGTAAAACTTTAGAACGTCCTCTAAAGTGTCAAACTCTTGGTTGATTTTCGGTATGAGTTCATTCTTAACTTGGGGAATAAAAATTACTTGAGACTCGTTCCCGGATGATTCGCACAGCATATTAGAACACTGCGTACTAGAACCCAAAAGACCAAACAATAACAATTGATCAACTTCACATTCAATCACACAATTGCATTTTTAACCAAAAGAGAGAGGGAGAGAGACAGACCTTCGTTGGTGGCTAGTCGATGGAGGCATAACGCTTTCTTCTTGTGGAACAATCTCCATATCTAGTTGGGGAAAAAAATAGAAATGAACCTTCACAGTCAAACTGATTTTGGTGCTAAACACATCGTAGCAAGTGAAACTTCAACAACATTAAAACATAGTTCAGTTGAGTTTTGATTAGGGCCGAAAAATTTGGAAAGGGGAATAAACTGAAACAGACAATTCATGGCATCCAAAGCCCTTGTATTCCGAGCTGTATGTAGTAAAGCAATGCCATTTTCACCCAATATTCCAATCAGCCAGATTACTTAACTACCTCACTTATATGCCTATTCTTTGATGCTCCACCGTTGTAAACCAGAAGTAATTGTAAAACTCGTTTTACAATTTTGGGAAAATAAAATGTTCCCAGAGCATGTTATCCAGAGTATTGGTACCAGATCATGAATGCAAATTTATTGCCTTTCTCGAAAAAAAAAAAAATCCCTAACTGATTTTATTTTCTCAGAAAAAAAACCCAAACTAAAAAAAAAATATACATAACAAGGAAGCTACATTACAGTACAAAATTTTCATATATGAATGAAAATTTTACAACTCTGTTATACACATTCTCAAAAAAAGAAAGAAAAAAATTTACCCTAACTGACTTTATTTTCTCAGAAAAAAAACCCAAACTCAAAAAAAAATAAATTACATAACAAGGAAGCTACATTACAGTACACAATTACAACTCGGTTATTTTTTTGTTTTCGAGTTATATTTTCTGGAAAAAAAAACAAATAACAGATCCAAACCGAGAGCGTAAAATACCTTCAAATGGAGCCCTAATCTGGTGGTCTTTCGTGTTCTCTTCCACAAGATCGAGAGAGAGCTTCGTGTATCTGGCATTCCGAGAGAAGGAAAAAATCGAGTTAGGGTTTCTGGGGAAAATCGAGAGAGAGAGAGAGAGAGAGAGAGAGAGAGAGAGACCTTGTGGTCGTGGGTCGTCGTCGTCGTCTTCTTCGATCGATCGGTATACAGTCGGCTTCGTCGTTCGTCGTTCGTCGTTGTCGTTCGTGTCTTCTCTCTCTTCGTCCGCTTTTGAAATAAGCCGAATGAGGGATTGGGGGATTTTGTTTAGATCCGGCTGAGGAGAGCCCAGATAACCCGCGAAGACTTTTTTATCCGACCCGTGTTCCTTTGACCCGCGAGTTTCCTTTTTAAAATCCCAGCCGTTGGATGAGATCCAACGGCCTAAACCAAAAGTCCGCATTTTAGGAATATGCGGACGTCCCTACCAGATTGGGACTGTATATATATATATATATATATATATATATATATATATATATATATATATATAGGAAAAGTTTTAAATGAGTGGCTCTTAAAATGCGGACTCCCTTTTCCGATCAAATTTCGATAATTCGAACCGCTTAACGTGTCCAAAACATAATTTTAAAAGTATCTGCGAGAAATAATCAAATATAGGCATATAGAATATCACTATTCCAAGTTCATGAATGGAGACTTTTTCTTTCCAGCCTTCAATTCCACACATGCAAACAAAGTCAATCTTGGCTGCTAACTTGTCTTCAAAAGCTGATCAAGGTACTTTCCTTTAATCCAAATCCAAGTTTCTGCCATCCTCCATTATCTTTTTGGGGAAATTCCGAAACAGTGGACAGTGGGGCAAATAATGCCCATGTCATGGAGTAGTTATTTGGAAATTCATGTGAACATGGGAAGGAGAAAATTATTCCCCAATACATGGAGAGGTCATCTGAAAAGACTATTAGGCCCCTCATAAAAAAAAAAACCCTAAAAACCTCAAACCCACCCATCGTTCTCATTCAATTCCCCCAATTCCCATTTTCGTACTCAGGGCTCTGAAGCGGACGACTGGAAGAGAACAACCAGAGGTAGGGTTTCTTCTGCTTCTTTCCTCTTCTCGACCTCTTCTCCTTCACCTCTTCTTCCTCTCTCACTTCATCTCTCTGTAAGCTACAGGACTCTCTCCATTCCACCGAAGAAGAAGCAGGATCTTGTCCTTGACCAAGCGACGTCGTACGCATCTGGTAAGGAATGTTTTGGGTGTTACAAATTTTTTGCAGTTTTCTCTCTTTTCTCTTCTCTCATTTCGTCCATATGTCTCTGTTTGTAAGCAATTTGGTTTTTTTGTTTTTCATTTTATGAGTGAGGATAGCTTTGTATGAGAGAATCCCCAACCAACAGAACAGCAGCCCATCCTACAATGGTTAAACCTATAATTAATGTAAGTGAGGATAGCAGTCAAACCTAGCGTTGCTCCGATTCTTGGCAATCCAGCAGATAATGTCAGGATTGTTGACTTTACATAGTCGAGGAACATAACCGGGTATAGAGCATTATCAATGACCCCGCTTAGCCATTTCATCCAACCTATTTGAAACCCCCAATATTCACCCAGTGCAGATGAAACCCAAATCACATAGCCACCGTCCTCTGGAAACATGGTGCCCATTTCTCCAGTTATTAGGGCTTTCGGTATACTCCATATAAAGGGAAATACCAAAAAAACCCAATAAGGCTAGAATGGGGCCAGCTGCGTGTACGGTATCCTCAACTTGGAATGGTCCCCCCAATACCCCATAGAAGATGAGGAATACAAGGGGCAATATTGAGGCTTTCCCATTAGTTCCCCTAGGAGAAGAAGGTACTCTGTTAATACCAACATTTGATCCACCATTGTGTACCCCCATTGCCTCCATTGCAATAGAAGTTTGTTTTTCCTGAAAATGAAACAGTTGCTCTTTAAGTTACCTAATGTTACTCATTGTAAGAACTTTTGATGCTCTCTATGTAAGAATGTATGCCCTAGACTGTTAAGGGTAGTGACCTATATTTTAACTAACTGAATGGTTGTCCCTTTACAAAGGTGTAACACCTGTTTTAAATTTTCACGTGCATCGCCTGACATGGCATTTTGCATCTCATGTGATTGTGCATCTGTCTTTGCTTTATGGTGAACTAAAATGGATGTGCTTTATTATTAGTTTTAAAAAAAAAAAAGCAGCCCTTCTACGGGCTGAGAACCATTTAGTTGCTCTTTTGTTCTCATCTAAGAGCCTTTGTGTGTCTATCTATAAGCACAAATTTAGGTGTGCATGCATTAAGCCACCTCATGCTTTTATTTACACATCATGCTTAAGAGTCTAAGTTGAATCAATTCAAGAGAATTCATTGTTCTCTTTTGCTGTTGCTGCACCGAGAGAGAGAGAGAGAGAGAGAGAGAGAGAGAGAGAGAGAGAGAGTAAAAGAACCAAGGAGGAAGCACCAAATCTAAGGTAAAACAATTATTTTCATGGGTTAAATTTTGATAATTCTCATTTTGATAGGTTTGTTACTGTAATACCTACCCCGGATATTTCGGTATTTCAATTACTTTTAATTGAACTATGTGTTTTGGGGGTTTAAATAGTAAACAATAGAACTTGCGAGGGTCATGTGTTTGATTTGTGATTGGAACATAAGTTAGCAATTAGTCTCGCTTGCACACGATAATTATTTTATAGGTTTACAAATATCTGGGAGAGATATTTCTCCCCATTCTTATCCCTTGTGGGGGGGGGGGGGGGGGGGGGGGGGGGGGGGGGGTGAGAGAGAGAGGGGCGGCAGAGGGAAGGAGATGAAGGGGAAAAAATTAGAGTGCAGGGTAGTTCTTCACGAAATTATTCAAGGTACCTACAAAGCTTGTTAATTTCTGGTATTTTTAGTAAAGGTTCATTATTGTGTCTATTGTATTGTGTTACATTTTCAGAATTTTCTGAGAAGTGTAGAAAAAGATAAAAATCGTAAATCAAGCTGTGGTCGGATTCCTGTTTTTGAGCAGACAACTTACAGAGCTGCATCTTTCATTAATTTTTTTTATAGTTAAGCGATCCTCCTGATTATGGGTCCTTATGAGTCTGAATGATTAATAAGTTGGTGATGTTTTGGCGTTGGAATTACTAAAAAGTATTAAGTATTCGATTTTTAATGAATTTTCGAACACCGACTGTTCTGCTGGAAATTGTGCTTCGCTGCACAGAATTTCTGAGTTTGGGGGTGATTTTGACTAGGTTCCTTCATTGTGAAAAATCTGGAAAAAATCAGGGATAAACTTTGAGATGTTGTTATTATCTCTACCAAATTTTAGGTGATTTTGTGATATTGTCTAAGTTTGACGGATTTTACAAGTTGGTGTGTACCTGCTAAATTTTGTATTTGCTGCACTGACACGTTTTGGAAAAATGGTCATATCTTTTAGCTCGGGTATCGGGTTAGCGTATGGGTTGTTGATTTTGAAACTAGACTCGTATACCTTTCGGAATATATAGGGGTTGTGTCTTAGTTTGAACTAGATTAAATCAGTTTTTGGTTTGAAGTTGGTCGACGTGCAAAATCTGCAATTTTGGGCAGTTGTGTGTGTAATTTCAGACAAGTATAACTTTGTCGCCTGGACTTTGTTTTAGGCAAATTTTATATCAAAATTCATGTACCGGAGGTATACTTTCTAATGGTGGTGGTATCATGACCTGGTTCTAAACCAGTAAGAAGTTATGGTTGGAATACAATAGGATGGTCATGGTTTTCAAATCGATTTTAAGAGTTATGTCATATTTATACTCTTATGTTTGATTGGGGACACTTCTAGGCCTTAAGATGGACATATTTGTATTCCTTGGGTATCGTCTAATACCTTATTAGTTTTATAATTTGGTATCAAATGATTGTTAATGGTTTAGGAGGTGTTGGTGGCCTTGTTAATCTTTTTGACTCTTGTTAGCATGGTAAATATATAATGGGGTGTATCATATATTTATTTAAGTAGCAATGTTAAGAAGTCTTGTTTTCGGTTACTTTGATGAATTTTCCACCCCAGTTTTCAAACTCAAAAAACTATGAGATTTTAACTGTAGGTTTATATACATGTTGAATCTATTGTGTTAAAATTGTAAGATTTTATTCAAAGTACATAAATTTATAAAAATCTGACACTGAGCTGCTGTCGTAGAACTCACTGTGCTGACAGCACCGTTGCAGTTTACGGAAATGACTATATCTCAGCCTAGAAAACTCGTAAACACATTCCGCTTGTTTTGTTGGAAACTAGACACATAGAGCTTCAATAATATGTAAGCCACATGCCTTAGTTGTGCCTGAGTTATAGCAGATTTCAGTTTGAAGTTTGGCCAAAAATCTGTTCTCTGGAATTCACTGCGAGTTTTGGGTCTGATTGGTACCTGTTTAAAAAATACTTCTCACGGTCAGAAAATTCTAAAATTTTGATATAATCTTTGTTTATGTGTCTGAGTTTTATGGTAAAAATCTTGTGGCAAACGAATTCATTGAAAAATTCCAGAAAATTCGGAGACGGTAGCATTGCTAGATTTCATAAAGCATTTCATGCATTTCATTTGGTTTTGGGCATGAGCTTTGCTTGTAAACCTTATGGATGGAGCGTTATTCATATTTCTAGGTGGGGATATCATAAGGACCGTCACTGTGACATCTCCTGCTCGTAGGGAGTAGAGTCGGTAGCGGAGTCGGCGTTTTGTAAGGTGAGAATGTACAACTTCAATAATAAATTGAAATGTCTCTTTCTACTTACTCCATGGCACTATATTTACTGATTGAAAAGTCCTATTATGATTTAAGAAAATTTTGGAGATAATTGTTGCTTAGATGGATTAAAACTGTTTGATGAGTTGAAAGGAAATATTTTTATACCTCTTGTGCCAATGTTCTTATTTGCAAGCTTGGTTGTTGCTTGCTTTTTGGTGGATTGGCAAACTTGTTTGTTGTTTGCCGGTAAGCTTGGTTGGTGCTTACCATTCGGTTGATTACTAATCTAACTTGCTAGCACCTACCATTGGTTATAAAGAATGGCCCTCGTCACTGCCGCTATATGCGAGCCTATGACTGAGGAAGAGGTTGAAAACGTTATGGACATTAGTTGGTTGCCTACTGAACCCATTCTTGCACTCTTTGGACAGAACTTGGAGGAGGAAACCAACCTGCAAGGGTGAGTCGAGCTGTTTCATTTCCATATTCCCTTTTAATTTTTTAACTTTCTTTGAATAGTGGAAGTTTATTAACTTGGCATGCTTTTCACAGGTGAGTCTCATTCAAATCCCTGGCAAAGAGGAGTTGAGGCAGAAGAATCTTTTTAGTGTTTCAAACATGAAATTGTGTTTTGAGGAATTTTGTTCTTTCACCGAGATCATACATATGTGGTGTTTGTTATCTGTGTGTGTTGTAAATTGCCCCTTCTGGAAGACGTTGTGAAGACATGATTGCTGAAGTGATCAAGATGCATTACAAATGGAATTTGGTGACGCTTAATTTGCATGTAGATGATTTTATGTAAGTATGGGGTAACTAACAAGTTTGGGGGTTCCAATGTTTGTAACAACTTTGTAAGGGTACTTTTAATTATCGTACTTTCAATTATGGCATTGGCATGTAATGTTACTTTTATATGAGCCAAAAGAATTGATTTACCCTCGCGTGCGCGCATGTGTGAGCAAACTGTGTGTGCAAGTGTATAAAGTGCAGGTGTGTGTGTTGCAGCAGTTTTTAGGTTGTATGAGTGTGTTGAGCTATGAAGGGGTGTGTTGGGTGTAGGTTTGATGTGTGTGTGCTTGTGCAGCAGGGGTGTGTGTGATCCAACAGGTGTGTGCTTCTGTTGCAGTGAGTTTTGAGGGGTATGTGTTGCTGTTTTTCTGTCCGAATTGCTGCTGCTTTTCTGCTGTTTGTGGGGTGTTTTTCTGTCCAAATTGTGAGATATGAAGGGGTGTTTTCTGCTTTGTCTGCTGTCCAAAGCATTTAAGACTTATTCTCTGTCGTGAGGTGGTGTGAGAGTAGTTTATATATGTGTTGCTTCATATGTTGTTGTATTTTAGTGTATGTTGTAGCCATTTTGCTAATATCCCAAATTTTTTTTTTACTAATCGATTGTAATCCTAAACTTTGCAGTCGCATAAAACTGATAAGAGGTTCATATTTGACCACATCTACTACCTGGTGCCAGATGCACAAAACTGACAAGAGGGAGCCAAGCACGATTGTAAAGAAAGTCCGTTATGTATATTGTCTATCAGTCCAAACGGTCCGCTATTGCCCAATATATAATTGTATCATCGATACCATTACGTTTCTCGATTGATACCGCAATGAAAATCTTGGAGCCAACAACGTTATTTTTTGGATCTGAGAAGATTCTGTTTAAAAAAATTTAATTTCAATCTTTCTTGTAGGAATTGAAGTTGAAATTTTAAGATATTACAAAATATCAAGATTGGAGCATTGTATCCCTCCCCCACTACATCTCAGAATAAGGGTTTTGACTAACATTATGACATTAATTAATTATATATAATTTGGCAGTGAAAGTACCAAATGTACTGTGGAGTTCAGAACCTCAACGACCATTCTCCGAGGTAGTTAGAGCAAGTATAAATTACTGAAAGACTACATTGTGTTTTCACGATGACTACAACTTAGAATCATAAAGAGCACTTGTTTCTTTATATAACTCTGGAGTATGGAATATTATGTGTGACCCACCCCATATTCCACCAGGCCTTTTTGAATGGGGAAACAAGAAAAACAAAAACATTACTATTGTCACAGATACACAATGTCATATAATAATGTAGATGGCCACTTTAGTGGTTTTTTGTAAGACCGCCCATACAAAAGAAGAACTGGAGAACAACACACCTTTGTAAAGGAAGACCATTTATGAACTTTGGAATTCTAGTGGCATGTTAGTGGGTTTGTGAACAATTCAAACCAACTGCATCTTCTTAGTGATTTTTTTGTGATGACACTGAAGTGGGGGAACTTTCTGACTATGTTAACATGAGGTACAACTTGGTGGTATTTATATGCCATGAGGATGGGAATTTAGTAGTACGCATCTAACTTTCGCCCAGGTCATCATACTTTAAGGAGTGTGGAAAGTTAAGTGCGCGAACTTCCATTCCACCTCAATATACTTGTTTGGAAATTCGAAAACAACGAACTTAGTAATTTAAGACAACTACATCAAACATCTGTGTACACCATATAATTAATGCAGTTTAATGAAGTAGGACATTTATTGCATACAAAATTGATTTCATCTGCCTTAAAATGGCCCACATAATTTACAACCTTGCTTGTTTCTGGGTTTGTGAATTTGGATTGTATTGCTTGTTTCTGGGTTTGTGAATCGAAATGGACAACATCTTGTATTGACACTTTTGTGGTTTTTCTGCTTGTTTGGATTGTAGTTAATGTTTAGGGGGTTATGACTATGTGAAGCTGAGGTATATAGAAAGTTGGGATGGAAATTGAGGGGAGCCATCAAACATTGTATGAGGCAGAAAGAAGATGAAGTGAGTATTTGTATAAGACAACACCCAAATAATGAAGATGCAAATCAGTTCTTTATCTCATATTTATACACATCATTTACTACTATAAATTAAACACCGAATCTTATCATGAATGGACCCTACCAATACATCTTGACTAACATTATGACCTTATTTGTATATGGTTTCACAGTGAAAGTACTACCAGTACTACGGAGATCAGCACCTCAACTACCATTCTCCGAGGTAACAAGAGCAAGTAAATATTACTCAAAGAGTACATTGGTTGTTCACATGGACTACAACATAGAATCACATGGAGCACTTTCTATTTTACATAATTGTTGAGTATGGAATATTAAGTGTGAGGCATTCCCTATTCCAGCTGCCCTATGAAAGGGGCCTACCCACCTAAGAAGTCCAGCGAATCTTGTCATGAATGGACCCTACCAATACATCTTGACTAACATTATGACCTTATTTTTACATGGTTTCACAGTGAAAGAACTACCAGTACTATGGAGTTGAGCACCTCAACTACCATTCTCCGACGTAGCAAGAGCAAGTAAATATTACTCATAGACTACACTGGATTTTCACAAAGACTACAAGTTGTAATCACAAAAAGCACTTATGTTTTTTACATAACTGTGGAGTACGGAATATTAATTGTGAGGCATCCCATATTCCAGCTGCCCTTTTAAAGGGGGCCCACCTAAGAAAGAAGGCCAGTGAACCTGGCCTAAATAAATGGACCCTTACCAATACATCTTGACTAACATTATGACCTTATTTGTACATAGTTCCACAGTGAACATACTAAAAGTACAATGGAGTTGAGCACCTCAACTACCATTCTCCGACATAGCAAGAGCAAGTAAATATTACTCATAGACTATACTGGATTTTCACAAAGACTATAAGTTGTAATCACAAAGAGCACTTATGTTTTTTACATAACTGTGGAGTACGGAATATTAATTGTGAGGCATCCCCTATTCCAGCTGCCCTTTTAAAGGGGTCCCACCTAAGAAAGATTATATTGACTGGTCGTGTCGATCCCCAGAATCTTGATGAAGACTAGTGATGTTGTCCTTCCTCGCATTGTCAAGCAGATTCACTTCTGTAGTGTTATGTTTGCAAACTGGGGTGACCTAAAGTGACTATCTACATTATTATGTTGACTTGTGATCACAATCCCTAGCTACGTCAGAGAATGTTGGCATTTCCAGCGGTGTCAAAGAGCAAGAACTCCTGTGGTGTAACGTTGCCGTATGGACCCCCCTTTTCGTTGTCTTATGTTAGTTAATGGATGTTGTATTTATGCAAGTTTGATTGACGGAACTATGTGATCGAGATTATGTCCATCTTAAGGTTGAAAATTATTTGGGCCATTTTAAGGCAGATGAAATCAATTTTGTATGCAAGAAATGTCCTCCTACTGCATTAATTATATGGTGTACACAGATGTCTGTCACGATAGTACTGTTTATCTTCTTCTTGTTTCCCTCCGTTTGGAGCAAACTGTCGTTGAGTTAGATGGGGTGGGTTTTCAAACCCGATTACGCATCCAGCGGTTGAAGGAAAAGATTGGGAAGTTGATCGGTGGTTGGGAAAGTTATTGGTATTATCACTACCAAGATTCGTTGGGCTTCTTAGGTGGGCCCCTTTCAAAAGGCCTGGTGGAATAGGGGGTGGGTCTCACATGATATTCCATACTCCAGAGTCATATAAAGAAACAAATGCTCTTTATGATTCTAAGTTGTAGTCTTCGTGAAACAACAATGTACTCTTTGAGTAATTTTTACTTGCTCTTACTACCTCGGAGAATGGTAGTTGAGGTTTTGAACTCCACAGTACATTTGGTACTTTTACTACCAAACATTATATAATTAATGTCATAATGTTAGTCAAAATGTCACAACGTTAGTTCCAAACCACCAAGTTGTTTTGTTGTTTTTTTTGGGGGTGTTTCATTTAAGTGATTGATTTTTTACACAAATGAAATAAAGTACATTATATAGGTATCTAAAAAAAGAATTGCTCTTTGTGATTAAATATTGTAGTCTCTGTGAAAAAACAATGTACTCTTTGAGTAATATTTACTTGCTTTTCTACCTCGGAGAATGGTAGTTGAGGTACTGAACTCTATAGTAGTTTTGGTACTTTTGCTTAGCCTCCGAAACCTTGCCTTCAAATAAGGTTGAGAAAACCCCAAGCGTAGGGCTAGATCGTCGGTAGCATAATAAACTGGCAAGACCGTATCGTACCACAGGGATTCGAAGATAGCTAGTTTGGATTGTAGGTAATATGGTAGAGTGCGGCGTTCAAGACGGCCAACTAGGTTTTGCTTAAAACATTGAAAGTAAAAATGAGAAAGACTAGAAACGAGTTTAATTAACTAAAAGAGGTAAGTCTAGGGATCGTCTAATCCATGACAAAGGCCGTTACCGGTTCTCAATATAACTCAAGCTCTATTATTTTAGATATTTGGTGCTTATGTAACAAGTTTGACTTTATTTCGATTGTAAAAGTTAGTAGAGTCTCGGTGCAAGTTGCTCATAGTTGGTGAAAGCCACCCTGAAAAGGGAGGGCTGGTGGTTTTACTGTTGCTATATTTTGGTAATGAAGTTTCTGCTTTCTCGAAAAAAAACCTTTCATCCCTCTTGTTTACTCAATGCCAAATTGAAGTGTTGTCAACTCAAGAATAAATTTCAGTAGTCAACTATTTGTATTTGTACACCAAAGAATGAGCAACATATATGCATACACTTGGATAAAATTCACATACTTTTCGAACATCACCCATCGTTCAATGGTACATATGCATCGGGACCTAAAAAATACACCGCCTGCACATCACAAAAATGGAATTGAAGTTGGCAACATACATAAAAATCGCAATAAGGATCTTCATATGAGTGAATCCTGACCCATTATAAGCATTTCAATCCTGATCCATTATAAGCATTTCAAGTGTAAACAAATACTTCCATTTATGAGACAATATATACTTCAACAAAATCTCAACGAAATAACCTTCTTTGGTCCTTGTCACTACTTTCCTGGGTGTATAGATAATATGAAACAAATTACACAAGAGAGCCTCTTATATCATCCTAATTACTATTCTCAAAGCTGTATGTGTATTCAGAGATTAGTCTTCGGTTTAGTGAGGCGCCTCGTCACTGAGTGAGCAGTCACAAATTCCTCCACTGCAGAAAGGTGTATGCCCACCTGTCACCCAACCAAAAAATTATGATACTAATAACAAATCGTGTTCATTCAGTTTGGGGGAATAATGGCATTGGATTCTTAATGAAGGATTCGGAGTGGGTGTTGTGCATCATCCTGTGCTGTGAGTGCAAATCATCGAGCCTGGGGTGGACCCAATTTGCCCTCACAGCACACTGTTGCACTCCCAGACACAACACCTTCTCCGAACCATTTGGTGGATGTTGAAACAAGTAGCAAGGGTAAGAAAGGCAACATCCAGATAAGGCTAACAGTCAATATGAGCTCAAGAAAGGTGTCACGCCCCGTTCCGAAATAGCACCTCATTAGCCTATCCCGATACGACACGCGACAACAACCGGCTACTAGCAATGCCAACAACAACTAAATGCCAACAATAACTAGAAACTGAAAATCAACAGCCACATTTTATTTACACCTCAAAATAATTGTCATTTACAAACTACAGCGGAAGTCTGTCAAGTAATAAACTTTACATAACTAACTATTGCCCAAAACTAAACTAAGCAAATATCAACTACGGGCCGGGAGACAAGACTCCCACAGGCCGCAACCACACACTCCTCGAGCAAGTCACAAAACGCAAAACGTGACCTATAGTGGACACCGACCTATACCTGCAAAACTGGAACCCGAAACGAGTTCCAGGAGTGTAGTGAGACATGGATGTTGTTCAATAGAAATAATAAATAAATCCCTCTTCACCATTAATTAAGCATAGGTAAATAATCGACACAAAGTCTTTAAATCGACACGAAGTCAGTATCTCGACACAAAGTCAGGAGCACGACACCAAGTTTGGCTATTAGCCATTATTGCTCTTCGACACAAAGTCATAGTTCAATATCACAAGTTCAATCCAAATGAAGAACATCTATGAATCGAACACTCACCTCGGTCTCCAACAAAAAGAAAACCAACACAGTCACTCCCTACGTGGAGCTGCGGTGCTTGGTGTCGTCTCCAAACCTAGCATTTTCATCCACACGTATAAGAACAAATCTCAAATAGTCAAAGCAATCCTATTTACGCTCAGAATACCTAAACTTCAAATAAAATCATAACATGAATCCAAACATGTGCCGATTCTGCATAGAATCATCTCAAGATAGTCCCAACTTCGACAAATCACTATGTGTCGAGTTTTTATCATTATCGAACGATTTTGGTGTCAAAAGCTTCATAAGAGGATGTACTTCAAGAGTTGTGAAGGAACCAAGACCAAATTCAAACTATAAGGATCGAAAAATAGACAAACACAACAGATTCACAAATCTGTCTCAAAACAGATTCTCAAGATCAGTCCAGCATTCAAAAATTCACAATAAATTGAGTTCTTAACCTTTTCAAGTGATTCCAAAGCCAAAACATCACCAACTTAACAATACTTGAGATTCATAAGAACTCATGTCCACCTAGCATGCTTAAACTTGAGGAATTTCACGAGGAACACAAGCCAAAAGCTGTCCAGAATTCCAGAACTTCCCAAAATCTGAACTTAAATTCAAAAACTGCTATAATCTAGAAAGAACCACGACACAACCCATACATATTCAGAAAGATATACGAGTCTAGTTTCAGAATCAAGAAACGGTGCATAAAACCGATACCCGAGCAAGAAGTTATGGCCATTTTTCCAACACGTGTCTGTGCTGCCAGCACAGACGCGAACCAGACACCAGTTCGGTCCACGAATTTTGCAGGCCAAACCACTTCGAATTATTTTCTGAAAATTTAACACGATGCAATAGACTCACAGACGAACCTTCAGGATTTTTTTTCAAGAATTTAGAAGATTTCTAGGTGCCTTGAATAAATTCGTCCAAACAGGACAGATTATCAACTTGTTCAAACACAGTTATGCATGTTCATCATATACACGAATTTCTTGGAATAAAACTCAACTACAACCTCAAAACCCCTCACCCATGGATTCAATTCAGTGCATAATAGATGCAGAACAAGAAACCTAGCATGAGAAATAGGAAATTCAACACTTAAAGAGATGTCAATTACCTAATTAAGCTTGAATACAACCTAACCCTTATTTCTCCTTCTTCTCCTTCCTCTTTCTCTCCTCACGTCTCTCTCTCTCTCTCTCTCTAACGTAGAAATCAGAACTCCTTCTGGCTTTCTTTCTTCTTTTTTTTTTTGGATAAGAACCCACACACGGCACACATGCACAACACTTTAAAAAAAAATGCACTTTGCCCCTTGAGATACTAGAGTATAACATTTAAGCACCTCACATGTAAAGGATGTTACAAAAGGACTCGGAAATTTCAATCTATAGGTCAAAAGAAAAGAATATTGAAAGGACAAAAACCACCAAACAAATCATTTAACAACTGAAAGTGCTTCAGAACACATTTATATATAGGAACACGAGTTCGTAATCGAAACTAAGTCTTTGCATCCTAATCACTTGGGCGGGCTACATTAATCCCTTTTCTTCTTTTTTTTGGCACTATGATTTATCCCTTGACAGAACTCAATGAAGAAACGGGTTCATAAGCCAACCCGAATTGATTGAGACTTTGAAGGCTCGGTTTGGTTTTGTTTATATATCCATACACAGAGACACACATACATTGTAGCTGTGTGATAGAATACAGAGTTGATCTATTACGCTCTTATATGGTTATATGTTCTCCACCTTTTCATTATACTGACCATATAGGCAATAGCCCATGCATTTGAGTGTAAACTTCTACCAAAAAGGGCAAGAAGGTGCCAACAGGGAGCTCTAATTCGATATTTTCGTAAAAACTAGCGCTTCCAAACATGTCCCCCCTCCCCAAAAAAAAAAAAAAAAAAAAAAAAACCTCATCCATTTTGCGTTATTAAAATGAGTCAAATGACTGATTAGGGCGGGAAAACTCAAGACTGATTGAACACATGTCAACAAGGGGCTAACATGGTAAGATTAAATCTGATGCCTTTCAAGCATTCCATGTAGCCTTGGGAAATCCCAAGCAAAAAAACCCCAAGAGTTTAGAGAGAGAAATTCTAGCCCATCTTAATTCGGTAGTTCGACACAACTGGGGGATGGAAATGGTTATAGGAACATGAGTTCTCAGTCAATTTGTGTATGAAAGAAAACACAAATTCGTCCTCATTTATTTGTGCATTTCCAATATCGTGGACATCACACAAAATCGTTTATGTTTTCTAACTTTTTTTGTTAGATGATTATGAAAACTTTGTCTACAAAACCTAAATGAGATCTTTTAATTGCTAGAAAAGATCTTGAAATCTTTTTCCACCAAAAAACAGTATATGTTGACATGATAAAGGCATGACTGCCAGAAAATGACAAACAATGTGGAGTGGGGACAGAGGGAGTACAAGGAGAGACAAAAGACTCCAACTAAGCTTCAAAGAAAATCGGTGCTCTAATAGTTAAGGGAAACAACTTATAGGCTACCCGTATGAATATTCCTTCAAGGAACTCCACACATCAACAAACAGAAGCTCAGATGCCAGTTCAAAAGAAAATTAAGTAGGAAGAGAAACTAGTCAAAATGAGCAGTATGTCATTTCTTTCCCAACTAGTTCTAAGGAGTGAAGTCCAGCTTACCATGCTATCAAATTGTGCCTTAGTTGCTCCGTACTTGAGCGCAATAGCAATGCCCTGAGAAGAATATCTCAAATAGTATCAGGTGCTGCATATGCAGATATCAACTAAACCACAAAGTAATCCAGAAAAGTAGGACATTCATAAGAAGTGCTATAGGCAGTACTTGAGGAATACCACCTGCTTGAGATACCATGGGATCTGCCACAATAGGGGATACACACTTACAAAACATGGTAAAATTTTGAAAATGTCCACTTAAAGCAAATTTCTTGGCACACTATGAAAACATTTTTTACGTATCTTCCAAAGAACTACTCTCTTCGAGTTTTAGGTAGTCATAATTTAACTTTTTTACGCATGAGGTAAAAGATAAAGAAACAAACAGTGAAAAAGTTAGGGAACCCTTTGGAACAAAAGTTAGGCAGTACTTGAGGAATACCACCTGCTTGAGATACCATGGGATCTGCCACAATAGGGGATACACACTTACAAAACATGGTAAAATTTTGAAAATGTCCACTTAAAGCAAATTTCTTGGCACACTATGAAAACATTTTTTACGCATCTTCCAAAGAACTACTCTCTTCGAGTTTTAGGTAGTCATAATTTAACTTTTTACGCATGAGGTAAAAGATAAAGAAACAAACAATGAAAAAGTTAGGGAACCCTTTGGAACACTGAATCTTGCACTTTTGAATATCAATGTGCCCTGTTTTGAAAACTGTGTTCCAATCTGCAATCACTAGGGTATTAGCATTTTCCAGTAGCATAGATCCAGACATAAGCAATGCAAGACAATTCGAGAGGAAGATTCAATCATTCTAATCGAAACACAAAGGTGAAAGCCCAAGTTCATTACTCTGGTTCCGCCCATCAATGGAAGGGCACCATGGGAGCTCTTCTTTTTTTTTTTTGCATGGCAATATAGGACTAAAGAATTAACTCAATATGAAACTCTGAGAATTTCAGTTTTTCGATGCTCAAGCCTTCCCTAAATATCACTATCTATTGATGATCTTAATAAAACACAAAAATAGTAAGCCTCAAGTTCCATGTAAATTAAGAAATGAGGGATTCCAACCTATATGTAGCTACTGCTCAAAAACTTCATGAAATATTGGACAAAGACAATCGATACCTGCATAATCTCAGCCACATCTGGCCTCAAGTTCCATGTTAAATCCACTGCATATCCTTTTTGGAAAGGAATCAAGGAGCAAGCTCCAAAAAACTTGGATGCTAATGGAACGGACAACTTGTAACATACCAGCGCAAGAGATGGATTTCTTAGCCCAACTTTTAATCTTGTGTATCATTTTCTAATCAAGGGAGAAAAAAAAAATCAGCCGTTAACTCGGTGGAAATAATAGGCCACGAGGATATTTGACTGCAGTGCCTAATTGGAAACCCAAATTGTTGCAAACATTTTCATAAATCTTAATATACCTAATAATGACCTAAAAAAATACTATCCACGCTATCTAACAACAACTTAAGCCAATAAAAGAATTCAGAACATATCAAACCTATCATAGCCGCCTTGTAAATGAGGAAACCAACAGTAATCAAGTATTAATTGATAGCAGGATTGACGCATTGAGAATGGATTGATTATGTTGCCTGCCTGATCGAGTTCAGTGCTCGATCGGCGATCTTAGTTTCTTTGGAGCCATGTGTTTCTGTTTGGATTGTCTTGGTTGAACGCAGTTGCTTTCTGTTGGGTAAATCAAGGATTTTGTTCTCTATTTGGGATGTTTAATCATATGCCTCCTTTTTCTAAAAAAAAAGGTTACATTAATTATATGAATTAACTCCCATCCCAAAATTGTATTCATAGCCCTACATAATACCAATATACCCACGGCAAAATATGTGTTCTTGTTCCTAATCATGTGAGTAATTGTGTTTTAGTGCTGCTGGTCTCAATACATAATACACAGACATCAAACAAAATTACTACAAAATCCTAACAAACACATGCACCACGAATGGCATACGGAAAAGAGATGGGAAACTGAAAATTGAAGTTCTATGTTCTATATATCAATGGGCCCCCTATATCAATCTCCACAGTGAAATCAAACAGAAAAATTACAAATCCACAAAATTTATCAGAACAAACCCACGACATACTAAACCCTGTAACCCAGATAAAGCAAAACAACTAATCATCGTAAACAAAATAACTATTACAGATGGCAAGAAACAGTGGAAAATATCTCCAACCCAGGGGATTTCGGAAGTTCAAACCTAGATAAAATTGAAGAATGTGGCAAAAACAACAATAAAGCACCGGAACAAATAAGAGTAAGTACGTGTTAATGAGACAAAATTGAAGTTGTGTAGGTCAAGGACTCTTACCCTGGACGATGGAACTCGAAGAATTAGCTCTTTACTTTCAACAAATCCGTGCTGGAAATTCCCTTAAGTTCAAACCCACTGAATTCCGAAACATGATCGAGGAAGAGGGCTGCCCTCTGGACGTCGGTTGGCAAGAAAGAGAGGAAGAGAGAGGGAGCAACGAGATGGAGGGAGAGAGCAGCACAGAGAGAGAGAGAGAGAGAGAGAGAGAGAGAGAGAGAGAGAGAGGTTTCAGCGAAAGGGTTTCAGAGTGATTTGGGGTGGGAGGGTTTCACGTTTTGGGGAGGGAATACAGCGAACCACGGTGTGTAAGAGGAGGGGGTATTTTTGTCTAGGTCTGTTTTGAACTCCATGTCTTTGGAATTACTCTTCTCCTTCCCATGACTTTTGAATTCCGAAAAACTGGTCCATGACTTGGGCATATTTTGCCCCTTTTCCCACTGTCCTGCAATTTCCCCTATCTTTTTTCATTAGCTAGCTAGGAATCAAGCTTACCATATTTCAACAATCTACAAGTGGGATTGGACTGTACATCAAGGCATATAGTACGCATTTTAATTTTTAAAATTTTCCGACACTAAGATAATTAATTAATTGTTTCCCATTTCTGAAAAATATGCGCCTCATTTTTATTTCAAAATGTGAATTTTAATTCTCTCATATGCTTCTTAAAATTGCATTTTGATCATACAATATTTTATGAAATTGTGTGATCAACAAAATCACTTTTCTCTACCTAATAGGTTATAGCTTAACTGGGATAGACAAAACAATGCACAATTCATAAATATTCGTACTCATCTAGTGAAATGGAATACAATCTTGAAACTCTTAACCGGAAAAAGGGTTGAAAGTTAAATTATTAACAAGCTAAGAAACAAAGACAAAAGTTCCTCGATCTAATTGTTGTTGGAGGTTTTTCAAAATAAAAGGTGCGGGAGGTTATTTGTGAAAAGGTGCGACACCTTTTCACATGGGGTATGAGGCCCCGTTCCGTTTTCTCCAAAAACCTTCTTTTTCAAAAAGAAGGTAATTTCAAACTCAAATATAACGAAAATGAAAAAATATTTTTCAATTTTTTTTACATCGTTTAAAAGATCTCAATGAGATCTATCAAACAAGATCCATATTGGTAAGAAAATTATTTACGTAAACGCATGATTTTGGAGCTTGAAATTACTTTCCTTTTCTAAAACTTCCTTTTTCAACAAAATGGAACGGCCTCTGACTTTACGTGAATAGTTATAACACCTATTCACTTAGGGTGTGACTATTAGAATGGGGTGTGATTGTTAGGAAGGGATGTGATACATGGGGGTGCCTCCAAGAGGCATGACCCTTTCTAATTAATTATTTTCTTGAAAGGGTGCCTACGAAAAGGCATGATCCTTTCTATTGATTAATTGTCTTCAAAAGACATACCCTTTCTAATGTGTGTTTACAAAAGACACAACCTTTCACGTAAGGGTGCCTATAAGTCTATAAATAGGCCAGTGGTTAAGTCATTCGATACACCAAAAAATATCCAGAAACTCTCACTCTCGATGTCTCATTTTTTTTCTATGCTGTTATTCCGTTATTCTGCAGAAACGGAATTAACAGTCCTTGGTTCAATTGATTCTCTTAGGCTCGGTATTCTGTCTGTTCTTCGTTTGTGCAGACGCAGGCAGAAGATCATTGATCGGGCTTCGTTTTATCTTCAGAACAGATTCGCTGTAACCCGGTGCACACCAATTGGTGGGGGCGAATACTGTTTTCGGAAAGCGACGACGTAACGTGACTCGAAGCGGTTTCCATCAGTTTGTTCAAGTTTCAAAAGGCTCCAGATTTTGAAGGTTCCAATTTTTGCACCAACAATCGAAAACAGTATTTCTACCATGGCTTCAAAATCGTTGCGAGCGTTGACACAGGATTTCGTGAAATTGGACAAGTTTGATGGCGGTAACTTCAGGCGTTGGCAAAAGAAGTTGCATTTTTTGCTTACAACTCTCAAAGTCGTGTATGTTCTCACCAACCCCTTCCCTGAGGAGAATGAAGATGAAACATTGGAGGAGGCTCGTGTGAGGAAGAAGTTCGAAAGTGATGACTACATTTGCAAGGTTCATATTCTGAATGCACTTTTGGATGCTCTGTTCGATGTGTATTCAGATACGGAGACTGCAAAGGAGATGTGGGATTCCTTAGAAGGAAGGTATTTGACTGAAGATGCAACAAGTAAGAAATTTTTGGTTCCAAAGCCATAGGCTGTAAATGGATTTTCAAGAAGAAAATGAAGGTCGATGGTACAATCGACAAGTTCAAGGCACGGTTGGTTGCCAAGGGCTTTACGTAAAAAGAAGGTATTGATTATTTCGATACCTATGCTCCGGTGGCAAGGATCTCTACAATTAGAGTACTAATTGCGTTGACTTCCATTTATAAACTTGAGATTCACCAAATGGATGTTAAGACTGCATTCCTAAATGGCGAGTTGGATGAAGAGATTTATATGGAGCAACCGGAGGGATTTGTTGTGCAAGGTCAAGAACACAAAGTATGCAAACTTGTTAAGTCTCTTTATGGACTTAAACAAGCACCTAAACAGTGGCATGAAAAGTTTGATAAGGTGATTGTATCAAACGGGTTTAGGATACACCAATCTGATAAATGTGTATATAGTAAATTTAGTGGTAATCGAGGTGTAATTATATGTTTGTACGTGGATGATATGCTTATCTTTGGGACTGATCTAGAAAGCATTCAAAGTACAAAGGATATCCTTTCATCTAGTTTTAGTATGAAGGATATGGGTGTTGCTGATGTAATTCTGGGAATCAGAATTAAGAGACAAGGAGGAGATTTAATCCTTAGTCAGTCTCATTACATTGAGAAAATTCTAAAGAAGTTTAATCACTTCGATAGCACGCCGATTTCTCCACCATTTGATCCACAAGTTAAGTTGTATCCTAATACTGGTAGAGCAGTTTCACAACTAGAATATTCTAGAGTGATAGGAAGCTTAATGTATGCCATGACTTGCACGAGACCAGATATTGCATACGCTGTGGGGAAACTAAGTAGGTACACACATAATCCGAGCGATGTCCATTGGCTCGCAGTTAATCGGGTATTGAGGTATCTAAAGAAAACTATAGACTACGGGATAGTTTATAGTGGTTATCCTTCGGTTCTAGAAGGATATACTGATGCTAGTTGGATAGCCGAGAATGAAGATCACTTGTCAACAAGTGGATGGATCTTCACACTTGGTGGAGGAGCAGTTTATTGGGGATCTAAGAAACAAAGTCTCATTACTGACTCAACTATGGCAGCTGAGTTTGTAGCACTAGCGGCAGGGAGCAAAGAGGCAGAGTGGCTCAGAAGTATGTTATGGGAGATACCCATATGGCCAAAACCTATGCCACCTATATCTTTGCATTGTGATAGTCAGTCAACTCTATCACGGGCTTATAGCCAGGTGTATAATGGAAAGTCCAGGCATATAGGACTTCGACATAGCTATGTGAGGAACTTGATTACAGATGGGGTGATAACCATTGATTATGTAAAATCAAGTCAAAACTTGGCTGATCCTTTAACAAAAGGTCTTGCAAGGGATTTGATGTGGAGAACATCACAGGGGATGGGACTCAAGCCCATTGAAATCTAATCACTCTTGGTGGAAACTCGACTCAACGCTTGAATAACATCAAGTCTTGGGTTCAATGAGCAAAGTACACCATAAGTTGTGGTTGCAAGCATTTTCCGGTTTTATCCATCCCATGGTAAATGCTTGGTACCTGTAATGAAAACATGGAGGTTAAGCTACTTAGCTTTTACTCCCTCCGTTCCAAATTGAGAGTCCCTCTTGGGAATTCCAACTATTTAAAAGAACATGCAATCATTACACCACAATACCTATCATTTCCACCATTACCCCTATATTTACCTACTTTACAATACTTATATTCTCCTATGAGGGACATTTTTGGAAAATCACCAAATTTTTCCTTCCATTTTTGGAAAAGGACCATCATTTTGGAACAACCCAAAAAGGAAAGATGGACCTTCATTTCGGAACGGAGGGAGTAATAGACTTCTAACGGTTTGTTAGGTTTCAAGTGCTGTAGTTACAGGGGCACTTTCAAAGTCTACCTATATGAGTGTGAAGGTGGTGCCGCCTTCTATGGGTTCAAGGGCTAGGACTCTAGAGCGCTCATGAAATTCAGGATAAAGACACACGGCCAAACCACGTGTCGGCAAATTTGAATACCTGAGTCAGGCAAGATGCGTGCGTGAGACGTGTCCGGTTGGTCATTTAAGGATCGCTAGTTCAAAGACAAGTCTACTATGCTTTCCGACTAACTTTGATGTGTTTTCACTAGGTGATGGTTCAAGTCGTGAGACACCTTCATTGATGCACAAGTCTTTTCAAAGGAACCAAGAAAACTTTTTCTTTATTTCGAAAATGGTGGGGGATTGTTGGAGGTTTTTCAAAATAAAAGGTGCGGGAGGTTATTTGTGAAAAGGTGCGACACCTTTTCACATGGGGTATGACTTTACGTGAATAGTTATAACACCTATTCACTTAGGGTGTGACTATTAGAATGGGGTGTGATTGTTAGGAAGGGATGTGATACATGGGGGTGCCTCCAAGAGGCATGACCCTTCCTAATTAATTATTTTCTTGAAAGGGTGCCTACGAAAAGGCATGATCCTTTCTATTGATTAATTGTCTTCAAAAGACATACCCTTTCTAATGTGTGTTTACAAAAGACACAACCTTTCACGTAAGGGTGCCTATAAGTCTATAAATAGGCCAGTGGTTAAGTCATTCGATACACCAAAAAATATCCAGAAACTCTCACTCTCGCTGTCTCATTTTTTTTCTATGCTGTTATTCCGTTATTCTGCAGAAACGGAATTAACAGTCCTTGGTTCAATTGATTCTCTTAGGCTCGGTATTCTGTCTGTTCTTCGTTTGTGCAGACGCAGGCAGAAGATCATTGATCGGGCTTCGTTTTATCTTCAGAACAGATTCGCTGTAACCCGGTGCACACCAATTGGTGGGGGCGAATACTGTTTTCGGAAAGCGACGACGTAACGTGACTCGAAGCGGTTTCCATCAGTTTGTTCAAGTTTCAAAAGGCTCCAGATTTTGAAGGTTCCAATTTTTGCACCAACAATTGTCTCCTCCAACCTCCCCAACAAAAGCTTTGAGATTTTCATCGGAAGATCCACCTTCCTTCCCAGCTTCTTTAGCCAATCCTTCCATTTCTTAGCATTTCTCCTCATTTCTTCCCCTCTCTCCTCACCCCTCATGACCATCTCTATACACCTCTTAACCTCATCACTCCTAACTATTCCTTCATCATCTGCCCTGACTCTCAAACCAATCTTCCACAAATCCGCCATCATCTTCGCATTCGTCATTTGATCCGAAAAGAGAGGAAACGCCACGACTGGAATCCCAGAAGCCAAGCTCTCTAAGGTAGAGCTCCACCCACAGTGCGTCACGAAACATCCCAAGGAAGGGTGTGACAGTATTTCCAATTGGGAACACCAAGGCACTATCTTCCCTTGTTGCTCTAGCTCTTCAATGCAACTTAGCCTATCTTCTTCCTTTTCTTCTTCTTCGTTTTCTTTAGCTCTTATCACCCATAAAAATGGCTGATGGGTTTCCAACAAACCGCGGGCAATCTCTTCCATTTGTGGTTTTGGAAGATTCAAAAGGCTTCCAAACGACACGTAAACCACTGACGATTTGGGTTTCTCGTCTAGCCATTCGGTATAGTCCTTTGTTTTCTGAAAGAGGTCACATACCAATGAAGTGTCTAACGGATCTTTTCCGCCCAAGAAAGCTGATGGAATTAAGGGTCCAATTGCAATACAGTTATACTTCTCTATGACTTTCAAGGCCTTGGGCTCTAATGCATCGAATGTGTTAACAAGGATTTGAGCCTTTGAATCATTTAGTTCCTCTATCAGCTCTTCGAATAATGCCAACGCGCCATGGTAGGCGCCGTTAGAGGTTGAAGGAAATAACAAAGAGGGTAGGTCACAAGCATGAAGCAGTGGCAACCCAGGTAATTCTATAGACCATGAAAGGTCTTTGTAATTTTCCATTATGACATCCTTATAACCATTGAAATAATAGTGGTAGATATCCAATACCATAGCTGGTTGAATGCATAAAACTGATGAACAGATGTGACAATCACGCGCCACCTTTGCTGCCCAAGGGAGGAAAAAATTGTAGATCAAGCACGTGACTGGACAACCTTCTTCACTGCTAGTCGCGATGATCTCTCTTAGCCTTTGGGAGCTGTTACTTCTAGTTACGGAAAAGAAGTGATTCATATCGTATCCGGGTTTACGCCCCTCATCGTAGCCATCTGAATAGGTGGCGAACTTGAAGCCATCGGGAGTTTGAAAGTTGTTTCTTGAAATTTGACGTTGAGCACGGATGCTGATAACAAAGGTAACTTGCACATGCATCCGAATGAGACGCTTGGCGAGTTGAAGACATGGGTTAAGGTGGCCTTGGGTGGAAAGAGTCACGATTATGAAGTGGGGGTTCACCATAACTCACGGCGGTGCGTGGAGAGGTTTTGAGTGAGTTTTCCTACTCGATCTACTATTGAAGAAATGAAAGTGGACACAATTTGTCCTGGTGGGTATAGTTTTGTATATAAGGACAAGGATGTTGGCACAATGACGTTTGAACTGACGAATTGGAAGAAAAACTAGTCTTGTTTCACAGAGAAACTTATTCCGGATTCCCTTTCGGTAATCAATAGTTCTGATTTAAAAAATTATTTTTTAAAATTACATAAGGACTGTTCAAAATACTTTTTTGAGCGCCGTAAATTTTGTTTACAGATTGCTACATAAAGACGTTTTTCTCCTTGTCCATTAGGCTTGTCGTGTTCAAGTGGGCATTTCGTGTGTGTGAAAGTTGGAGGAATTCTAGAATATCCAAGTATTTATGAAAATGACTCATAATTTGGCGGAATTGTTTATGCACGCCATGAGTTGTTAAAACATGACATGATTATGTGGATAGACTTGTAGAGGAAAAGCTTTTGGCACCACACGTTTTGGTTTATTATACAGCATATACTGCCAATTCATTAAACGATCCTCCATAAACTCCCAAAAGAAAAAAAATTTCATCGGACATTTATAAATTCATATTTTGTTAAGCAAAATAGAAAGCTATGAGACGACGAACTTACAACTGTCAAATGTTAGGAAAAAATGTGATTGTTCTACAAATTTATGAATGATAGATGAATTTAATTTTTTCCCTCCGGACATAGCTAACTGCGAATTCTATAAGATGAACAGTTTTGATTCTCGATGTCAGCTTGGAAGTGCGAGTTATAAGGAGAATATGGAGGGGTATAGAGAGATGTAGTATCTAGTGTGGAGAGGACTTGATCCCTGATAGTCTAAACCCCAAATTATTTGTGCTTGCGGAATCTCTCACAATATGTTATGGTAGCTGGGAAAACGTTTTCTTCAATTTCCAATCTGTAGTAAAGTATGGGATAAAAAAAAATTTGAATTTTTTTTTTAATGCTTGTCATTGTCATTATATTCAAGTGGACATGCGACAAGTTAGAGGAATACGTCATCATCTACGTAATCACGACAATAACTTCTTTCCCTCGATATATTCCTTTCGAGCTAATAAAATCGTTTCGTTTGCCAAAAAAAAAAAAATCACGACAATAACTCCAAATTTGATACCTGGACAATAATGCATGCCCAATTTGAAAAAATTAGGCATAAGGATAGTAAAATAGTTTTCATTTAGGGGAAAGATGTCAACAAAATTGTTTTCAGTGGAGATCATTTAACTTTTTGAGTTTTTTAGTTATAAAGCCAAAACATGTGTAAACACTTTTATAGGGTTTAATTTAGAATGCACTTTCCTATTATTGGGGTTTTAGTGGTTTAGGTATTTTTACATGGTATCCAAGGGTTTAAGACATTTTCATATATATTGTATATCCTAGGGTTTTATGCACCTTCATAGGGTACCCGAGAATTTTAGATACTATCGTAGACACATTTGCCTTTATGTTTGATTGCAAAAGGTGCTTGCTCTTGAGGTTAAAAAATTTAAATATGAATTTTTTTTGGTTTGAGTCTCCCAATAAGAAATGCATGCAGCATAGTTCACTTGAAGTGAGTACTTTTGTTTAATACTCCCTCGGTTCCACATTGATGGTCTAGTTCGATCTTCAATGTGAGATTTAAATTGTTAATATCTTTTAATCTACAATGTCTTTAAAGATTTTAAGAACTTTGTATAATAGAACTAATTGAGATCTATCATATAAGATCCATATTACACATAAAAATCATTGTAGATTGAAAAATATTACTCTCTCAGTCCCTTATTTATAGTTCAGTATTTCATTTTGAACTGTCACTTAATAAGTGTTCATTTTGTAAAGTTAGTATGTAAAAGTTAGTGCATTGTCTATTTTGTCCTTAAAAGTAGAATTCATTTTGAAAAGTAAGTGAGTAAAAGTGTAATGATGATGGGTAAATAGGGAAAGTGGAGAAAAAAGTTGATGTGAAAGGTATAATAATGATGTCTTTTAATAAGTTAGAGTTACGAAGTAGAACATTTAAAAAGGGACGGAGGGAATAACAATTTAAATTTTGCATTGAAAACCGAACCGGACCTTCAATTTGGAACGGAGGGAGTATATTAAACTCAAGCAGCATGCATATATACCTTTTGAAATTAGCCCGTACACCTGATATATATATATATATATATATATATATATATATATATAAAATCTTTTTTATTTGATTAACTAGTGTTAGCTAGCAGGTCATGACCAATTTGAGCAAACCTTTTGTTTTTTTAATATATTTGGGCTACCTTGGAAGATACTTCACATAGTGCAAGGTTTTTTTTGATTAACTAGTGTTAGCTAGCAGGTGATGACCCACGTGATGAAGAATAAGGTTTCTGAGTGATAATCAGGGGCGGAGCCAGGATTATCGTTTAGTGGGGTCGAAAATTTAAACTATGTATGATTCACTTTTTCTAATTGCTATTTGAAAGGAATAATCAAATTAACAAGTTAATCAAAAAGTAAATATATATTAATAACAAAATACAACTTCAATTCACAATTGACCTCGAGAGTGAGAACGACGTTTTGGGAATTTTTGTGGGTGTAAATTCTATTTTGACTCCTCTTTTTCTTAAGTACAAAACCCTTATATATGGATTGGGGCAAAAATTAATTTTAAAGGGGGGTCAAATGAGTAAAAATTGGATGAAAATTATACCAATCTCTAAAAAAATTTGGGAGGCAGCGGGGTTGGCCGCCCCCCCTTGATTCTTACTAGCTCCGCCCTTGGTGATAATGCCAAAATTGTTTTTGTTGGTGTTAAAATTACAATGCATAAAAGTCTTGTATACTGCACATGGTACAAATCTTTTGTGCATTTGAGTTTTCACACTAACAAAAATATTTATGGCATTATCATTTTCCGACAGTGATAATGCCAAAACTGTCACATACTACAAATTTTTTTGCTTACTAGAGTTTTAAAACCAACAAAAGTGGGACTAAGAGGGTCCTTTTTGAGATGGATCCAAGTAAGAAATGTGTGACATAACCCATTTGTCCCTTCTGGTGTTTAATTTTAATTTTATCCAACCTCCGATTGGATTTTCTGGCCTCCTTTTATTTTCAACTTGATATACCCTTTGTCAAATTTTCCTAAATAAATATATTGCCGATAATAGAAAAACATATAACGCATTTGTCCACTGGTTTTAGTATATGATCTAATGTGGTTTGATCCTCGCTAGAGGAGCTGTTTGCTTTTGTTTTCTCTTACTTTATTTTTGTTATTTAATTTTTCTCTTTACACTTCTTTTTCCTCTTTCTTACATGAGTTTGACTTACCAAGACAAGAAAACAGAAAGTCACCAAATTAATGTACGAGAGACACTTTAAAGTATTTTCTACCAAATTATACTCATCAGTCAAATTTTGATACTGTCAAGTTCTACAAGGTGAATTATCTGTTGACTGTTGAAGACGGAAGCAACTTGAACTCGCTTACTAAACAAACTCTTAACTATTGATTTACAATAAAACACAAATACATAGCTTATGGGCGATGGGAGAACTCCCGTATGAGGGTTTGCTCCCATGCCCTCAGTACTCTCTCTTTTGCTACTTTTTTTTTTTCTTCTCTATATCTAATTATCTATACATTACCAAAGTATATGATGATTCGAGCTTCTCAATGTGTTCAGAACATCAGTATCCGTGAGAAATAACCAATTATAGGCATATAGAATATCACTATTCGAAGTTCATGAATGGAGACTTTTTCTTCCCAGCCTTTAATTCCACACATGCAAACAAAGTGAATCTTGTAACGCCCCGATTTTTGAGAATGTTAATTTAATAAATTTCTGACATTTATAAAATAGAAAATGAATATAAGGTCATTACAAACTACAAAAATCAATAAAATTCCAATTACATCTATTTAACAGATAGAGGTGGGCGCTAAGGAAATCTACTTTTCGTATCCTTCTTCCTTCTCAGCAAGTCTCTGATTAGCACCGTACTTTTCTGACGGATAGTACTACACTTGTACATCTCTAAACTCTGGCATATATAAGATGTTAGGGCCACAAAAAGTAGCACCGTGAGCAATTAAGCTCAATAGGTAACTTGTACCCTTATGTCTCATACTTTAGCAAAAATAATATATAACTTTGCAAAGTAAAACTTAGAGATTTAACAGTTCAACATATAAATAACAATTCAACAAAAGTGTCAATGTCTTTTCAGAGTCAACGCAGTGTATCGTAATTCATGTCATCATTTTATCAATATCGATTTCACTTTCCATTTTATTTTCTCGAGCACTGGTTCCACTAATCGTCTTTCAGATTCCATCGGGCTCCCAGACTAGTTTGTTCCACCCAAAAGCACTGATTCCGCTAACTGTCTCTTCTAGCTTTCATCGGGTTCTGAGTCTTATTCATTTCATTGGTTCTTTCACCATTTTCACACAACACTAGTTCCGCTAACCATAATTTCCGATTCCATCGGGCTCCTAGGTCACGCACACCCGAATTATGATTCCGCTAACCATTTTAGATTCCATCGGGCTCTCATGCTCACACCCGCACACCCAAGCCATGATTTCGCTAACCATTCTTTCAGATTCCATCGGATTCTCATGCTCACACACGCACATTTGAGCCATGATTCCACCGACCAACTTTACTGATCCCATCGGGCTCTTATGCTTACACAATCATTAATCTTTTTCACATTTCAGTTTCTTGTCTCTTTTCGTCTCATTTCTCGTGTCTCATAAACATGCATAATTTTCTCCCATTTATATTATTCTTTCAAAGCTTGCTAAAACAGGCGATAATATATAAATAAATTCAAATTTCCATGCTTCTCCATTTTTTTTTACCATTCAAAAATTACTATAGCAGGTAACATAAATATTTCTACCACGTTAGAGGTAAACACCCTTGCAGTTATCACGTGACAACAGTCAAATTTCAAATTTCCATTTTCTTAAACTCTAATTCACGCTTTTCCTAAGCTTAGAATAACTAACAGTGGCAGCAACATTTCCATTATTCTAACAGTAATACTATTTCCAAGTTTCCAGGTAACCGTTACATTTTTTTTTATACAGTTGGGTGGTAGCCGATTTTCGATAACTAAGCAAAATTTATAACGACAACATATAAATTTTAACATGTGGTATCTAAAATATCTAATTTCAATATTTAAGCATATAGCATATTAATATTATATTTGGGTGAGTAGATAAGAGATTTTTACTATTCTTCTTGACGATAGTGGATTACGGATTCGTCGAATTGAAAAATGAACAGAATGACGTCGCCTCGGTTGAAATTTGATAAGGAAAAAATAATTTTCTTTTTACTATGAACCTGAACAATTTTTAGAATTTTGCAATTGAAAGATCCAACGGTGATTTTGAGTGGCGGTGGAAAGGTGATAATATGGGGTGGGCCTGAACTCAATTCTTTTTCCCTTTTTTTTTTCCAGGCGAATTTACCTTCTCTGTTTCTTTCTCTCAAGAACCATGTGATAAAGATGAGGTGTGATGAAATGGTTGGTGGTGTTGGTATTTAGGCAAGGGTGGTATCCCTAACTCTCTCCTGCCGGTTCTCCTCTTTCTCACTCTCTTTGATTTTTCTTGCTCACCGCTCTATAACTCATTACTTCCCAAGGTGAACAGAATATATATGTCATGATGATGGTGAATGATGGTCATTGCTCACCACTCCCTCGGCAATTAATCTCTCTCTCTCTCTCTCTCTCTCTCTATTTTTGGCTCTCCACACATCTAGGCACATGGGTACATGATGGGCTGATGGCTAGAAGGGTAGTGTAGGATGATAATGATGATTGAATCAATATCCATCTGTTTCCACTATCTCTTACTAGTAGGCTTGCAGGGCTAGAACGATAGGATAGGATGACATAGGCATGTGATGAGTTTGGGTGCAAGACACTGCACCTCTTTTCTTCCTTTCTCCAGCCGATAGCTCTCTCTCTCTTTCCCTACATTTATTTCTCCCTCCTCTGCCAAAAACCACTACTAGAATAATTGATAAAGAACACGCTAAGAAAGTTAGAAAGATCACAGTTTTGATGAAAACGTGATAAAGAAATGTGAGGTGAAATTTTAATATCACTTTGCTAATAAAACCGTGATAATTAATATTGATTATTACAGTTCTAATAGAACCGTGATTATAATTGCTTAATTTAATCACATTTTTCTAGGAGCGTGATAAAAATGTGTCAATTTAACCACACTTTCTTATAAGCGTGATAAAATGTGTCTATTTTAATCACACTTCGTTACAACCATGATAGAAATGTGAATATTTTAACCACACTTTTTTTGCAAGCGTGATTATATGGGTCTATTTTAACTACGCTTAGTTGCAACCGTGATAAAATGTTATTTTTTTTATTTAACCAAATAATTCCAAAACTAGTGATTCATTTGATAGCTTCTTACTCCAATCTCGCTTCTGCTTGTAACTGTGATTAAAAAGAAAAGGAATTATGCTTTCAAAAATTTCAAAATCCCGCGGCACACGATCCCGCGATCCCTTTCCACGTTCCGTCCCTTCTACTGCTATAGAACCCCCATTCTCTCACCTCTCTGTCTTTGCTCAAACCATTGGCGCCGTCGTGCGCGATAACCCTAGCGCTCCTCCACCAGGTTCGTCCATCTCTCTCTCTCTCTCTCTCTCTCTCTCTCTCTCCATACATATGTAGCTATACGTATTTATTACCCATTTGTGCGTTTATTGCGATGTATTGGTGGATCTATTGCTAAATCTGAAAACCCCAATTTCTAACCCTAAACTATTTCATCTGAAAAGTGGAGATATATCTGTGATTTGAAAAAATGAGCCGCAGAGGCTACGATTTCAGTGCCGACAATGTTTGAAGACGATCGAGAACAGGAAGTTGCTGCGGTATTTGCCTTGATTGATAAGTTCTTGTAACTGAATATGTAGTTATGGCTATCTTTGTTTGATGGATTTTGAGCTCATTGATATGTCTTAGCTTCGCTTTTTGATGGAGAAGTTTGCTTTTGCCATGGTTGGGTTCTGCGAATGTTTGGGCTTTGTATTCCTTTACAATTTGGCAAAAAAGACAATCTCGCCTATCAGCTGTTTGTCGAAATGCTCGACCTAAAACTCGGTTTCTAGAAGGGTTGTTTTGTTTATGCCCATTGATGAAAATGTTAATATTTCTTAGACTTTACCTAATTGTTTTGTTTCACGTCTTGATAGTTTGATGAGCAAGGTTGTAGTTAAATTTTTCGTTCGAATATTACTGCACGAATTTGGATATAGTTGATCTAATTCTTGTATTGTTTGTGTCTTTGTTTCAGTTGTGGAATAGTTGGTATTTGTTTGCGCAAGCTGGATTGGTATCTCTCTTGTAATCCGAGGCTTCTTTTTCATCCTTTTATGAATTAGTTTAAGAAGCCTATAAATGATCTTCTTTGTTTCAGTTCTGGTAACCTATGTCATTTTCTTTTTGGTTGGATCGGCTTACTAAGGCTATTTTGGCTATTGTGTTTGCAGGTATATTTGATGAAATTCAAGGGGCATCTCTTTGTTGTGAAGAAAAATGTGATGATTCAAGTTGGGAAGATCAAACATCTTGTTGTTTAAAGAATTTAGTGTATTTGTAGGCAATTGACAATTCTAATAAGTGGTGAATATCTCTTGCACCTTTTGTTGTATTGATAATTCCTGGGACTCGAACATTGTGAGAGTGAATCTTTTTTTATTAATGAGTAATATTGTATTTTTATTGGTATTATCCTTTTTGTGGGCTTGTGGTATACGGCTTTCGTTCTTTTTTGATGCACCTGAGTTGTATAGAAAAAAAACATCCAAAGAACAGAGATCTTGAAAGCTCTAATCACAATTATTTTATGATTTATTACCACAGGCAAAAACCGTGATAAAAGTTATCTTTTTATCACGGTTTTAACTAAGAACTGAGATCTTAATCATGATTCAATCACGCTTTTTGATATTTAATCACGGTTTTGGATGTTTGTAATCACAGGTCAAGACCGTGATCGTTAACAGTTTTTTACCACAGTTTATAAACGTGATAAAAAAACAGTGAGAAACAATCACGGCTGGATAGACCACGGTTTTAAAACCGTGATAAAAAGCAAAAGATCACGGGTAAAAAACGTGATCTTTTTGGATTATTGTAGTAGTGAACTTTAAAAACAATGGGGAGATTGGTTTAGTTTAACAGTATAATTAATAAAATATTTCAATAAAATATTTAATTTTAAAAAAAAATGGGTTAAAAATCCGGATGGTTACAAATCTTGGCGGCTAACTTGTCTTCAAAAGCTGATCAAGGTACTTTTCTTTAAACCAATTCCAAGTTTCAGCCATCCTCCACTATCTTTTTTCCTTAAGCTAGCTAGGGATCAAGCTTACCATATTTCAACAATCTACATGTGGGGTTGGACTGTACATCAAGGCATATAATACACATTTTTTAAAATTTTCCGAGACTAAGATAATTAATTAATTGTTTCCCATTTCTGAAAAATATGCGCCTCATTATTATTTCGAAATGTGAACTTTAATTCTCTCGTATGCTCCTTAAAATTGCATTTTGATCATACAATATCTTGTGAAATTGCGTGATCAACAGAATCACTTTTCTCTACCTAATAGGTTATAGCTTAACTGGGATTGACAAAATAATGCACAATTCATAAATACTCATACTCATCTAGTGAAATGGGATATAACCTTGAAACTCTTAACAGGAAAAAAATTGAAACTTAAATTATTAACAAGCCAATGAAACAAGAAGACAAAAGTATATACCTTTATCTAAATGTCTCCTCCAACCTCCCCAACAAAAGCTTTGAGATTCTCATCGGAAGATCCACCTTCCTTCCCAGCTTCTCTAGCCAAAATTTTCCACTTCTTAGCATTTTTCCTCATTTCTTCCCCTCTCTCCTCACCCCTCATGACCATCTCTACACACCTTTTAACCTCATCACTCCTAACTATTCCTTCTTCATCTGCCTTGACTCTCACACCAATCTTCCACACATCCGCCATCATCTTCGCATTTGTCGTTTGATCCGACAAGTGAGGAAACGCCACGACAGGAATCCCAGAAGCTAAGCTCTCTAAGGTAGAGCTCCACCCACAATGCGTCACGAAACATCCCAAGGAAGGGTGTGACAGGATTTCCAATTGGGAACACCAAGGCACTATCTTCCCTTGTTGCTCTAGCTCTTCCATGCAACTTAGCCTATCTTCTTCCTTTTCTTCTTCTTCGTTTTCTTTAGCTCTTATCACCCATAAAAATGGCTGATGGGTTTCCAACAAACCGCGGGCAATCTC
Source organism: Rhododendron mucronatum var. ripense (assembly GCA_019656295.1). Taxonomy (NCBI): domain Eukaryota; kingdom Viridiplantae; phylum Streptophyta; class Magnoliopsida; order Ericales; family Ericaceae; genus Rhododendron; species Rhododendron mucronatum. The sequence continues at coordinate 330,279 of BPLT01000213.1, forward strand.
TTCCATTTGTGGTTTTGGAAGATTCAAAAGGCTTCCAAACGACACGTAAACCACTGACGATTTGGGTTTCTCGTCTAGCCATTCGGTATAGTCCTTTGTTTTCTGAAAGAGGTCACATACCAATGAAGTGTCTAACGGATCTTTTCCGCCCAAGAAAGTTGATGGAATTAAGGGTCCAATTGCAATACAGTTATACTTCTCTATGACTTTCAAGGCCTTGGGCTCTAATGCATCGAAAGTGTTAACAAGGATTTGAGCCTTTGAATCATTTAGTTCCTCTATCAACTCTTCGAATATTGCCAATGCGCCATGGTAGGCGCCGTTAGAGGTTAAAGGAAATAACAAAGAGGGTAGGTCGCAAGCATGGAGCAGTGGCAACCCAGGTAATTCTATAGACCACGAAGGGTCTTTGTAATTTTCCATTATGACATCCTTATAACTATTGAAATAATAGTGGTAGATATCCAATACCATAGCTGGTTGAATCCATAGAACGGACGAGCAGACTTGACCATCACGTGCCACTTTTGCTGCCCAAGGGAGGAGGAAATTGTAGATCAAGCACGTGACTGGACAACCTTCTTCACTGCTAGTCGCGATGATCTCTCTTAGCCTTTGGGAGCTGCAACTTCTAGTTTCGGAAAAGAAGTGATTCCTATCGAATCCGGGTTTAAACCCCTCATCGTAGCCATCAGAATAGGTGGCGAACTTGAAGCCATCAGGAGTTTGAAAGTTGTTTCTTGAAATTCGACGTTGAGCATGCACGCTGATAACAAAGGTGACTTGCACGTCCATCCGAATGAGACGCTTGGCGAGTTGAAGACAGGGGTTGAGGTGGCCTTGCGCGGGAAGAGTCACGATTATGAAGTGGGGCTTTGCCATCACTGACGGCGGCGCGTGGAGAGGTTTTGAGTGGAGTTTTTTGTGGGTAAAGGTTTGTATATGAGGAGGACAAGGATTTTTGGCACTATGACCTTCGAAGTGATGAATTGGAAGATAGACTAGCTAGTCTTGTTTCATTATGCTTGTCGTTGTGTTCAAGTGGGCATTTCGTGTTTGTGAAGTTGGTGGAATTCTAGAACATCCAGGCATTAATGAAAATGACTCCTAATTTAGCAGAATTGTTTATGCACACCATGACTTGTTAAAATGACATGATTGTGTGGATAGACTTGTAGAAGAAAAGCTTTTGGCACTACATGTTTTGGTTTATTAATGTCTTGTTTGGAACACTTTTTAAAAAGTATTTTTCAATAGATTCTCCATAGATTTCTCGTACTTTCAATCGTTTCTCTCTCTATCTCTTTGGTGGACAACTACCAAGACCATGCATGTTTGAGTGTCGAGCTTGCCGACGGTTTCGTAACAGATCATTGTCTTTGGGAGGAGTGGTGCGGAAGGTCACAACTGTTTACTCTATAAATATGTATGCACAGTTGTTTTTAGTTGTCAGACTGATTCGTCGAAGGGGCATCAATTAACAGTTTTCAAGCAAAAGGGGTAGATCCTGAAGGAATTAAAAGGGATAGCGGCATTTTTGGAATTGAAAAGTAGATCGACAAACATCTGAGTCTTTTACAAGGAGTTATTATGATTATTATAGATAGTTGCAAGTGCTGGGTTGTAATGTGTCCGTTCAGAAGAGGGGTAGGACAGGACTGGCCGGTATCAGTTACAAGTTTTAGGGGCAGTTGTAGAAAGCAAAAAGGAGGAAACATCTTGTAATTTTAAAAGTAGTATATAGATTATACTCCATATACTGCCAATTCATTAAATGATCCTCCATAAACTCCCAAAAAAAAAAAAGATTCATCGAAAATTTATAAATTCATATTTTGTTAAGCAAAATAAAAAGCTATGAGACGATGAACTTACAACTGTCAAATGTTAGGAAAAAATGTGATTTGTTTACAAATTTATTAATGATAGATGAATTTGATTTTTTTTTTCTAGGGACATAGCTAACAGCAAATTCCATGAAATGAACAGTTCCGATTCTCAATGTCGGCTTGGGAGTGCAAGTTATAAGGAGAATATGGAGGGGTATAGAGAGATGTAGTAGCTAGTATGGAGAGGACTTGATCCCTGATAGACTAAACCCCAAATTACGGGCGTGTTTCTTTTCTTTTTTCTTTTTGGAAAATTGGATGTCCGGGCCAGTTTGAGTGCACCTTGACTAATTTTGAAAACCTGAAGTTAACAACCGTGCAAGTCTCTAATGGCTCCAAAGTTTGAAATATTCAGATTTTGTGGGATTCGAACTTACGACTTCTTGCCGGACAAGCCCTTTAATTGTTTTGTAATGGGGTTTTACTTTAAAGAATAAACAAGCGCGACCCATGTGGGCGATGGTGATGGATATGGAATTATAATGGTCATCTTTTAACTTGCTTAACCACTCTCTATTAATAGTTGAAGTCAAACAATCGATCTGTTTTCCAAAACTTACTCTAGATCCCACCTTCCTCATCTATTACCTTTAATTAAGTTGTTCTCTGTTTCTATACCTATTTGACGGATATTTAAAAGTACGTTTGTTGGGCACCGGAAGAGACGGTTGTAATCGCGGAGGATATGGTGTACGTAATTCAACCATTGACCGATCCAATTCTTACGAAACTATGCATTCAAAATGATCGGCTTCTGATGTGAGCGCTAGAGTTTCTAGGTTTTCACATCTCAAGCCTGTCCAAATGACATTGATTGTTGGTTGATTTGGAAGGATCGACGAATAATGGGGAAGAGTAGATGTCATACTTATATGATCGATGCTCCAAATGGATGTGCCTCATTGGAGCTGCCGCGAAAGCTGTTTGGAAAATATTTAAATATGAGACGGCGTCGATAACATTAGCATGGTAACGTATCTTTGACATATCATGCTAACGTTGAATTCATTGACATGGCTGCTTCGTGGTAATTAGTCGATTACATGAAGAAAAAAAAAAGGTGAATTATCTGGTGACTGTTGAAAGCGGAAGCAACACGAACTCGCTTAATAAACAAACTCTTAACTATTAATTTAAAACAAAACACAAATACATAGCTTATGGGGGATGGGAGAACTCCCGTATGGGGGTTACTCCCACGTCCTCACTCTCTCTTTTGCTACTCTTTTTCTCTATCCACTGCCAAAGTATGTATATATATAGGTTCCAGAGATACGTAAAAAAAATATTTAAAAAAGCATTCCAAACCTTAATCTCATAATTTTCGATCAAATTTTATGATCCGAACCGTTCAATGTGTACAGAATGTGATTTTAAGATTGCTTGAGATAAATTAGTAAAACATATGACCGGGAAGTGCTTATTTTAATCAGTTTTTCATTGAACTGTTCAAATAAAATTTGATGAGATCAAGCCATTCTCGATCATTTTTTTGCTGAAATCTCGCGAGTACTCTTAAAATTACGTTTTAATCACATTGAGCGGCTCGGATCATTAAAATTTGATCGGAAATTATAAGATGATTTTTTAGACGTTTTTATAGGTGTCCCCGGAATCGCTCCTATATATATATATATATATATATATATATATATATATATTGTACACATTTGTTAAATTTTTCTGACACTAAGATAATTAATTAATTGTTTCCCATTTCTGAAAAATATGTGCCTCATTTTTATTTCGAAATGTGAACTTTAATTCTCTCGAATGCTTCTTAAAATTGCATTTTGATCATACAATATCTTGTGAAATTTTGTGATCAACAAAATCACTTTTCTCTACCTAAAAGGTTATAGCTTAACTGGGATAGACAAAATAATGCACAATTCATAAATACTCGTAATCATCTAGTGAAATGGGATACATCCTTGAAACTCTTAACCGGAAAACACGTTGAAAGTTAATTTATTAACAAGCCAAAGAAACAAGAAGACAAAAGTACCTCGATCTAATTGTCTCCTCCAACCTCCCCAACAAAAGCTTTGAGATTCTCATCTGAAGATCCACCTTCCTTTCCAGCTTCTCTAGCTAAATCCTTCAATTTTTTAGCATTTCTTCTCATTTCTTCCCCTCTCTCCTCACCCCTCATGACCATCTCTATACACCTTTTAACCTCATCACTCCTAACTATTCCTTCTTCGTCTGCCCTGACTCTCACGCCAATCTTCCACACATCCGCCATCATCTTCGCATTCGTCGTTTGATCCGACAAGTGAGGAAACGCCACGACTGGAATTCCAGAAGCTAAGCTCTCTAAGGTAGAGCTCCACCCACAGTGCGTCACGAAACATCCCAAGGAAGGGTGTGACAGGATTTCCAATTGGGAACACCAAGGCACTATCTTCCCTTGTTGCTCTAGCTCTTCCATGCAACTTAGCCTATCTTCTTCTTTTTCTTCTTCTTCGTTTTCTCTAGCTCTTATCACCCATAAAAATGGCTGATGGGTTTCCAACAAACCGCGGGCAATCTCTTCCATTTGTGGTTTTGGAAGATTCAAAAGGCTTCCAAAGGACACGTAAACCACTGACGATTTGGGTTTCTCGTCTAGCCATTCGGTATAGTCCTTTGTTTTCTGAAAGAGGTCACATACCAATGAAGTGTCTAACGGATCTTTTCCGCCCAAGAAAGCTGATGGAATTAAGGGTCCAATTGCAATACAGTTATACTTCTCTATGACTTTCAAGGCCTTGGGCTCTAATGCATCGAATGTGTTAACAAGGATTTGAGCCTTTGAATCATTTAGTTCCTCTATCAGCTCTTCGAATAATGCCAACGCGCTATGGTAGGCGCCGTTAGAGGTTGAAGGAAATAACAAAGAGGGTAGGTCACAAGCATGGAGCAGTGGCAACCCTGGCAATTCTATAGACCATGAAGGGTCCTTGTAATTTTCCATTATGACATCCTCATAACCATTGAAATAATAGTGGTAGATATCCAATACCATAGCTGGTTGAATCCATAGAACGGACGAGCAGACGTGACAATCACGTGCCACCTTTGCTGCCCAAGGGAGGAAGAAGTTGTAGATCAAGCACGTGACTGGACAACCTTCTTCACTGCTAGTCGCGATTATCTCTCTTAGCCTTCGGGAGCTGCAACTTCTAGTTTCGGAAAAGAAGTGATTCCTATCGAATCCGGGTTTAAACCCCTCATCGTAGCCATCGGAATAGGTGGCGAATTTGAAGCCGTCAGGGATTTGAAAGTCGTTTCTCGATATTCGACGTTCACCATAGACGCTGATAACAAAGGTGACTCGCACGTCCATCCGAACGAGACGCTTGGCGAGTTGAAAACAGGGGTTGAGGTGGCCTTGCGCGGGAAGAGTCACGATTACGAAGTGGGGCTTTGCCATCACTGACGGCGGCGGGAGGTTTTGAGTGGAGTTTTCGTACTCTCGATCTAGTAGAGTATTGAAGAAATGAAAGTGGGCATAGTTTGTCTTTGTGGGTAAAGGTTTGTATATGAGGAGGGCAAGGATTTTGGCACTATGACGTTTGAAGTGACGAATTGGAAGAAAGACTAGCTAGCTAGTCTTGTTTCATTATGCTGGTCGTTGTGTTCAAGAGGGCATTTCGTGTGTGTGACTCCTAATTTAGCAGAATTGTTCATGCACACCAGGACCTGTTAAAATGACATGATTGTGGGCATAAACTTGTAGAAGAAAAGCTTTTGGCACTACACGTTTTGGTTTATTATGCCTTGTTTGGAATATTTTTTAAAAGTATTTTTTAAAAGATTCTTCCTATATACCTCTTACTTTTAATAATTTCTCTCTATATCTCTCTTTATTTATTACCTCTATTACTTTTCAAAAAAAATTTAAAAAGTAATCCAAACACAGCTTAATTGAATGAAAATACTAAATTACGAAAAAACTTCACCTAACAACTCTTTGTGAACATTCATGTCCACTTTTTGGTAATAATATAACGTGTGAGGAAGTTTACTCGTACACCAATTATTCTTGGTGACCGACTAACCTCACAATCCGCTAGCGGAGGCTCAATTAAAATCGGAAGAAATACCCTTTTGGACCCATAATATGCATGTAATATTTGGGCCATTTGTTTTTATTTTTATTATTTTATGTTTTTAGATGGGCCGTGTAGGCTCAAGATGCATATTGTTACGCCTCGTACAGAGGAGTCCTACAGCGTCAAACAACATTGTTTGGTCACCACATGCAATTAGCCGCCACCATATGCTAGCAGTATTTTCAAACGAGAATAAATTTTTTACACTGGTGGTGTTTTTATTTGTTTTTTTAAAATCAATTGCATTGTTCCATATTGTCAAAACAGTGTTCACGTCGTAAAGTAATTGATTTGGAAGAAACAAATACTCCCTCCGTCCCATAATCTTTGTTCAGTCCGCAAACCGGAGACGTAAAAAAATATTACTATTTTTGTAAGAAAAGTTGGGAAAAAGTTCAACATCTTACTAGATCTCGACGAGTTCTTTTAACTTATGAAAAAATTTTAATTTTTTCTTGAAAGAAATGCATTTTATTTTGTAGTTCTCGTTTCGTGGATCGGACAAAAATTATAAAACGGAGGGAGTATTTACACTTGGTAATGTAAATAATTTAATCTCTTTTCAAACATATCTAGAACCCACTACACTATCCAATTCCAAAGCATATATGATGACCAACATTGAATATATTCGTACCACATTCTTGATACCAATTTTATTACGTTTTTCTACAGACATTCACCATAGATGATGATGATCATTTGCATTTTGCTAATTGATCGATGATAAAGTGTAACATTTCATCGAACATTAGTCTCACCCGATGCATGTCGATTTCAAACGTCATATAAAACACATCTGTGTATCTAAACATAAATATCTCCATTAATTTCTACAATCAAATTCGATACCCTCGATTTTCTCTAGATTCACTCTAACCTTTCCAAAAACTGTTCCAAATTTTTGTGCGAAGAACCACCCTCCACAACAGTACCCTTTCCCAGCCCTTTCCACTCCAAACACCTCCTCCTAATCTCCTCCCCTCTCTCCCCTTCCCCCATCACCACCTCCAAACACCTCCCCACCTCCTCTCCCTCCACCACCCCTTCCCCGTTCACCACCGCCCTCACCCCATTCCCCCACACCTCCTCCACCATCTTTGTGTTGGGGATGCAGACAACTTTCAGCAACAGAGTTCAGCAACAAAGGTCCGTGACCAGCGCGGAGAGTTCCGCGATAGGCAGGCACGCGGTCAGGCTCGCGGCAGGTAGCGCGCGACAGACATGCTCGCGACCGAGATGGGTCGTGGGCCGCGGCCCAAGTTGGTTGGGCGGGTCCAGCTGTCACTTAGGGTTTGCCTATAAATATTAGTTGCTGTATTCATTATTTTTGAGAGCAGAGCTAGAGCGACTGTACAGAGAGAATTTCTAGAGGGTTTCTAGTGAGAGAGAGAGTGCAAGAGAAAACTTTTCTCAGAGAGGAAAGAGAAGACTTGTAATCTTTCGTTTTCTTTCGTTCATAGTGGACTGGTGTGGCTCCCGAGGACGTAGGCAAGTTGCCGAACCTCGTATATCTGTGTGTTCTGTTTTTTCTGTTCCTCTTTCTCTTCCTTTTCTCTGGTTTGTTTTCTGTGACGATAGTATCCCAAGATCCTGTGTGTGTTTTGTTCGTTGTGAGTCTGAGCGCGAGGCTCCGATTTCCCAACAACTGGTATCAGAGCCGCGGTTGCGGTAAGGGTGTTCAACAGTTTTTCGATTGAAGCTTTTGGGCAGTCCGGATTTCAGAGGGAGCTATGGGTTCAGAAGAAGGGAAATCGAAGATCGAGAAGTTCGATGGATCGGACTTTGCTTTCTGGAAGATGCAGATGGAGGACTATCTGTACCAGAAAGATCTTTACCGGCCGCTGCTGGGTAAAGAAAAAGGAAAGAAAAAAGTCGGGGAGACTGATGCGGAATGGGATGTTCTTGACCGGAAGGCGATGGGTCTGATCCGGTTATCACTCTCGAAGTCAGTTGCGCACAATATACTGAAAGAAAAAACCGCATCCGATCTGATGGACGCACTCGCGGAGATGTATGAACAGCCGTCCGCGGCAAACAAGGTGCACTTGATGAAGAAGTTGTTCAACTTCGAGATGCCTGAAGGAGGTTCGTTTATGAAGCATCTTAGCGAGTTCAATACAATAGTGGATCAGTTGATCTCTGTTGGTATTGAGTTCGACGACGAGGTTCAAGCCTTGTTGATCCTGTCTCAGTTGCCAGAGACCTGGCAGGGTACGGTTACTGCGATTAGTAATTCGGCTGGGAAGAAGAAACTCAAACTGAATGATATAGTCAGTTTGATTCTAACTGAAGAAGTTAGAAGGAAATCGCTCGAGGGAGCGTCGGGCTCTAGCGGTTCAGGTTCCGCTCTAAGTTTTGAGCAGAGGGGCAGAAGCCAGGCCAGGGGTGGTCAGAACCAGAACAAGAGTCGGTCGAAGTCACGCGGTAAGAAGTCCCGCAGCAAAAGTCAAGTACGCGGCATTAAAGGTGAATGTTGGAACTGTGGCCAGGCGGGTCACATGTCTTCAGTTTGCAAGGCTCCAAAGAAGAATAATGGTGAGCAGGAGGCCCACATCATGCAAGATGCACTTATTCTTTCGATGGACAGTATCGCGGAGTCATGGGTGATTGACTCAGGCGCGTCATTCCACGCGACTGCTAGCAAGGGTGTTCTGAAGAACTATGTAGCAGGCGACTTCGGGCAAGTATACTTGGGCGATGATGAGCCATGTAGTATAGTGGGAATGGGCGATGTGCAGATTGAAACGCAGGGGTTTAAATGGTGTTTGAAAGATGTCAGACATGTCCCGCAGCTGAAGAGGAATCTTGTTTCAGTTGGGCAACTGGGAGCAGCGGGATATACCTCAACATTCACAGGAGACGCATGGAAGGTCTCCAACGGTATCATGGTGGTAGCGCGCGGAAAGAAAGTAGGTACTCTCTATTTAACTTCACATGGGAGTTATTCACTTACCATCGCGGAGGGACTCGCGGGGGTGGTCCCACGCGAGGATAGCGAAGGTCTCGTGGGAGTGGTACCGCGCGAGGGTAGGCTAGCGGAAGGTCCGCAGCCAGAGAGCCAAGTGAATTCAAGTTTGTGGCACGACAGGTTGGGACATATGAGCGAGAAGGGGATGAAGATTCTGCAAACACGGGGGAAGCTGCCAGTTGAGTCAGTGGATTTCGACATGTGCGAAGACTGTATCTTCGGCAAGCAGAGGCGGGTTAGTTTCCAGAAAAGTGGCAGACCTCCCAAGCTAAGCAAGCTGGAGCTTGTTCATACAGACGTATGGGGTCCCGCGCCAGTGCATTCTCTCGGCGGGTCGAGGTACTTTGTTACTTTCATCGATGATCACTCGAGGAAAGTATGGGTCTACTTCATGAAACACAAGTCAGAGGTATCCGAAATTTTCATGAAGTGGAAAGCCAGAGTAGAGAACGAGACAAACTTGAAGGTGAAGTGTCTGAGGTCAGACAACGGGGGAGAGTATGAACTGGGAGAGTACAAGAGAGCCTGTGCTCTATTCGGGATTCGTTTAGAGAAGACTCTTCCAGGAACTCCGCAGCAGAATGGCATCGCGGAGCGGATGAACAGGACTCTGACAGAACGTGCGCGGAGCATGCGGATACACGCGGGGTTGCCCAAGGAGTTTTGGGCAGACGCGATCAGTACAGCAGCATACTTGATCAACCATGGGCCATCAGTTCCGTTGAACTTTGGGATACCGGAAGAGGTTTGGAGCGGTAAAGAGGTAAATCTCTCACACTTGAAAGTTTTCGGTTGTGTTGCTTATGTCCACCTCAGTGACAAAGTCAGAGACAAGCTAGATGCTAAGTCATTGAAGTGCACGTTCATTGGGTACGGCGGCGATGAGTTTGGCTATCGTTTCTGGGATGAGAAAAACAGGAAGATAATCAGAAGCCGGGATGTCATATTCAATGAGTCGGTGCTGTACAAGGACAAGGATAGCAAACAATGCAGTGGGAGTTCTACTGAGGATCGCGAGGGTCCCGCGGGGGTGGTCGCGCGAGAGGATCGCGAGGCACCCGAGTACTTTAGTTTGGAGGATCTTCCAGAAAGCAGTGGGGATGAGTCAGGATCTAACCGGACAGAGTCTGGGGCAGTTCCAGAGACAGGGTCTAGCTCACCGGCTGCCGCGGTAAGGAGATCAACTAGGGTACCTAAACCTAATCCGAAATACCTTTCGTCGCTGTATTATTTGCTTTTGACAGATAGCGGGGAACCATCTTGCTATGACGAGGCTTTACAGGTCAGTGACGCTGTGAAGTGGGAACGTGCTATGCAAGAGGAGATGGATTCTCTTCACTCAAATGTGACTTGGGAGTTGGCGAAGCTTCCCGCGGGGAAGAAGGCGCTACAGAACAAGTGGGTATACCGCGTCAAGCAGGAGAGCGACGGCAGCAAGAGGTTTAAGGCCAGATTGGTTGTGAAGGGCTTTCAACAGAAAGAAGGGGTTGATTTCACGGAGATTTTTTCCCCGGTTGTGAAGCTGACCACTATCAGAGTGGTATTGAGTTTGGTGGCTGCTGAAAATCTCTACCTTGAGCAGTTGGATGTTAAAACTGCGTTTCTTCATGGTGACTTGGATGAAGAAATCTATATGAAGCAGCCTGTTGGCTTCATTGAGAAAGGCAAGGAAGAGATGGTGTGTAGACTCAAGAAGAGTCTATATGGGTTGAAACAGGCTCCTAGACAGTGGTACAAGAAGTTTGACAGTTTCATGCAGCGCAGCGGCTACACGAGGTGCCACGCGGATCACTGTTGCTACCTTAAACGATGTAAGGCGAGCTACATAATTTTACTACTTTACGTAGATGATATGCTTGTGGCTGGGTCCTGTTTACAGGAGATAAATAGGTTGAAGCAACAGTTGGCAGCAGAGTTTGCTATGAAAGATCTGGGTGCAGCGAAGCAGATACTTGGGATGAGGATCAGCAGGGACAGAACTCAAGGGGTCTTGAAGTTGAGTCAAGCTGAGTATATTGAACGGGTTCTTGAAAGGTTCAATATGCAGAACGCCAAGGCAGTTGGCGCACCTCTGGGAAGTCAGTTTAGGCTTTCTGACGTGCAGTCTCCAAAGACAGATGCTGAGAAGGAGCACATGGCCAAGGTACCGTATGCCTCGGCCATCGGTAGTCTGATGTATGCGATGGTCTGCACGCGGCCAGACATCGCTCATGCAGTGGGAGTTGTAAGCAGGTTTGCGAGCAATCCAGGGAAGCAGCATTGGGAAGCTGTCAAGTGGATACTGAGGTATCTCCGCGGGACAGCGGATGTGCCATTGTGTTTTGGGAGAGCAGATTTGGTGGTGAGAGGATATGTGGATGCAGATTTCGCGGGTGATCACGATACAAGGCGAAGCACCACAGGATATGTCTACACTTTGGGATCAACAGCGGTGAGTTGGGTCTCACGTCTGCAGAAGTTGGTAACTTTGTCCACGACAGAAGCTGAGTATGTAGCTGTCACGGAGGCCGCTAAGGAGATGATTTGGTTGAAGGCTTTTCTGGGTGAGTTGGGTTTGAAGCAGGAGAACAGTGTTCTTTTCAGTGACAGCCAGAGTGCTATACACCTTGCGAAAAATCCAGTGTTTCATGCTAGAACGAAGCACATCGATTTGAGGTACCATTTCATTCGCTCGCTTTTGGAAGAAGGGGAACTGTTACTGGAGAAGATTTTGGGGAGCCAAAATCCGGCAGATATGTTGACAAAGTCGGTCACCATCGAGAAACTGAAGTTGTGCTCAACTTCAGTTGGCCTTCGCGCATGAGGAGTTGGAGGGCCGGAGTCGCACCAGGAGGGGTGAAGTTCACTACGTCCGCTATTGATTGAGGTTGTTGATATTGGTTTGCTTCAGTTATCTTCAAGTGGGAGATTGTTGGGGATGCAGACAACTTTCAGCAACAGAGTTCAGCAACAAAGGTCCGTGACCAGCGCGGAGAGTTCCGCGATAGGCAGGCACGCGGTCAGGCTCGCGGCAGGTAGCGCGCGACAGACATGCTCGCGACCGAGATGGGTCGTGGGCCGCGGCCCAAGTTGGTTGGGCGGGTCCAGCTGTCACTTAGGGTTTGCCTATAAATATTAGTTGCTGTATTCATTATTTTTGAGAGCAGAGCTAGAGCGACTGTACAGAGAGAATTTCTAGAGGGTTTCTAGTGAGAGAGAGAGTGCAAGAGAAAACTTTTCTCAGAGAGGAAAGAGAAGACTTGTAATCTTTCGTTTTCTTTCGTTCATAGTGGACTGGTGTGGCTCCCGAGGACGTAGGCAAGTTGCCGAACCTCGTATATCTGTGTGTTCTGTTTTTTCTGTTCCTCTTTCTCTTCCTTTTCTCTGGTTTGTTTTCTGTGACGATAGTATCCCAAGATCCTGTGTGTGTTTTGTTCGTTGTGAGTCTGAGCGCGAGGCTCCGATTTCCCAACACTTTGCATTCGTCATCTGATCCGAAAACTGCGGACACCCCACCACCGGCACCCCTGCCACTAAACTCTCCAGCACTGAGTTCCACCCACAGTGCGTCAAGAAACACCCAACCGACCCGTTCCTCAGCACCTCCAACTGCGAACACCACGGCACGATCAACCCATCATTTTCCTTCAGCTCTGCTTCAATCAAACCCCTTGTTTCCCCCTCATACTCTGTTTTTCGAATGACCCACAAAAACGGCCGTTGACTTTTCACTAACCCGTGAAAAATCTCTTCAATCTGCTTCTTTTGCAACACTGCCATGCTACCAAACGATACGTAAACCACTGATTTCTCTGTTTTTGAATCCAACCACTGGGTATAATCGGTGGCCTGCTCAAACAGATTGATCTGACATGGGTTATGATCGGATGGGACTAACGGCCCGATGGGAATCACGGTCATGTGATCGACGGCCCTGATCGAGTCTCGTTCTAGTTCATCAAACGTGTTTACGAGGATTAATGGGTTAGGGTCTGTTTCTAGGGTTTGTATGTGTTCTTGGAAAGTGGGGACCACAGAAGCGAACGGACTGTCTGGTAAGAGAAAGGAAGGTATTTCATTGGGTGAAAACAGTGGCAATCCAGGTAATTTGATGGGAATCAGAGGGGTGATTTTGTCAGGGTAGAGGCCGTCATGGGTGTTGAAGTACCTGTGGTATATGGCAAACGTGGTTGCGGACTGGATCGAGAGAAAAGCGGAGGGGAGGTGGAACTCACGCGCCACCGTGGCGGCCCAGGGTAAGAGGACGGCGTAGATGAGGAAGGTCACGGGGCGGCCTTCGGCGGAGAGGGAGGTGAGGAGTTGGGCGAGGGTTTGGGACCCCGCGCGCTTGAATTCGGACATTGCGACGGCGGGGTCGGCGGCGGGGTCGGGCCCGTCGTCGTAGCCGTCGGAGAAGGCGGCGTAGGAGAGGTTGTCGATGGCGGGGAGGGCGGTGGTGCGGCGGAGGAAGCGGACGGAGGTGGCTAGAGTGACGTGTGCGGCGGCGCGTGTCAGTTTCTTGGCTAGTTCTAGAGTGGGGTTGAGGTGGCCTTGGCCGGGGCAGCAGAGGAGGAGGAAGTGGTGGTGGTTGCTCATGGTTGGCGGGTTTTGTTGTTTATGGGGAGGTGGAAGATGGATGTGAAAGATTTATAACAGGATTTTAGAAAGTTATTATTTTCAAAAAAAAAATTAAAAGATTTTCACATTTTTGTTAAGTGGTGCAACATGTACATTTGTATTCTGACGTACGTAGATGAGTTCATAAACCTTTGATAGATGAGAGATCTATTAGGGATGGCATGACAATGGGGAGGGTCGTGGGTAGATACTACTGTACTATTTCCGTTTCCGATTCCTGAACTCAAATACCTTTCCATCCTCATCTCGATCTCCAGCGGGGATTTATTTTTACCCTCCATCCCTGCGGATAATCGGAGATCTAAAGATTCTAAAACTTTTAAAAGAAAAGTCACCTGCCAACTGCAAACTATGAAACTAAATATAAAAAAAAAAATTAATCTAAACTACCATTATAAACCAAATGCCAAGGAAAACAACCACAGTTGCTGCCATAATACCATTACAAACCAAATTGAAATAAAAACAGTCAGCGAATAAGCCAAGGAAAACAGCCACAGTTACTGCCATAGTGCCATTACAAACCAAATTGAAATGAAAACAGTCACATCTGCTGCTGTAGTGCCATTACAAACCAAATTTAAATTAAAACAGTCACATAACTGCTGCCATAGTGCATTACAAACCAAATTGAAATAAAAACAGTTTCAAACAAACAAGATCAGTAGAGCATTGGAGACTCTAAAAAACGGAGCATTGGGGATTGGGAACCCTAACTTATGTATGTATATTAATATATATATATATATATATATATATATAATAATTATATATAGTAGGCTAGTGGGGCGAGGATCAGGGTAGGGTAGGGCGGGGCGGGGCGGGGCGTGGATCGGGATGGGATGGGGCAGGTACTAACTCATATCCACCCCCTACCCATTTCCCATTTTTTTAAAAAAATTATCCCCATACCTTACCCAATCCCCATGTCCCCTACCTATTTGGGGCGGGGAACAGATCGGATAGGATCGGGTTGGTCGAAATTGCCATCCCTACAAGGTGTAAGTGGAACCCACACAATGGTCATGAGAGCTCTATAAATCGATGATTGCAAAACACTTATGTGCCCAGATGTGTATTGGGATATCTATGCTCAAATAATATCCGTTCATCTTTTTTTTTTCCTCTATCGAGGTAAGTTTTATAGGTAGTAATTTTGAATGAGTAAAAATAAAAAAGAAGAATAATGAAAAGAATGATGTGAAAATTATAATCCAATTCTGGGTGATTGAGGCTCCGTTCCGGAACCCTTCTTATTTTATAAGTACTTATTTTGGAACTTTCTTCCACAAAACTCAAATAAGCAGCTTATTTTCACATTTTCAAACTCAAAAATAATGTAAATGAAAAATAATTTTTCAATTTTTTTTTGCACCGTATTAAAGATCTCAATGAGATCTATCAAACAAGATCCATAGTGATAGGAAAATTATTTGCGTAAGCACGTGATTTTTGAGCTTAAAATTACCTTTTTGAAAAATAAGTACTTATTCACCCTTTTCTGGAACACACCTTATTATTAGACAAAAAATAAGTTCTTATTTCGATTCCGGAACGGAGCCTGAGAATTGATTTTGACGATTTCTATTTTAATGAATTTTCTGAAATTTTTTTTTCTTACAAATCGTGGAGAAAAAAATGTAGGAGCAAAATGTTTGTAATTTTATTTGAAGTAATGAAGTGCATTTGAATAAAAGTGCGTGTTAAAATTAATTTCCACATTGTTTAGCTAATCTAATTTCAGGAGGAAAAAAAAAAAAAACCTTATCCATAACACGTGGCCGTCACCTTTGACTTTTGGTTCAATTATTGGGTTTTCTTCTTTGATAAAAAAATTGTGAGTTGTGATCGTGGTTGATTGAGCCTCGTTCGGCTATATAAGTCAATTGACATATTTTTTTATTTTTATTTAAATTTTTTTCGTATATGATAATTTTTCGTCAATTTTTTGGAGATTATTGCATAGTCATGATGAGAGAAATCTAAAAAGTAAAAAATTACGATTGAAACCTAATTTCGTCTTTATTAAAAAATTATGTTTCAATCATAATTTTTTACTTTTTAGATTCCTCTCATCATGACTATGCATTAATCTCTAAAAAATTGACAAAAAACTAACAAATACAAAAAAAATTTAAATAAGAACAAAAAAATAGGCTAGTTGACTTATTTAGCCGAACAGGGCCTGACTGTAATGGCAGAACACAGTAAAATAGATGGCATTATTATCAACAGGAATGACTCTGAAATTTACGGGGCCTAAAACGAAGTTTGGATATTTACTTTGAATGTTTAAAAATATCTAAGGAGAAAAAAGTCTTTATACCAAAGCATTATAAGCATTTGAGGGATATATAAAACCAAAATAAATAACATACAATATATATCTTAAAAACTACCATTTCAAACATTACTCTTCTCGCACTATTAGCTACATTGTATTAATTAAAAGAATATATTCTTTCCATTGCTGGCGTAAATATTTGTTTCTTCCAAATCAATTATAGTGTGCAACGTTACAAAACAGTAGTCCCAATCAATAAAATATGATGACGTGGCGCAATATAATTAATTTGGAGGAAACAAATTAATTTTTACACCGGCGATATAAAGAATTCAATCTCTAATTAAAAATGCATAATCATGTTTTACTACAATAGACAACAGACAATTTAGGCATCGTTTCGCTAAGATTCTTATTTTTTAAATATTTATTTTCCGTTTACAAGACATATCATTCTCTTACAATACATAACAGTTAATCTTTCGAATGGCATGGATTGACCTAAGGTACGTTTTTTTTTTTTTTTTTATTTTATTTATTTTTTTAACGTTGCTTTCGAGAGAATTCTTAAACAATCCATGCATTTAGAAAACAACTATTCTTTGCCTTTAAGTAAGTGAGCACAAGAAATGATGAAGATATAAACCAAGTTATAAGATGCTTGCCATTCTGCTAGAACAAGAAACTCTAAGCTGCCAGCGTTGATTTTGACTTTTCAGGGATTTAAAGGAAAAATTAAAAATAAGGTCCGTTTCTTGAATTATTATAAAGGGTAAAAAAAAGTAGTAGATCCCCTGAAATTTAAAAAATTTTGGAGGTTTAAGACGACTGCAACACAAATTTTAGTTTAGAGCCAACTTTGTATACTGCCGTGCTAGGGACGAGCTACTGCTGATTTGCGGCTGCTGCTAAACAATGATATGTTGATTCATCAGGATGCATGTATTTTCCCATGTGCTTTCTTTTTAGATATATTGGGATCTTTTCAAGATCTTTGTATTTTGGTTCTCTTTAATTTGGTTGTTGGTTTTCAGTTGTCATCCTCGTCCACTTAGGCTCAGGTGGCAAATGATTGTTGCGGGATTTAGGTGCCAACCTCACCGGGATTGCTTTCCCCGCGTTGTGATGCGCTTTCGCTCTTGCCTTATAATCTATTGTAGGTAATTCTTGCGCGGAATTGATTAATATAATCTTTCTTGCAGTTCAAAAAAATAAAAAAGTGCTCTCTTTTGTGTGCATTAGAGCTAGAGCTGGGTAATGGACACGATAACATGACACGAACCGGACACGAAGTTAGCAGGTTAGAGTTGACCATTTCTGACATGAAACACGAAAATTATATGACTCGAGAACACGAATTCCAAATGGGTCGGATTTGTGTTGAACATGCGAGACACGAAACTGACACGATCAACACGATCCGACACGACCTGTTATCTACGTCTAATTAGAGCTTTATTATAGTTATTGTAAATTGCAGCAATTAATATTTTTTTTGCCACTGCCGAAAGAAGTGCATCAGACTTTTGAGATGAATTCATGTTAAAAAGTTAAAAAGTCTTCAATACACACATATCATGAACAAAGATGCTAAGAGATTTTTGACAAATATATATTACGAGCAAAATAAAATGACAGATGCACCAGATACTAAAATTAAACCAATTACAAGAAATTAAGGGAAATAAATGAACACCCTCTACTAAAATTAACTCCAGATCAACACCAAATGCATCAGGTGGACAAAGATGGATCTTGAGAGATTCTTAACCCAATTACAAGAAATTAAGGGAAACAAATGAACACCAAGTTTTTTAAAAAAGAAAAGAAAAAAGGGAGAGACAAAGTTACCTGGCCTTTACCAATATCCTCCAACCTCCTCCACAAAAGCCTTGAGATTCTTATCCGAAGATCCACCTTCCTTCACAGCTTCCCTAGCCAAATCCTTCCATTTCTTAGCATTTCTTCTCATTTCTTCCCCTCCCTCCTCAGCCCCCATGACCTTCTCTATACACCTCTTAACCTCATCACTCTCAACTATTCCTTCTTCATTTTTCCTGACTCTCACACCAATCTTCCACACATCCACCATCATTGTTGCATTCGTACCTTGGTCGGACCAATGAGGAAATGCCACCACCGGAACCCCAGATGCCAAGCTCTCAAGAGTAGAATTCCACCCACAATGCGTGACAAAACATCCCAATGAAGGGTGTGAAAGAACATCTAGTTGAGAACACCAAGGCACTATATTCCCTTGTTGTTCTAGCTCTTCCATGCAACGTAGCCAATCTTCTTCTTTTTCTTCATCTTTGTTTCCTTTTTCTCTTATAACCCACAAAAATGGCCGACGGGTTTTTAACAAACCGCGTGCTATCTCTTCCATTTGTGACTTTGGAAAATTCAATAAGGTTCCAAACGATATGTAAATAACCGATGACTCAGGTTTTGAGTTTAGCCACCGGGTGTAATCCTTTGTTTTTTGAAATAGGTCACCTCCAAATGAAGTATCTAATGGATCTCTTCCATCCAAGAAAGCCGATGGAATTAAAGGCCCGATTGCAGTCAAATCATACTTTTCGATGACTGTCAAGGCCTCAGGCTCTAATGCATCAAAAGTGTTTACAAGGATTTTAGGGTTACTTTCGGAATCCTCAAGTGTTTGCATCAGCTCTTTCAATAAACACACTATCGAATTGAATTTAGAGGTTGAAGGAAACGTAGCAAAGGGAAGATCACGACCGTTGAGCAGTGGCAGTCCCGGCAATTTAATGGACCAAGGAGGGTCATTATGGTTCTTCAACATGACATCCTCATCATAACCATTGAAATAATAGTAGTAAATATCCAAAACCGCTGCTGGTTGAATCCAAAGAAGCGTTGATGGGATGTGACAATCACGCGCCACCGTTGCAGCCCAAGGGAGGAGGAGATTGTAGACCACGCACGTGACTGGACGACCTTCATCACTACTTGTCGCAATGATCTCTCTAAGTCTTTGAGAGCCATTACTTCGAATTTCGGAAAAGAAGTGACTCGTATCATCTCCAAATTCAAACCCCTCATCATCGTATCCATCAGAAAAGGCATCAGCAAACTTCAACCCATCAAGGGTCCTAGTGTTTCTAGAAATCGAACGTTGAGCCGTCACGGTAGTAACAAATGTCACATGCACCCCTATTCGAATGAGACGCTTGCCGAGTTGAAGACATGGGTTAATATGGCCTTGCGCGGGAAAAGTCATGAGGAGGAAGTGGTGGTGCACCATATCTACGGCGGCCCGTGGGGCAGAGTGGGGTGGAAAGGGGGTGAGGTTTTCTACACTTCTTTGCAAGAAATGATGATGAGCATTATTGGTGCTTGTGGAAAGGGGGTGAGGTTTTCTACACTTCTTTATAGGATTTTGATCGACAACGTGACGTTTGAGGTGACGAATTCGGAGAAATAATACTTTTTTAAAATTTTCTCATTCTTGTATTTTATTCAAGTGGACATTACGAGTGTGACAAGTTAGACGAATACTGTACCATCTATTAAATTATGAAAATAAAGTCAATAACTCCAAATTTGATATTGCTCCTGTATACCATGAGTTGTTAAAGACACATCACTCGGACAATAATGCCCACTAAAAAACCATTCAAGCAGTACTATGATTCAATCAAGCACTACAACAAATTCTAGATTTGGCTACCAAATTTTTTGTCACTACATGTTAGTTTTTTGTCACAACATAGTTATAGTGGTGAAATATTTTTGTCGCCCTTTTGTCACAACAACCCCGTAGTAATAAGTTTGTTGTGACAAAATTTCAAACTTGTCACAATAAATCAAAATTTATGGTGGCAAAAAGATTTTGTCACAAAATGTTTCACTAGTAGTGACAAAATATTTCATCACAAAATGTATTTATTTTGTTGCCATTAGGTTGATGTTTGTCACAATAAATTACTTCTACAAGATATGAAACTAACATTGGTAACAAACGATTTTGTCACAAAAACTCAAACTTCGTCGTTAGAAAGTTATTGAGGCAAAACAAACTTATTACAATTGGTACTCTATTTTCATCATTATAAAATTGTCGTGAGAAAATACCCATTCGTCACAAAAAAAAAAAAAGAGGATAATTATCACAATTATTTTGTCACAATTTCACAACTAATTCAGAACCTAATTTCAGTAATCCTGTGTATAATTAGGAATCCCATAACTTCCATTCACCATACACAAAATTCAAACAAAAAATTGACTCCAAGTACTAGAATAGGTAGTCTAAAGTTAATAAATGAAAATTTTATTAATTAACACAACATCAAGAAAGAATAAATTGAAATTCATTAATTGTACTCCTCACACATAATCTACGTGTTCACTCATCTTTAAAAAGAAAGCTACAAAAAAAAGTAAAAAATACTATGAATGACCCTAACATAGTTCAGTCGTCCAGCTTCCTTCAATGTCCCAAAAGAGTTTGGGTTGCCTAGCGCATATATGCTGCATTAAACAACATAGGATGTAAGTTAGAATAACGGAGGTGCTGAGATTAAGGCTATCTTAGTCGATTCTCAACAAGAAAATAGTAAAACAAGAAATAACATGAAATCACCTTAACGATAATACAACCACAAGGTAGAACACCGACCTTATTAGTGATGGAACACATTTCTTTGTTCAATTGTTTTGAGTTCTCCACATGTGAAGTAAGGAGATAGAAACAGAAAAGATAATTCTACCAAGTGTCTGTAGGTACCAAGAGCTGTTTACAGCATAATTCTGCCACCACCTACGAGTCAAAAGAATATCAAGTAAAGAGATGAACAGGTAAGGTTGAAGCAAGGAACACCATGAAGTATTGCCGACTATATCAATTCTATGAAACTTGTATTAAATTACTATCTATACCAATGTTCCACCACTTAAACAAAGGAACACTTGTAGTAGGGCAGCTACAATCCTCACCTATACATTTTGCTTCATCGCCAGCCATTTCAAGATGTTTCCGACATCAATTATAGAAGTAGTGTTTCTTACACCCGATTCTCAATTTCAGCAACTAAGACGTACTCATATGTCTGATTCACATTTTCAGCTAACACCACCAAATTTCGGTAGGTAACACTAGTTTCCTACACTTATATCACAGTTTCAAGCACTAAAATCAGTCTCTTGTACAAATATTTACAGCAACGAGAGTTTAGTTTCAGTAGTGAAGAACACATTTTCAGCAAAATAATCAAACTGTATCATGCATGCTTGCAAGCACTTTAAAGATGTTAAATAATGGCATGCTCGAAGAAGAGAGTTAGAGAGCTAGCTTACACATAATATGGGGTACTCCCCACATGGCTTAAAAGATCATGTCATATTTTTTCATGACTAAGTTTATCCACTCAGATCTATGGAACTATAACGACAAGAGATAGATCTTCATCCACATTATTCAAGCAGCAAGTCAACATATTTTTATATATCTAATCTGACATGAAATCGAGCAGTAATTAACAATCTGGACTGCAAATATTGGACATCGAATATGACAATGCTTCAAACAAGATGGTTACTATGGATTGATTAGTCCAGAGGTTAACTAACCGAAAGGCCCTTGGAGGGGCACATGTTTGAAAGTTTTGAAGAAGTTTCTATGCCTATTTCTCTTTCCAGAAAAGTTGAGCTAGCAGAAACAATTTTTGGTTCAGTTTAAGCCAATGTAAAACTTGATAGAAGTAAACATGAATAAAGGCCCATTAGCATCAAAAATCACCACGACTCTTATTCTTGCCGGATACACAAAAATCTCGCATGACTTAGTCCAACTTTGCAACTCCTCTATGAAGACTCTAGGAACAAGGGAAATATGACACCGATTGTTTTACTTTTTAGTT
Organism: Rhododendron mucronatum var. ripense; assembly: GCA_019656295.1. Classification (NCBI taxonomy): domain Eukaryota; kingdom Viridiplantae; phylum Streptophyta; class Magnoliopsida; order Ericales; family Ericaceae; genus Rhododendron; species Rhododendron mucronatum. The sequence goes on from BPLT01000213.1 coordinate 352,025, forward strand.
TTTCCCCTGAAGAGTACTGAAGGCATACCGTAAGTGTAATCAATCTACACCAGGAAGTGATAACATATATTATTTGGAAAAATAAACACCTAGACCATTTAACTAAGACCAGTATCATGTATAAGCCCATCACATGTGGATTGGAGAAAAAAAAAACATGCCCATTACTGACAAGTAAAGCAGAACAAGAAAAAATCAAGGATGTTCATACCGATTAACAAGAAAAACTACATGATCATAACGATATCCGAATAATTGGAACTCCATCATCCATTCTCTCTCAAAATTACTGCTATTGGTGTCTTGAATCCCGATCCTAAAAAGTTAAGGTGCATGCATGTAATTTGTATTCGTATTTCAAAGTTTAAGACAGGTAAGTTGTTTGTGTGTTCGAGTGTGATCGAATCTCTTTATTCCCATCACCCAACATAAAACATCACTAGTTACCCAAATTAGTAAAGTGTGGTTCGCGGTCATAGGAAAAATCAAGTGCTTGTGGTCGTGGCTGTGGCAAACCTGAATATTGCAACATTTATACAATACTTCTGAATCAAGTGCTTGTGGTTCTATTTCATTTTTAGATCTAAATCGTAGCAAGATTTTAGGGCTATAACATCACAGTAACATTTATACAACACTTCTGTTTGTGTGAATTGCACATGCAAAATAAAATTGCATCCGAATTGGATCTATCAAGACCAGAAACATTAGTATATAAACAAACCCAAAAATAAAAACGAACCACGATACCGGGACTCGAACCCGAAATCCGAGATGCACTTGATTGACACTCGATGCAAGAGCCGATGCCAGATTCTCCAGGTGGCCGTTGGGTGCATAGAGGATCCCACGGCCAGTGGCGGATTTTAGGTACCTAAAGTTCCCAGGTTGCTACAAAACCTTGAGATCCATTGCCCCTCATCACTACGAATTGATCCACCTGCAATTAGGGCTTCTGAAACCTATTTTTTCATCAAAAAGACACGGATGCAAAAAAAAAAAAAAAACTAAAATTAAATAGAGAAACAGAGATAGGGATTAAACCTAAAACCTTTCTATGTTAAGAAGACGAAGAGATTAGAGATTAACGACTTACCTCTTGGATATTAGCAAGGGGAGGCAAGAGTTCACAGTTCAAAGATCCCAGAGCCTCGCTCACTGTTCTAGGATTCCCCTGCGCATCTCAATTCTGAAACAAGGGAGAGCTAGAGAGATAAATCTCTGAGAGAGCGCTGGTGCGAAGAAGCGAGAGCATGGCAGTTCTCTGTGGAAGCGAGAGAGAGAAGTAATGAAAGGGGGCAAGGGATAATTTTTACACGTGAAATGGTGCCGTTTTTGTTCCTTTTCATCTTCTTTGTTTTTTTCCCGATCCCGCCCTTAGACCTTTAAGTATTTAGATGCCCGCCAAAACATTTGCAGGAGGATAGATGCTCTACACTCGAATACTGCAGAGCGTTGTTCGACACGTCTCGCTCTTTACTCAATTATTCGAACTATTTTTATTGTAGAACTCGTCAAATTGAATCGATCTCCACGCAAAAGCTCAAATTGATCGGACACCCACAACTACCTCATTGAAACACTTTTATTTAGAAAAAATAGATGAGTCTAATCATTTTATGCATGACTACTATTTCAAGGAGGTGGTTATGGATGTTCGATAAACTTCATTCTGGGTATGAATGATCTACTCTATCAGACTTAAAAGCTAGACGGTTCCGATTGCGAAGAAATACCTCGGGCAATGTTTGAGTGGTGTATTATTACACTTTAATTCCACTAGACGTATTAAATGTCTTCCGGCCACATGGTTTTCGATATTTGATGATATCTGATTCAGGTGACACTCATAGAATTGGTAAGATGTGAATCCTAACGGTTCAGATCAATTGTTATAATAATAGATTCATCAATGACCTTTAAAATATATATGTTCAACTTACTTAGTAACTAACATGTCTTGTGTTGTAGTTGAACGTATGGTAGCCACACAACCAGGATACAATCATGACGATCGAGACCGTTGATTTCATTCTGCTTGTTGATCAAATCTTTGACGTAAATTTTTAGCTCGATCCGGTTTAGAAAACCTTTATTGATAATAAACTAAGTCTTGTGCTGTAATTGAATGTATAGTAGCCACACGAGTGAGACACAATCATGACGATCGAGACCGTTGACTTTGTTCTATTTGTTCATTAAATGATTCGAGTGAATTTTTGGCTCAATCGGGTTTAGAAAGCCCCTTTATTGGGACACAAATTCATTAACAAAATGGTATTTTTCGTTTGATCAAGTTTATAATGATACACAATTAACTTCATTCTTAGAACAAACAATCTAATCCATATTATATAAGAGATAGATGGTTCCGATCGCAACTAAAAATTCCCAAGCTACATACTAAATCGCAACCTAGTTTCTGGTCCAAAATTTACATATCTGTAGACTAATTTTTACTAGTCGCAAAAAAGTTAGTTACAAAATCTCAAATTTGTTGTAGTGAACATTTTTATTTTGCAAGGAAGTTTTGTTAAACTTTATTGCCGGAAATTTTTTATGACAAAAATATTACTTGGCATGACTCAATTTCCACAAATTAAGGGGATTAAAATTCCCTACCATAGTTGTTGTGACTAACTATTGTGACGAAATTAATATTGTTACCATAGCTCTCATTTGTATTTTTGTTGCCACGCATGAAATTTTATCACAACAACTAATCTATTGTGACCAATAATTTTGTCGCAAGTACCTACATCAATAGCAAGGAATATTTTTTTGTTCCTATAAGTCCAATCCAAATTTTTTGCAACAAAATAAATTGTAGCAATAATAATTTTTTGTTGTGACAAACGATTTTGTCACGGTATATCCAAAACAATCCTTTATTGTGACAAACTTATCGTGACAAAATTATTATGTGGCAAGATTTAATTCCCGTAGGCGGAAAAGTTTCCCGCCATACTTGTTATGACAAAATATTGCAACAAAATTGATTTTGTCACAATAACTCCACCTTCGGTGGCTTGATGCTACAAACCTATATTTCGTCACAACAAGTGAACATATTGTGACAAAAATCATTTTGTGGAAATTATTTTTGTAGCAAGAACTAGAATTTGTTGTAGTGAAGGGTTGTACTTTCTTTTATTTAACTCATGCGCGCAGCACACATACCTTTTGAAATTGGAAGTAGAGTGTTAGGTGACAATTTTGTTTTGATAACTTAGGTGTTCGGACCAGTTTACACAAATCTCAACTAATTTAAGAGAAGCAATCCCATAGTCTACCCGAAGGGATCCCAATAAAAATTAGAGTAAAGCTTTGTATAGACTGACCCTAAAAGAATTATTTTACCAGAGATATTTGGAACCTAGATGTACCTCAGGAGGGAGAAAACCCCGGGCTAAGAAAATATTAATTATAGGTCGAATAAAGTTTTTGATTCTTTTTACGTAAATAAAGGTGAGATTTATTTGTTGAAATGGATCCACGTGGAACTGTGTCGTTAGAAATATACTTGTTAGGATTTCTGTAAACTCAAATAATAGGAGACACCAATCACAAGGGTATATAAAGATAAGTATTTAGACAAAAAGCCAGGAGTGTAGGAAAAAAAACTTATGAGTCGAGTCACGTGTAAAGTGCTGTCTTTAGAGCAAAAATGTCCCCTCTAGCATGACCATAATAATTTTATTTTTATTTTTAGAGAATGCACCACTCTAACCTAAATTTACCTCATGAGTAGACTATTCCATGCCTGAGGCACCGTGCTGCCGGCCTCTTTTCCACCGCACATTATGATAGGATCAATACAACTTGTCTTTGACCCAACTCTTTTAACCTCCTCACAATGCATGTATGGTGGAAAAAGCCTGGGGCACCGCCATGACGTTTGAGATGACGCGGGGAGATTTTGTAAGATGCATGTAATTTGTAAGATGCATGCATCTTGTCGTAATTAGATGCATGCATGTTTGATCCTGGATTTTGAGTGAGTACTTTTCCTGGTACTCTTGGATGCAATGTATAATTGGAACGATAGTGAAGTGTGTGTTTGTCCATATATATGACGTTTGAGATCAGGGGCGGACCCAGGATTTAGTGTTACTGGGGTCAAAGTATCTACAGCATAAACTGATACACAATGACTAGTATCAGCGAGTGTTGTGTATCAGTTTATGGGACATTACAATCTCTCCAACTTGGCTCAACGTCCTCAATGCATTAACCCAACAACCTTCTCCTAGTAGCCATGGTGTGACACTTAGCTCTAAACAACACAGTCAGTGTACTTGTACCAGATTCTAGAGGTGGCCCCCACCATGTAGACCAAGGTTATGCTCTGATACCAACTGTAACAACCCGCGTCAACTGACCTACTTAACCCTTAGCCCCAACACGTGGCTCAAAAGGTTAACCTCAGGTTTATAGTAGCTGGTGGGTCTTTCCCATATACATCATATTCTTCCTTTCAACAACCGATGTGGGACATTATAGAGTATATGTGGCAATAACTCATTCTATTGTGAATCCTATCCTAATCCTATCACCTTACGACACCCATCATTTTTAGCCGAGTTATCAAATGAGGGCTTAAGTTTATGTCGCAATGACTCATTCTATCAAACATACACACATATTCAGATATAGATGGGTTCACATATATTCGGATATAGATGAGTTCAGACAAGTTTAATAAATGCGAGATCCATAAGGTGTACATGGAACTCACACAATGGACGTGAGACACACACAAATCGATGATTGTAACGCATTTTTTTGTCCAGATCAGTGATAGGCGCTTAAATGTTTACACTAACGCCTTCTAATTTATCATTGCTAAGTCTTTTTATTTTATTATTTAGTATTTTAATGTTTAATTTTTGTGTTGTAGGTATTTGAAAAATTTGATAAAAGAATATGCAACATGAAAATATTAAACGGTGTTTGAAACTAGTCCATTTGGAGGTCAATATGGAGTGAGGAGTTTAGCACTAAACTTAAGTACTCTGGTACATCGGCATGAGTACAGGGGAACATAAGTTGCAAATCAAGTGGGTAGGCCCAATGTTTATTGCTCCATGGTTGATTAAGGTGAGGCCCAGTGAAGGAATGAGGGAAGCCAATTCTCGGCAGCCGTATGGCCCACGGCTCTGAAGCCTGACGGATAGGGTTTTATTTAAAAAGGGGGCTGCGGCATTGTTTTGGATATAATAGGTTTGGGACGAAAAACATGAAACGAAGAAGGCAGCCGCTTTTGTTCGGAGAGTTTTCTTTTGAGTTTCTTTTTCCTTCAAGTTTTGAAGCTTTGTTCGATTACTTAAACTTTGGTAACTTGTTTTAATTTTAATTCCTTATAAAAGTTATTCGTTTGTGTTTTCTTAGTGTTAATTTTTTGTTTATTTTTCTTTGGTATCTAACAATGACAAAAGGTACCCCTCAGTTTTCAAAAATGACAGAAACCTCCCTTATTTTACAGTTCGGGTTTCATTCCGTTAGTTCCGTTAGTTAAATGGACGGAAAATGTACGGAAATCTACGGAAAATGAAATCTTCAATTTTATTTAGTTCTACACCTATCTTAGGGCTCTCATTGAAAGTTCTAAAGTCAAAAATTAATTATGATCATTTATGATAAAATGATTAAAAAAATAAAACCTTCACACCGATTCAAACGGATTAAAATTTGGAGCATTTAAAATTTTGTTTTTCACTTGATTTTAGAGCTTTCAATGAAGAGTAAATACTTAAGTGCTCCAATTTTCAATCCATTTGAATCGGTGCACAGATCTTCTTATTTTTTGATTATTTTATCCTAAAGTGCAATAATTAATTTTTGGTTCTAAGATTTTCAATGAGAGCCCTAAGATAGCTGTAAAACTAAACGAAGAGGAGATACTTAAGTGCTCAAATTTTCAATCCGGTTGAATCGGTGCGAAAATCTTATTTTTCTAATTATTTTATCTTAAAGGGTCATAATTAATTTTTCGCTTTATGGCTTTCAATGAGAGTCTTAAGAAAACCATAGAACCAAATGAAGAGCAGGTACTTAAGTGTTTCAATTTTTAATTCGTTTGAATCGGTGCGAAGATTTTCATTTTTTTTTTATCATTTTATCCTAAATAATTTAGCCCCAAGGCTTTCAATGAGAGCCCTGAGAGAGTTATAGAACCCAATGAAAAGAAGATACTTAAGTGCTCCAATTTTTAATCCGTTTGAATCGGTGCGAAGATTTTATTTTTCTGATCATTTTATCCTATAGGGTCATAATTAATTTTTTGCTCTAGGACTTTCAATAAGAGCCCTAAGATAGCTCTAGAACTAAATAAAATTGAAGATTTCATTTTCCGTACATTTCCGTACATTTTCCGTCCATTTAACTAACGGAACTAACGGAATGAAACCCAAACTGTAAAATAAGGGAGGTTTTTTCATTTTTGAAAACTGAGGGGTATTTTCTGTCATTGTCAGATACCTCAGGGGGTCTAACTGAAATTTGCCCTTTTTCTTTTCTCTAGTATTAGAAGCGTAATTCAAATTAGGGTTTTATTCCTTTTATTTTTAATAATGAGTGAGTAGTTTTTTTGAGGTTTGGTCGCTGGGTAAAGACCTGTCGTGACCCAATTAGGATTTTGTCTCGCAATTTTTTTCGTACATTAATTAATTAAATAAATTTAGTTGGTGAAAACTACATCCATTGGACGAATCTGAGGCATTGCCGGGACTCATGTGAGCGGGAATGGGGGACCAAAACCTGTTTGCCGCTGTGTACCGGAGCGGCAACCTTAGGATTCGCATCTTTCGAAGTTTCTAATTCTCCTTAAATTTAACCATTTTTAGAAAACTTGAAAAGCGAGTAGATTCAGATTGGGTAGCGAGCGCCGGATTCCTTTCGACTGTTCCTCTCTTTTTAATCATTTGAGCAAGTTATCTGTTAGTATTAGTTGATTAATCAACCATAAGACAAGGTGTGGCTACCTAAGAGCTAATCTTGATACTACAATCCGAGGTTCCACAACACACACTTCACCATCCTTAGTGGATTCGACTCCGGTCTTACCAGATATTGTGCTGCGTCGGTCTCCGCCCTACGCTTAGGACAACCCATTATTTTAGAACTAGGAATCCGTCAAGCAATCAGTATTGGGATATCTATGTTTAAATCATATGTATTCTTTTCTTGTATGCAAACATTAATTCTTTGTTTTCTCTATTGATGTAAGATTATTTTTTTTGGGCAAACCGAAGATTTTATAAACTCGAAAGGGGTACATCGAGGGAAACCCACTAAGCGGTAACACTTAGATGATACAGAAAAACAGAAAATTGATGTAAGATTATAATATTATATTATTCCTTCAAAAGATAATGTACCAATTTACATGAATAAAAAAAAAGAAAGATAAAAAGAAGGATGCGAAAATCAATCCCAATTTGGGGTGATCGACAATTGATTTGATCACTTCCTATCGTAAAGAAATTCTTTTGATATTTGTTCGTTTAAAAATATTAAAATTATCTTTTTACATCCTATATGAAGAAAAAAAGTTGAAATGCATTTGAATAAAAGTGGTTGTTAACATTAATTAATTTCCACATTTTTTTTAACCTAATCAAGATTTTAGAAAGAAAAAGACACCATATCCACAAAAACGTGGCCGTCACATTTGACTTTTGGTGCTATTATTTGTTTTCTTTAACAACAAATCTCTGTTAGTCGCGTTTGGGATCTTGGTAAATTGACTGTAATGACAGAAAAAACAAGAACATAAATTGCGAAGATGGCATTATTACCATATATTTTGAAAGATGTCAAATTTTTTTTTTTTTTTTTAATATGTCATTGAATTAAACAAAACTGCTCATTACAAGTCTTTAAGCAAAATGGAATTCAAGTCGGGCGGAATACAACCCGTGCGAAACAAAATTTTCCTATCTAAACATCGGGACGCAATCCAATGGGCCGCCTTGTTGTTTTCTCGAGCACACCATCTGAAAGTCCATTTCCTTGTTTGCGTCCACTCATGAATATCGGTGACAACGGCTCCTATTTCCCATGGGCACTGCATTTTCGGATCTATCACACAGTTGATAAGAACTTGACAGTCAGACTCAAATATAACCTCCTGATCCTCCCACTCTTTTGCCACGCTGCAGGCAATCCTTAAAGCCCAAGCTTCAATAGCCAAAGCCGAGGATATCATTACTCTACCACATTTCCACACCTGAGCCTGTCCACCACTATCTCTAGCAATAATGCCAAAGGCAGCTAAGCTGCGAGAGGACTTAAATGCTCCATCACAATTGAATTTAACTACGGAGGTAGGGGGTGGTGACCACCTATCCGTCCGAGGAGGCCTGAGGGGAGACCTTTTGACTCGAACACACACTGCTTGAAGGTAATCAACACTTGCTGCCCGGGCTTGCTGAATTACTTCATCTGGCTTTGGTACTATCTTGTTGAAAACCCACTTATTTCTTGCCTTCCAAATTGCCCAGCATAGTTGAAAAATAGTCTCCACATCCATGGAACTTGTCTCCTTGGACAGGCAACCGCACAAAAGATCCTCTAGCCACTTATCCACAGCCACGATCAATTTGGAAAAAATCCAGTAAGACTTCCCACTCCCAAACCAAACTGCTCTGGTCCATGGGCAATGAAAGAGCATATGTTCCACCGTTTCTACAGCATTCTCACATAATGGGCAAATTGGGTTAGGGGAGCATTTCCTACGGCACAAGTTCTCCTTACATGCTAACCAATTACGAGCAGCTCTCCACATGAATGTACGTACCTTAGGAGTTGTGTTGGACTCCCACAGCCTCATCCACAGAGACTTTGAAGGAATAAAGGAGCTCGAAGCACTATTAGATCCAGCCCTGACAAAACTTTTCCTTCTTTGAAAGTATCCCGATTTGACAGTGTATTGCCCGGATTTTGTATGATGCCAAACAAGCTTATCAGAAGCATTGGAAAGACTCACTGGGATTGTGCACACCATCTTGACTTGCGCTTCTGGTATACAACCTCTTAGTTTCTCATGATCCCACTCCTTAGAGATTGGTTTCAAAAAATCCACTACTCTTGCATTCTCCATTTGGACATTTTGGATCGGAGTCACCTTCCCACCTTTGATTCCTGGAACCCATTGGTCTTCCCAGAAATTAATAGATTCACCATTCCCCACATTCCACTGTATCCCTTCTCTGATAAGATTCTTACCCTCCAGGAGGCTACACCAAATCCACGAAGGTCTCGACCCCTTAATTGCATCCATACAGTTCTTCTTTGGAAAATACAAGCTTTTAAGAACTCTTGCCCAGAGGGCATTTGGATATGTTACCAGTCGCCAAAATTGTTTTGCAAGAAGAGCAATGTTGAAAGGCTCAAAATCCTTGAAACCCATTCCCCCTATTCCCTTTTGATCAGTAACCTTAGTCCAAGCTCCCCAGTGGATCTTTTCGCCTTTGTTGCCATTGCCCCACCAAAATTTACTTATTACTGAGTTCAAATTTGAGCATACAGATCGGGGTACTTTGAAACACATGAAGGTGTACATTGTAATAGGTTGTAAAACTGATTTAATGAGCACTTCTTTCCCAGCATGGTTTAAATCCTTATTCCCCCACCCCTGGACTTTCCTCATCATCCTATCTCTGATATAGCACAATGCTTCCTTCTTAGACCTCCCCCAAAACATTGGCAGCCCCAAATACTTACCATTCCCCTCCATATCATTCATACCCAGGATACTCCTAATTTCCTGCTTCAAATTTTCCCCAGTGTTTGGAGAGAATAATACACTGGATTTCTGGATATTGAGAGTCAACCCAGATGCCTTGCTAAAACAAGATACAAGTTGCATAAAGTTCGAGCAGTAGCGGGGGAGTGCTTCAAGGAATATCAGAGAATCATCAGCAAATAACAAATGTGTAACTATTGGGCATCTCTTACGCATATGAATTCCTCCAATAGACTTGTTTAAGAGAGCCTTCTGCATGAGATTGGAGAATACATCAGCGACCAGCAGAAAAAGATAGGGAGATAACGGGTCCCCTTGGCGAAGCCCCCTATTCGGATTGATGACACAAGCCTGCCTTCCATTGGCCATGATCGAGTATTTTACGGAACACACACATTGTTTCACCCAGCCTATCCATCTGCTATCGAAGCCCATTTTCTCCATTACTTTGAAGAGAAAGTCCCAACAGACCCTATCATACGCCTTGTTCAAATCCAACTTAATTGCCATTGCTGATTTAGGGCCTTTCTTTTTATGTTTGATGAAGTGGAAGACCTCATGAGCGACTATAATGTTGTCTTGGACTTGCCTTCCAGGGATGAATGCAGATTGATTCTCCGAAATGATATTTCCCATAAAAGGTTGAAGCCGATTAGCAAGGATTTTGGAAATAATCTTATAAATAAAACGACAAAGGCTTATTGGACGCATTTGATTCATACCTTCTGGATTTGGCACCTTCGGGATGAGAGGGACATTAGTTTGATTGACCTCTTTTAGGAGGACACCTTCTTGAAAGAAATCATGAACCGCCTTGAACACATCCTCCCCCACGATATCCCAGTAAGATTGATAGAAAATGCCTGGAAACCCATCAGATCCTGGTGCTTTTAAGGGGCCTAGTTGAAAGGCTGCAAGTTGAACCTCCTCCTTGGTAACTGTTTGAGTGAGCCTTGCATTCCAATCCAGGGGTATAACTGGTTCAACAAGGCTAATAATGTCCTCAAAATCACGACTTGGAGGGCCCTTGTAAACTTCTTGAAAGTGCGACTTGATAATCTCTGAAATAACCTTTTGCTCAGACCTCCATACCCCATTAATGTCCTTTAGCCTCATAATTTGGTTGCATTGTCGCCTTTGGATTGTTGATAGATGAAAAAAGCGTGAGTTTTTATCCCCCATTTGGAGCCACTTAATCCTGGACCTTTGGTGCCAATACATTGCATCTTTCTGCCAAAGATCTTCCAATGTACCAATCAGATACTTCTCTTGAGCTGCCAGATCAGAGTTAAAACCAGCTTGGAGCTGCTTTTGGACCTCAGATAACTGATCTTTAGTGACACCAATTTCTAATCTCAGATTCCCAAACTTCCTCAAACTCCATGCTTTGAGTTTATCTTTGCAATTCCTTAGCTTTTTACACACTTTCAGCATCACTGGATCTTCTCTTTCTTGATTCCAAGCCTCAGAGACCACTTCTTTACATTCCTCCTCTGTTACCCAAAATGATTCAAACTTAAAAGGTTTTCCAAATTTATCAAGGGGGACATCAGTGTTAAGGATGAGAGGGTTATGGTCTGAGCCAATTGCAGTTTCCACAAACACCATAGCATGCTCATGACTCTCTCGCCACTGGGAGTTTGCAAATGCCATATCAATACGCTCCATGATTAAGCTATCTCCACTCCTGTTATTCCTCCAAGTAAACTTAGGCCCCTTAAAACCTAGATCCACTAGACCACAATCAGTTAGCATATTATGAAAGGAAGACAAACCGTTTTGACTAGGTAAGTTTCCACCCATCTTATCTTCTGCACAAAGAACTTGATTAAAGTCTCCCATACATAACCAAGGCAACCGTTCAGAGTGAGCAATGCCCTTAATTCCTTCCCACACTACTTCTCTCCTTGATCTAGCAGGGCATCCATAGATAAACGTGGCAGCCCAGCTAGAAGGGTCTGACTTCTCAGATATGGTAACATGCATAAAATTCTTGGTAGCAATCTCCACATCCAAAACAACATTATTTACCCACCACAAGGCCAAACCCCCAGACAAACCATCAGGATCAACATAACTACCATTATCAAAATTAAACTTACGGCGGATGGTCTCGAGCATAACCTTATTATTCTTTGTCTCCATCAGAAAGATAATGGAGGGGCGGTTTTTACGCACTAGATCACCTAAAGCCTGGCTTGTCAAGGTACGCCCAAGGCCTTGACAATTCCAGGTTAGGATCATCATTGGGACTGTGGCTGTTTAGGGCCAGCCACGAGCCCCTTTCCGTTTAACTGAGCAAAACCTTCATTCTGAGCACTAGTCCCCGGAAACATCCCATCTGCTACCCCCGAGGCCTCATTAGAATCCTTGATTTGAATCTCCACCAGATTATCCTCAACCATTATTGAATCACGAATATATAATTTCCCTTTTCTTTGAGAGTTTGAGCAGCGAGACCCTTTAGGATTGATGCGAGAAGAGCGACGGGGAGAGATTTGAGTGGGTTTTTGAGGCGGGTTGGAGGAACGGGGAGGGATTTGCGTGGGTTTTTGAGGTGGGTTGGAGGAGCATAGGCGGAGAATTTTGGATTGATTTTCCTCAAGCTCATTTTGAGCTTTCCGCTTAATGGCTAAGGATTTGAAAGCAGTAAACAAGGTTAGATCAAGAGGTTTGGGAGTGGTGAGATGCGCAAGGTAATTTAGTTCATCAATTTGGTTCAGACTGGGTTGAAAAGGAGGATCGTTTGGGGGAGTAAAGGCATTTGAATTGGGTTGAAACTCTTTTGGGCTATTTGGGTGGGTAAAGGTATGCTGGGTTTGTTGAGAGGCTTTGGGGCTGTCCGGAGGCTCAGTAACAAAATATTGAAGGCCCAACTCAGAAGGTTGACCCAGTGGGCCAAGATATGCTTCTGATTCCAAAACCCGAGTTTTACTTTGGGCACGAGTATTCAATTCACCATCCGATAACGGTATTATTAAATCCGAATCAGCAAAAACAGATTTACCTTCGGTATCATTCAATGGACTATTTTGAGAAGGAGCACCTATCACTCGTGAGCTACCAACACCTGTCACTCGTGAGCTGCCAACACCTGTCCCTCCTAGGACACCACCATTGGTACGGTTGGGCATATGAGGCACCTCCAATCCAACAACCGTCTGCTGCATTTGGCACGTGTCGTACCTTATCACGCGATCCTCGCCAACGTTCGTCACGCGCTCACCATTACCATTTCTCTGTATCTCCGGCTGCCGTGTTAGGAGGGTTTCAATCCGTCTTTCCGCTGCATCCACCTCATGGCGGATTTCTTCTATTGGAATCGCTCCACGTCTGGCTCTTCCCGTTCTCATTTCTGGCCCAAAACCAGATTGAGCCTCAAATCCCCTAGCTGTGAAACGACAACTCCTATTATCATGCCCAATCCGACCACATGAATAACAGAAGTCTGGAAGCTTCTCGTATTTGTATGAGATCCAAAGATCAATCCCCGACTTTCCTTTCAGATAGAATCCCTTGGGAAGGGGTTGGAGAATATTAACTTCCACTCGAACACGAAGGAAACTACGGGATAGGAGCATACTATCGGAGGACGTTTCTAGGGCTAGAATCCTCCCGAATCTCCTGCCAATGATTCCAGCATTAGCTCTGGTCATCTTCTCCACAGGAAGGCCGTGAATCTGAACCCAGAAGGGGCAAATTGAAAAATCAATCTGAGCGGCTACCATTCCTTCCTCCAACTGCCGGAGAACCAGTAGGCTGTTCATAATGGACCAAGGACCCTCGTGCGCCACCTGTCGTTTATCTTCAGGGTCCTCAAAACGAAAGAGGAATATATTTTTTTTCTCTCTAGAATGAGAGTTTCTCTCTCTAGAATGAGAGTATTGCCCTAGTGGCTCCACTTTCTTCCTCACCGTACCTCCTCCCTTCTCATCACCTCCTATCCCACCTTTCCCCATCTCTTTGCCTCTCTCCTCTCCCCAGCTCTCTTTACCTCTAATGATATCCTCTACCTTGCTTCGTCCTTTTCCATCCTTCTGTTTTTCTCGGCTCTGATTTCTTGCTCTGCTTTCAGTCTGCGTTTTTATACTCAATTTCTTACCTTACTTTGTTTCTTGGGTTTTAGTGTTCTTGATGGCGGAATCGGAGGTCCTAGATCTTGAAGAGGGTTCTGGGGAAACAGGGGTGACCAATAGTCTTTGCTTAGTGGGAAAACTTATCCACACAAAGATTCTTAGCGCCTCTATTGTTTCTAACATTCTCTCAGCCGCTTGGCGATTGCGATCCCCATTTCATGTGAAAGATGTCAATTTACTACTCCTTCCAATGTTCAAAAAAACTGTCTCTTCCGCAAAACAAATACTTAAAAAAATTACATTTTTGTCAAGAAAAATTCAAACAATTGTGCTATATACTAAGTAAATGTGGTGATAGTCCGTTCTCCCGGTCCCGAATGGTAGTTATGGCTCGAACAGAACATTTCATTGGCGGGTAGGCAATCTATAGTTATGCCCAAGGAGAGTTGCTACGCTAGTGGCCCCCTTCCACCCTTTTCTGTATAAAAAAGAAAACCTTATGAATAGATTTGTTTCTTGTAATTTGCCTATTAACTGTTTGATACAATGTTCCTATGGCAATAAGGCAATTAGAAAAACTCCATCACAAACCAACGCATCAAAGAATTAATTGAGTCATTTTCCCTAAGTTCGATGAATCATTGTCCTCCTCAGTATACATGAAATCTACTTTATGACAATTGCTTTTGAATGCTCTAATTCATGGACATTTATACTTGACAAATTTTTGTAGAGGTGAGTCACTAGGCAAGAGCCTAATTCCGTTATCCTTGTCAATTTATTTTCCCCTTTTCCATGTCCCTTTTGTTCATTGCCTTTTTAACATTCTTATCAATTTAGCATTTTCCTCTGAGGCAATTGCATTAGCTAGTTGGAATAAACAATGTATTGCCAAGGCATAACACACATATGATGAACAAAGATACAATCTGGAGGTTTTTAACCCAATCACGAAAAAGAGAATTTAAACTTAACTCCAGAACTCCAAATTCAAAATAAAATAAAATGACAGAGGTTATTCTCTACTAGTCTCCCAAGGCATAATACACATCTAGTGAACAAATATGCATCTTGAGAGATTTTTAACTCAATTACAATATATGATAATCAAATGAACACCAAATGCCAAAAAAGGGAAAAAACAAAACAAAAAAAGAGAGACAAAATGACCCTTCACCATTATCGTCCAACCTCCTCCACAAAAGCCTTGAGATTCTTATCCGAAGATCCACCTTCCTTCGCAGCTTCTCTAGCAAAATCCTTCCATTTCTTGGCATTTCTTCTCATTTCTTCCCCTCCCTCCTCAGCCCCCATGACCTTCTCTATACACCTCCTAACCTCATCACTTTCAACTATTCCTTCTTCATTTTTCCTGACTCTCACACCAGTCTTCCACACATCGACTATCATTGTTGCATTCGTCCCTTGGTCGGACCAATGAGGAAATGCCACCACTGGAACCCCAGATGCCAAGCTCTCCAAAGTAGAATTCCACCCACAATGCGTGACGAAACATCCCAATGAAGGGTGTGAAAGAACATCTAGTTGAGAACACCAAGGCACTATATTCCCTTGTTGTTCTAGCTCTTCCATGCAACTTAGCCAATCTTCTTCTTCTTCATCATCTTTGTTTTCTTTTTCTCTTATAACCCACAAAAATGGCCGACGTGTTTCTAACAAACCACGTGCTATCTCGTCCATTTGTGACTTTGGAAAACTCAATATGGTTCCAAACGATATGTAAATAACCGATGACTCAGGTTTTGAGTTTAGCCACCGTGTGTAATCCTTTGTTTTCTGAAATAGGTCACCTCCAAATGAAGTATCTAATGGATCTCTTCCATCCAAGAAAGCCGATGGGATTAACGGTCCGATTGCAGTCAAATTATACTTTTCGATGACTTTCAAGGCCTCAGGCTCTATTGCATCGAAAGTGTTTACAAGGATTTTTTGGTTACTTTCCGAATCATCAAGTGTTTGCATCAGCTCTTTGAATATACACAGTATCGAACTGGAACTGTTAGGGGTTGAAGGAAACATAGCAAAGGGAAGATCACGACCATTGAGCAGGGGCAATCCCGGTAATTTAATGGACCATGAGGGGTCATTAGAGTTCTTCAATATGACATCCTCATAACCATTGAAGAAATAGTAGTAAATATCCAATACCGCGGCTGGTTGAATCCAAAGAAGCGCTGATGGGACGTGACAATCACGCGCCACCTTTGCAGCCCAAGGGAGGACGAGATTGTAGACCAAGCAAGTGACTGGATAACCTTCTTCTCTACTCGTCGCGATGATCTCTCTAAGCCTTTGAGAGCCGTTACTTCTAAGTTCGGAAAAAAAGTGACTCATATCGTCCCCGAATTTAAACCCCTCATCGTAGCCATCGGAAAAGGCGTTAGCAAACTTCAAGCCGTCAAGGGTTCTGTTATTTCTCGAAATCGAACGTTGAGCAGACACGCTAGTGACAAATGTCACATGCACCCCCACTCGAACGAGACGCTTGCCTAGTTGAAGACACGGGTTAATATGGCCTTGCGCGGGGAAGGTCAAGAGGAGGAAGTGGCGGTGCACCATATCTGCGGCGGCCCCGTGGGTCGGAGTGGGGTGGAGAGGGGGTGAGGTTTTCTACTCTTCTTTGCAAGAAATGATGAGGAACATTATTTGTGCTTGTGGAATTTGTAGGCTATATAGTTGGTATTGGGAACCTTTCAGATGTTTATGGTAGCTGGGGCAAAAACGTTTTCTTTGGTTACCGGCCTTTCAATCCGCAGACATGGACGTTTGAGGTGAATAATTGGCGACAAATAATAGAGAATTTTCATTTCTCATTCTTGTCATTACATTCGATTGGACATTACGTTTGTGACAAGTTAGACGAATACAGCTTGAACATCTAAGTAATTAGGACGATAATTCGATAACTCCAAATTTGAGTTGTTAAAGCCACGTCACTTGGACAATAATGCCCACTAAAAAACCACGCAAGCAGTACTATGATTCAATAATCAAGGGGAGTACTACTTTGTTTTATTTAATAATTATGCAGCTTACATATGGACTGTTAGGCGACAATATATTTTTTGATGACTTAGGTGTTCGAACCAGTTTATGCACATTCCAAATAATATTGGAGGAACAATCCCACGGTTTACTTGCAGAGATCCCAATTTTTCTTTTTGCTTGGCAAACAAAACATTTTATTAAAACTCAAAAGGGTATACCGAGGGAAAAAGAAAAAAAACATACAAAATTAGCCCATCCAACACAAATGTGGACCGACTCAACCCCTCAACATGAATTACAACTGAGCTTACGAATGTCATCAAGAAACACCTTGAACTCCTCCACCGAATTAAATCTTGATCGCAAACTTGGTCTTCATCCACATATGCCACCATTCCGTAATTAATGACCAGGTATTCCAAGAATATTCCTGCGGAGATCCCAATTGAAGTCAGAGGAAAGATCTGTATGAACTGATCATAAATGAGTTATTTTACCTGATTGATTTTTGAACTTGAGGCCATTTCAACCGAATCACGATGCCTCTATGTAGTAGTAAACCCCTAAGAGCATCCGTAATGGGAATAATCAAAATCAATAACCAAAATGTACCACGTCAGCATTTGATTATCCATTTAGTTCATAATCAAACTTAACAACCTCTACCTCTACATTGATTATTTTTACATCCCTAACAAAAAAAAAAAAAAACTCACAATACACAATGCACCTATATCCAAACACAAATGAGTTCCAATCACGCATCCGACCAAACCAAATTATTCGTCTCGATGAGACGATTCCAATGTAGGATTTTTTGAGTTATTGAGTTTTAAATTTGGTTATTGGGTTTGGTTATTGGTTTTGGTTATTGGTAAAAATTGTTAAGTTTGGTTATAGAATGGGTGAAATTTGGTTATTTGCTAAAAGACTTGTAATTTTGCTTATTACAATGTGATGTGTTTTTTGAGTATTATTGTTAAGTTTGCTTATCCACTCCCACTCCCATTTGCTTTTGATTCTTTTAATTTATACTAAAATTAAGGTGAGATTCATTTCTTCAAATGGATCCACGCAGAACTGTGGTGTGTTAGAAATCTTTGATAGAATTTCTGTGAACTCAAATAGTACGAGACAACACCAATCACAAGAAAGGGCTGAAGTTTTTTTTTTTTTTTGGATAAGCAAGAAAGGGCTGAAGTTGCAGTTTCTCGGCAGTCATTTATGGGATCCGGGATCGTTTTGGGGCTCACGTGGGCATTTGGCCTTTTTGTCGGTGTCTGGTGGTTTTGGGATCGCGTTCCAGATTGGTTTTCTCCGGTGGTGGTGTGCTATTGCTTGGGGTGGTGGGCGGCGACCGATGTTGGCAGCGGTGCTTTTGGTTTTGTTGAGAGTTAGGGTAGGTTTTGGGTTATGGGCTTAAAGGTTTGATCTGGGCGATATAAGGCTCACAGGTGCTTCGGCTAGGCCGTTTTGCATTGGACCTCTGTGGGTCTTTTTTGGGCTTTGCCCTCGGGTGCTGCGGGTTTTGGCCCTCTAGCTGTTTTTCTTTTACTAAATTTTTAGTTGGATCTCCTCTCCCAACGTGATATATTTATTGTTAAATTTTTCCTAATAAATTTTTCGTCGTTTCAACAAAAAAAAAAAAAACACCAATCACAAGGATATATTAAGATAATTATTTAAACAAATAGAGGAGTGTAGGAAAAAAAAACTTATGGGTCAAGAAACGTGCAAAACACTCTCAGAGCAAAAACGTCCCCTCTAGCATTGCATGATAATCCTCTTCAAAGATACAACAATCTTTTTGGAAGCTTTGCGTGAAGCTGGACCTATACATTTCAAAACTATTTCATAGGTTTGTCTCTTTTTCACGTCTTCCACAAATCGAGTCTCTGAATAAATGACTTGAGTAATGGAGTTGTTGTCCAAACAAGGATTGATATTATTTAACGTGTTTTTGTACGTGAAATTGATCATATCACTCAACGGCTATCATACTTGTAAATCAATCAAGTTTTGATACTGATCTACTAATCCTCATGTTCTTAACCAAAAACAAAAAATAAAAAGGAAAAAAAAAGGAGATTAATGCAAAATAACAATTGCAAACGTTGAAAGTACTCCAAAGTAACCCTCAACTAGTCTCCTCCAAACCCCTCCAGAAAAGCCTTGAGATTCTCATCTGAAGATCCACCTTCCTTCACAGCTTTTCTAGCTGAATCCTTCCATTTCTTAGCATTTCTCCTCATTTCCTCCCCTATCTCCTCACCCCCCATGACAATCTCTATACACCTCTTAACCTCACCACTCTTAACTATTCCTTCTTCATTTTGCGTCACTCTCACACCAATCCTCCACATGTCCGCCATCATCCTCGCATTCGTCCCTTGATCCGACCAATGAGGAAATGCCACCACTGGTACCCCGGATGCCAAGCTCTCCAGCGTAGAATTCCATCCACAATGCGTCACAAAACATCCCAAAGAAGGGTGCGATAGAACTTCTAATTGAGAACACCAAGGCACTATCTTCCCTTGCTGTTCTAGCTCTTCCATGCAACTTAGCCTGTCTTCTTCCTTTTCTTCGTCTCCATTCTCTTTTGCTCTTATCACCCACAAAAACGGACGACCGGTTCCCAACAAACCGCGGGCTACCTCTTCCATTTGCTCCTTTTGAACATTCAACATGCTTCCGAATGATACGTAGACAACCGATGATTCAGGTTTTGAGTTCAGCCATTCGGTATAGTCCTTCGTTTTCTGAAAGAGGTCTCCTCTGAACGAATTATCTAAAGGATCTCTTCCGCCCAAGAAAGCCGACGGAATTAATGGCCCAATGGCAATCAGATTGTACTTTTCAATGACTTTCAAAGCCTGCGGCTCTAACGCATTGAAGGTGTTTACAAGGATTGTAGGGGTAGTTTCGGAATCATCGAGCGCTTCTATAAGCTCTTTGAATATCTGCAGTACGATATTTGAGGCGCGGTCAGAGGTTGAAGAAACCATAAAAGTGGGAAGGTCACGGGCATGGAGTGGTGGCAATCCTGGTAATTCAACGGACCATGAGGGGTCATCGCTCCTTTCGGCGATGGCCTCCTCATAGCCATTGAAGTAGTAGTAGTAGATACCCAAAACCGCGGCTGGTTGAATCCAAAGAAGCGACGAGGGGATGCGACAGTCACGCGCCACCTTTGCCGCCCAAGGGAAGAGAAAATTGTAGACCAAGCACGTAACCGGACAACCTTCTTCGGCACTTGTCGCGACGATATCTCTGAGCCTTTGAGAGCTGTTACTTCTGGTTTCGGAAAACAAGTTGCTCCCGTCGTCTCCCGACTTCCGCCCCCCTTCGCAACCATCGGAATAGGGGGCAAACTTCAGCCCGTCGGGGGTTTCCATACCGTTCGTAGAAATGCGACTTTGAGCGGACACGCTGGTGACGAAAGTGACCTGCACGCCGCGTTGAACGAGTTGCTTGGCGAATTGAAGACATGGGTTGATGTGGCCTTGTGCCGGATAAGACACGAGGAGGAAGTGGTGCGCCATAGCTATACCGCGGCGAATGGGGCGGATTCAGGTGGTTTTATCTACTCTTTGATGCAAGAGAAGATGATAATGAGAATTGTGCTTGTGAATATTCGTAGGCGAGTGTATAGATATATAGTATTTGCAATCTGTAGCACATGCTATGGTAGCTGCGCAAATCTCTAGGCTAGTGGCAAGAATTTTGTTAAATGACGTGCGAGGTGACGAATTGGGAGAAAAACTAGACTTTTCTTCTTCTTCTTCTTCTTCTTTTTTTTTTTGTTTTCCTCATGTTTGTTGTGAATTATATTCAAGTGGAAATTACGGGGGGGACAAGTAGGAGGAAAACCAGTTGAAATCGCAAGATGTGTGCACGTATACCTTACAAAATAATAGTAAGAGTTTGATCACTTAATATCTGATGGTTACAGGCACATCTGTACATGGTTATGTGCGGTGACTGACTTCCTGAGATTGAGTGGCGCGTTGATAATTTGTCTTAAATGGCACCCTATGAACATGGAATAACTTAATTAGATTCTCTTGTCTTTGCTAACACATCCAAAATCTGTCTCTTTCCATATTGGATTTACGTGCATATTTTAACCCATCCCTCCTAAGTATTCCCGTTCTGTGTTCCTATGCACTGTCATTGGTTTTTGGCTGTATCGGATGACAGTACTATGGCAACTCGATCTTTTAATAGAGGAAAAATACTACTGTACATCTTATGTTTGAGTGTGTATGATACGCATCTTTTTGGATTGTCTTGAACTCGTAATATTTTGCTTAAAGTTTTTGTAAAATCAGTATTGAATTCATATATATTTTTTCATTAATATTTGTACTTAAATTCATAAGATTGTCTTTCAAGTCGAATCCCGTCGTAATCGATCTACAAAATAACGATTGAACCGAATGAAGCTTTCCAAAACTCTGTTAATTAACACTCTGTTAAAATTGTTGACTTTTGCTCTGATAAATGAGAGAGTTGTGAGTTAGACTTGAGGAGGGAACTCAGCAGCCATGGAAGACCGGCCGGCAGCCTTTGATGACTTTTCCCATACGTTTTCTTGCTTCCCATCTGCCTATATATCAATAATGATAGGGGCACAATAACGTGCTACAACACTAACCACATCAGTTTACGTGACACTGCATGATTGGTAATGAGAAAACAACTACTTTGCAACCACCAATCATGCAGTGTTACATAGGCTGTAGTGGCCCGAATAAATGGGGCTCTGTACTGAGCCCGAGGACATTACCGAGGACATTACCGAGGACTCCATACCGACCCCGAGGACATATTACCGAAGGCTCCGTACCGACCCCGAGGAAATATTACCGAGGGCTCCGTACCGACGTCCGAGCACAGCACCGAGGGCTCCCGAGTAAGCCTCCTGCACCGAATGTGACAGCATTGAGAATAATCCTCGCAAAAGGCTGACCTGGCCATGTGCTCCGTAACCACCTTATCCAGTGCGTCATCTATGACGTCACCCGAGGCGGTTACCCGAGCGTGACCTCCACGCGTTGGCTTGAAGGCCAAGCAAACCTAGGTCTATAAATACAAAGGGATGCTTATTGTGAAAGGTATGCCGTTCTTCCCTAACCCTAGACCTAAACCTCTCTCCTTACATCTAACTTGATCGTCGGAGGGTCACTGGGCTTCCATAGCCCTAGTGACTTGTTGTAGGTCCAGCGGCGGAGGCGCAGAGCAAACGGAGGAAGGAACCTAACCAGAACCATGGTCAAGATCCCGACAATTGGTGGAAAATGCCGGTTTGGTCGTCTGAAGCATGAAGTAACACTGTTCATTGCACTGTTCATGTTCTTCCCGAGGTCTATATTCTTCCCGAGGCCTATCTCTTTTCCGAGGCCATAAACGCTCTTCCCGTCATGGCCAAACATTCGTTAGGGAGGACGTTGTTCCTTTCTAACCCGAGGCCTATCTTCTTCTTCCTAGATCTAACTTGATCGTCAGAGGACACACGGAGCTATAAGGAAGGAGGAAGGAGCCTAATCTCGCCCCGTCTAGGTCCTGATAATTTGAACCCCCACATAGGCAGATGTAATTACTTGTGTTGTGGCCCTTGCATTATTGGTGTATATTTATACGTGTATAGGCAATAGGTAGGTTAGAGAGTACGGATCGGAACATCAGAGTGCTGTGGGAATTGGGATAGATCGACTAAAAGTGAGAGGGAGAGAGAGAGAGAGAGGTGTTTAATTTTCATGATTGTGTATATTGTGGTTAAAAATATTGGAGTTTTGCGCTCGTATATGCGTGTGTGATGCCCGGAGCACAAACGAAAATATGCGAGACACTGAAATAGTAGAAGTTGCGCTCGAACAGCTATCGCAAATTAGCGGCCGGGACGGGCTCTACGATGACGTTTTCAGTTTATGTTTGTTGCTTGTCACAAAATTGTTCATGGCATCTATGTTCACACATATGTTGGACAAAAGAAATATCCAATCAAAAACAAACATGAATTGTCGCTTAGGCAGCTGCTAATTATCTAGACATTACACCTGGAAGGCTGGAATACACAAATACCCAATAACGGAGAAAAAACTAATGCATGACCCTAATCTTTCTCTGCGGTGCAACCTTTGGTAACCGTTCACTTTCACCGCTCTTTCAATTTCACTGTCCGTTTTGACAATCAATGATTCGAATTTTTTTTAAAAAACTTTTCCAAGTCTGGAAGAGTATTTTAAAATCCGAATTATCGAAAATCCTTTTGGACAACCGATGACATTGAGTATGGTAGAAGAAGGGGGTGAAAAATAGCGGTAGGTAGGCGTAGACTTTCCGAATCTTTTTAGTTTTATTTTGCGAGAATGCATGACTCTAACCTAATGAGTAACTATTCAATGCCAATGGCACCGTGCCCCAGCATCTTTTTGACCACACATTATGGTAGGGTCAATACATCTTGTCTCTGACCCAGCTATATTTACCTCATCACAATGTACGTATGTTTGATCCTGGCTTTTGTATATATGCCCGTGGGGAGGTTTTGAGTGACTACTTTTGTTTCCTGGTTCTCTTCTATGAAATGTGTACAGAAAAGCTACGTGCACAGCAAGCTGTGCGCAGCAGCTGTGCACAAATCCCGTTTTCTCCCGCCTCGGATTGCACAAAGATGATCAGAGTTGTTCATTAAAATATATTGTTTAAGATCTCTGTAAAAAATGAGTTTCGTTCGATATCGTTAGAGGCCTAAATTCTGAAGTGATTTTGGGTGTTTTGTTAACGCTTCTAACGATATCGAGCGAAGCTCATTTTTTACAGAGACCTTAAACGACATATTTTGAACAAAATGAGCGGCTCCGATCATCTTTGTGCGACCCGAGGCAGGAGAAAATGGGATTTGTGCATAGCTGTTGTGCACAATTTGCTGTGCACGTAGCACAGCTCCAATGTGTATGGGTACGATGGTGAAGTGTGTCTTTGTCCACTTGACGTTTGAGATGACGATTTGGAAGAAAACCTAGACCTTGTTTTCTACGAAAACGTTACAATACATGAAATCGTCCACGGTTCACATTAACGATGATGTGAATATGAACCATTCACTTGCCTTTCATGGTGTTAGATTTCTTTTAGGGTTCTAAATTAAAGCCAATCGGCGATAGGTGGAGTAGCCTCTAAATTTTATTAATCAAGTTTGGGTGCCTTAAATAAGAAATATGAGGATAACGTCAAACACTCTCCGTTACGTGCAGCCTGGATGCACGTGGATGTACGAATTGAGGAATTCTGATACCATGTTAGATTTCTTTTAGGGTTCCAACGAAAAATCAATTGGCAATAAGTGGAGTAGCCTTTAAATTTTATTAACCAAGCTTGGGTGGCTTAGATGAACAATATGAGATAAAGTCGAAAGGAAAAAAAATTATGTAACATGGTATAAGTGCTATAAGATCTAGGCCTTATAAAATTTTCGCTCTCGACGGGAGGCCTAAATTTCGTTGCCGTCTGCCGGACACTCGTAGTAATATGTAACTGGCTCTCTCATTCGGATTCACCTCAAATCTCTTCTGTCATGCCTTTTCTCGCTCATGGTTGTTCTTTGGCTCTTTTGGTTTCTCTTGGCTTAGCGTGGTTGCTCCTAGTTTTCTTTGCTTGGATGTTCCTAATTTCTCTTGACTGTTTCAAACTCAAGTTAGTAGACTTACTTGAGTAACTTGAGTTTGAGAGGGATGTTAAGAAAATATTAATTGCCTTGTTCGTTTAACATTTTGAAAAGTATTTTTTCAAAAAATACTCATACCTTCCAATCATTACTCTCCACTCATTACCCCTATTTTTAATAATTTTTCTCTCCATCTCTTTCCACTCATTATCCCTACTTTCAATCATTACTTTCATAAAAAATTTCTCAAAATTTCATCCAAACATGGCAATTATGTTACCATATTTTCTAGGTTCCAATATTATATATTTCTTTTCTTTTTTGGTGAATAGAGATTTTATTACCAAAAGAGACAAGAAACAAGGGGCATACCCCAAAAAAAGTCCAGCTACCTACTCAAAACAAGACAGGAACACCAAACTAAAACAAGAGCCTAAACTACAGCTAATTACAAAATATGTTTTGAAATGTTCCAAGCTCTACACAAAGCTCTATTAACAGTGCTACGACTATAATTCCACCAAGAAGATTCCCTATCCCGCACATCCTTGACAATAATATCATAAATGGCATCCGAAGTGTGCTGCTTGTTGCAAAAAATAATGTCATTCCTCGCCTTCCAAATATAGTACACTGTACCTGCCATTGCTAACTTGTAGAGGGCAGATAAAAGATATTTCTTCCTGCCCCTATTCTCTTGGACTTCTATAACTGCTAAACATATGAAGAACTTTACCCCAAATGCATGCTGAGAAAGAACAATAAAAAAAAGATGCTTATGGGACTCATGCACATTAGAACATAGGACACATAAGGGATCCACCATCATTCCCCAAGAGAAAAGTCTATCCTTTGTCGAAAGTCGCCCCCAACAAACAAGCCACATAATAAAAGCCCATTTAGAAATACCTTGCTTGAACCAAACAACCGGAGCCCACAGAACTTTAGGGCAAGGAGTTCTAAGAGTCTCCCAAGCAGTTTTAACTGAGAACGTATCATTTGAGGTAGGAATCCAGATCACGGAATCATCGACACTTATGTTAGGCCTGAGGATTGAAGGGGTACCCCTCATAAGTTGCATAATGACCCTATTTCTTTGTCTAAGCCAACACCACTCTCCATTTTGAATTATAGATGAAACCTTGGCCAGAGGAGAGCTGCCCACATTATTAACTATGCCTTCACCAAATTCTTTATAGAGAGGTCCTACATCATGTCAGTAATCTAGCCAAAGAAAAGTAGTGTTCCCATTTTCAATCACATACTTGATGAGAGGCTGCACTACCTCTCTAAGCTTAAAAAGTTTTCTGATGGTTCAAGAAGATTCTTGAGGCGAACACATCTGCCAATTAGACACTTACTTTTTATGATATATGAATGAACCCATCTAACCCATAAAGAGTCACATTTCTTGCTCAAAGCTAGCAACCAAACAATCGGGGCCCACAAAACTTTAGGGAGACAAGTACTAAGAGTCTCCCAAGTAGTTTTAACGGAGAACGTACCATGTGAGGCAGGAATCCAGATTATAGAATCATCGACACCTATGTAAGGCTTGAGGATTGAAGGGGCAGTCCTCATAAGTTGCATAATGGCCCTATTTCTTTGTCTAGGCCAGCACTACTCTCCATTTTGAATTGTAGATGAAACCTTGGCCAGAGGAGAGCTGTCCACATTATTAAGCTACCCACATTATTAACTATGCCTTCACCAAATACTTTATAGAGAGGTCCTACATCATGCCAGTAATCTAGCCAAAGAAAAGTAGTGTTCCCATTTCCAATCACATACTTGATGGGGGGCTGCACTACCTCTCTAAGCTTAAAAAGTTTTCTGATGGTCCAAGAAGAGTCTTGAGGCAAACACATTTGCCAAAGACACTTCCTTTTTATGATATATGAATGAATCCATCTAACCCATAAAGAGTCAGATTTCTTGCTCAATGCCCTCAAGTGCCTAATCATGGTTGCTTTTTTTCTTATTTAGGCTAGGTTAAAATTTATGTTTCCTTGTTATTCATGTTTCCTTCTTTTTTAGTTTCTTAGTCACCAAGTCCTGAAGTTATATAAAGGCATATTAGGGTTATGGTTTGCATACAATCAATAATACATTGTTCGCTTTTTCTTCATATTTAACATAGTATCAGACTATAAGAGCCAATTGATTTTAAGTTGAAACTCTACAAGAAATCTAACACGTGGATGAAAACTTTTCATATGCCGTATCAATGTGAATCTGAACCATTCACTTGTCTTTCACGAAACTTTTCATATACCATATCAACCCTCTGTTTGCTAAAGGAGAGGAATACTAATTATATGTTCAAGTGGAGGAATACTAAACATCAAAGGCCAGGACTGATAATCCAATCCCAAATTAAGCCTATCACTGTCGGAAACAAACATGGGTTTTGAGTTACACAGGATATATATTAGTAATATTCCCTTGTCATTGTGAATCCTATGATAATTCCATCGCGTTATAGCGTAATCCATCATTCTTAGTCGGGGTATCAAACGGGACCGAGTATACGGACAATAACTCATTCTATCTAGAACTGTGCTACTGGTACAACAAGAGCTGTACAGACAGCGTGTACAGCAGGCTTTTGAACTCGTCTCGGATCCAACAAAGATAATCGAAACCACTCATTTAGTTCAAATATTTTTTTAAGGTCCCTGTAAAAACTAGCTTCATCCGATGTCGTGAAGGGCGTTTATAAAATGTCCATATTTGCTAAATTGCTAGCCTAAATTTTGAAGCAAAATTGGACGTTTCGTAAACGCCCTTAATGATATCGGATGGAGCTGATTTTTTACGGAGACCCCAAAAAGAATAATTTAAACAAAATGAGCGGCTCCGATTATCTATATTGGACCTGTCTCGGGTCCAGAAGCGCGTTGTACGCGCTGTCTATACAGCCCTTGATGTACCAATAACATTTCTGTTCTATCCATTCCCTACCCATGTATGCGTTGTAACTCCTTTCTAAAAATATTCACAAAATCGACATCTGATTTAGGGGTTGTTCTTCTAAAAAAACCAATGGCTTTTCCGCAAAAAATGAGCCAAATAAAGCCACAAAAAAATAAAAATAAGTCAATAAGCCAATTGTTTCGTCTTTATTCAAAAAAAATTGGATTTCGGTCAAAAAATTTTACTTTTTAGATTCCTCTTATCATGAGGATGCAATAATTCCCAAAAAATTGACAATAAGCGAAGTGGTACGAAAAAAAATAAAAAATAAGCCACTTTAGTTTATTTATCCGAACACCCCCTTACCGTCTCAATTGATGGAGCAGTAATAGAAAAGTGAAAAAGCGTGCCAAGTTATCGGACTGAAAAGTAACCAAGGATAGGAAAGGTACGTCGATCTGTCATTCTATCTATTCCAATTCTCAGACCACAAATGTCAAAGTCAGGGCTCCCAAGCTATCCACGTACCATATGCTTTTAAACCTCTGGAAAAACAAAACCTGAAGAACAATTTCTAGCTATTTGTTTCTTTTGTTAGTAAATTTTCCTCAGAAGGGAAAAAATTATGGACGATGAGCGTGTTCGACTCCTCCTGGTAACCTTTCCGGCGCAGGGGCATATCAACCCCTCCCTCCAGTTCGCTAGGCGCCTCGCGAGAATGGACATCGACGTCACTCTTTTGACAGCCCTTTCCGCCATCAACCGCATTACAAAAACCGCCACCAGTAGTACTCCACAAGGCGTAACCTTTTTTGGCTTCTCCGATGGCTACGATGACGGCTTGAAAGTCGACACTGATTTCGAAGTCTACATGGCTGACCTAAGGAGACGTGGTTCGGAGGCAATAGCCAAACTCGTCACTTCTAGTGGTGAAAATGGAAAACCCTTTGTGCATGTGGTGTACACCATCCTTCTTTCTTGGGTGAGCCAAGTTACACGTGCCCTAAACGTACCATCCACTTTCCTTTGGATTCAACCAGCGGCCATCTTGGATATTTATTACTATTCCTTCTATGGTTATGGAGATGTCATTAGGAACAATGTCAATGACCCCTCATGGTCAGTAGAATTACCCGGATTGCCGCGGCTCACTGGTCGTGACCTTCCCTCTTTTTTATGTGCTCCAAACCAGAATAAATTTGCGCTTTCGCTGTTTAAAGATCATATAGATACTCTGGGTGAAGAAACAAATCCGAAAGTACTCGTAAACTCTTTCGAAGCATTAGAATCTGAGGCCCTACGGGCTATTAAGAACTTAAATTTTGTAGCTGTTGGACCATTAATTCCGTCGGTTTTCTTAGACAGGAAGGATCCATCTGACAATTCTTTTGGAGGAGACCTGCTTCAAAAATCAAACGACCATATCGAATGGTTGGATTCAAAGCCAAGAGGATCTGTTATTTACGTGGCATTTGGAAGCATCTCTGAATTAGCGAAGCAACAAACAGAGGAGGTCGCACGTGGTCTGCTTGATTGTGAAAGGCCCTTTTTTTGGGTGATGAGAGGAAAGGGAAATGATGAAAAAGAAGAAGATAAGGTACGTTACAAAGAGGAATTGGAGCGACAAGGTATGATTGTGCCGTGGTGTTCTCAAGTGGAGGTTTTGTCACATTCATCCGTGGGTTGTTTTGTGAGTCACTGTGGGTGGAATTCTTCGTTGGAGAGCTTAGTTTCTGGGGTTCCGGTGGTGGCTTTTCCACAATGGTCAGATCAAGCAACGAATGGCAAACTTATTGAAGATGTTTGGAAGACGGGGGTTCGATTGATGAAAAATGGAGAAGGAATTGTTGAGGGTGGTGAGGTTAAGAGGTGCATTGAAATGGTAATGGGGGGAGACAGAGGGGAGGAAATGAGAAATAATGCTAATAAGTGGAAGGATTTGGCAAGAGAAGCTACTGTGGAAGGTGGATCGTCGGACAAGAATCTCCATGCTTTTGTTGATGAGGTTAGAGCTCATTAGAGCTTGTTTTAATTTAGTCTATTTGAACCTCAATTTCCAGCCCATAAATAAGTACCTCAACTTTTTCTTTTGTTATGTATAATCTTGTTAGGACTGGTTGGTTTGGATTGTCTTCTGTGACCACTGCCATTAGCAAAGTTGTATCTTCAGCCCAGAATCATTGTGGCCCTAACAATTTTAAAAATAAGAAAAAGGAAATAAACAGAAAAAGGAAAAGAGGAAGAAGTACTAGAAGGTAATAGTAGAAAGTGTCTAGTTGGACGATTAATTAGTTCTCTTTTTTTTTTTCCCCGATCAATAAAAAGTGTGTCTAGCTAGATATTTAAGTTTTTTGCGCTTAATTAATCGAATCTTAGGTCTCCCAATATTAGTTGAAATGTATGTAAACTGGTTTAGAAACTTGAATTATCATAAAGAGAAATGGTTTACCAATACATGAAGATACTTTTTTAGTCTGGCATTGTTCTGTCGTTTTGTCCCAATTGTAATGTAGCAAATCAGATCCACTTCAATATTAATAGCTCAAAGGGAAAGGAAATTCAATCAAAAGTTGGAACCGAACAGCGAAAGGGGCAAGTCCCGTACAACCCGAGGGCCTATAGTTCTCAGATAAAACAGTGGAAAACATAAAACAACCCAAAAGGCCTAAAAAACTCAGATATATCAATAAAATTCGGCCCGAGGAAACCCAAAACCTACCCTAATAGAACTGAGACACCGCCGCCCACCGTTGCCAACAGCACTATGAGCACACGTCTCAAAAATTGAATGAGTTCGTCTCTTTTTTAAAGAGCGTGACAAAACGCTCAATTTAAAATCTTGACTTGAATTCGAAGGAAAAAAACATATTCATTCATCGACACCTAATTTTTATAATTAATTATTATACACGTGACTAGATGCTTTTGATGTCCTTCGTGCGTCGGCAATTATGCATTCGTATGCCCTCACTTTAAATTAGTATTAACCTGCTTGAAAATCCTCACTGGAGTGTGGACAAAATACAGTAATTTCAACACACCATTAAGTTCAGTGCGCTGAATCTGGCTATATTAAGATTCCATTGTCATGATTAATCAAGGGAATTTAAAGTGTCTGGGAGCTTTTTTTTTTTTTTTTCTTTTCATTTTCACCCATTTAGCTTTTTGGATTTTTCCAATTTTGATCAGAATGTAGGGAAACTTAAGTGGCAACAGAAATTAGCAGTAAGTCCGAGCATCTCGCAATTGAAACTTGGTAACTTCTTGTGACCAAGAAGCAGGAGATAAATCTCTTAGGAATCCATTAGTTCTGACGAGGATGATTTATTTTGACAAGATTGGGAAGAAAAATAGTCGAAATGCGCGTAATCTACCTGGACAACCTGTCGAGCCAAAAACTAAAAACAAAGAATATTCTATGTCACGTGAGTAACGTTTGATGAACAAATAATTGAAAGTCGAGCCTAATAATTGAGTACATAGTATAAGGATAAGAATGGCTGAACGTTCTATCCAATAAAAACTTTCCACCACAAATGTCCAAGTCGGAGCTCCCATATATCCATATATGCTTGTAAACCTCTCTGGAATAGCTTTTTCTTTTAGTATACCCCCAAAGCCACCCAAGAACAATAGGGAAAAAACCCAGAATAAGAACTGATTCGGAGTGAATTTTTGTTGTATTCCTAGCTCTAAGCACTGATTTAGGGATACTTCCACCCTCTATTTGTTCCTTTGTTAATAAAATTATGGATGAGAGTGTTCAAATCCTCCTAGTAATCTTTCCGGCTCAAGGGCACATCAACCCCTCGCTCCAATTCGCTAAGCGCCTCGTGAAAATGGGCATCCGTGTCACTTTCTTAACGACGTTTTCCGCCGTCAACCGGATAACCAAAAGCACTGATGCTGCGCCACGAGGTGTAACTTTTCTCGGCTTCTCCGATGGGTACGACGATGGCTTCAGAGCTGACATGGATTTCGAAGTCTACATGGCTGACCTAAGGAGACGCGGTTCGGAAGCAGTGGCAAAAGCCATCACTTCTAGTGCTGACAATGGAAAGCCCATTGGGCATGTGGTCTACACCACCCTTCTCCCTTGGGTAAGCCAGGCCTCGCGTGACTTTCACGTGCCGTCCACTTTCCTTTGGATTCAACCAGCCACCATCTTGGATATTTTCTACTATTCCTTCTATGGTTATGGAGATTTACTCAATCAGAGCAAAATATCTGACCCTTCATGGTCAATTGAATTACCGGGATTGCCACGGCTCACTGGCCGTGACCTTCCCTCTTTTCTACTAGCTCCAAATGCGTATAAATTTGCGCTGCCTTTGTTTAAAGAGCATATAGATACTCTAGATGAAGAAACGAATCCGAAAATACTCGTAAATTCTTTCGATGCATTGGAATCAGAGGCTCTACGGGCTATTAAGAAGTTAAATTTTGTTGCTATTGGACCACTAATTCCGTCAGCTTTCTTGGACGGAAAGGATCCATCTGACAATTCCTTTGGAGGAGATCTCCTTCCAAAATCAAACGACTATATCGAATGGTTGGATTCGAAACCGAGAGGATCTGTTATTTACGTGGCATTTGGAAGCATCTCTGATTTAGCAAAGCAGCAAACTGAAGAGGTCGCACGCGGTCTTCTTGATTGCGGAAGGCCGTTTTTGTGGGTGATGAGAGGAAAGGGGAATGGTGAAAAAGAAGAAGTGGATAAGGCGAGTTACGAAAAAGAATTGGAGCAACAAGGGATGATAGTATCGTGGTGTTCTCAAGTGGAGGTCTTGTCACACTTCTCCGTGGGTTGTTTTGTGAGTCATTGCGGGTGGAATTCTTCATTGGAGAGCTTAGTTTCTGGAGTTCCGGTTGTGGCTTTTTCACAATGGGCAGACCAAGCGACAAATGCCAAGCTTATTGAAGATGTTTGGAAGACGGGGGTTCGATTGACTAAAAATGGAGAGGGAATTGTTGAGGGTGGTGAGGTTAAGAGGTGCGTTGAAATGGTGATGGGAGGTGGGAGCAGAGGGGAGGAAATGAGAAACAATGCTAAGAAGTGGAAGGATTTGGCAAGAAAAGCTACCGTGGAAGGTGGATCGTCGGACAAGAATTTCAGGGCTTTTGTTGATGAGGTTAGAGCTCGTTAAAGCTTGTTTTAGACTATGATCTTGATAGGAATTGAACCACAACTTCACTGCACTTAATTGCATCTGCACAATCGTTAAGTACCGTTCCGATTTGTAATGAATTATCTTGTTTGAACTCGTTGGTTTGGATTGTTTTTTTGTGACCACTGCCATTAGTAAAGTGGTATCTTCAAAACCCAAAATCATTGTGGCCACATCAATCAAGCAAATAGGAAAAGTGAATAAAATGGAGGACGAAGAATAATGTAGTTATAGTGTGAAATGGTTTACTCTATTACTTCATTGGAAGGGGGACATTGTTCTGTTCCTCTTACTTTGTCAAGACAGAGTGAAATGGTTAACTCTGCCTTTAATTGAGAATTCAGTAAATGGACGGTGTGATCAGCCCCCAAAGATTAATCAAGGTGTGCGTGGATTAGCCCGAACACCGGAGTTATCAACAAGAGAATGGATTTACCATTGAAGATGCTTTTTTACCCTTCCCGATAAGACGTTCTTGTGTTTGGTCTGAATATATTATAGTACGTAGGAATTCAGATCGGCAGCTATTTATTATAAAGGAATATATAACCAGTATTGGCTTTTAAATTAAAATTTCGTAGTGCAATATAACTCTTTAGGCAAAAGTTGTGACAAAATATTAGCTTAATTTCTCATCTTTTTTATGGTACAAGAATCTAATAATTGATATAGCTATAGTGACAGTTCGTAATGTGATGCACATGCCATGGCAGAGAGTAAACCTAATTATTGATATAGCTATATATAGTGACAGTTCGTAATGTGATGCACATGCCATGGCAGAGAGTAAACCTAATAATTGATATCTCAAGGCATTTTAAGCCTATGATGGCGAAACTATAATTACGTGATTGTGAAATTATGCGACGGGCCAACCTAGGTTTGATCCGAAACAGCTCAACGGTCAAGACTCACCGCTTTGTCATCGCCTATGGTGTTTTTCGGGCGTTCGTCGTTGTTTAGTCTTTCGAAAGTCCAAATTTAATTTGCCGTTTAAAGAAATATTTGACTTGCTAATAACTTGGGTAAGAAAAACCGAATTAAGCCGTTCTTTTGGGGGAAGTTTCAGAATTTTATCTATTATCTTGTTTTGCTATTATTCTGAAAATTTTCATTTTTGGTAATTTTTGTTATTAATTGATTCGGCTTCCATTTTGGGTAAACCAATTAGGGTTAGTGGTTTCTACCAATTTAATAAGTTGTAAGCCTTCGGGACAAGAAAATTATAGATGATTATTGAATGAAAACGAGTTTGGAGAGCGTTTCTCTAAACCTATATCGTTCGTGACTTGGTTGTTGCACACGTTCGTTTTTATAATTCATACATCTCCCTGCATCATAATGTGTTTTGGAAAACGATTGGGAGATAGATGTTCAACAGATGTATTTCAAAACATATGATGTGAAGGTTGTTGGGTCATTTGTGAAGCTTAATTCGGCATAGGTTTCGCTTCGCTAAACATTTTGGACAGTGTCCCAGCTGTTGATGTAACTGGCGATAATGTAACTTGTACTCTATTCATTTGATTCCACGGTGAAAATTGATATAAGCTACAGGGATGTATTCCATTAGACATTTGCAAAACCACGCAAAAATCTTTTTGTGTTGGTTTGGCCGATTTCTCAACTTAAGCTTCAGATATATTTGCAGGGTCCATACGTGATAGAGCACTCCAAACAAATCTGTATTAGGATATGAAGTTGCACACAGGAGTATGGACCCTTCCGAGGCACCGTGTATGGATATGTAGCGACAGTTCATAATATGTATTGGAAAGCAATTGGGAGATAGATATTCTGATTAAGTTGTCTTTGGACTCATATTTGTAGAATCTTTCTAAGACAAGTAAATTGAATACCAGAAGCGTGAAATAAAACAATATACGTAACATTTAGAGCCGACTTATTGTAAAAAAACGTACTCATTCACCCATCAAGCGTTACACATCACTGTGGCCCACTACCATTGACATCACCAAATCAAATGCAGTTTGAATATAAAAATATCACAAAGCGTATTTTACATTACCAAATTCGAAACAACACATCACCAAATAAATTAAGCACACAACAATCGTAGGGCGTCTTCACTTGCGGCATCCTGAAATGGTCAAAAACATTTCATGCAAGAATTACGATGTAATACAGATGTTCAATACTTAACATGGGAATAAGGACTTATTCATAATCGAAATTGCAAACCACAATACCTCAATAGTAGTAATGCAAGTTTTAAGACTCAAGATGTAATTACCAATACCTCGAATCATGATAAAAAATCATTCTGATGACACGTATTGAGCTAAACACCCGGAATGAGGTAGAAACCAAAAATTATCCAGGGAGCTACGTTTTTGCTTTGAGGAAATGATATCAAGTCCAAAGAATACTGAATTGCATCGTATCCCTAATTACACCAATTCATTCTCTAATTAACGTCTATGTGCCAAAACCTTGCGTTAAGATGTTTTAATACTATGAAATAAGCAATTCAGTACTTTCAAAATGATCCCGTGAAATAGATTATTAGTAGTGCATATTAGGAATATATTTTGTTTCCGCTGGATGTTCGAGGATATTAGGAATATATTATTGCTTGACCGATTCCTAGACCTAAATTAATGGGTTGCCCCAAGCGTAGGGCGGAAACCGATGCAGCATAATATCCGGTAAGTCCGGAGTCGAATCCACAAAGACGGTGATGTGTGCTGACTAAAAACTCGGGTTGTTACTTATTTAAATGGGCTCTTAGGTAGCCACCCCTTGTCGATTTGATTGAAATATTAATTAAAACCTAGAATTAATTGTACTTTTTAGATAATTAAAAGGAGATACGGTCGTTGGGTTCATAGCACTCGTAACCAGTCCGAATTTACCTGCTCTATTCGATGTCCTTAAAAATATTCAATTTTAGATTGGAAAAGATACCCCGCAAGATGCGAAACCTTAGGGTCGCCGTTTACCCATGCGCAGCGGAGAATGAGTTTTGGACCCCCATTCCCCCCGTTCACATGGGCTCCGACAATGCCCGGGTTCGTCCGCGGGAAGTATTTTTCAATCTAAAATCGTTTTCTTTATTATTTGAAATTAAGAGCAGTGTCCGAACTGGTCACGGTGTGCGAATCACCCCGCGACCCTACCTTAACGACTACTCACTGAACATCATGCATAAAATAAAAGAAACCCTAACTTGAAACATGCTATTGCGCGAGATAAAAATAAATAAACAGAAAATATCAACTAATCAAATACTAACAAATAACTTTTATTAAAAACATAAATTAAAACTAGTAAGCAGAGTGCGATTAATCGAACAAAACATCAAAACTTGAATGGAAAAGAACTCTCAAGACAAACAATCTAAGTAAAAGAAACTGCTACCATCGAAACCGAACTTGTGCTCTGGA
Source organism: Rhododendron mucronatum var. ripense (assembly GCA_019656295.1). Lineage (NCBI taxonomy): Eukaryota > Viridiplantae > Streptophyta > Magnoliopsida > Ericales > Ericaceae > Rhododendron > Rhododendron mucronatum. Next base: position 388,021 of record BPLT01000213.1, read on the forward strand.
TTTCTTTCACTGTATTGCTCCTGTTTCGTCTGTCGGAATAAAGTCGTGCGTGAGACCCAAGAAGGAATCACCGCAGCCCCCTTCCTTCGCTTCCTTCGCTGTAAAGAAAAAAAGTCTGTCGAAAGATAATAATCCAAAAAGCATCCTTTGGCAGCCCCGTACTTCGTCAGTCCAGAGATTCGTGCGCAGCTTTCTTTTATTTCCCCGTAACCTACTGACTGCAGTAGGTGAATTGTTTATATAGGGGTTGAGGGCTTTAATCACACAAAGGCCCTTTGGACTTCTTGAAATAATATATGAATAATTCAATTTTGAATTATTTCACATTACACCCCAAACTCCTTTAAATCCTTCTTTTTGTCTAAAGTCTCGGACAACGGGCTCGAGCAACCTATAAACATAAAAGCACATAATGAAAACCAGTTAACAAGTAAAAAAGACTAATAAATGTATATTGGAGGGCCAAAATATACATATTTTGGCACTTATCAATTATGTTTCCATACTTCTCTTCTTTTTTTTTTTGCTCGGCAAAACGAAACTTTTATAAAACCTCGAATTGGTTACATCGAGGGGCTCGAACACGGAGATACACACATGCTCGAGCAAACAAGAATAAGAAAGGAACAATTACAGAAGCCCTCCAACAGAAAGTTGGATGGCAAAGCACCTTACCACCCAAAACAACTTACAGCTTCAACAACCTAACTCCATCCAGAAAAATCCTAAAATCCTCCACCGAATACACCTTTATGTCGAATTTTGCCTTTATCCACATTGCAACTCTAGTTTTAATCAAATCACCCACTTCCTCAGAGCTTGTTGTAGCATTGTTGAACACATGCGAATTTCTAACTAGCCACAATGACCATAAAGTTGCAAAAAAGGTGGCTTCCCACAAGTGTTTCTCCAGATTTCTGAATCTACTATCATCCCACCAAATAAATAGGTCTTCCACAGATGCAGGGCATACCCACTTTACATGCCACCAATCCATAATCCTCGACCAAACGTCCCAAGAAAAATGGCAATGCAGGAATAAATGATGTGGTGACTCCAAGTGCAGCGAGCAAAAAGGGCATAGAACAGATTGCCCCTCTGGCAGCAGATTCCGACCCAATAACACGGATCTAGTAGCCACCTAGGATTGGATAGCCATCCAAGCAAAAATTTCCACCTTTGGGGGGCATAGATTCTTCCAAAGGGCTTCCATCACCGGACTCCTAGAATGACCACCATTCTCCCATTGATTATACACAGATTTTACCGAGAATCGATTATTCGAGGACCATTTCCAAAGCATAGAATCTGGCCTGGCCAGATCCAGTGTTACAAGTTGCAACCTCCGTTTTAGATCCTCCACTTGAGTGTTTTCCCAATCACGTAAACCTCTGCTAAATGTCAAATTCCAGCTACTCTCATCGGCTCCACCCCGTATCACATTAATCACTGCATGTTTTTGAGAAGAAATTAAGTATAGCCGTGGGTATTCCTCTCTAAGAGTTGTATCCCCTAACCATACATAATTCCAAAAAGAGATCTCCATGCCCGAATGGACTTGTAATCTAAAACCCTCTTGGATGATATTACCGATACAAGAAGAAACATCCCCAAGAGTGCAAATGTCTTTCCAAATTTGAGAAGTCCTTCCAGAGGCCGGCAAACGAGGAAACCAACAGCCATGTTCCAAGTTATATTTTCTTCTTACGACCCACACCCAATGGGAATCACTGTCGATATGAAAGCGCCACCACCACTTGGCCAAAAGGGCTAGATTTTGGACTCTTAAGTTCTTCACTCCTAACCCACCAAATTCCTTCTTCTGGCAAATCACCTCCCATTTGACTAAGTGGAGTTTTCTCTTATCAATTGTGTCTCCCCAAAAAAATTTCCTCTGAATTTGCTCTATCTTCCTTGCTACAGACACTAGCATTTTGAATATGGATAAAAAATAGATTGGTTGGTTGGCCAGAGAAGAGTTGATTAACGTAAGTTTACCCCCAGAGGAATTGTATCTTCCACGCCACACACTTAGTCTCTTCTCCATCTTCTCCACTACAGAATCCCAAGTTTTAATCCTGTTGGGGTTAGCACCCAAAGGCAAGCCCAAATACTTAATCGGCAGCTTTTCCACTTTACACCCCATAACTTGCGCCAAGGATTGCCCATCTTGATGGGGAACTTTAATACCACATAAAGAGCTTTTGGAATAATTGATTTTCAGCCCTGACATGAGTTGAAAACATCTAAGGATTCTTTTGATGCTAATCAGCTCCTCCATGTCATTGTTACAGAAAAGAATCGTGTCATCCGCAAACTGAAGATGGGATACCACAACCCCATTAATCCCTATTCTTGCTCCTTTAATGATGTTCCGATCCCTAGCTCTTTCCAATAAAATGTTGAGTCCTTCAACCACAATATTAAAGAGGAAAGGGGATAACGGATCGCCTTGTCTAATGCCTTTCTGGATATGAAATTCCTTCGAGGCCGATCCATTAATCAGCACAGACATAGTCACCGAGGATACACACTCCTTTATCCACCCACACCATTTATCTCTGAAACCCATTTTTGCAAGAAGGTCTAGTAGAAAACCCCAATTCACACAATCATAAGCCCTTTCGAAATCAATTTTAAGAAGCAAACCCCCATGAGAACTATATTTCCAACTGTGTATAACCTCATTTGCAATAAGAACTCCATCCAAAATTTGTTTTCCCCCGATAAACGCAGCTTGAGATTCTCCAATGACCAATGGAAAAAAAGCTTTAATTCTATTGGCTAGAACTTTGGAAAGCACCTTATACACCCATCCAATCATACTAATGGGTCTATATTCTTTAAACGCCACGGGACAATCCACCTTAGGAATCAAAGCCACGAAAGTCGAGTTGATACCTTTTGTAAGTTTGCCATTGGAGTGAAAATCGGAGAAAAATTGCATGATCAAATCCTTCATAAAATCCCAGCCGAGCTTCACAAAGGAAAAATTAAAGCCATCCGGGCCCGGAGCCTTAAGATTGCTACAGTCCTTTTGAGCATCTAAAACCTCCCTCACATCAAAAACTCTACTAAGTTGAAATGCAGTTTCTGAAGATAGCCTTCTATGAAAAACTCCCCCCAGCCTTGGTCTGTCGATGATGTCCTCTTTGAAATTGTTTCTGAAATGTACAACAGCTGCATCTTTGATATCCTTTGGCTCTTCTAGGAATCTCCCATCAGCCTTAATTGAGCCCACCAAATTTCTCCGGAACCTGTTATTGGCTATAGCTTGAAAATATCTTGTATTTTTGTATTTTAGATCCTGGTCTCCACTCTAATCTAGGCCTATATAAGTAAAGGCTGTGATTGTATAGTTTTGAATTACTCAATTTTCTTTTTTATGAAAACTATATTTCTCCTCAACCAAATTCCGCAAATTAAGACTGTACATATTCATTCAGGAATTAAATAATAAGAATAAAATGAGATATTCATACAAGAGAAAATTAAATCGTCATCCTGTTTTCATTACTTATCTCAATTCCCCACCTTAGTTGGTTTGAATTTGTAAGTTGACGTCCTAACTTTCAAATAGTCCCTAAACTAACATCCCATTTATTACCCCTATTTAGCTCTTATTTTTTTACTCCCCATTTACCACTTTAACGGTCAATTTTCGAATAAGATTAAATTATATACTTTTATTTTGCAGTTACGGTAAAGAGCAAAGTCTACTTTCACCCCCTATGGTTATCGTCATGTGCGGATCCCCCACCAAACCCCCCCCCCCCCCTCTCATGGTTCAAAACTGAGCACATAACCTACCTGTGGTTTTAAAAATGTGCGGATAAACCACTTGCCGTCATGTTTTCCATCCATATTAACGGAGGTGTATCTCACACGCCTCTAGAATGTAATCTGAGTCGTTCATAATATATTAAATAAAGAATATAGTATCTCTATAAAAAATCATCTCGATCAGGCATCAATAACCACTGATCTAATTTTAGTAAATTCAAATTTGAAATTTTAATTTCATAACAAAATCGATTCGATCATGGGCTTTTCATTTTTTGATTGACTTAAATTTTGACATAGATGTAGTACTCGTCAAAATTTACAATATCAATGGTTTAGATTTAATTTTTGGTATAAGGGATGGTGTGATTAGATTTAAAAAAAAAGAAGAATCAAGGGACGTGATGAGGGTATATGTCTTTTTTTTTTTTTGCTCGGCGAGGGTATATGTCTTTTAATGCTTTGTCCGTTAATATAGATGGAAAACATGACGGCATGGGATCTATCTGCACATTTTCAAAACCACAGGTAGGTTATGTGCTTAGTTTTGAATCATGAGGGGAATATCCGCACATAGCGATAACCACAGGGGATCAAAGTGGACTTTGCTCTACGGTAAATTATTGTAGGCTACAATTGTTAGCTGACAAATTTCTTTGTCGTGCATTTATGGTAAATTTCTTAGTACAGTAAATTAACCATAGGTCGAAATAAAAATATAACGAATTTATCTGATTCGAAGAATTTATCATAGTCGAAAATTGGTTGGTAAAGTTATAAACGAGGCGTAATAAATAGAAGGTAATAAGGGATATGTTAGTTTAGGCCTGGTTATTTTATAGTTAGTTAGAATGTCAACTAAAAGATTCAAACCAACTAGGATGAGCGTTTCAATAACGATAGATTTCGGGACCAATATTCAAGTTAACCCCATGATGATATTATGAATGAAAACTCAAGTGGATGCGGACCATGTGGTATGTATAAACTATTTAGAACTACATTTATGGTTTCGAGGGCTTACCGCGCATACAATATTCCGAGTGCGACATCATGATCAAGGTTTGCAATTAGCGAGAAACCTCATAATATAAAACGAAGATTACGGAAGCTGGAGATACTAGGGGAACTTGGGAAACTGGAAGTCCTGAGGCAACTGTAGGTGCAATGTTTGCAATTATGGATAATCCGGTTTGAAGAAGAGTGAAGGTATTGCAGTTCGAGCCAAAGGTGCATAGCTGGGTAACCAAAACCAAAATGGTGTTACCCGTGCAAAGTGGATTCAGGCCGTTTGCAGTAGCATCGCAAACTATACTGTAGATTCTGCCGCTTGCTGCCCCATTGTCCCATAGTGCATCGTTTACTGCAACAGGGAAGACTTGATTCGGTCCGTACGATATAGGAGCCCACAAAGATACGTCATCTGAGAACAAAGAGAGTTTTACAAGTTAATTATTGAGGGGTTTTTTTTTTTTTTTTTCCTTATGGACAAACGGAAATATTATGGAGCTACTAGCGAATCCAAGTCATACTACAAATTACCATATTACAAACCATCCTATGATAGGATAAACCAAGAACTAAACTTGGTTTCGTTATTTTAGCGAATAAAAAGAATATATAGAAGCTGCAATCATCAACCGTCTGATCACTATATCATGTCATTTATAGCCGTCTGATCAAGAGAATTAATCCTTCCAAAGTAAAAAGGACTTTAAAAATTGCACATGAAGGAAATTTCTAGTAATGATGAATTTAAAAAAAATAAAACTATACGGTATGTATGTACCTGTACGAAGTGATCTCCGTTCACAATTCCAATTCCAAGAACCCTTATTTTGTCCGATGATGGAGGACGAGAATGGAGGGGAAGGAAAGTAAGGCATTGCAGTTGGAATAGGAGGACAACCACGACATTATAAGTAGAAGCTACAACGTGACCCATGTCAGGAAAAATCATCTACTTGTCTTGGGGTGCAGTTTTGTCTTGAAAGAATGACAATCTATAACGTAACTGGTTAGCACCTCCGATACCGGTCATCTTTTTGTAAAGGTCATAATGGTTATTCACCTCCAAAAGCAAATCATTTCGGCATGTCTTCCAATTGTGCTCGGATTGGTACATAAAATAAGATACCGCTCAGTACCCACAATTTCCATCACTTCTCACATCCGTAATAGATTTTATGTGCGGCCAAATTGGTTCCGGAAAGTTAGTAATGTACGGTCCTACAAAAAGGGTTCCAACAAGTTTTTACTTCTTCCGCCTCGGTAACTCCTTGGCTGCCTTGGGGGTTGTCACAACGGCTTTCGGGTTGGCGGGAGTTTCCACGCCCGCCTTGGGATTCGCCGTGACCCTTTTTGCCTTAGCTTTGGGGGTTTTTTCCTTCACCGACTTTGGAGTTTCCAAGGATGCCTCAACATACTCAAACTCAGACGGGTTCCTACGCATTGACTTATTGACCGAACCTAACTTTCGACCACGAGTCTGGACCTTCTGTTGGGGTGAAGACAGGGATGTGGTTGATGGATTCAAAATGGGTTTCAGAGTCTTCATCCAATGCCTATGGGTGATAGGGTTTTGGCCAACCATTTTGGCCATAAAGATATTCCATTCGGCATTCATTAGTTTCAAAATTGCCCCATCATCTTTACATTTCTCAAACGAAAGCATCTTCCAATGATCGTCAATCAACAACAACGGTATGGGTTCACCTCGATTCTTGAATGGAGCAATCTCGTGAGCACAAGGTAAACCATGGATTCGGCGAATAGGACAACCACAGTCAACTTTGTCCTCCACGACCATGTCATCAATTTTCTTAATCTCCGGCAACATCAAACCCATGGCAGTCTGTGAAGCAGCTCCCCTTAGATGGTCAAAGATAGAAATTCTAAACTGGTGCTGCCAACAATTCAAACTTTTCTCAAATGTACCCTTTATATCTGTGATTTGTAATTTAACCAAGTCGTGCATTTTAGCCCAGGCACCTGAGAAGTTGGCTTGGCAATTTGCAAGATGGGATTTAAGCTTCGCATGTTCAGACTCAACCCTGTGGAAATGGTAAAGGAGAGTTTTAGGCATCAAAATATCAATATGTAATTGTGAAAATATATGGACACCGTGAAATATGCATATGGTGTTAGTCATTTATCTATTGCTTGTCAAGTTGTCAAAGTGCATGACATTGTTCGTCCAAGCTGAAATGAATTTTTGCCTATACGGTCCCAACCAATTTGTCTCAACATACTTAATCGCATTTGGATATAGCACAAACTCTCGCTTCATTGTACAAAGTGCCTGCTCGTATAAAGATATAGTTGGTGAGTACACCAATGAACCCCAAGCATGTTTAAACAGAGCCCAAGTCGTCTCATCAAACATCTTCCTACATTTGGCATATACATTTTGCCCAATATGCCACCGACATAGAAGATGGCTGGCCGTTGGGAACACTCTTGTAATGGCATTCACTAGGGCTAACTCCCAATCTGTCACAATAACACCGGGAAGTGCTTCGGGATCCATCATACTTTTCAATTTCTCCAACACCCACGTATAGTTTTCCTCTATCTCCCTATCAATGATTGCAAACGCGGCTGAGAAAGTCCTCTCGGTGGATGTAATGCCAACAATTTGAAGCAAAGGAAACCTATATTTGTTGGTCTTATATGTGCAATCCATCAGCAAAACCTGAGAGAAAGCACGCAACATGTCACCAGAAGTAGGATATGACCAAAACAAGTCCTTGACACAGTCATTGTCATCTTTCCGGTTAAACTCGATGTACCCATATTCTTGTAACTTAGCCAACAGATATTGCATTTGAGATCTCCCCGCTCGATCCTTAAATCCATGCTTGTAGCGTGGGTTGTAGATGGTTTTAATTGAACTCACATTGAATTCATCATTGCCCTTTATTAGACTTAGGATCTCTCGCGGTGTAGACAATGACGAAACACACATATTCACCAACATAGTCGACTGCTCTGAAGACAACCTCGCGGGATAAGCGTGCCCCTCAAGCTGTTTCGCGGGAGGATGGTTGTGATTGCCGTTTAAGACAGTGACAGTCCAACCTTCCAACCCCTTAACACATCTCAATTCAAATGGGCATTCGCATTTCTTAGTTCCTGTGACATGTGCTATCTTCTTTGCCTTCGCTTCTTTGTCATTCTCCTTCACATTACCTCTTTCGTCCTTTGCCTTATTGATAAACTGTCTAAACTTTCCACCTCGTTCACATGCAAACCGTATCCTTGGCCTTCAGTTCTTTGCCATTCTATCCGACAACCTTATGATAATCACAAATCCATTTTTTTTTGCCAGTAGATGTAATCCAATCTCTCAACATATCTTCAGATGGAAAAACCTACAAACATGATTGAACAAAAATAATTAATCACCGTTTGTTCCCTTGTCTGAATATGAGGAATCGGGAACATCGGTTGGTGAACGTACATACTACAACGAGCACATTTCCTTTGCTCGTTGAGTGGAAGGCACGTCACCTACCCTCTCCACGTCATCGGAGTGGTAGTCACGTCGTGCTCCTGTGGCTGTCAAAGGGGGGTAGAGTTTCCCTTCACTTCCTTTGACGTACCCTCTGCGGATCATGCAGTAATAGGCATGTCATGCCCTTTTGCTGTGAATGGGGCCGCGCTACCCCAACCTGCTCCATCCTGAAACAATATCGTTTGACATTTTGAATGTTGTCTTCCTTGTGTTTTCTGTAAGTTGTGGTACTCAAAATGTGGGAACATGAGTCTTATAATCAATGAAATATTCTAAATGTTGGATAGACACTCAAATGTTGCCTTGTATTTTCTTTAAATTGTGGTACTCATATTTTGCAAAAACGATTTTTTTAATCAATGACACTTAGCTGTTTTGGGCATTTTGGTTTAGGTGAGCAAGAACACGATAGCCCCACCTAACTGTTCTAAAAAACATATATTTCAGCAACAAAATGATGAAATCGTACCAATTATCCGGTAGGCCAAGCGTTGAAATATCATAAAAATTTCGGATTGGATATGTTGAAACATTACACAAATTTCGGTAGGCAGCTACTGAAAAAAGATTACAATAATTTCGAAATGCATATGCTGAAATCAACATATTTCTTGACATTAACAGTCAACCCCATAATAAAATAAATGGCACAAAGAGCGAAACCAAACTCCATGGATATGCTTAGTCAACAACATTGCAAGGTAAAGCGACAACATGATAACCATGCATATAAAACGAAACTACTGTACGTCAAAGGACTTCGCGGTTGCTACATCACTTCCTATTATGGCTTTAAACGCTTCTATTTGGGGAAAAAAAAGTCTCTCCCATTCCTTGGCCTCCTCCCATCGGAATTTGAACCAATAGTTGGCAATAAGTGGCATGGGGGAACCGGCTTTTGGATCTTGATCGGGTAGCTTTTAAAATTAAGTAATTTTCTTCGTCCTTATTTTTTTAATCTTTAAAATTTTTCAACTCAAAGATTAATAACAAAAATTTGCTTATCAAAAAAAAACCAGCTCCAGCCAATTGCTGACAAAACATCAACATGACCAACGTGAGGACACAATCATCAATCTTTTTAATTAATTAATCATACAGATTTATCAATAGTTATGTCTCTTTTATATCAAAATGCACAATGAATTTGGACAACAAAAACGTCGAAATGATTAACCATTTGGGGACAGAAATTGAGAAGTATTCTTACAAGACGGCTTTGAGCATCTACAACCAAGGAAAGCGCATATCTCCTAAATGAAGAATGTGTGCTCTCCAATTAACCATTCTTTATTTCCTTTTCTTTCATACTGAAGTATACATTTTTAATGGTTCTTCAAGATCTTGTAATTTGAATAAAAAGTAAAAGATTGGATCGAGCACTTATATATTTTATTGTATCGAGTATCCGATATGCAATTGAGAAGTATTCTTACAAGACGGCTTTGAGCATCTACAACCAAGGAGAGCGCATATCTCCTAAATGAAGAATCCGTGCTCTCCAACCATTCTTTATTTCTTTTTTTTCATATTGAAGTATACATTTTTAATGGTTCTTCAAGATCCTGTAATATGAATGAAAAAGTAGAAGCACATCCTATTGGATCGAGTGCCTACATATATCGGATTGAGTTGATTTTTTACAAGACCCGCTAGATTTTTTATTTAAAAAAAATTATTAAATGGCTCGGATTATCCATGCAAGACCTGGAGTGTGCCCCACATATCCGTCGGTACTTTAATAGTCGATACCAATAGCTTGACTCTTGCAGATAATACTCTTAATGGTATAAAGTCTATACAGAAACGCAATAAACATGAAATATGGACGGATTACTTAAAAATTACAACATTACCATGCACCCACATATTGGTTTTTGAAAAGTATAGTGCATGATTAATGAATGCAGAAAGACTATTATTCGTTCCAACTATTCATCATTTTCCCATTTTGTAGCTCTACTCCACAATTCATGAATTCGATATCAACACATTTACATACATAATTAACAATTTTGAATCTAACACATACCAATAAATTGGTCAGCATTGAGGCATCCAGCAGTCCCCGAATCTGTATATGCTATTGGGATAAAACAGATTGAGATTGAGATGCCCACAATTATTGAAACTAGCATATTGGCACCCATTCCTCTCTTTTTTTCCTTCCTTGCAAACACCTCTACAAAGAAATACAAACTTTGTTCAATGCATTAAGTTTAGAGAATGGATGACCCTTTTATAGCTAAAGAACTAATTAGTCAAGAAACCGTCAATGGAATTACTGTATAGCCTACGGTTGCCAGGTAGTCCCTCTCCACGTAATTCATGAATTTCCAGACTATGTATAAAATCTATGCAAGTAATAGGCATTTTTCAATTGAGGTTGAGGTTACGAGTCAACCATTTATGATAATGATTGAGCAATGGATGGCTGTAATCTTTGATAGAATTGAGAAATGGATTAATTCAAGCGTAGCACTTTAAGTTTTGGGGTAGTTCAGGAATATTACTAGTTATACAGACTCGTGCACCAAAGGGTTGGTCGGGTGGTTAAAGGCCTGTGATTTATAGATTTGACTTTCTTAAGGTCTTATATAGGTTTGAAATCTTAAGAGTGCATCAATTCTTACGAGGTTAGTGCATACGAGGTTTTGCTTCAGCTTTAATTCCTTCTAAATGGTGATTTATTTATAGGATTAGTCGAACCGTGCGTAAACCGGCCAAGATCTGACTAACAAATAAATAATTTCGTACTGTTTTTTCGGAAAAAATTTGTGATTTTGGCATTTTAATGTATGCATTAATTCAGGAATACTAGTCATAACCCCAAAGGTTTTGAGACTAAAAGGCTTTGGCATTTTAACTAAGAATAATTTTGTTCGCCCTCCTTTAAAGAGGGTGAACATTACTCTTTCTATGATTGGAGGAAATTGTATAGGATCCGTGGAATCAACACTCTTTTTAGTACTCCCTCCGTCTCAATTTAATTGTTCATAGTTCTATTCTAACCGGATAAAAAACTAGTTATATTTTTAAATTGATAATGAATTTTATATCAAATATGAATCTTATTTGATAGATCTCGATTAGTTCTGTAATACAATATTTTCCAAATCACGTAAAATATTACTCCCTCCGTCCCTTTTTAAGAGTTCTGCTTCGTAATTCCAACTTATTAAAAAGACATCATCATTATACCTTTCACATCAACTTTTTCCTCCACTTTCCTTATATACTCATTATCATTACACTTTTCTTCACTAACTTTTTAAAATGGAATCTACTTTTAGGGACAAAATAGACAATGCACCAACTTTTACCCACTAACTTTACAAAATGGACACTTATTAAGGGACAGCCCAAAATGGAATATCGGACTCTAAAAAAGGGATGGAGGGAGTATAAATTATGAGATATAATCAATTGAAAAATGACACGAACTCCCAAAAATGATAATTAAATTGGCACGGAGGTAGTAATAATGGAGTTAGTTTGTGCTGAGATCCTCATAATTTTCACCAATCACAAGAAGGGTAATGTTCACTCTTTTTAAAAGGAGGGTAAACAAAATTATTCTCCATTTTAACTTTAATCTCATCCTTTGCCGATCAGATGTCTTTGCATTCTTGACTTTTCGTTATTTATGTTTGGGCTAGTTGTTACCATATTATCTTTCACTAATCATCCATCATCGTCTCTCTCTCGTTAGATTCTTGACCCAAAAAAACAGTTATAAGTTAGATTTTCGATTAACATTTTTTGATGATTTTCTTAAAATGCTTAATATAAAGTTGCAAACATGTTTTTAACAGGTTTCTATAACCTTCAAAAATAATTTCAAACGATTTAGACAAGCATAAGATATTGTTGAATAGCTTGTTATATAATCAATGTTTAATTGTCCTTCATTGTTGGTCCCGTTCGCTAACACTTGTATAGACCCTACATATTCTCAATAAAATACACCAATCATTATATAAAGATGTTCTATCTCTCTTCCCTTTTCCTCTCTCTCTTTCTTTCCGAACAATATTTTTGAAAAAAAAAAATTTACTAAAAAATTATTTTTTATTTAGGAAACAGTTTTTTAAAAATAGCTTTTTTTCTAAAAAAAAAGTTTCAAAAATTATTTCTATTTCTAGTAAATATTTTTTATTAGATTTAAAACTATTGTTAAAAAAGCTATTTTTTAATGTTCAAAGTTTTTTATTTTTTGTAGTTTAAAAAGATGATATGACAAGTTTTTGTTATCCAATTTTAACTGTACTATTGTAGACATCTACATTGCTAACCTTAATTATCTCTTAAATGAACAATCAAAAGTTGATGTGTCAATTTTTGATTATCAATTTTTGATTATAATATTGTACATGTGGATACCCTTACATTAGATGTTTAATGATAGGAACTGTTACGATCCAGCTATTGTGGGAAATGTTTCCATCCAAATGTGGTACATCTAACTTGCGATGTTTCTTTTTGCTTCTGTTCGAGTCATCAAGATTTTGCCTAACCGTTGACAAATTTTTTAAAGTATTAAGAATGGGAAATGATTTTGCCAGTCTATTTTTTGTTAACTTCACTTCTTGCAAGTGTATTTTTGCACAAAAATACACTTGCAGGGGAGTGACGTTAACAAAAAAGGGAGTGACAAAATCAGCAGCCTTAAAATTACGAAAATCCATTAAATGCGTTATCTACATATGGTTTAGATGCTTTGTTGGTACGTAATCTTATTATATACTAACAGTAAGTTCATGCTATGCACGAGAATTACAATAACAAAAAAGAAAAAAATAATTTTGCCAATTATATTGAAACATATTTTTGTGTAGAGGTGGCAAATGAACGGGTTTGAGGGAGTTGAAACGCGCCGGTTGTGAGTTGAATACGGGTCAAAAGTAGACGGGTTGAAATGGATTGGGTCTAATATGGATCAAGCCATACTCGAACCCGACCTAGTTTTTTATTTTGGCATTTTATGATATAGTAGTGGAGAAAGGCTTGTTTTTGGTGTAGTGGAGAAAGACTTTTTTCCCCTGAAGTCCAAGGGATTTTGTTTGGGGTTTTATGTTTATGTTTTTTTCCTTCGGATATCCCTTTGGAATTTTTTCTTCCCGTTTTTTTGAACCGAATGGATGTATTTACGTTGAGTTTCACTTTAACTTGTAGTATGACTTTTTGAAAATTTTGTCCTTATTCAAGAAAAAAAGGCATTTGTTAGTTTTATACCGAATTTTTTAGATTATTGATTCGTTTCGACAAAGAGAAATTGAAAAAGTTACAATCTTTTTGGAAATATCCATTTTTAAACTAAATTTTTTTAGATTTTTTGATTTCTTTAGTTGAGACGAATCTATAATTCACAAAAGCTTGATTCAAAATTAACAAACGCTAACAAAATTTAAATATGGACAAAACTAATTACACAATTCCTAAGACAACGATACACCGAAACGTGAGGGCATTAACCTATCTTTCTTATCTCGGTTCTCAACGAAGAAAAAAAGAACTAGAAAAAGTAGATCGAGTGAGGCTCAATGTAGTGAATTCAGATTTCATTCAATGAGGAACCGAGAGTCTTTAAAATCATATCATATTACGAAAAAAATTAATAGAGAAATCATCAATGCATTTTAGTAAAAAACTCGTTGTGAATCGGAATTTATATTTCGAGATCGAGATCGAGATCTGGGGAACAATACATCAAGAATTGTAGCGTGATGCGAGGCTTTGACCCAATTTTCCATTTGCCCAGACCATCATTTACAGTCTGTTGATACAGCACATATTGAATCCGTTTTTAACCCAACTAAATTCATATAAGTATCGATTGATATGGGTTCAACCCAGTATACATTGTTAGGTTGTGCACTCATCTCCAAGGAAGACACAAAGGCATTTACATGGCTATTCAACTGGTGGCTTACGTGTATGTCTGAATGCGCTCCTCTTGCAATAATTACAGATCAAGACAAAGCAATGAAGAAGGCCATAGAGATTGTTTTCCCTAATACACGCCATAGGTACGGTGGTGTATATGGCATATCTTGAACATGCAAGATTCCTAAAAAATTGAAAGGGTACAATGAATATGAAGACTTCTCGATTCATATGCTGGAAGTAGTGTATGATTCTTTGACGAAAGAAGAATTTGAAGAAAATTGGGGACATTTCATTGAGATGTACAAACTCGAAAACAATGAATGGTTACTTGGCTTGTTTGATGAGAGGGAAGGATGGGTGCCAGCATTCGTAAAGGATATATTTTGGGCAGGAATGTCAAGTACACAACGGAGTACTGAAGGTATGAATTCATTCTTTGATGGTTATATCAACCCAAAGACCACTTTAAAACAATTTGTGGAGCAATGTGAAAATGCTTTGGCAAAAAGGGTGGAGAAAGAAAGTGAGGCAGATTCTAGTTCATTGAACTCCTACATCCCATGCTTCACTGAAAATGAATTGGAGGAACAATTTCAAAGGGCTTACACTCTTGCCAAATTTTAAGAGGTCCAAAATGAGTTGGTTGGGATGATTTACTGTAACTTCAACTTAAGTAATGCAAGTGATGGTTTTTCTGAATATGAAGTACGGGAGGATGTGTACGTTGTGTGGAAAAAAGAAAAAGTGAGTAATTTTCAAAGTTTGTTTTAAGGATAATGGTAGTAAAGTTAACTGTAATTGTCGCTTGTTTGAGTCTCGGGGTATACTATGCAAGCATTGTATTATGGTGTTTCTGGAAAAGGGGATTGATCGGTTACCTGAAAAGTATATCTTGAAAAGATGGAGCAAAATTGTAAAAAGATGTCACACTAAAGTTTGAATTAGCTATGACAAATCAGCTACCAAACCTGAAGCACGCCGTTACGACAACATGTGCAATGAGTTCTTCGAGCTTGCGGAGTTCGCTCAAGATTCAGAGGAAAGGTATGAGAAAGTGTTGGAAATTGTACGAAGACTGAAAGGAGAGTTTAAGGAAGTTGAAGTGGTAGGAAGCATTGGTTCAATCTCATGTGAAAATGGAGGGCAAGAAATTTTTGAAGAGATCACAAATGTAGTTGATCCCTTGATTGAGCGGAGGAAGGGACGACCACCAACTAAACGGAAGAAAGGCATGTTCGAAATTAAACGGAAAAAAAGGAGGGGGAGCAAAGAAGAAAATAAGTGCTGAGAAAACTTTAGAGGAGGTAACAACTTTTATTTAGTTATTAATGCATGTAATGAATAAAATCTTATGGCATGTGATAACTTTTAGATTAATTCTACAGGAAAATGATGTTGGAAATGAAAATATTGGATATGTGGGGCTTGCGACCCAAGATTATTTGCACCTAAATGTAAGAATCTTCATTTTGTTTTCCCATATAATCTTGGATAGGATTTGAACTTTCATAATGTCATTTGTAGGACTATACCCAACAATCTCAAGATTCTCAACATATCGGTGGGATGAGTCCATTTGAGTCGAATATTTTACAAAGCTTTCATATGTACCAGTCAAGTTCGCTTGTACTAAGGTAATTCTTCATTCCAACCAAATATGCCTCAAGGAGGATTTTTTCCATGTCAGCCCAGTATACATCAAGCCATGCAACCATTTAAGGTATTTCCCTTTTATGTTTTCCTCTATGATATACTTACTCTAACATACTTATGGTGGTATTTAATTTGTACTTGTTATTTTGATTAGGGCCCATACTAGTTCTCTCCATCTTGGAAGACAAGCGTTCAGGGATTCACCAATATGCTAAACACCATACGACCCCCTGAAGTTCAAAGAACTCCAAGATTCTATGATGGTTGAAATTCAATATGCTAGATACCCCTTTTTTGGCATGTTTTCTGGTTACCACTCCTAAGATGGAGGAAGTTCAAAATGAGAATGATTTGTCTTTTATTTTTTGGGACTTTTAGTTTGCTCTGGCATCTAGAAATAGACTTTTTTGCAAACTTACATGCCTTTCTGTTGGCAACACATGTAGAACAATTTCTATGGGAAGATGAATTGTTGTGCCTTGCCATTCTACTTGATTATGTTGTGCCATGTTATTCTCTTTTTTAGATTTTGCATTGGTGGAGGATAATTTCAGTTCATGTCTCTTTTCTTTTTACAGTAACAAAATGTGATGGTAATTTTGGTGGGGGCATAAATGAACTTGTAACATCAGCATGCCAAAGCCAACTTACAACTCTTAACCTGGAAAAAAAGAGTATAAAGGAAACTTCCCCTGCTGAATGTTTTAGCATTGCGTGTCACAAAGGAAACTTCTTCGGAGCATTGGGACCGAGGGTGAGATCTATGTCGGCCGGCCAACTCAATGCCTTTAGAAGGGATTGCACTGCTGCAATAAAGCACCGCAACATTTGAACCCGAAGTACCCCTTATGTTCCTGAAATGAACATCGCTGATCTTCACAAATGATGCCTGCTGAGATAATTTGATCAATAGCAGAGTTACCAAGATATTCATTTGAAGATTGTTCTTGACGAAAATTTTCATATATAATTGTCAAATATGGACCCAGAAATACATAATTAGGGTTCGAACGAAAAATCCCCAATTTCCCAAATCCTTTTTTTTTTTTGGTTTGAACAAGTTATAGTGAAATTAAGGTAGAATCAACTGAAATTGGAGTTTTTCTCTCGTATATGCGTGTGTGATTCCCGAAGCACAACGAAAATATGCGAGACAATAACATAGTAAAAGTTGCACTCAAACAGCTATCGCAAATTAGATGCCGGGACGGGCTCTACGATTGACGTTTTCAGTTTATGTTTGTTCCTTGTCACAAAGTTGTTCATGGCATCTATGTTCAAACATGTTGGACATAAAGAAACATCCAATGAAAAACAAACATGAATTGTCGCTTAGGCAGCTCATAATTATCTAGGCACTACACTTGCAATAAACAAATACCCAATAAGGGAGAAAAAACTTATGCATGACCCTAATCTTTCTCTGCGGTGCAACGCCGGCCACCGCTGACTTTCACCACTCCTCCAATTTTATCGTCTGTCTCGGCAATCAATGGTCAAAATTTTAAAAAAAAACTCTTCAAGGTCAGGAAGAGTATTTTAAAAACCCAATGTCTATTGAGTTTTTTTTTAAAAATCCCTTAAACTATGCAAATTTTCTTTACTTCGTCTATAAACTATAATTTGGCCATTTTATCCTCACAACTATCTCTCCATTACCTAAGTGATCCAAATATCCAATTGATAGCAATTCTCGACATTTGGACGGGAAAGAAGCTCACGTGATAGTCACATGTGATCCCAGCCCAATTGAGAGGGGCAAATTAGACGAAAAAGGAACAAAGTCCACAAGAAATAAACTCCCAATTAAAATACTCCCTCCGTCCCGTTTTAAGTGTCCTGCTTCGTAATTTCAACTTATTAAAAAGATATCATCATTATACCTTTCACATCAACTTTTTCCTCCACTTTCCCTACTTACCCATCATCATTACACTTTTACTCACTAACTTTTCAAAATGGAATTTACTTTTAGGGACAAAATAGACAATACACTAACTTTTATCCATTAACTTTACAAAATGGTTACTTATTGAGGGACAGCCTAAAATGAAATACCGGACTCTAAAAAAGGGACGGAGGGCGTACCCTTTAAGATACATATGTTATCCTGGTAAAGCTTTTAAAAGGTGTTGAATTCACTTTGTCGTGTCCCCAGTATTTTCTCTGGTAATGATACCTCATGTGGCTTGTCCAGACATGTGTCCACATGTTTCCGTTTTGTTGCATGTCCTCGCAGTGTCGGACTACAAAGTCTATCAAAAAATTAAGAGAGTTACACAAGAGTGGGCATAAAGATTAATTCACTCTCCGCTATTTTCACTTTGTCAAACATGTATTTTAACAAACACAAAGTAAGCATTTTTGAGAGACAAATAACAAAAGTTATAGATAAAAAAATTCTCATCCTAAACAGCAAAATCAATTTTTTTTTCTAAAGAGTAAAAAATTTCCCTAGGCATGTCTCCACGTGTTATTTCCGTCATGTCGCGTGTCCTCGCAATGTGGGACCACAAAATCTATCCAAAAATTAAGAGTGCTACACAAAAGTAGGCATAAAGAATTAATTCACTCGCCACTATTTTCACTCTGTCAAACATGCATTTTAACAAACACAAAGTGAGTATCTTTGAAAGACAAAATATGTTTTCTTTGTCAAAACAATAAAAAATTTCTTATCCTAAACAAAAAAAAAATTTTCCCAGTAAAAGTCCTATAAAAAAAATTCTCATCCTAAATATAAAAAAAATTCTCATCCTAAATAGCAATTTAGGCCACATTAATTTTTCCACAGGAAGACCCTAAAGAATCTATTTCGTGGACAGCTAATTGGTGGGTGTACGAGACAGCTGATTGGTGGATGAGCTTTGTAGGCGCTGTTTTTTTTTTTTTCTGGAGCACTGAGGAGTGGGTTCTGGAGAGAGAGAGAGAGAGAGAGAGAGAGAGGGAGGGAGAGGGAGAGGGAGAGGGAGAG
Organism: Rhododendron mucronatum var. ripense; assembly: GCA_019656295.1. NCBI lineage: Eukaryota > Viridiplantae > Streptophyta > Magnoliopsida > Ericales > Ericaceae > Rhododendron > Rhododendron mucronatum. Next base: position 406,836 of record BPLT01000213.1, read on the forward strand.
AGAGTAACTATAGAGGAAGAGAGGAGAGAAGAGAGGAAACACGATGGAGAAGAAGAAAATTGCAGGGTAGACATTTGTGAGAAATAGGTTAGAATCAATGATTTAATCCAACGGCCATAATCTATTGAAATTGCGATCCAATAATTGGAAGGGTGCTCATATTTGTATCTGTAGACAAAAAATCGCTCTGTTTTATAATATAAATTCTCATGCATCAATTTTATACCTTTGTACGTTGACCATGTTTTTAGCGAGAAGGAACAGAAACTGAAGCCTAGTTTGAATATGATTACTTTCTCAAATCAATTACAGATAAGGTAATAGTACACTACTACTTTATACTCAACTCTCACCGAATTTTTAACTAATTGTATAAGATAGTGTTCCACTTTTCCTTCTTTTTTAAAAAGTTTATTTTTTTTCAAATTTCAAACTCAAATATAATGAAAATGAAAAATAATTTTATGATTTTTTTTTGCACCGTATTAAAGATCTCAATGAGATCTATCAAATAAGATCCATATTGGTAGAAAAATTATTTGTATAAGCACATAATTTTGACCTTAAAATTTGCCTTCCTTTTCAAAAACCCACTTTTGTTAAAAGTGGAACGAGCCCTAAGTACTTTGCTTTGACATTTCATTTTCCGTTTGCTTTGTCTGTCGTTGTATTGTAGATTGGAACCCTGATTTCTTCTCAATTAAAGTTACCATGGGGTGTTTTTGTTGTTGAAAGAATTAATTTGCTTTTACATAAACTAGAGGTCGGGTCGGGCACACACGATGCCTGCGCAAATCAAAATTTGCTTTTATTTCAAGGGTAAATTGAGTAGGAGGACATACTACAATAATTTTTACCATGATAAGGACATAAATATTTTCCTTTAAAGTCTAAAGGACATTATGTCCAAGATTTACAAATACCCCCCCAAAAGTTGACCGGCGTTGACCAACGTTAACCGGCGTTGACCGGCGTTGACCGGCTTTGACCGGCGTTGACCAAAGTTGACCGGCGTTGAAAGTGCCTAAAACCCTAGGGTACCCTATGAAAGTGCCTAAAATCTTAGGGTACCCTATATATGAAAGTGCCTAAAACCCTAAGGTACCCTATGAAAGTACCTAAACCGCTAAAACCCTATAATAGAAAAATGAACCCTAAAACCCTATAAAAGTGCCTAAAACCGTAGGGTACCCTATGAAAGTGCCTAAAATTTTAAGGTACCCTATGAAAGTGCCTAAAATCTTAGGGTACCCTATATATGAAAGTGCCTAAAACCCTAAGGTACCCTATGAAAGTGCCTAAACCGCTAAAACCCTATAATAGAAAAATGAACCCTAAAACCCTATAAAAGTGCCTAAAACCGTAGGGTACCCTATGAAAGTGCCTAAAATTTTAAGGTACCCTATATATGAAAGTGCCTAAAACCCTAGGGTACCCTATGAAAGTGCCTAAACCGCTAAAATCCTATAATAGGAAAATGAACCCTAAAACCCTATAAAAGTGCCTAAAACCTTAGGGTACCCTATGAAAGTGTCTAAAATCCTAGGGTACCCTATGAAAGTGCAACAAAATCAAAAAAACACAAAAAAAAGACATTTTGTGTTAGCCAAACAAGGCCCTTGTCTCATTTAAAATCATTTAAATGAAAAAAGACATTTTTTGTGTTAGCCAAACAAGGCCCTTGTCTCATTAAAGGCAATTTGGTCTTTTCACGGACCTTAAACTCTAAAATATTTTCATTAATGGACTTTACACATCACTGAAACTTAAGCTGGACTAAATCTACTTTGGTACCTCTTCTTTTGGACTTTAGACTAATTTGCTGTTATTTCAATTAGAGGCTGGGGCACACGTGATGCGTGTGTAAATCGGGTTTGTATGATTTAGCAGCAATTCGAAAGGTTAACCTATTCGGGAATCTCCGGATCTACGATTATTTTCAACACCCGCAGCATTTTGTCGCTTACTACGGATGCCCAACGACACCAATATAGAGATCACTTGGTGAAAAATCGATCAAAATCCGTGTGCAAGTTGGATGCATTTGCAAATTTTGAACAAATCCGACATGGCATGTACCCTGCCTCTAGCAAAAGATAAAGTACCCCTGAAATTGCAGAGAGAGAGAGAGAGAGAGAGAGAGAGAGAGAGATGTCTAACCAAATTCAAGGACGACGGAGTTCATCGGAAGGAAGGAAATCACAACGTCAACCACAATGAAGGGTAATTTACCCAAAAAAAAAAACCACAATGAAGGGGCGGTTTCAGTGATCTCGAAGCCGAACCTGGTAGATCTCTCTCCCTGGCTTCCACTATCATATTTCGAATTGATGAAATCTATAGGATGAATAACCTCCCTCTACTGTGTTTGTGCATCCGTTTTTTAGAATTGCGCCTTAAAAAAAAAAATTTGCTTCACAGCCACGCCAAAGGATAGACGGTGGTCTTCCTTCAATTTTTCCATTTCTTTGATTTTCATGTTTTTCAACTGTTTTCTGATGGAGACAACATATCCCTCATGCAAACTTATGAATAGATTCGTTTCTTGTAATTTGCCTATTAACTGTTTGATACAATGTTCCTATGGCAATTAGAAAAACACCATCACAAACCAACGCATCAAAGAATTAATTGAGTCTTACTTGAGTATACAATCCCCCTAAGTTCGATGAATCATTGTTCTCCTCAGTATACATGAAATCTACTTTATGACAATTGCTTTTGAATGCTCTAATTCATGGACATTTATACTTGACAAATTTTTGTAGAGGCGAGTCACTAGGCAAGAGCCTAATTCCGTTATCCTTGTCAATTTATTTCCCCCTTTTCCATGTCCCTTTTGTTCATTGCCTTTTTAACATTCTTATCAATTTAGCATTTTCCTCTGAGGCAATTGCATTACTAGTTGGAATAAACAATGTATTGCCAAGGCGTAACACACATATGATGAACAAAGATACAATCTGGAGGTTTTTAACCCAATCACGAAAAAGAGAATTTAAACTTAACTCCAGTACACCAAATACAAAATAAAATAAAATGACAAGGTTATGCTCTACTAGTCTCCCAAGGCATAATACACATTTGGTGAACAAAGATGCATCTTGAGAGATTTCTAACCAAATTACAATATATGATAACCAAATGAACACCAAATGCCAAAAAAGGAAAAAACAAAACAAAACAAAAATAGAGAGACAAATGACCCTTTACCATTATCGTCGACCAACCTCCTCCACAAAAGCCTTGAGATTCTTATCTAAAGATCCACCTTCCTTCACAGCTTCTCTAGCCAAATCCTTCCATTTCTTGGCATTTCTTCCCCTTCTTCCTCAGCCCCCATGACCTTCTCTATACACCTCTTAACCTCATCACTCTCAACTATTCCTTCTTCATTTTTCCCGACTCTCACACCAATCTTCCACACATCGACTATCATTGTTGCATTCGTCCCTTGGTTGGACCAATGAGGAAACGCCACCATTGGAACCCTGGATGCCAAGTTCTCCAAAGTAGATCGAATTCCACCCACAATGCGTGACGAAACATCCCAACCAAGGCACTATATTCCCCTGTTGTTCTAGCTCTTCCATGCAACGTAGCCAATCTTCTTCTTCTTCTTCATCTTTGTTTTCTTTTTCTCTTATAACCCACAAACATGGCCGACGGGTTTCTAACAAACCGCGTGCTATGTCGTCCAACGGGTTTCTAACAAACCGCGTGCTATGTCGTCCATTTGTGACTTTGGAAAATTCATTATGGTTCCAAACGATATGTAAATAACCGATGACTCAGGTTTTGAGTTTAGCCACCGCGTGTCATCCTTTGCTTTCTGAAATAGGTCACCTCCAAATGAAGTATCTAATGGATCTCTTCCATCCAAGAAAGCCGATGGGATTAACGGTCCGATTGCAGTCAAATTGTACTTTTCGATGACTTTCAAGGCCTCAGGCTCTATTGCATCGAAAGTGTTTACAAGGATTTTTGGTTTACTTACCGAATCATCAAGTGTTTGCATCAGCTCTTTGAATATACAGAGTATCGAACTGGAACTGTTAGGGGTTGAAGGAAACATAGCAAAGGGAAGATGGCGACCATTGAGCAGGGGCAATCCCGGTAATTTAATGGACCATGAGGGGTCATTATTGTTCTTCAACATGACATCCTCATAACCATTGAAGAAATAGTAGTAAATATCCGGCCAATACCGTGGCTGGTTGCATCCAAAGAAGCGCTGATGGGACGTGACAATCACGCGCCACCTTTGCGGCCCAAGGGAGGACGAGATTGTAGACCAAGCAAGTGACTGGATAACCTTCTTCTCTACTCGTCGCAATGATCTCTCTAAGCCTTTGAGAGCCGTTACTTCTAATTTCGGAAAAAAAGTGACTCATATCGTCCCCAAATTTAAACCCCTCATCATAGCCATCGGAAAAAGCGTTAGCAAACTTCAAGCCGTCAAGGGTTCCGTTGTTTCTCGAAATTGAACGTTGAGCAGACAAGCTAGTTACAAATGTCACATGCACCCCCACTCGAATGAGACGCTTGCCGAGTTGAAGACACGGGTTAATATGGCCTTGCGCAGGGAAGATCAAGAGGAGGAAGTGGCGGTGTACCATATCTGCGTCCCCGTGGGGGGGGGGGGGTTGTTGTGTTGGGGTTGAGGCTATGTCAATTGAATCATGATGCCATATCTACTTGCGGAGATTCCAATTAACTGGCCATAAAAGATATTCCAATTAAAGTCGGAGAAAAGTCTGTATGAACTGGCCATGAAGGAGTTATTTTACCTGATTGATTTTTTAACTTGAGGCCATTTCAATTGAATCATGATGCCTCTATGAGGGAGTAAATCCCTTAGAAAAAATTAATTTTAGGTCGAATAAGGTTTTTGATTCTTTTAATTTACACTAAATTAAAGGTGAGATTCATTTCTTCAAATGGATCCACGAAGAACTGTGGTGTGTTAGAAATCTTTGTTAGAATTTCTGTAAACTCAAATAGTACGAGACAACGCCAATCACAAGAAAGGGCTGAAGTTGCAGTTTCTCGGCAATCATTTATGGGATACGGGATCGTTTTAGGGCTCTCGTGGACGTTTGGCTTTTGCGTCGGTGTCTGGCGGTTTTGGGATCGTGTTCTAGACTGGTTTTCTCCGGTGGTGGTGTGCTATTGCTTGGGGTGGTGGCCGGTGACTGATGTTGGCGGCGGTGATTTTGGTTTTGTTGAGAGTTAGGGTAGGTTTTGGGTTATGCATGGGCTTAAAGGTTTGACCTGGGTTATAATTAAGATAATTACTTAAACAAAAAGAGGTGTAGGGGAAAAAAAATTATGGGTCGACGCACGTGCAAAACACTCTCCACATGATACTCCTCTTGAAAGATACAGCAATCTTCTTGGAAGAGTAATTATTCAATACTCTTGGAGTATATGAATAGTATACTCCTCATCTCACAAAATATGTGGATTCCACATATGTCCCCTGTGTGGGCCCCACATATTATGTGAGAGGAGGGAGTATACTATTCATATACTCCGGAAGTATTGAATAATTTTCGCTTGTTGGAAGCTTTGCGTGAAGCCGGATCGACCTATACATTTCAAAAATATTTCTTAGGTTTGTCTCTTTCTCAGATCTTTCACAGATGGAGTCTCTGAGTAAATGACTTAAGTAATGGAATTGTTGTCCAAACAAGGATTGATATTATTTAATGTGTTTTTGTACGTGAAATTGATCATATCACTCAACGGCTGTTATACTTTAAATCAATCAAGTTTTGATACTGATCTACCAATCTTCAAATTCTTAACCAAAAACAAAAAAATAAAAAATAAGAAGGAAAAAAAAAGGAAATTAATGCAAAATAACAAATTGCAAACGTTAAAAGTTCTCCAAAGTTACCCACAACTAATCTCCTCCAAACTCCTCCAGAAAGGCCTTCAGATTCTCATACGAAGATCCACCATCCGTCACAGCTTTTCTAGCCGAATCCTTCCATTTCTTAGCATTTCTCCTCATTTCCTCCTTTATCTCCTCACCCCCCATGACAATCTCTATACACCTCTTAATCTCACCACTCGTAACTATTCCTTCTTCATTTTTCGTCACTCTCACGCCAATCTTCCACACGTCCGCCATCATCTTCGCGTTCGTCCCTTGATCTGAATAATGAGGAAATGCCACCACCGGTACCCCAGATGCCAAGCTTTCCAGCGTGGAATTCCATCCGCAATGCGTCATGAAACATCCCAAGGAAGGGTGCGATAGAACTTCTAATTGAGAACACCAAGGCACTATCTTCCCTTGCTGTTCTAGCTCTTCCATGCAACTTAGCCTGTCTTCTTCCTTTTCTTCTTCTCCATTCTCTTTTGCTCTTATCACCCACAAAAACGGACGACCGGTTCCCAACAAACCGCAGGCTACCTCTTCCATTTGCTCCTTACGAACATTCACGATGCTTCCAAATGATACGTAGATAACTGATGATTCGGGTTTTGAGTTCAGCCATTCGGTATAGTCCTTGGTTTTCTGAAAGAGGTCTCCTCTGAACGAATTATCTAAAGGATCTCTTCCGCCCAAGAAAGCCGACGGAATTAATGGCCCAATGGCAATCAGATTGTACTTTTCAATGAATTTCAAAGCCTCCGGCTCTAAGGCATTGAAGGTGTTTACAAGGATTGTAGGGGTAGTTTCGGATTCATGGAGCGCTTCTATAAGCTCTTTGAATATCTGCAGTATGAAATTTGAGGCGCGGTCAGAGGTTGAAGAAACCATAAAAGTGGGAAGGTCACGGGCATGGAGTGGTGGCAATCCCGGTAATTCAACGGACCATGAGGGGTCATCTTTGCTTTCGGTGATGGCCTCCTCATAGCCATTGAAGTAGTAGTAGTAGATACCCAAAACTGCGGCTGGTTGAATCCAAAGAAGCGACGAGGGGACGCAACAGTCACGCGCCACCTTTGCCGCCCAAGGGAAGAGAAAATTGTAGACCAAGCACGTAACCGGACAACCTTCTTCGGCACTTGTCGTGACGATATCTCGGAGCCTTTGAGAGCTGTTACTTCTGGTTTCGGAAAAGAAGTTACTCCTGTCGTCTCCCGACTTCCGCCCCCCATCGCAACCATCGGAATAGGGGGCAAACTTCAGCCCGTCAGGGGTTTCCATACCGTTCATAGAAATGCGACTTTGAGCGGACACGCTGGTGACGAAAGTGACCTGCACGCCGCGTCGAACGAGGTGCTTGGCGAATTGAAGACTTGGGTTGATGTGGCCTTGTGCCGGATAAGACACGAGGAGGAAGTGGTGGTGCACCATAGCTATACGGCGGCGCGTGGGGCGGATTCAGGTGGTTTTATCTACTCTTTGATGCAAGAGATGATAATGAGAATTGTGCTTGTGGTATATTCGTTGGCGAGTGTTTAAATATACAGTATTTGCAATCTGTAGCACATGCTATGGTAGCAGCGCAAATCTCTGGGCTAGTATAATAATACTACTACGTACTAATGGCAAGAATTTTGTTAAATGACGTGCGAGGTGACGAATTGGGAGACAAACTAGACTTTTCTTCTTCTTCTTTTTTTTTTTTTGTTTCCCTCATGTTTGTTGTGAAATATATTTAAGTGGAAATTACGTGAGGGACAAGTAGGAGGAAAACTAGTTGAAATCGCAAGATGTGTGCACGTAGACCTTACAAAAACAAAAATAATACACCGTTTGATCACTTTTAATATTTTATGATTACAGGCACATTTGTATACGATTTTGTGCGGTGGCCTACTTCCTGAAGTTGAGTGGCGGCTTTGATAATTTGTCTTAAATGGTACTCTATGAACATGGAATAATTTAATTAGATTTCTTGGTCTTTGCTGACACATCCAAAATTTGTCTCCCTCTCGCACGGTTTTTCTCCCTCTCCATCGCCCATCACTGACGACTATGCCACTTTCCCCAGATAAATTAAACCCCTCTGCTACCTCATCCAGTCCGGCGACGAAGAACCCGACGACGTCCTACTCTCTCCAGTGATGTAATCTCCGATGACGGTATGCTCTCTCTCACTATAATCGTCTCTCCCCCCCCCCCCCCCCCCCCCCCCCCCCCCCCTCTCTCTCTCTCTCTCTCTCTCTCTCTCTCTCTCTGCGTGTGTGTCTCCGTGTGTGAAGGGGCAGATGAAGAGGGGGATGAGGAAGGGTAGAATGAACAAAATTCAGTGTGTATTTAGCCGGATAATCTATTGCTACCCCCTGGGGGTGTCTATAATTTATCCCCCCAAAGGGGGATTAGCCTGGATATGGGAAGAGGGGGATTAGATAATACACCCACACAAATGGTATCCAAACGGAGCAAAAAATGTCATGTCAAGCCCTTATACAGGTGTATGAGGCAATACACCCCTCCAATACAACATCCAATTAGGCCCTTGGCTCGTTTGGATGCAGGATTAGGTTTGGAGGTGTTATGTAAGAAGGGGGGATTAAATAGTAGGGGGTATTGGTTAATAAGGGATGACCCATATTGATGTGATGTTTATGGAGGGGGTATTAAATAGCACTTAGTTTGGATGAGGTATTAGAAATGGGGTATAAGAAAGGGTGGATGATGTAAAAAGCTGTCAAATGACCTTTTTACCCTTGTACAGTCCCAAACTTAATTATGTATTACGTTATATATATAATTACAAATATAAGTAATCTTTCACACTTTAAGCTTTAATATCTAATTTTACTTATAAATGTACTAATTTAATAATATTACAAAATAAAAAAGTCAGTTTTAATTTGATAAAATTCGTTTTTTTTAATATATAAATTGTAGATTGAAAAAATCAGTTTTGTAGATTAAATTTGTTTTTGTAACACTTAATTTTTCAACCTATAGTTATATATTAAAAAATATGGTTAACAAATTAAGTGTTCCAAATTTCAATCCGTTTGAATGGGTGGGAAGATTTTATTTCTCTGATCATTTAATTCTAAAGGATCATAATTAAATTTTGACTCTAGGGCTCTCGTTGGTTAGTCCTAAGATATTTGGTTGTACTACTTTCTTATGACTAATCAACGAGAGTTTTAGAGTCAAAATTTAATTATGACCATTTAGGATAAAATGATCAAAAAACTAAAATCTTTTTACCGGTTCAAACGGATTGAAATTTGGAACACTTAATTTTTTTTGCTTTTGCTCAAAAAATAGGTACTGGGGGTCGAAAAGGGGGGATTAGGAGGGGTAGATTTGTCATAAAAAAGAGGGATTTGGGGGTATTCCATAACAACAGGTTGGAGGCAGCCCATCTCCAACACCCCCTCAGGGGGTATTAGCTGTGTTATGCAATCCGGAGGTTACCTAATACCCCCTCCCTTTTGGGTTCCCAAACGGGGTATTAGGGTGGGACCCTGGTGTTAAAAGGAGGTATTACTTAACACCCCTTTGCAATACCCCATCCAAACGCACCCTTATGTGCATATTTTAACCCATCCCTCTAGAGTATTCCCGTTATGTGTTCCTATGCACTGTCATTGGTTTTTGGCTGTAACGGATGACACTACCATGGCAACTCTATCTTTAATAGAGGAAAAAAATACTAGTACTATACATCTTATGTTTGAGTGTGTATGTTATGCATTTTCTTGGATTGCCTTGAACTCGTAATATTTCGCTTAAAGTTTTGTAAAATCAGTATTGAATTCATAAATTTTCATTAATATTTGCGCTTAAATTCATAAGATCGTCTTTCAAGTCGAATCCCGTCGTAATCGATCTGCAAAATAACAATTGAATCGAATGAAGCTTCCCAAACCCTACAATAGAAACTTCAAAAAAAAAAAGGTTGTGGATCTCGTGATTAATTAACACTCTGCTAAAATTTTTGACTTTTGCACTGATATATGAGAGAGTTGTGAGTGAGACTTGAGTTGAGGAGGAACTCGGGATGCCTTGGAAGACGTACCAGCAGCCTTTGATGACTTTTCCCATATGTTTTCTTGCTTCCCATCTGTCTATATATCAATAATCCTATAGGTACACAATATTGGGCTACAACACTAACAACATCAGTCTAAGTGACACTGCATAATTAATAATGAAAGAACAGCTACTTTGCAACCACCAATCATGCAGTGTTACATAGGCGGGTGTAGCTTGTGTTGCATGTGGCCCTTGCATTATTGGTGTATATTTATACGTGTATAGGCAATAGCTAGGTTAGGGAGTACGGACCGGAACAATAGAGTGCTATGGGATAGATCGACCAGAGAGAGAGAGAGAGAGAGAGATGTTTGATTTTCACGATTTTGTATATTGTAGTTAATATAAATTGGAGTTTTTCTCTCATATATGCGTGTGTGATTCCTGGAGCACAACGAAAATATGCGAGATACTACCATAGTAGAAGTTGCGCTTGAACAGCTATCGCAAATTAGCGGCTGGGACGGGGCTGGAACGGGCTCTACGATGACGTTTTCAGTTTATGTTTGTTCCTTTCACCCATATGTTGGACAAAAGAAATATCCAATCTGATGTAAGATCACAACATTCCTTCCTACAGTACAGTATATTTTGGGGAGTGATTTTGTCACTCCTCTTTTTGTTAATGCCACTCTCCTTTGTGTCTTATTAAATAATTTATTTTATGAAAGATGGGAAGTAACATTAACAAAAATGGAAGTGGCAAAATTAATTCTCTATATTTTGTGTATATTTATATCTTAAAAAGGTGGTTGAATTGTCACTTAGGCAGCTGGTAATTAGCTAGACACTACACCTGGAATACACAAATACCCAGTAACGGAGAAAAAACTAATGCATGACCCTAATCTTTCTCTGCAGTGCAACGCCCGGCCATCGCTCACTTTCACCGCTCCCCCAATTTCACCGTCTGTCTCAATAATCAATAGTCTGGATTTAAAAAAAAAACTCTTTCAGGTCCAAAAAAGTATTTTGGACGGTCGGTGATATTGAGTGCGGTGGAAAAAGGGGTGCAAATGAATGGTAAGCGTAGACTTTTTGAATCTTTTTAGTTTTATTTTGAGAGAATGCACGACTCTAACCTAATGAGTAACTATTCAATGCCCGACACCATGCCCTCGGCATCTTTTTCACCACATATTATGACAGGATCAATACATCTTACCCAGCTGTATTGACATAATCACAATGTAAGTGTGGTGGAAAAAGCCTGAGGCGCCCACCACGACGTACTGAGTACTTTTCCCTAATCATATAACCTGACCTCATCACAATGTACGTATGTTTGATCCTGGCTTTTGTATATATGCAAGTGGGGACGTTTTGAGTGACTACTTTTGTTTCCTGGTACTCTTCTATGCAATGTGTATGGGAACGATGGTGAAGTGTCTTTGTCCACATGACGTTCGAGATGACGAATTGGAAGAAAACCTATACCTTGTTTTCTACGAAAATGTTACAATACATGAAACCGTCCATGGTTCACATTAACAATGATGTGAATCGTTGACTTGTCTTTTATGGTGCTAGATTTCTTTTAGGGTTTCAACCTAAAGTCAATTGGCAATAGATGGAGTAGCCTCTAAATTTTATTAACTAAGCTGGGTGACTTAGATGAACAATGTGGGATAAAGTCTAACATTCTTCCAAACGTACAACCCGGATGCACGTGGAGGTACGAATTGAGGAGACCAAAAGATTTACACTGGCTTCGGAAACTCGACTGCATGAGGTGAGGCCACCTAAAACCTAATTTTGATACTATGTTAGATTTTTTTTGGGTTCCAACTTAAAACCAATTGGCAATAAGAGTAATAGCCTCTAAATTTTATTAACCAAGCTTGGATGGCTTAGATGAACAATATGTGATAAAGTCAGAAAGGAAAAAAAATTAATATGGTATCAGAGCTATATGATCTAGGCTCTATAAAATTTTCGCTCTCGGTAGGCGGCCTAAACTTCATTTCCGTCTGCCGGGCACTCTTAGTAACATGTAATTGGCTTGCTCATTTGGATTCACCTCAAATCTCTTCGGTCATGGCTTCTCCTGCTCATGGTTGTTATTTGGCTCTCCTAGTTTCTCTTAGCTTGGCTTGGTAGTTGGCATGGTTTCTCCTTTCTTTTTTTTTTTTGCTTGGATATTCTTAGTTTCTCTTGGCTTTTTGAAACTCAAGTTGGTAAACCTACTTGAGTTTGAGAGGGGATGTTAAGTAAATATTATTTTACCATATTTTCTAAGTTTTAATATTATATTTCTTCTTTTTTTTTGGTAAAGAAAGATTTTATTACCAAAAGAGACAAGAATGCAAGAAACAAGGGGCATATCCCGAAAAAAAGTCCAACTACCTACTGGAAACAAGACATAAATACCAAACTAAAACAAGAGCCTAAACTACAACTAGTTACATAATATATTTTGAAATGTTTCAAACTGTACACAGAGGTCTATTAACAGTGCTACGACCATAATATCACCACGAAGATGCCTTATCCCGCACATCCTTGACAATAATATCATAAATGGCATCCGAAATGTACTGCTTGTTGCCAAAATTATTGCCATTCCTCGCCTTCCAAACGTAGTATATTGTACCTGCCATTGCTAACCTGTAGAGGGCAAATAAAAAACATTTTTTCTTGAGGTGCTGTATAACCCAACCTATTTCTTGCCCCCATTCTGTTGGACTTCTAGAAATGATAAACATACGAAGAACTTTACCTCAAATGCATGCTGAGAAAGAACAATAATAAAAAAAAGGGATGCTTATGGGATTCATGCACATTAGAACATAGGACACATAGGGGATCTGTAGACACCCCAATCTGGGCTTCCAGGTTAGTTTATTTACAGTTTTTGATTCCCCGATGATGAAATGGATCAAGAACACACTGGGAATTATGAGTATTTGAGTTTTGAGTGTTTGAAAACTCCTTGAACCTAACCTACCCTAAACCACTTCAAAAAGCCAAAAACCTTACCAGCATGCGTTAGTTGAGAACCAACGTGCGCGAGTCAAATTGACAAGTGTTGGTTAACAGTCAAAGCTTGGCCTTTGATCAACATGTGTGTTGGTTTGACTCGCGCGCGGGTTTGGGACCTGCGCGCGTTGGTCAAACTGCCAGGTATGGTCAATGGTCAAAGCTTGACCGTTGACCCAAGCGCGACAGGGCTTAACCTTCGCGCGCTAGACTGCCTCTGATCAGTGAATGGCCTTGCACGGGTAACTTGGTTTTGGGCTATTATTTTGTCCCCACACTGTTTATGGGGTGCTTTGTCAATTTGTAGGGCATTTTCAACTTTTAAACTACTTAGAATTGTATACTAACTGCTATATAAACTGCTTTGTTTGCCTCCTGGGTGAGCACTGGTCATTCTAGAGCCTAGAAGAGGATAAAACTCAACTTGTTGGTAGGATATCAATTGGCGCGCGATGGTTGCCTTGCATGTATGTAGATCCATGCATGCAAGTTGCCCATTGTTTGTGACAAAGTCATACTAGGGCACTGTTTGACATCCAGTCACGGTTTTGAACATTATCTCGTTTATTTTTCAACATTTCATGCCATCCATGTTATCAATTACATCTTGCAAACTGTTACAGTTTTAATCCCCATTAAACTGTTCCCCTGCCCCTAAATTGGCTAAAGAATTGATTAATCAAATAGAATCGCAAACAAACAACGTTTTCGCAAATGCCTAAGTAAAGACCGATATCCGGATTGGGCAAGAGGGGTGCCATAAAACCTTTCCCTCTCGTAATCTGGTTCCCGAACCCAGATATGGTTATGACGGACTGGTGCTTTCACTTTTTCAAATCAAACAGTGCTGCAAGTGCTTCGAAATATGGCTCCTTGGGTGTTGAACCTTCAAACCCGAGCGGCGACTCTGTATTCACGAGCACTCGCCTTGCTTAATGCTCCCTCGAACAGGCATTTTTCTCGGGAAAGGAACGGAATCCTTTCCCTAAAAGAAAAGGGCACGCTGTCCATAGTGGCGACTCCACTGGGGATCGAATCAATATTGGTATATACTTATGTTTTAAAATGCTTGAGAACAATCCGACAAAAAGCTTGTCAAAATAGTGAGCTTTGCGCTGCTAAGAAAGGATTGGTGATTTAACAGAACCTCGTGTCCGGCCATCCTGACTGGGGCTTTTCCGATTGTTTTCTCATATAGTTTCTTCTAAGTATTGATCAATAAAGAGAACCAAATTTGAAAAAGCATTGGCGAATTTGCGATTCTATTTCATTAATCAATTTTTGGCATTTCTTCATTGGCATCAATGTTGGATAAGCCTCGTTGGAGCATTTTGGCAAGCCGGCACGGTTTGCCGGAGCCTGGGGATCCCGAATGCCCAACAACCTTCGACGATGATAAGTCATTCTACCGTTCGATTGTTGCTCTGCGTAGGAGCATATTTAGGGCGGCTTCTGGGTTGTCTCTTTTTCAAGCCTGTCTTATGCTTATTAGGACGCTACCATGACCCGATGAAGAGTCGCGCATCTCGAAGGTGCACGTTATCAATTTTCAAAGTCCTTAGATCAATGAGACTTTGGAAAATTAAAAACTTTCTAAGTCCTTATCTAATGCTCGATCGAGATTTCAAACATAAAATGAGGAACAACGGAGAGAATACCGTGATGCTTGTACCATCTTGGTTATTATGCATAACATGTACACCGTTTAGGCTATGGTGCTGTGTCGCCTACGCCGCCCCGGTTCCAGTATCACGACATCTACACCGAGTTGTTCTAACTCCAAAGTTGAAACTTCGAGAACAGAATAGTCAAAGGCTTAGATTGTTTTGACATCTCTTAGTGTTAGTTGATTCTAATAAGGATACACCTTCAAAAAGATTTTCGAGGATTCTGGCAGCGTCCAAACATCATGAGATAGACTCGTCTTTAGTTGCAGAGTCTAGGAGGACACCGATGATGGCAACATGTGCATTGCATTCTAATTGCTGCAGAAACCTCAATGAGTTCCTGTTTACTTTGCTGTTCAAAGCTCTTGGCCATCACACTGAAGGGAAGAGCCAAACCTACTTGGGAACGTGTGCTGGGGCTATTTCATTTTCACTTTCGAATCCAAAATGGCGGCACAAATTAAGCTGGCTGAGTTGAAAAAGGCTGTAGAGGAAATGGGTCACAAGATGGACAGGCAGATGACTCTCGTCTAAGGGCTGGTTAACTTCTTTACCTCCATAGCCCCGCAACCGGATATGGGGCTAGCCAAAGAACTCTCTCAAGCCTGCCACACTTCTGCCGTTGGGATCAAGTTATGCTCGAAGGACATGTTCAAAGATCTGGCTGAATTCCATGAGGCCAGGACCTACCCAAAGGAGAATGATGGGTCCTTATTCAAAGCCAGTGCTGAAGGGGAGGACATGCTTAGTGATAAATTCAACCCCAAAGGAAAAAGAATGCATCCTGTTGATGGGGCGATGTGGTGCAATTGGAAAGCAAACAAGGGTTCCGCTTTGAATTCCCAATTCACTTGCCGGAACCCATCGAAGACTTTCTCATGCTTCTCTGCACCTTTGACCTCGGTTTATGAGAAGCTCCTCAATGCTGGTTCCATCAAACCCCTCAATCCAACTCCATTACCTAAAAATCCCCCTGCCAATTTCAAACATAACCTCTACTGCACCTACCATCAAACGCGTGGCCATTCTACCAATGCCTACTTCTGACTTCAACATGACATTCAAGATCTCATCGATTGTGGCATCATCACAACCCCACCTCCATCAGCAGCCGATACTATCTCCAAATCCTTTCCTCAGCCCAATTCTGGTTCGCAAGTTGGTCAGATATCCACTATCTCCACTCAAATCAACCTTACCACATTCAAACCTATCCTCAATACCAGCCCAGAAAATCAACCCAAGCCGACTGTACCCACCCCGTCCGAGCCCAAGGATAGCCTCCTGGCCACAGTTGTGCAATTGAGACTTTTACTGCCGACACCTGGATTGACAGTAATGAGAAGCTTACAAAGGAGCGGACTGACCGGCCGAGGTCCATTGTTCATGAGAGCACTGAGTAGGTTTGGTCGAAGAAGCTGAGGAAGCCGAAGTGCTGTTGCTTGGGCCTGATATCCTCTAGATCCTATCTCTCCTTGTGGAAGTCAAGGGTAGCTATAAAATTGCATTTTCAAACCCAATCTAGTTTGCATTGGCATTTTGTTTGAGTCTAATACAAAGTCATTTGAGTCGCCTAAGTCTAGCTCTGAATAGGAGTTTGTGCTTCTTGACCCTCCATGTTGTAGCTTCTATCTTCTATTCGAGTCTTTTGCTATACTTAGCAACCCGAGGGTTCTTTTATGGTATGCATTATCTTGTTTCTAAGTACTTTACTAATTTTTGAATAAACTGTGTCGACCCTGATGACGAAGGGGTAGATTTCAATAGGATCATCCCTAAGAAAATGTGTTCCCTCGCCAAAAGGGAAAACAAAAGACATGCTCAGCCTGTAATTGAAATAGTAAGTTTCAAATAAACTTGAAAGATGAAGTAGACCCCCAAATGGTTCAAACTGGTTCAACACGGTTCCCAGAGGAGCATTGCGCCCGGTCAAATAGGCTCAAAGAGTTTATCAATGTTCTGTCATGGTCTCATCAAGACAGGCCTAATATCACTCTTGAGATAAAGAAGCATCAAATCCCATCACTATTGGATGCCAAACCATGTAAAGCAAAGCTCAGAAGGTCCAGTGCCTCATACTAAGTTCAAGTTTGTAGGAACAGCGTTCCGCCAAGCACAAGTTAGAAAGTGTAAAAATGGCCTGGAGCAAAGCGTGTCAACTGAAGCGCTTTGGACCTTGCATCCATTTAATCTGTGGCTATGGCCATTTCATCGACCTCGACGGTAATAAATTCAATACCTTGGTTACCATAGATCAAATCAAAAGCCTTTTCCCTGAGAGAAGTTCGTTGCGCTGAAAACCTCAAGGGTGGGCAGGTCCAAGCAAAAGTTTGAGCAGCCTACTAGACCAAAAACCTATGAAGGCGGTCTAGGCAAAAGTAAAGGCATCAATCAAAGCTCGCTAGACCGAAAACCCGAATGGGTGGTTCTAGGCAAAAGTTAGAGCATAAAAGGTGAGGTAAAATATACGAGTGAACATTGGCCTGAACTACGTTTTGACCTGATTCCCAAAATGGGATTCTTAAGCAGTCTTGCTTTGAGAGTCAGTCACAATCTATCAATTTGATCTAAGGCTTTGGTGCATCACCGTGGTCGAGAAGAAGACAAACTTCATCAGTGCAGAAGGGGGACACCCTTCATCTTTCAATTTTATTTGAAACTACTATTTCAATTTCAAAGCTGAGCATAAAGTCTTAAAAGATTTTAAGCATAAAAAATAGAACGAAATGCTACCGAGGCCTAACGGCTCACAGTTTATTCTAAGTTCAGCGAAGTCTGGTGTAAGCAGCCGCACCGGACTTGTACTCACGCGCGCTAGTTTGAGGTTCACGCGCGTTTGTTCAAAGTAATACGCGTTGGTCTCAAACCTGCACATGCATATTCAATTCGAGCAACAATCAATAGCAGTCAACTACTGCTTTTGAATGTCATTCAAGGGGCTTTTGCCAAGTTTTGTCATGCCATGTAGGTCATATGGAATTAATATGACTATACAGGGGTGTCGGTTTCAGTCTGGGTCTATATGTATCTTTATCTGCGTCTTATGTCCGTCTTTGTGGCATTTTTTCAAGTTTTTAAATCTATACTCGTTTCGGGAATCTTTTCTCTGATCTATTTGTTCATGCAGGTCTTTGTGCCTATTTTGACCTTGCAAGTGTCAGTTTTACGTGTTTGGGGAAATTTGAGTTTTGGCATGTTAATGACCAAAATTTCATTATTTTTCACGTGTCTAAGTGCCTGCATCGTATCTGGGGGATTTTCTTCCTTTTTTGTTCAAGTTAGGCGAGTCTATACATATATGTGTGTTTGCATGTCGGTTCAGGACCTTTATCAATGCAAATTGCATATTAGTGGTTAGTGTTTGTATTCTCTTAAACACTTGCAAAAGAGAGTTAATAAACTGAAAAATGTAATTTTTACACTGCTACCCTAACTTCTGTAATCTACAAGCAGTAGAATCTCGTCAACGGCAAGGGCACGTCAGCCCAAGGCCAAGCAAATCATGTCTATGGAGCTTGTCCACCCAAGCATCAAAGAGAGGGCATGTAGGCCCAATGCCGTTACTATGTCGACTAGGCATGCCGGCCCAGTACTCAATGTCTCTCTATCTGGATGCGCATCTCTAAAGTAGCAGACAGTACAGTAATGGGGCTCAGTGATGGTCCTTAAGTGTCTATATAAGTAATTTATATCCCAAAATTCTTGTCTATATAGGCCACGAATTTTAGGATGTAAACATAAGTAATTTACATCCTAAAATTCTTGTCTATATAGGTCAAGAATTTTAGAATGTAAACATAAGTAATTTACATCCCAAAATTCTAGTCTATATATATGCTAAGAATTTTAGTACGTAAACATAAGTATTTAACCATGTAATGTCATGGTAATTTAACCACGTAATGTCATGGTAATTTAACCACGTAATGGTTTGAGAATGTCATGTTATATATATTTTATGGTAATTTAGCCATGTTTTGCTAGCTAACTCGAAGAATGAAGAAAAAATGCAAAGATATGGTCAACTTATCATGTTATATTCCTAAAAATAGTGAAAAATGTAAAAAATGTAATTCACACACTAAAATGATGAAAACATAAGTATGAAAAAATGGCGGGATGAATCTTACATGGCATGGATAAAGAGGATGTATATTTAAATATCCTATACTAAAACGCAATAAATATGAAATATGGTTGGATTACTTAAAAATTACAAGATTACCATGCACCTACATATTGATTTTTGAAAAATATTGACACTATCATTCGTTCCAACTATTCATCATTTTCCCATTTTGCAGATCAACTCCACAATTCATGAATTCAATATCAACACATTTACATGCATAATTACACAATTTTGAATGTAGCATTTACAACTAACTCTGTCAGAAGCAAATCTCCCAGCAGTCCCCAAATTTGAATATGCTATCGGGATATGACAGATTGATATACCCACAACTATTGAAACTAGCATATTGACACCTCTACAAAGAAATACAAACTTTGTTCAATGCACTAAGTTTAGAGAGGATGACCACTTTATATATATAGCTAAAAAAAGAACGAATTAGTTAAGAAACCGTCAATGGAATTACTGTATGGCCTACGGTAGCTAGGTACGTAGTCCCTCTCCACGAGATTCATGAATTTCCAGACTGTATGTATAAAATCTATGCAAGTAATAGGCATTTTTCAATTGAGGTTGAGGTTACAAGTCAACCATTTATGGTAATGATTGAGAAATGGGTGGCTATAATCTTTGATAGAATTGAGAAATGGATTAAAACTCAAGCAAAGCACTTTAAGTTTTGGGGAAGTTCAGTAATACTAGCTAGCTGTTATAGACTCGTGCTGTTTAACCCAAAGGGTTAGGCCGGTTGGTTAAGGCTTGTGATTTATAAATTTGATTTTCCTAAGGTTTTAGGTTTATCCTCATGTAAAGACGGTGAGTATTATTTTTCGTGTGATAAAGAAAATTGTATAGGGTCCATGAAATCAATATACTTTTTAGTAATATTAATATTGGAGTTAGTTTGTGATCAGACTAACACAATTTTCACCAAATACAAGAAGAATAATGTTCACCCTCTTTAAAAGAAGGTAAACAAAATTATTCTCCATTTTAAGTTTTTAACTTTAATCTCATACTTTACCGATCAGATGTCTTTGCATTCTTGATACCATATTATCTTTCACAATCATCCATCGTCATTATCACCTCTCTCTCTCTCTCTCTCTCTCTCTCTCTCTGATGTTTTGGTAAATATTAAAGTCAAGTGGGATAATATGAAGACCACTCACAAAAACCATAACCTATAAAAAAGCCTTGTTTGTTATACTAACTTATAAGTTAATATTTTTCGATTATAAATTTTTTCATGATTTTCTTTTTTTCTTAAACGCAAAAAATTTATTAATCTTTGAAAATAAATTACAAAGATTAAAAGGAATCAAGACAGCGTCAAGCTGAATGAGAGAAAATCCACAAGGGGAAACAACCGCTCCAGCAATCATAAGCTTTTTCTAGATGGTATTCGAAAAGTAAAATTGTAATGTAGTTGAGTTGTGTTATCCAATTATCTGTTGGATACTTTTTCATTTCTTTTGCATCTAAGCGCTCTGTGCCTAGATGCTTTTTCTCGATGTACCCATTTCGAGCTATATAAAATGTTTCGTTTGCTGAGCAAAAAAAAAATCATAAGCCAACATGAACCCTAAGGGAAAAGATAACAAACCAAATTGACAAGAAACCAACAAAAAAACACCAAAGGCCCAAAGCAAAAAACCCAAAAGGGCACACCTAACTAGGCAAACCGCATTCAGCACAACAACTAAGAGGGTGTTTGGACAAATAAGCCAAAATGACTTATTTTTTGTCCTTGTTCAATTTTTTTTCGTATCACTTGGTTTATTGTCAATTTTTTGGGGATTATTGCATCCTCACGACGAGAGGAATCTAAAAAGTAAAAAATTTTGAACGAAATCCAATTTTTTTGAATAAAGACGAAAAAAGTGGCTTATTGGCCTATTTTCATCTTTTTGTGGCTTTATTTGGCTCATTTTTGGCGGGAAAGCCAATGGATTATTTAGAAGAACAGCCCCTAAGACTCCCAAATAGACACGTAAGATTCAAAACAACAGCTAAGACACCCAAATATACACTTAAGAGACACCCAAAGACACCTAAGAGTCAATCATTATGATGAAATTTCAAAGGCTTAATTTCAAAGGCCTTGTTTGTTATAACTTATAAGTTAGATTTTTTTATTATACTCCCTCCGTCCTTTTTTTAGAGTCCGGTATTCCATTTTGGGCTGTCCCTTAATAAGTGTCCATTTTGTAAAGTTAGTGGGTAAAAGTTGGTACATTGTCTATTTTGCCCCTAAAAGTAGATTTCATTTTGAAAAGATAGTGAGTAAAAGTGTAATGATGATGGGTAAGTAGGGAAAGTAGAGGAAAAAGTTGATGTGAAAGGTATAATGATGATGTTTTTTTAATAAGTTGGAATTACGAAACATGACACTTAAAAAAGGACGAAGGGAGTAATTTTTTTGATTGATGATTTTCTTAAAAGGCTTAATATAAATTGTAAACATGTTTGGTACAGTTTTCTATAACCTTCAAAAATAATTTCAAACGATTCAGATAGACATGAGATATTGTTGAATTTAAGCTAATGAAGGATGTTTATTACCAATTATGAATTATCACTTATTTCGCTTTGCTAGCTTATTTGACCTAAAAAAGCTAGATTATTACGCTCTAATTTGAATTTTTTTATTTCTTTTAAAGCTGTTAAGACATGAAGGGGCAAAAGAATATTTAAGTTAATAAGTTATTCTGATTCAGGTTTGAAAAACATTCTAGACGTTTTGCTTTATTTGACGGCTCGTTCACGCAAACAAGTTGTACTTTTTTGTTTACAACATATGAAAAAGCTATAATAAGCACTTTTACAACTTATTTTAATTTTTTAAGCATTTTTTAACCTATAAGTACTAACAAACAGGGCTATTATGTATTGGTACAAAATAAACAATTATGAATAATTGCTAGCAAGCACTCTTCATTAATTTTTCAAACATATAAGCTAAATAATTCATCTTATGACGATGTGGCTCCTACTATCGTGAGAAACGTTGCCGTACAAATGTGGTAATGCATCTAATTAATTTATAATATTTCTTTTTGCTTCTGTTTGGCTCATCAAGATTTTGCCAAATCGTTGACAAATCTTTTAATGTATTAAAAATTAAGATTATCCATTAATTAAATGTGTCATCAATATATGGTTTGGATGCTTTGTTGGTTCGTAATCTTATTACATACTAAAAGTAAGTTCATGCTATTCACGAGAAGTAATAACAAATAACAAAAAGGAATACTATAATAATTTCGACTTCCAATTGAACCATAATTTTTGTATATATATGTTTGCAGCTGGAGCCAAAAGTCTGCAGCTCGTGTCAAGCTTGAGCCGAGCTCAAGCCAACCTAGAATTTAATTGTAAGCCAAGCTTGAGCCGACCTAGAATCTTGTGAGTCAAGCTTGAACATTGCAAAGCTTAGCTTGGCTCGTCTCGTTTGCAGCCTTACATAGAGCGTATCTATTATATCCGAATTCCACCCTCTTCCCTAACTACTCATTACTTAATGAAAGGATCTTTTAGACTAGTGTCATACATTAATTTCAACACTAAAATGTTTCTATGTTGGTCTATGCAATTGGTATTCGGTGCACATTTGTGAGTATAGATTATATCTGTTTCTTTTGGCGTAAAATATTTTTCGATATAAAAATATTTATTTTATTCATGTACAATGAAATTAGTACTCAAAACGTACACCGCGCGAAATGAATAGGTTTGTTTTTGTGCGTGTGTAAAACTTAGTTGGGATTAAGTAGATTTATTTTGTTTGTGCACAATGAAATTACTGCTCCAAATTTAAAGTGGAAGTATGTTCTGTTAACAATATTTAATTGTTGCCATTTTTTCCCAACAAGGACCTGAACTTTTTTTGACGGCACTTATCCCGTTGCAGATATTAATGCTTTTGCGAGAGCATCTCTTTTTAAAAGTGGGATCCATAAATGATGAAATAATCTAAAAGCACTATGAAGTCCCATGGCCCAAGGGTACTGGTGAAGGCCCAGAGTGGGTAAATGAGAGTTACAAATTTAAAATTAAACTATCCAACCACCGTGCCAAGTAGGGGTGTGCAAAAAATCCGCAACCCAACCAACCTGACCCGAAGGGTCTCGGGCGGCTCCGAACATGTGCTTCGGTCGGGTACGGGTTGGGTTCCGTAAAAAAAAAAAAAAGAGTTTCGGTTTAAACTTCGGGTTTGTGCGTTCCTTATCCACGGGGGGCGGACCCGACCCGACCCGACCAACTCAAAGGCTAAAGACAACCAACCCTGACTTGACCCGACCCGAAGTAAAAAATCGGGCTCGCGGACGGGTCCATACCATCGGTTGGTTCGGTTGCGGGCCTGAATTTTCCTTACTTGATATGGTCAGGTCGGGTTCGAGTTTTAGACCATAGCTGACCTGTCTGACCTGTGCACACCCTTAGTGCCAAGTAATACAAATCAACAATATAACTAAAGAACAATATAAAGCTAAAGAATGCACATACAGAGATATACGTGGAAACTATTTAGAGTCAACACAGTACCCTGAGCATAAAACCACCGAGGCAATCTACCAAGTTTCTATATATCAAAATGTTTACGAAGTGCTACATTAGAGGAATTACAAACTAACCCAAATACTTCAACCTAATTCCACAACTTTGATGTAGCTCTCCGAGTCCCTTCTTGATCCCATAGCCACCACGAGTCCACCAACTCGATCTTCGCTGACCGTGGCTCCAGTATCATGCGGCCATATAGATTCATTGATATGAATGAATGTATGGATTTAGAAAAGTGGAGATTTTATGCAAACAAATCAAGTTAGAGAAAACACATGAAATATCAAAAAAATAGAGTGGTTTTCTGGATTAAACAAGATGGTTGAATTTAGTTCATCCAAAGCAATGAATGCTAAAGTGAATAAGGGGAAGAATGTTTTCTGTCTCTAAAAAAAAATTATACTAAATGGTGTAGTGATTTGATGTAATTATGTAAACCGGCTGTTAAATCTGCGCGCATATCTTTATTCCCCAAGAAAAAGAGAGCTTGGCTCCTTCCTTGGAATTTGTCGGAGTGCAAAACACAATAATGTCTTCACAGTAAAGGATATGTCGGACTTGATGGACCACTAATAGGAAAGTGAAAAACGTGCCAAATTATTGAGAAATTTTTGAGTGCAAATGGGGTATGACTGACATGGTATCCGCGCAATACATTCGAGTCGTTCAAACATGTATGCAACCAACGGCTCGGATTGAAAGGTACCGAACATATTTAAAGAAAAAAGAAAAGGAAATGAATTTCAAACGGAACCTTGATCAGTTACATTGTTTGGATGGTTCGGATGTGTTGCACGGGTATCACGTGGTATCCAATTTGCACCCAAAAATTTCTTCAAATTATTGGACTGAGAAGCAGTTAATGATATGAAAGATACGTAGAACTATCCACTCCAATTTTCCAACACAAATTTCAAAGGTCAGGGCTCCCATGTTATCCATATACCATATGCTTTTAAACCTCTGCAAAAACAAAACCTAAGGAACAAACAATTTCTTTTCCTTTGAGTGTATACCCCAAAATCCACCCAATAATAAGGAAAAAGAAACCCACAAATTAGAACTGATTGAGGGCGATTTTTTTGTTGAATTCCAAGCTCCAAGCACTGATTCAAGAATGCTTTAATTATATTGTTATTTGTTGCTTTTGTTGGTAAGATTTCCTCAGAAGAGAAAAAGTTATGGATGATGCATGAGCGTGTTCGAGTCCTCCTAGTAACTTTTCCGGCGCAGGGGCATATCAACCTGGCCCTCGGGCATATCAACCCGGCCCTCTCTCCAGTTCGCTAGACGCCTCGTAAAAATGGGCTTCGACATCACTCTTTTAACTATCATTTCCGTCATCAACCGCATTACAAAAACTGCCGCCACCCCACGCCTCGGCAGAGCGGCGGTGGAAAAGATGAGTGAGATTAAATCATAAAGTAGAATTTCTCTGAATGTGGTTCGAACGAGCTCTTTGATGGAAGGTGTGTTGACCACAACTAAGATGACTAGAAACTCGGCGGTGGTGGTGAAAAAGATGAGCGAGATTAAATCATAAAATGAAATTAAGAAATGGAGTGGAGAAAAAAGTGTACCTATTTAACGCCGATTTTTTTTCTAGAATCACTGGTAATCGGTTCGATGCAAACCTAATTACTACGTACAACATATATTGGGGCGCAGCTGAAGAAGAAGACTAAGGGGGAGAATTTGATTTTGCATCATCTGGTTCCATTTAATTTATATCGGGGGCAACTGGGTAATTACTCGAAAGAGTATGGGCACTTGTCTTGGATATGAGAAGTAACACCTCAACCATTGGATCAAATGAATCTCAGCGAACAATTTGTGTTTGTATGGAGGCTCACATTATTATATTTTATTAGGTAGATACCATATGGTTGGTTGTAAACCTCTGGAAAAACCACTGCAACTTCGTCTTCAAATTAAGCTCAAAACATTTTCTTTTCATTTAGTATATATGCCCCAAATCCACCCAAGAACCAAGAGGGAAAAAAAACCCCAAAAATAAGAACTGATTCGGAGAGAGTTTTTGTTGTATTCCTAGCTCTAATTAAGCATTGATTGATTTAGGAATTCTTCCACTCTTTATTTGTTCTTTCGTTAATAAAATTATGGATGATAGTGTTCAAATCCTCCTAGTAACCTTTCTGGCTCAAGGGCGTGCACATCAACCCCTCGCTCCAATTCACCAAGCGCCTCTCGAAAATGGGCGTCCACGCCACTCTCTTAACGACCTTTTCCGCCATCAACCACATAACCAGAAGCGCCGCCGCTGCGGCACGAGGCGTGACCTTTCTCGGCTAATTCTCCGATGGCTACAATGACAGCATCAGAGCCGACATGAATTTCAAAGTCTACATGGCTAACTCAAGGAGACAAGGTTCAGAGGCAGCAGCAACCGTCATCAGTACTTCTAGTGGTTTACACCACCCTTCTCCCTTGAGTAACGTAAGCCAAGCTGCGCGCGACCCTTTCTCGTGCCATTCACTTTCCTTTGGATTCAACCATCGCACCATCTTGGATATTTAATTACTATTATTCCTTCTATGGTTATGGAGGTGGCACTCAATGAGAACATAATATCTGAGCAGAAAGTCTGAGCATCCCGATCGGCAGCTCCCGACCGAAATCCCGACGCCGTTCCGGACCCGCTCCGGCCACCGGACGGATGATCGGAGCCGACCAAAAATTCTAAAACAAAAACCGAGTGGCTCTACAGGGGAATCAAGGGCATCCGATATGTGTAGGTGGCCGGTCCAAACACTCCATTTTTTTGTTCATGTGTATACAAAAAAATGGAGTGTTTGGATCGGCCACCTAAACACATCGGATGCCTTTGATTCCCGCGCAAACCCACTCGGTTTTTTTTTTTAGAATTTTTGGTCGGCTCCGATCATCCGTCCGGTGGCCGGATCGGGCCCAGAGCGGCGTCGGGATTTCGGTCGGGAGTTCCCCGTCGGGAATTGTAGCCTTGCTCATGTCTGAGTACCCTTCATGATCCATTGAATTACCCGGATCGCGACGGCTCATTGGCCTCATCTTCACTCTACTATCTCGAAATGCGTAATGTGAGAAACCTAACGTGGGATGCCCTTGAAACTTAACATTAATTCGGCATAACTTCCTCAACTACTTTATGGTGCAAGTATGGATCAAATCATTTAGATAGTGGCAGTGACAGGTCGCATGTGAGATGCCCCTAAATCTTATTGGTATAACTTCCTGACCTACTTTGTGGTGCAAGTACACAAATCATTTATATAGCTCTTGTGATAGGTCATATCCGTTCCACAAATTTTCTTAAAAAATAAACAGTTTATTTCACATTTAAACTCAAAAATAATATAAGTGAAAAATAATTTTTAGATGTTTTTTTTGTATCGTTCAAAAGATTTCAATGATATCTATTAAATGAGATCTTTGTTGCTAGAAAAATTATTAGCGCAAACACACTGATTTTGTTTGGTTGGGAGTTTAGTTTTGGTAGTAGGTGGAGAGAGAAATAGAGTAATGATTGAAGAAATGAGTAATAATTGGAAAGAAATAGATAGAGATGAGAAAGTAATAATTGGAGAAATAGGATAATGATTGAAAACTACACTAAAACTAAAACTAAAAGGTTAACCGAACAAAGCCAGTACTAATTTTTACCGTGAAATTGTCTTTTTTAAAAAATTAGTATTTAATTTGGATTCTGGAATGGGTGCCGCTAAGGTTTTTAAAAAATAATTAAGTAGCTTATTTGCAATCTTCAAGCCTTAAAATAATGGTTTACTGAAATCTAAAAATATGCAATATGGATCTTGTTTGATAGATCTCAATGAGATCTTTTGACCAATGCAAATATATATATATATATATATATATATATATATATTTGTAAGTCCATTATTTTTAAACTTAAAAATAAGTATTGATTTTTAAGTACTTATTTGAGTTAGCGGAACAAAATAAGCCTTATCTTGGGTATAACTTCCTAACCTACTTTACGGTACAAGTACAAATCATTTATATAGGTGTTGTGACAGGTTGCATCCGTTCCACAAATCTTCTTAAAAATAAGCAATTTATTTCACATTTTTAAACTCAAAAATAATGTAAATGAAAAGTAATTTTTTGATTTTTTTTTTTTGGTATCGTTCAAAAAATCTCAATGACATTTATCAAATGAGATCTATATTGCTAGAAAAATTATTAGCGTAAACACACTGGTCAAAATCGAGTTTTGACATCTCGATTCGGACCAGCTCGTGAGCAGTACAACAATGGAGTTTCCGTAGTGTAGAGGATGACAGAGGTGTTTGGTGGTGGCGGCAGCGGTGGTGGTCGGGAAGAGAGGGTGACGGAGGGATTAGAGTTGGGGGCAATATTGGAAGTTTAAACCATATTTTTGTTAAAAAAGTAACAGTTCTGGACGGAATGGTAACAGAAGGGGTCTATGGGTAAAGCAAAGATAACAGAGGGGGTCTGACCGTTGTGAGAATTCGAAGAGGGAGTGTCCCTAAAAAACAGGTTAACGTTGAGGGGTGTCTCGATAAATAACCATTTTATTAATTGTCGACGTTACTAGATGCTTTTCATGATGTCCTTCGCTGCGACAGTCATGGATACGTATGCACCTACTCACGTTAAATTATTACAGTAACCTGCATGCATGCATGTGTGTATATGTGTGTGTATATATATACATGCACCCATGCAAAACTAATTTTTGCAACTAGCTTGGAAATCCTCACCGGAGTATGGACAAAATACAATAATTTCAACACAGTATTAATGGTCATATCTGAAGTTTGGCTATATATGTAAGTCCAGACATTTCAAAATTGAAACTTGGCAACCTTTTTTGGAAATTAGGTCGCAAATGAGAGAGAAATCTCTTGTGAATTGAATCAATTAGTTTCGGTGTTGAAAATCTAATTTTAATGTGAGCGGAGAAGAAAATAGTGAAGGGGCGCGTACGATGTACGGACAACTTCACAGCCGGAAAAAAAAAAAGAATCCGTGTCACATGGGTAACGTTAAATTGTTGGACTAGTAATAGAAAGCTGCCAAATAATTGACCCAAAGTGAAGGATAAGAATGCCTGAACTAGTGAACTATCAAATACGGAGTAAAACTTTCCACCGCAAATGTCCAAGTGAGAGCTCCTATATATGGTTGTAAACCTCGGGAGAAACCAATGCAACTTTGTCTTCAAAACACTTTCGTTTTCTTTGAGTATAGCCCCTAATCCACCCAAGAGCAAGAGGGAAAAACCCAAAAATAAGAACTGATTCATAGTTTTTTTTTGGTTGTATTCCGAGCTCTTAGCACTGATTAAGGAATACTTCCACTCTTTACTTGTTCTTGGTCAATAAATTATGGATGTGAGTGCTCAAATCCTCCTAGTAACCTTTCCGGCTCAAGGGCACATCAATCCCTCGCTCCAATTCGCCAAGCGCCTCGTGGAAATGGGCGTCCAAGTCACTTTCTTAATGGCCATTTCTGCCGTCAACCGCATAACCAAAAGTGCCGCCGCGCCACAAGGCATAACCTTTCTCGGCTTCTCCGATGGCTACGACGACGGCTTCATAGCCGGCATGGATTTCGAAGTCTACATGACTGACCTTAGGAGACGCGGTTCGGAGGCAGTGGCAACAGCCATCACTGCTAGTCGTGGCAATGGAAAGCCCATTGTGCATGTGGTGTACACCACCCTTCTCCCTTGGGTAAGCCATGCTGCGCGTGACCTTCACGTGCCATCCACTCTCCTTTGGATTCAACCAGCCACCATCTTGGATATTTACTACTATTCCTTCTATGGCTATGGAGATGTACTCAGCGAGAACAAAATATCTGACCCTTCATGGTCAATTGAATTACCGGGATTGCCACGACTCACTGGCCGTGATCTTCCCTCTTTTCTATGTGCTGCAAATGCTTATAAAAGTCCGCTGCCTTTGTATAAAGAGCATATAGATACTCTAGATGAAGAAAAAAATCCGAAAATACTTGTAAACTCTTTCGATGCATTGGAATCGAAGGCTCTTCAGGCTATTAAGAAGTTAAATTTTGTTGCTATTGGACCACTAATTCCGTCAGCTTTCTTGGACGGAAAGGATCCATCTGATATTTCTTTTGGAGGAGACCTCCTTGAAAAATCAAAGCACTATATCGATTGGTTGGATTCGAAGCCAAGAGGATCTGTTATATACGTGGCATTTGGAAGCACCTCTGTTTTAGAGGAGAAACAATCAGAGGAGGTCGCACGTGGTCTTCTTGATTGCGGAAGGCCGTTTTTGTGGGTGATGGGAGGAAAGGGAAATGGTAAAAAAGAAGAAGAGGATAAGGCGAGTTACAAAGAGGAATTGGAGCGACAAGGGATGATAGTGTCGTGGTGTTCCCAAGTGGAGGTTTTGTCACACTCTTCCGTGGGTTGTTTTGTGAGTCATTGCGGGTGGAATTCTTCGTTGGAGAGCTTAGTTTCTGGGGTTCCGGTGGTGGCTTTTCCACAATGGGCAGACCAAGCGACAAATGCCAAGCTTATTGAAGATGTTTGGAAGACGGGGGTTCGACTGACAAAAAATGGAGAAGGAATTGTTGATAGTGGCGAGGTTAAGATGTGCATTGAAATGGTGATGAGAGGTGGGGGCAGAGGGGAGGAAATGAGAAACAATGCTAAGAAGTGGAAGGATTTAGCGAGAGAAGCAACCATGGGAGGTGGATCGTCGGACAAAAATCTCAAGGCTTTTGTTGACGAGGTTGGAGCTCGTTAGAGCTTGTTTTAGACTATTCGAACCTCAATCTAGCCCATTAATAAGGTGATGCAATGCGGCCCATTAATAAGCTGATGCAGGGTGAATTCGAAGAAAGTTGTATTTTATTTTAATTAATTTAGGCTTATTATTTTTATTTATTATATTTTAATTCAGTCAAAATGTCTTATCTACTTTCCTAGATTCTTTTGTTTCAGGTTTCGTACTATTAGAAATAAAGATGTAAGCCTTATGGCACGTTGGTTGTTTATGTTTTTTATTAATGAAAATTGAGAGTTTTTTTTATTATTGTGTATTCGTAGAGGGAGTACCTATAATTCATACTTTTTTGTGATTGTCCTTATTTTGCGTTCTTCTTTTTCAATATTCTTCCCTACATCAGTTGACATTAGAGCCCAAGTTCCAATCCACACTACGGCCAGAGCACGTACGTTCTGGAGTTCAAGAGGGAGAAGGAGGTCGCTACAAGAAAATGCTCTATTAGTGACCAAACTTGCCAACGCAAGGCAATTTTCGTTGGCAAATCTACGTTTTTTGCAACGAAAATAATAAGCGTTGGCAAATTATACAAATAGCAATTACTTTTGGCAACGAAAGATGGGGTTGTCGGCAAATGTTGTTGGAGGATAGCTGGCACCATCCAAATCCAGGAGGGAAACGTTTTGCCAACCCATTTTTTATGTTTTGGCAACGAGATTCAAACATCGGGAAAAGGTTTGAAGTTTGAACCTTATTCCCTCGTATTTGGTTTTGACAGTTTTAATTCTGGATATATTTTGCCGACGCTGGATGCTTGTGGTGAATATATCTTTTATTTGTACTAATTATTCCTTGTTTCGAATTTCTATTGCAATTTTGTTTAACCACATCTGCTAGCAGTAAAAATATGTATATTTTTAGGCCAATGAAATATTATAACATGTATATTTGTACTAAAATATGTATATTTTGCCAATGCCGGATCGAAGGGGGTGAATATGGACGTTTTATTTGGATTTGGGCGAGGCTGCCTGTAAATGTCCCATTGAGGAGGGGGGGTAATATCGTGTGTGGGGGCAGAAAGGTGTGGGTGGATTATCGGTATGAGCGACTGGTATCGTTCTGTTTCTACTGTGGGTGTCTTGACCATGAAGAGATGAATGCCGTGCACGGGAAAGGCTGCCTCCAGGAGGGTCGGTTTGGATATTGGATGATGGCAAGTGCTCCGGTGTTCCGTCATGGAAGTTGGGTGAATTCTGATGGTCGTAAGAGTGGTGTGTGGAGAGGCGATTTGCAGGGGAGTTCCAACAATGCCGGAACCTTTTTCGCTGGTCGGAACTGGGCAGGCAGAAAATCAGAAACAGAGGATAACAGAAGGGACGAATCTTGTGGGGATTTAGCCGTGATTGAAGGAGGGGGTGGACTTGCAGATGATTTTGTGATCAACCTGAATGGAAAGTTCCTTAAGTTGGGGGATTTCATTAAGGGAAATTATCATGATAAGGGAAGGAAAGATTTTGAAAGAGGAATAGGCGCGCAAACTGATATGTCTGGATCTGTGGGGCTAGGCAAGTTGGGTGGTCGTAATGGTGGGGAGAAGGATATTTTGATGTTGGGTAATAACAATATGGGTTTGGAATTGGAGGAGCAAGTGGGCCGGAGTGCTTGTGTCTTGGGCCTAGAAAAGGTGATTAATAAGGAATCTGGTGGGCAGAGCATGGAGGTGGGCTTAGAAGAATTAAAAGGCCTAGGTTTTGATGGGTCCGAACAAGAGGATAGGCTTGGGCTGAGAGAGGTTCCTATTATTAATGAGGAGTTAACCTTATTGAGAGATGGGTCTCCATCTATCGTTTTTGGAAAAATGACGGCTAATGACATGTTTTGATAATTAATATCCACCAAGGACATTTTCAGCATTAACAAAATGTTCTTAGTTTGTCCTTGTCGAGTATTAATTACCAAAACATGTCATGGGCCGTCATTTTCCCATCATTTTTCGTGTAGGCTCAGGGAAGGGAGAGTTCGTATCTAAACGCAGAAGGGGGGTGGGGATACAAACAAACCCGTGAGAGGAAGACGAAGCCCGAAGAAGTCAGGAGCTCAAGAATTAGCTCTAACGGTGGGGAAACGGAAAACAGATGAGATATGACTCGGCAAGAAGGATGCAGTTGAAGAATGCTCAAGGGGGAACAGACATGAAAGTATTTTGGAATCATCGATGGTGGTGGAGGCAGCCAGCCCTAAATGGCCCCCACCCCAGCCATGAGGCTTCTCTCATGGAACTGTCAGGGTGTGGCGAACCCCCTGACAGGCCACTATCTCAGGCCACTATCTCAAGGAGTCATGCAGACTCCATTCCCCTCGGTGAGGTGTTCTTGTTCGAAACAAAGAACAGGAGGAATAAGGTGGAACATTTTTGTAGGAGGTAGGGGTTTAGAAGGACAGTTATTGTTGAGCCAGAGGGAACTATAGGAGGGTTGTGTTTCATGTGGAGGGACGAGTTAAGGGTCCAAGTCATGGGTTCGTCGCGGTGGTGGATCAATTTAGACATCACGTTTGGGGATGGAAATTGTTGGCGGATCTTGGGATTTATCCGAGCACAGATATGCGGGATCGAAGGGATTTATGGGTTGAGGTTTCACAATTGGTAGCAAATAGGGAAAAGCCATGGGATATTATGGGGGATTTTAACGCAATCACCAGTAACGACGAAAAATTGGGAGGGAGGGACGAAGAAGAATGGGAGCTGAGGGATTTTAAGGATTTCATTAGGACAAATCAGTTGATTGATATTGGATATGTTGGACATTCGTTTAGCTGGAGCAATAAAAGAGGAGGGTCTCAAAATATCCGTATACGATTGGATGGAGCGTTAGTCAATGCGGAGTGGAGGATTGCATGCCCAGATGGGGTGCTTCGGCTTCTTCATCCCTGGGGATCCGATCACTGACCCATTTTGCTTAACAGTTCAGTTCATGGGTTCTCTAAGGGGTCACGGTTTATTTTTGATAGCAGGTGGATTAAAGTGGCTCAATGTCGAGAGATCGTTGTTAACTGTTGGAGGCATAGGATTCGTGTTCGAGGTGGTTTTCCATCCAACATAGACTGAAAATGTGTAGACAAAAGTTGAGACAGTGGCGCGTTCATAACCCTCGAAACTCAAGGGTTACTATAAAGGATTTAGAAGAGCAGATGGAGAGATTGGAGGAGGAGGATTTCTTGATGCAGACACTTATCGGCAAGTGGAGAGGAGCTTAAAAATGGCAGTTGGGGAGGAGGAAGCATACTAGAGGGCTAAATAACGCAAACAATGGCTGCCATAGGAGACCAGAATACAACCTTTTTTCATGCTCGAACAGCCCAAAGGCGAGCCCAAAACATAATACATGGATTGGAGAATGATCAGGGCATATGGAAAGAGGATAAAGGTGATCGATGTTGAAAACATTATTCTTTCGTATTTCTCTTCTATTTTTACTTCTAGTAATCCCCAAAATTTTGAAGAGGTTTTAAGGTGTATGGATAGAAAGGTGACAAACAGAATGAATCAAAGCTTAGTTAGATATGTAATGACAGAGGAGGTGAAACAAGTAGTTTTCCAAATGGACTCATCTAAAGCACCCGGTTCGGATGGTTTTACTGTTTCCTTTTTTCAGTCTTATTGGGATATTGTTGGCAGGGATATAGTAGAGGCGGTGCGCAGTTTTATGTATTCGGGGTGTTTACTTAGGGGGTTGAACCACACGCATATTGTTCTTATCCGGAAGGTAAAATACCCTATGAAGATGGGATAGCTTCGGCCTATTAGTTCATGCAA
Organism: Rhododendron mucronatum var. ripense; assembly: GCA_019656295.1. Lineage (NCBI taxonomy): Eukaryota > Viridiplantae > Streptophyta > Magnoliopsida > Ericales > Ericaceae > Rhododendron > Rhododendron mucronatum. The sequence continues at coordinate 440,713 of BPLT01000213.1, forward strand.
TGTGGCGTATAGGGTGCTAGCCAAAGTTCTTGCAAATCGGTTGAGTGCTTGCTTGCCGACAATCGCTTCGAAAAATTAGGGGGCATTCGTAGCAGGTTGACTTATTCATGATAATGTGATTCTAGGATAGGAGGTTATTCACCATCTCAAATCGAAAATTTGAAAAGACGAGGGGGAAGGTACAGGATGGCGGTGAAATTAGATATGAGTAATGCATATGATCGTGTGGAGTGGCATTTTATTGAGGTTGTGATGCGGAGAATGGGTTTCAGTGAAATTTGGATTGGGTGGATTATGGAATGTATTTCCAGTGTTTCTTTTTCAGTCTTAATTAATGGGGAGAAGCATGGATATATATAGTGCCATCACGGGGTTTACGACATTGTGATCCTTTATCGCTTTTTTTGTTTGTATTGTGTACTGAGGGTTTATCGGCGATGTTGTCTTATGCAGAGAACCGAAAGGCCATCCATGGAATTAGAATTTGTAGAGGGGCTCCGTCGGTTAATTATCTTTTTTTTTTTTGCAGATGATATATTGATTTTCTCTAAAGCTACAGATGGGGAGACAGATTCTATTCAGGTTGGCTTATCAAATCCCTTGTTATTCAAAGTTAGGCCTCACATATCGATCCTTACCAACAAAATGTCTATCACAAATTCAACACGCACCCACACACACCTTCTCCTACGATTCTTGGCTTACCATCACGTACATCAATTTTGTTTTCACTTCTCCACACAACGACTTATATGCACTCTAAATTCTTTAAGTACCATCTTCTCGTTCGTATCCCAGTCAACTCACCCACTTCTCATTGGGTTACTATGCACCTTATGCTACTACAATACAACACCAAAGAAGTTACAACACCCAAGAAGTTACACGCATACCTAAATCCATCTTTCAAATCTCCCGATTAACAACTATCGTATCTTCCTCCGTGTCTGCTTTACTTTTTCATGTTAAAGTCAACATGTTAACATCTACTCATTTTCACGCACACACACATGCCCTTTACTCTATCTCTATGTCCCTTAAGTTTTCATTTTAACTCATCATGCAAATATTAACCTAAACCTCCTAGAACCACGTACTATCACACCTTAAGTATCAACATGTCTCCATACCAAACAAATTACCAAACCGACATAGGATTAATGAACCAGAGTAATCGGAAAGGCTGTAAGAAGAAAAGAGGCCACACGCACAGACATTTCAAACGATCCAACATACCGACTCAAGTTCGCCATTCACAGTTCTCATACGATTACACCATCTTGTCTCATTTTCAATTAACCGTTACCAAAACCATATTCATTTAAAAACTTCCATTTTCAAATGCAAGGTAGTGTAGAGAAACCCAAAAAAAATAGTACGGGTCAAGCTCCGCTAATTTGAGCTTGAATACCAGAGTCCATTGATTCGGTCAAGACTACCAAATCCTTTTTCCAAACATCGATAAAATCATTGTTATCCTTTTTTTTTTCAAATACTTTTTATGAACCACAACTCCATGTTTTATAGTAAACAAAATATAGTAACTACAGCAGAGAATGACCATAACTCTTTGAATTTCATCATAAGTGACCAATGAAGTTATCGGTGTTCCACATTAATTATTCCTCATTCATAATCGTCTTTCATCCTCAAATTCTTATTTACGCATGTTCTCATGAGCGAATGCTCCTGCCGGCCATTGTGGAACCCGCTTCCCCTGCCTTAGCACCACACCCGTTGGTGGGCCTAATTCGTGTCATGAGTGAGTGCTTCTGCTGGGCCTTTTGGGACCCGCTTCCCCTGCCCTAGCATCACACCCATTGGTGGGCCTAGTCCGTGTCATGAGCGAGTGCTCCTGCCGGGCATTTTGGGACCCTCTTCCCCTCATGTAGTAAAACAACTCTTAGTTCTCATCAATCAAATGATGTCAATATCAAATCATCTTAGTGTATATCAATACCGCAATAATACATATGCATAGCCAACCGTTTCTCATATGTTTCCCATAATTCTCATAATTAATCTCGTCACCAACCCATCTATTCTACTACTAAGTATCTACCAATTATTCACAAACCGAACTTCATGCAAGTAGCTTGGAACAACTTCACCTTTCGATTTTCAGTTCAAGAGGAAATTTAATTATTATAACTCACGTTTTTCATTTCATAAGATGGCTGATCATCGTCATTCACATACCCCCAATCCAACTTTGATATACAATCAATCATCTCGACCCATATTTTCTCTAGGTGTCAACCAACATTTCCTAAGTATGATAAACTACCAACTAAATCTCATTATACCATTCAATTAAGTACTCAAGAGAATGTAAGAACATCTGTGTCTCACCCAAACGATTTTAAGGAAAAAGGTTTCCCAACATATACGAATATATCTATCTTATTTTGGCTACCAAACCTTATTGGTTAGGAATTAGGAGATGAGACCAGCACCATTGGAAAGTAGATTTTCTATATATATCAATTTCGATATATAATATGCCCAAAACGGAGTTCGGATGAAAAAGTTATACCAGTTCGAAGTTTTGCCAAAATGCAAATTTTTCATTCCATACCGGTAGGACACGATCTCTTACCGGTAGGAGACCAGAATTTCACAAAAATACACTACTGGACAGCGTTTCTACCAGTAGGGATATAACTTCTACCGGAAGGACCTGGGTTTTCAGCACGCGAATTCAGCTTTCAAAGGTTTTCACCGGGGACCAAGAACAACAATCACACACAACATTTAGGTTCCAAATCCACTCATAAACACATAAAGAGAGCGAGAAATCACTACCGAAAGGGTTTTGAGTAAAACCCTCAAATTTCAAGCAAGCCTTAGCTTCCGAGCTTGAAATCGATCACGAACAATTCCTACGAGCTCTTCCCACTCGAACTGAGAACCGAGGATGCTCGTACAAGGCGTAACATGTTTGGGTTTTCAAGGATCCATGGAGGAGAAGCAAGAAAAACTAGAGAGAGGGAGATAAGCCAAGAGGGAGGGAGTCGAACGGAGAGAGGGAGACGAGAGTGGGAGTGTGGTGGAATATGATTCCCCACCACACACTCCCCCTTTTTAAACCACTACACATTTCAATCACACTTGCACCCCAAATTTCCAAATCCTATCACATAAATCCCAAACAAACATTCACATCAGCTTTCACATTCTTTCATAATTTTAACTTTTATTTGAACATTAAATTATTAAAATTAAACACGGGTCTTTACAGTTTGTTAGGTTGATTGATATATGGAAGGGAACAGATGATGGAGATTATATGTTGACGTTGCCAGAGATGATTATGTGGAGGATTTGGAAATGCAGAAATGAGGTTCTATTCAATGGAGCAGATCCGGACCCGAGCCAGACGGTGGTTGTAGCTGTTAAGGAAGCTGAGGAATTTATCCTTTCAATGAGGGAACAGATTTTGGAGCTGAGATAGCTAAGAATGGAAAATGGGGAGTTGGCTTAATGTTGGCAGAAATCGACGGGTGGAAAGCTGAAATTTAATGTGGATGGGGCTTGGGTAAGCAGATCAAATGGATTGGTGGAGGCGGGTGCAGGGATAGTGGTACGGGATTCGAATGGGCCTTTTGTGGCAGCACGTTCATTCAATTTGGGTGTGGTGGGTTCTCCTCTATGTGCGGAAGCTATGGCATGGCGGGCAATGTTTGATTTTGCCATTTTGCCTGGACTGGATTCGCTCGTTATGGAGGGGGATTCACAACTGTTGATGAGGTGTATCCGAGGTAAGATAGCGTGTCCCACTGAAGTGGAGGTGGTGGTGGAAGATGTGACAAGATCAAGAAATTTGGTTCGGGAGTGTGAGGTTGTGTTTTTTTCGAAGATCGGCAAATGGTGTATACTTTGGCGAAAGATGGTTTGCAAGGTCTTGGTGTTAGAACTTGGAAAGCTAGGCCTTCTGATTGGTTGTTATCTCTTTTGGACAAAGATAACCAATTTATTTCTTGTATTTGAGTTCTCTAAGTTATAATAAAAGTTTCCCATCGTTTTGGTTAAAAAAAAATTATTATAACACCATTATGACTGGATGACTTGGGAAAACAAAAACCAGTATACCAAATAAAAATCTACTTGTAATTAAAAAAATTAAAAAGGTAAAACATGCCAAGAAATAAAAGAAAAGGATTAATTGGAGCAAAAGTTTATTTAATGAACCAAAAAAGTCACAAAGACGAACTTGTTAATGAAAAAAAAAATTAAAAAATGATAACATAGCCCATATATTTTTATTTGTTCTCTCAAATTTAATAAAACCCCAAAAAAAATCACCAGTTCAGCGGTTTCCCCCTCCCCTGTTCGATGTGCCCCAGCCCAAGAAGAACTGTTGCAATTTTCTGGTATCTCTCTCTCGATGTCTTTGCTCTCTCGTATGTATGTTGGGTATTGATGTTGTCTTCTCCACTAGTAGATCACCGTCTCTTTTTTTTTTTGGAAAAAGGCAAATTTTATAAAAGGACCGCGTCCAAAAGACCAAGGAGATAGCCTTGGGACAGAAATTGCAAGATTCTTGCCAAAATTATGGCCACCAAAAAACCTAACTGTTTACAACAAAAGAAAAGCAACAAAACACCAAACCCTTCTAATTGTCTACTCTGAATTGGATTCCCCAGGCCTGTCAAACAGCAGCATCAAAATCAGAATGTATGGACAACTTTGTAGATAGCAACCAGGCTCTGATCTCTTCCTTAATTCTCTTAACTAGGGTGTAAGAATCTACTCCAACTTGTCTGAATAGATCATCGTCTCCTTATCGAGACGAAACCTTTTTCCATCGGCACCCACATGAGCACTGCTTTCTTCTGCCCATGGCAATCGATAGCCGATTTCACCAGGCATGTTCCTATTCCTCCCCCTGAATGTGTACGTGACTACGTGTACATATCTACCAATTTGTAAAACCCTGAATTCTTTTACTCTGTTTCTCCCAATTTGCTCTCTCTAAATCAGGTTATTCCTAAACTATCTATTTGAGACTGGAATTTAGATCTATATAAGAAAGGGTCATCGTCCACACATATAATTTGGAGGGATTTCAGCAGTGATCAATGTCTGTCAAGGCAGAATTGGTGGGGCATTGAAAGTTGGTGAATTTGAATTCTCAAAAGATCTTTAATTAGGAAGTTCCAGATTCAAGACATCTACTGTAGTTCCATTGATGCTATTGGTAAGCATGGCTATTGAATCATTGATATCTTTAACAGAAGTTTTGAGAAGTCTTGGCTTTGTGTAAGGAAATATATAATCTTCCCATGCAGTGGTCTCCAATGGGATTGAACTTTGAAAAGAGATATTCCATTAAGCCAAGGTTGTGAAGCTGACAATAGCACTTTCCCTTTCAATTTCTTGATCAAGCTTTACCACTGAGCTCATGTTCAATTTTACCGTTACTTGATATGTTTTTGAATGAGCAAATAGGGTTGTTTTAGGGGAAAAAAATCGGTTGAGTGGAAGTCAGATGAAAATACTAATAAACTTCCCAAGTATGTTGGTCACTTCCTCTCCCATTTAATGCCTACAAATGAAGGGCAACCTTAAAATTAAAAGTTCAAAGTATTTTAATACAGAGTAATCACTGTTTCCTTAAAAGATTATAATCCCAACATTAGACTACCAAATTGGGACGGAGGGAGTAGATCATTATTTTTGTCTTGTTTTCCAAGTATATATGTAATTTGTTGTTTTAGTAAATCTGGCATCAATGTTCTAAATAGTGCTCAGCGCTAGGCGGGCGAACGACCATCGATCTTCAAGTTTCGAGACCTATTAATCAGCCATTAATTGCCTTTTAGCAATTAGTCGTTTTTTTATTTATAATATATTCTGCATCCTCCCTACCATTAATAATCACAAATTTCCTAGTTGATGAGATATATCTTCTCTCCCAAAAAATTTTCTAATTCTCTTTGGCTATCGGATACTCAATTTTAACACTTTTGAACGTTAACAGTTCTCTACATTTCAAATATAGAAACATAGTTAGTGGACTATTCAGTCGGTGAGTGTACTGACTATTGATATGTTTACTACTGGGGTGTATATTAGTTTATTTATATTACTAGTTAGTGGTGTGCATATTATATATTATACTAGTTAGTGGAGTGTATATTATATATTATATACACTAGTATATATTGAGATACCAGACGAGAGTGAGAGACAATGAGAGAGAGAGACTTCTGGACCTAGTGATTGCATGAGAATGAGAGAGAGAGAGAGACAGTGAGAGAGAGAGAAACATAGAGAGAGAGATATTGAGATACCAGACAAGCGAGAGAGAGAGAGAGAGCTGGAGAATTTACAGCAGTGAGGCAGCGAGGACGACCGGCGATGATAGACGGCAATGAAAGACGACAATGACAGATGGAGAGAGTCAGAGAGAGAGACCAGACGATCATGTTTAAGGGTTCCGACTGTGTTTTACTCTGGTGTTACTCTGAGATACCAGACGATCGTATATCTTGAAGCCCTTAAACGGGTACTGGTGAGTAAAATTACATAACAAGCCCTTCAACTTCATTACCCCAACAATTACACTCCTTGAATTTTTAAAATTACAGATTTATCCCATATAATCGCTGAATAGATGCCTAATCGCTGATTAACCGATTAATCAACTAATCGCCGACTAGACGCCGATCGGCTAATTGCCGACTAATCGCCGCCGACTAATCTTCAGACTGCCTAATTCAAAAGACTAGGCATTAATCTGATCGGAGAGGCCATAAATCTGATTAATCGGCGATTAAAACCGATTTTTAGAACATTGTCTAACACATATTCAACCTGACACCAATGTTCTAAAAAGCGCTCGGCGCTAAGCGGGCGAACGACCACCTTCCATTAATCGCCTTTTAGCAATTAGTCAGTTTTTTTATTTATAATATTCTGCATCCTCCCTACCATTAATAATCACAGATTTCCTAGTTTATGTGATATACCTTCTCTCCCAAAAAATTTCCTAGTTCTCTTTGGCTATCGGATACTCAATATTAAAACTTCTTTACATTTCAAATATAGAGACATAGTTAGTGGACTATTCAGTTTATTAGTTTATTTATATTACTATTTAGTGGTGTGCATATTATATATTATACTAGTTAGTGGAGAGTATATTATATATTTTATACACTAGTATATACTGAGATACCAAACGAGAGTGAGAGACAGTGAGAGAGAGAGAGACTTCTGAACCTAGTGAATGCATAAGAATGAGAGAGAGAGAGACAGTGAGAGAGAGAGAGAGAAACATAGAGAGAGAGATATATTGAGATACCAGACGACCGAGAGGGAGAGAGAGAGAGAGCTAGAGAATATACACCAGTGAGTGGCGAGGAAGACCGGCGATGATAGACAACAATAAAAGACGGCGATGACAGGCGGAGAGAGAGAGAGACCAGCGATCATGTTTTAGGGTTCCGATTGTGTTTTACTCTGGTGTTACGCTGAGATACCAGATGATCATATATCTCGAAGCCCTTAAACTGATACAGGTGAGTAAAATTACATAACAAGCCCTTCAACTTCATTACCCCAACAGTTACACTGCTTGAATTTTTTGAAATTACAGATTTATCCTGTTTAATCGCCTAATAGATGCCTAATCACTGATTTGTTTTGAAGGAAATTATTTCTTCACACTTTTGTTTACATTTTGGGTTGGAAAAAATAAATTTGAAGTACAAGCTTGATGTGGACAAGTTATGGTGACTTTAACTATATAAACTCGATGATGAGTTTCTTCAAGCTGGGAAGGATGATGCAGATTAGGTTTCAGAAAAAACTAGCAGTTTATTACTATTTTATTTAATTTTTAGTATTTTGCTAGGATTTTTAAAATTGGGATTACTAATATGGAGTTATCAGAAAAAATAGCAGTTTATTAGTATTCTATTTTATGTTTTCTTGTTCTACAAGAATTATGGTTGCTTCCTAGTACGGAGTATTTTGTTTCCTTTTTAATTCTAGGGTTGCTACAATTATAAACAATTGTTATAAGCCTTAGGGTAAGAGAATTGTTACTGAATAATGAAAAATGAGATTAATTCTCAAATTTGTTTGTTCAAAAAGAAGGAGTATCTCTGGCTTAAATATTGTTCTTTTTTCTTATTATATATAGATTTGTAAAAAGAGGCTGCGTTCCACCACTTTTTGGAGCTTGATGTTTTGAAATATTTTGTGTGAAAAATTGGTTGACACACATAAAATCTCTATAGAGGGAAATAGTTTTAAACTCCAACTCACCGCTATGGGATTGCTTATATTCCTAGGTTCTTGGGATTCTTGATCAAAGAATAATTACGCGGCAAAAAAAAGAACGCAAATGTTTCTTTAATTAGTTTTTCCATGAACGGATCTTTTCGTTTCCTTATCAACGTGAGTCTGTTTGAGTTGTTGCCACCAAGCAGAAGCCCTCCCTCTAAATCTAGCTAGTAGCCACAAGAGGGACCCTCTTATGTTTAGAGACCTCTTCGAAATTCAGGATTTTGTTGATGGTACTCTTCCGGTCCATAAACTCCTTCGGCATCATATCTCTCTTAAATTCAAGTAAGTCAACCTTCATACTATTTTTCCAGTAACGTGAGTTGAGGGTGTGAGCCACAACCTCCCTATTCTGCCCTCGTTGATGGTGGTAGCCACAAAAAGTACTGGAAACTTCATCATCAGTAAAACCTTCCTCTGTTGGAGGGTTAGGTCTAATACAACGATGGTGAGATGAGTTTACAACTTCTAAAAATATGATGTGTACCCGGATGTACGATGCGTATTGTTGATGGTGCGCATGTTGCAATTCAAGAATTAAACTGGAAGAATAGTTCTGCCTGAGGAAAATGCTTCTGAAGCCAGCCCACTATCCATTACTGTAGTTAATGTGATGGATATTCCTGTTTTGTGGGTTAAATTCAATCAAGAGCAAGATGATAAAAAAAAATGCACATTCGATTGCATCCCAGTCAAAGAGCCAAATACCAAAATTTCCCGTTTGACCGAAAAAAAAAAAAGCCAAATACCTTAAAAAAGCCAAGCTCGATCTGGTTTTGCCAAGGGCTCATGGGTTTTCCCGGCCGGGTATATGCTGTATAAGTGTATAGTGACATCCCACCAATCATAAAATGCGTCAATCCCACCGTGATTTCTCAGTATTAATTGTGTGTTTGTAAAGAAAGTACCTTTAGTTCATATTCATTTGTGATTGTACTTGTTGCATGTTCTTCTTTTTCAACATGCTTCCATACATCATAAGGGCATCAACTTATTCTCGATAGGAATTGAACCACAACTTCACTGCACTTAAATCCTTCTACATACAATCGTTAACTGCCCCGATCTGTCATGAATAATCCCATTCGGACTGGTTGGTTTAGATTGTCTTATGTGACCACTGCCATTATTAAAGTTGTATCTTCAGAACCCAGAATCATTGTGGCCCTATTAATTTTAAAAATAAGAAAAGGGAAAAAAAGAAAAAAGAGGAAAAAGTAGAGGTAATAGTAGAAAGTGTCTAGTTGGACGATTAATCATTGTGGCCCTATTAATTTTAAAAAGAAGGAAAAGGAAATGGTTTACTATTAGGTTTTAATTGGGACCCTGCAAGTGACAGTGCTATTAGTCCCCATGATTAGTTGAAGCACGTGTAATTAAGCTGGCCCAGACACTTGAGTTATCATAAAGAAAAATGGTTAATTTACGAATCAATGAAGATGCTTTTTTTTTTACTCTTCCATAGCGTTGTTTTGGTGCTTCATCCCAATGTACTGTAGGTCAGATCCGCTTCAATATTAGCTCCAAATTAAAGTATCTTTCGGGTATGGAAGACAACTTCTAGTAATTAATTTTTTGTCGTTAAATTGTTTTCACTAAACTAAAAGTTATAGATAATGTGTTACGTTAGTGGAAAAAAATATGTTGGATGTTATAGTTTAGTGAAATCAATTTAATTAAATTGACAAAAAGGTGTTACTGTGAATAACTTTATTAAAGTAAAAAAGGTGTAGTAAAAGTACCAGTCCACAGAAAAACCAAATCCGCAACACCATGCACTATATAACTATTTTCAAAAAGCTTTACCCAAAAAAAAAAAAAACCACTTTTCCAATCCCATGGGGCAAGTTGTAAGAAAAAATATCTAGTGAATTCTTAATTAGTTCCAGAGCATGAACCTCTTGATTAGTTGGTCTGCCTTTAAACTGAAGGAAAGGAAAATAGTCGAAGTGTATGTAAATTAGCCAAAATTTCTTATTATCAACAATTTTTGGGGCCACCTCACTCCACACGTAAACATGTCAAACGGCGACTGCTCTGAAATTATACTGAGAGACAATCCTTTCACTCCTCTCCAAAGGAATGAGTCCCGGGTGCGGCATGGTCCTCTTTAGCCTTCTAATGGGTTTGGGGTCTAGGAGGTGGTGTGTGGGGTGTTCTGATATTTTGATGAGCTAGCTGTATGTGTGTGCTCGTGAGTTGCTGTCGGTAGTGGTGTAATGGCGACTGCTCTGTTTTTTTTGTGGCGGCGGTGATTAGGTTTGATTGGATTAGGATGTGGTTTTGATTCTTGGGTTTGATTATTATTTCAATTGTGGGCGTTTTGAGGCATTTAGGTGTTTGAGCTTTTGCCGCTAAGGTGTTTGAACCTTGGTCCTCTGTTTTCCAATCTTGGTTGAATTCCTCTTCTCTCCTCCCAACTTGATGTACCATTTGTCAAGTTTTCTTAACAAAAATTTTTGCCTATCAAAAAAAAAAAAGCATGTCAATCAGCTGTAGAAAAGGCTAATGGGATTAGCCCGAGGTGCACGCCAACTGGCCAGGACATAGAGCTTTGCAAAAAATTTGGTGAACTGTGAAACCGGTCTGAACCGATACGATCCGTACCTTTTGGATTTTGTTTGTAGATTAATGGTCTAGACACGGGTTGAAAAATTAGGAAACCGTGACTCGGTGGTCGGTCCATGGATTTTCATTACGAAATCGTGGATTAACCGAATCGGACCATGAGATATTTATTTTACATAAATAATATATACTTCCTCTGTCCCTTATTTAGAGTACAGTATTCCATTTTAGATTGTCCCTTAATAAATGTCCATTTTGTAAAGTTAGTAGGTAAAAGTTGGTTCATTATCTATTTTATCCCTAAAAGTAGATTCCATTTTGAAAAGTTAGTGAGTAAAAGTGTAATGATGATGGGTAAGAAAGTAAAGTGGAGGAAAAAGTTGATGTGAAATGTATAATGATGATGTCTTTTTAATAAGTTGGAGTTACGAAGCAAGACAATTAAAAGAGAATAAATTCTTTACACCGCCGGTGTAAACATTTATTTACTCCAAATTAATTGCATTGCGACACGTGTCAAAATAGTGGTCCCGATTAATAAAATATGGCAACGTAGCGTAATGCAATTGATTTGGAGGAAACAAATGTTTATACCGACAGTGTAAAGAATTTATATACAATAGTAACATTATGTTTTAGCATTATTAAAACATTTTTTTATACGAATTTTAGTATTTTACCTTCATAATGGAATCATCCTAACCACAATCTGCTCGGTAATTGTTTTCTTTCGCTTTTGAATATGAAATTCTCCCGTTACTTACATGTGTACATACATAAATGCATATATGTATGTATGAAATGGAACACAAACATGTATCTTGATATAGTCAATTAGAGTTTCTGTAACCTTCGGTTATTTTTTTTGTTTTGAAACATAATTTTTGGATAAAACTGTAACCAATTCATAAGTCACGGATTGAATTGGAACTGGACCGTAGAACTTTTGGTTCGGATACGGATTTCATTTTGTAAAACCGTGACTAGTGATTCAGTCCTCGAATTTCTAAAAATCCGATCCAATCCGAACCGCGAACACCCCTCAGAACACCTTGCATTACTAAAATCTGGCCTAATTAACATTGATCGACATCCAATTTTTATTAATTATGCACGTGACTAGACGCTTTTGATGTCCTCCATGCGTCGACAATTATGCATACGTGTGCACCTACCTCACTTTTTTTTTTTTGAAGAAGAGAGCTTGGCTCCTTGCATGATTGGGAAATGCTGTAATGCAACTGGTGAACTACAGCATGTTGTCTGACACATGGAATGTCAATCTTATCAGTCAAAAGTTGCGATGTATTTTTAAACTGTTATTAGTAATAGATTGTTTTTAATGTGGACCATGGATTGATGAAACCGACGATTATGTGCCACTCTATACACGTACTACACAGGAGTGCACTATAGCAAACCACGATGGAAATCGTCGCGGGAGTGTGGACAAAATACAGTAATGTCAACACACTATCAAGTGTCCACTGGTTTAGATTCCATTCCCAATCCAGGGAACTCAGTGGGAACAGGAATCAGCTGTAAGTCCAAGCATCTCGAGATTGATTGGAATCAGACAATCAGGCACTAAGAGAGAAATTTCTTATAAATTCGTTAGCCCAGATGTGCATGGCGCGCCTTTGACTAAATCGAGGAGAAAAATAATTGAGGTGCGCGTTAACTATCCAGACAAAATTGACAGACAACCAAAAACAAAAAAAACCAAGAATCCATGTCACGTGAGTAACGTTTGATGAGCTAGTAACAGAAAGCCGAGCCAAATAATTGACTGAAAAGTAAGGATAGGAATGGCTGAACGTACTGTCCAATGAAACTTTGCACCACAAATGTCCTAGTCAGTGCTCCCCATATGTCCATATATCATGTGCTTATAAACCGCTGGAAAAGCCATTACTGAGTTAAAAACACATTATTTTTCTTTGAGTATACCCTAAATCCACCCAAAAACAAGAGGAAAAAAACCCAAAATAAAAACTGATTCGGAGTGAATTTTTGTTGTATTCCTAGCCCTAAGCACTGACTTAGGGATACTTCCACCCTCTATTTGTTCTTTTGTAAATACAATTATGGATGAGAGTGTTCAAATCCTCCTAGTAACCTTTCCGGCTCAAGGGCACATCAACCCATCTCTCCAATTCGCCAAGAGCCTCGTGAAAATGGGCATCCACGTCACCCTCTTAACGGCCTTTTCCGCCGTCAACCGCATAACCAAAAGCGCTGATGCCGCGCTACGAGGCATTACCTTTCTCGGCTTCTCCGATGGGTACGATGACGGCTTCAAAGCCGGCATCGATTACGAAGTCTACATGGCTGACGTAAGGAGACGCGGTCTGGAGGCAGTGGCAACAGCCATCACTGCCAGTAGGGACAATGGAAAGCCCATTGTGCATGTGGTCTACGCCACCCTTCTCCCTTGGGTAAGCCGGGTCGCGCGTGACCTTCACGTGCCGTCCACTTTCCTTTGGAATCAACCAGCCACTATCTTGGATATTTACTACTATTCCTTCTATGGTTATGGAGATGTACTCAATGAGAGGAAAATATCTGACCCTTCATGGTCAATTGAATTATCGGGATTGCCACGGCTAACTGGCCATGACCTTCCCTCTTTTCTACTAGCTCCAAACGCGTATAAATTTGCCCTGCCTTTGTTTAAAGAGCATATAGACACTTTAGATGAAGAAACAAATCCGAAAATACTCGTAAACTCTTTTGATGCCTTGGAATTGGAGGCTCTACAGGCTATTAAGAAGTTAAATTTTGTTGCTATTGGACCACTAATCCCGTCCGCTTTCTTGGACGGGAAAGACCCATCTGACAATTCTTTTGGAGGAGACCTCCTTCAAAAATCAAACGACTATATCGAATGGTTGGATTCAAAGCCAAGAAGATCTGTAATTTATGTGGCATTTGGAAGCAACTCTGCTTTAGCGAAGCAACAAACAGAGGAGATCGCATGCGGCCTACTTGATTGCGGAAGGCCATTTTTGTGGGTGATGAGAAGAAAGGAAAATGGTGAAAAAGAAGAAGAAGAAGAAGAAGATAAGATGAATTCCAAGGAAGAATTGGAGCGACAAGGGATGATAGTGCCGTGGTGTTCTCAAGTGGAGGTTTTGTCACACTCATCCGTGGGTTGTTTTGTGAGTCATTGCGGGTGGAATTCTTCGTTGGAGAGCTTAGTTTTTGGGGTTCCGGTGGTGGCTTTTCCACAATGGACAGACCAACCAACGAATGCCAAGCTTATTGAAGATGTTTGGAAGACTGGGGTTCGATTGACGAAAAATGGTGAAGGAATTGTTGATGGTGGTGAGGTTAAGAGGTGCATTGAAATGGTGATGGGAGGTGGGGGCAAAGGGGAGGAAATGAGAAACAATGCTAAGAAGTGGAAGGATTTAGCAAGAGAAGCAACCATGGAATGTGGATCGTCGGTCAAGAATCTCAAGGCTTTTGTTGATGAGGTTAGAGCTCGTTAGAGCTTGTTTTAGGCTATTCGAACCTCAATCCAGCCCATCCATAAGGGCATCAACTTAGGAATTAATGAACCACAGTTTTGTTGAAAAAACAGTAAGATTGATTTGGAACGTTTGGAACTATTGTTTTGGAGGCTATGATTGCTTGCAAGTGGAAGGGTAAGTTGTTGAAGAAGGAAAGTCAGATAATCCTGCAAGAAGAGCAAGAATAAAAACGTAGGTATTGAATTTAAGCTTATGTATTTCAATTTGTAATCTTTGCATTTATTGCAAGGTTATCTAATTGTCTGTTTGATTTGCCTATAAAAAAATGTATTCTGATTATGTAAAAGATATGAGTGAAGCAGAAGAGAATCAGATAGATAAAGAGAGAAATAGAAATTTCCTCCTTGTATTTTCAGATTGAGTGAATTCAATATATTGTGAGTGTTTCTGTGCAATTCTCTTGTAAGTTTCATACATTATAAGTGTGTGATCAGTACTCCTCCACCCAACAAACAAACTAGCGTTTGTACCTATTTGATACACGGGACCACCGTTATGTGGTACCCCCAAATTTATTTTTCACAACACATGTCATTCGGTGCATAAAGTGAGACCAATGCTATCTTTTCATCAAACATGGAACCGGAAAAAAATATTAAACTATCTTTTTATTAGGGGTGAGCATGATCCGGTTTGGTTTGGTTTGGTTTTATAGTAAACCAAGAACCAAACCAATACCTACGGATTATAAATTTCGAGAACCAAACCAACCCACAAAACGCATAGAACCAAACCAATCCAATCCATTAGACTACGGTTCGGTTTCGGTTTTAACCATGGTTTGCTTTGAACTAAGCTATCATCTCTAAAAAAATATTTGAAGTACTTAAAATTACGAAGATAAATTAAAAAAAAACTTAAATTAAAATTAATTTCATTCAAATTCTTAAAACAAACTAACATCGACCAACTAATTTAAGAGTAGAATACCAATAATTGCCTCAAACAAATAAAACAAAATATCGGTAAGTCACTAAAATGAACCAACTAAGAATACCACTTATTAAACATTTTAAGATAGTTTAACCAAATAAAAGGCAAAGAGATGGATGCTACCTTAGTACATTAGGTTTATATAGTATAGGGATAGATTTTCTTATATAGAAAGTTCGGCTAATTAGTCTTGGTAATGGTAGCAGAGGAATTATAGGAATAGAAATTGGAAAACTAAATATCGGTGGATATAATGGGATCAATAAATTAGGAAAGTAGGCTCCCATATTTATTTGGTGAATCATAATTAAAATATATATAACTATACATATTATATATATATATATATTATACGGTTAAGATCGGTTTGGAACCATAACCATGAACATGAATCCACAAACCAAACCATATAATGCGGTTTCTAATTTTTTTAAACCATGACCAAACCATACTACTAAAAAACCGAACCAAATCTTTCGGTTTGGATTGGTTTGGACTGGATTCACGGTTTGACGGATATTTTGCTCACCCCTACTTTTTATCATCTAGCGTTGTGCTTGTTCGATGCACAGGAAAAAAAAACAATTTATGCGGGCTCGATATTTTGTAGTGAGAACCACACAAATATGTGGTGGAGAGATAAATTGAGCCACCACATAAAAATGTCATTGGAGCCTTAAATTATTTTTACTCAATTCTCCTAAAATCTCTCCCCCTCCCCACGTTCTCTATCTCCACCTTCCCCTTCCCCTTCCCCGTTCTCCCCTCTCTCTCTCTCTCTCTCTCTCTCTCTCTCAATTTAAACAAATTAAAAAAAAATCAAAACTCTAAAAATTAGGGACTGAGGTTTGGGGGATTAGTAGGCCTAACCACATTCCTATAGGATATTGATAGATAGATAGATAGATTGGTATCAAAGCCGTTAGGCTAATCCCGGAAAAATCTCTGTCGAAAAATACCTTGTTGTTCTACTGCTAGTGTAGCCCAGAAATCAATTCACTCAAAAATCAGTTTTTTTTAGTGCTGCCCAGATTTTTTGAGTGCGCCGAAAAAAAAAGAACTATCTATATTTTCCACCAGAAAAAACAGAAGGGATCAAACTCAGTTTTTCGATTCCATAAACTGAATCGTCTCACGCCGACGAGTTCAGTCCCACCAAGATCGAAGCCGTCCGACTGGAGGTGAAAGCGCAGCTATTCATCTTCCACAAGTCTGGTAAACCAAGCCGAATCATTGAGACGAAGCCGGAGTGGTCACAGCCGAAGCCAGACGGCGTGTCTCTGTAGTTCCAGATTGAAGAAGCAATTTATTTCCCCACCAGACAAGTTGTCTGATCCCATTAGAGCATCTCCAGCCTTGACCCATTTTAAGACTCAAATTTAAAAATGGGGCAAAAATCACAAAAATCTCTCTCCAATCTTTGACTCAAACCCTTCCCCATTTTGGGTTTTACCCATTTTTTTGCCCAAATTTGAGACAACTTTTGCCTTGACCCATTTCTCCAACGGCTAGTTAGAGAGAGAGAAAGAGGGAGATGTGTAAAATTTGGGTTTGATGGTTGGAGATGTGTCCACCCAAAATGGGTTTTTACCCAAAATTTGACTCAAATTTGAGGAAAAATATGGGTGAAGGCTGGAGATGCTCTTACTCCTACAGAGCTATTTTACACAAAAGCTGGTCCGCGTAAGGTTCAATTGCAGTCCAATCCCTACACTTTTGAAGTTATCTAGTCAAAGTTCAAAAGTTACAAAGATTTCACTTTGACCCCAGCATACTAGATTCCATTCCTAGTTTCGATGGCCAACGGAAAGTCCCAAGCCCTCATTCCGAAGCTCACGAAGGACAATTACAATAATTGGTCTATCCAGATGAGAGCGCTTCTTGGTGCTCAAGATGTACGTTATGGATGTTGTAGAAGATGGGTACGCTGAACCCGCCTCAAAAGAAGTTGAAATAGCTTTAAAGGATGAAGTGAAGACTACGCTCCGTGCCGAGCGAAAGAAGGATTGCAAAGTCAAGTCTATCTTCTACTAAGGACTTGACGAAGTCACGTCCGAGATCATCGCTTCCACCAAAACTTCCAAAGAAATTTGGGAGATGCTGCAGAAGACCTACAAAGGTGCTGACAAAGTAAAGAGGATTCGCCTTCAAACTGTACAAGGTGAATTCAAGTCTTTATGAATGAAATCCTCAGAATCTATTTCTGAATACTATGCTCGGATTACAGTGGTTTCAAACCAAATGAGGAGAAATGGTGAAGCTCTCACCGACACGAGAGTTATAGAAAAGATCTTGCGATCTTTGAATCGCATATTCAACTTCATCGTTGTTACATTAGAAGAACTTAAAGACGTTTCAACCATGTCTATTGAAGAGCTTGCGGGTTTGCTGCAAGCCCACGAACAGAAGTTACACGGAGACGATGATAAAGCCTTGGAACATGCTTTACAGACGAAGCTATCCTTCAGTGAAGGAAGGTACGAGCAAGGGGGGACATCTCAAAGGGGACAAGGCTATGGTTCCCATGGAAGAGGCTCTGGAAATTCAAATTCTAGAGGCAGAGGTGGCAAAGGACTCTTCAGAGGAGAGAATCAAAATCATGCTCCAAGAGGAGATGGTCGAGGACAGCAAAACCATTCTCCAAGAGGAGGTGGACGAGGACAACAAGGTCATAATCCAACAGGAGGAGGACAAGGCAAAAGAGGCAGTTACAACAACCATTCGAACGTTGACAAAAGTAACGTTTAATGTTACAATGGCAAAAAGTATGGCCACTATAGCAACGAGTGCCGGGGAAGACCAACATCAGATCAAGTTGGTGAAATAGCCAACTATGCAGACAAGGAGCCATCATGAGGAGATTCAATGAGTCTCATGGCACACAGCCCAACCGAACAGGATCAAGGTACATGGTTTCTTGATTTTGGAGCCAGTAATCATATGACTGGCGCAAGGCAGTTTTTTACTGAACTTGATGAAAAGGATCAGGGAGATATTTCTTTTGGTGACCTCTATAAAATACCAGTACAAGGGAGAGGTGATATTATAATCAAAAGGAAGAATGAAGATCATGCATTCATCTCCAATGTCTACGATGTTCCAGATATGAAGACTAATATTCTTAGTCTTGGCCAGCTGCAAGAAAAAGGGCTATCAAATTAGCCTAAAGGATATGCAGCTGACAATTGTAGATGCTTAAGGGAAGCTGATAACTCGAGTACAAATGGCAAAGAGCAAGATGTTTCTGCTAACTGTTCTTCACGACACACCAAAGTGCCTCAATGCCATTATCAACGACAAAGATTGGATATGGCATCTCAGTTATGGGCACCTCAACTTTGAAAGCTTGAAGCTGTTGGCAAATAAGAAGATGGTCAAGGATTGCCTCAGATTCAATGTCCAAATGAAGTATGCGAAAGTTGCATTCTTGGCAAATAACATCGCAATAACTTTGGAAAGCAAGTTGATTGGAGAGCATCCATGTCACTCGAGCTAGTACACACAGATGTCTGCTGTTCATTGAAGTCAATCTCAAATGGTCAGAACAGATACTTCCTCATGTTCATTGACAACAATAGCAGAAAGACGTGGGTATACTTTTTGAAATTGAAGTCAGAAGTATTTGTAAAGTTCAAAGATTTCAAAGCTCTTGTTCAGAAAGGAAGTGGCTACCACATCAAGACGTTGCGGTCAAACCAAGGAAGAGAGTACACTGGAGATCAATTTGAGGGATTCTTTAGGCAATAAGGAATCAGACACCAGTGCACACTTGCCTATACTCCTCAGCTAAACGATGTAGTTGAGAGGAAGAATCGCACCATTCTTAACATGGCTAGAAGAATGTTGAAAGATAAAGACAGGCCCAAGATATTTTGGGCCGAGCAGTTCAGTGTGCAGTCTATCTACTGAACAGGTGTCCTACGAAGAATGTGCAGTCGAAGACACCATAAGAAGAATGGTCCACTCACAAGCTAGGTGTGGGTCAGCTCAGAGTGTTTGGTTGTATTGCCTATGCCAAAGTTTCGGAGGCAAACAGAACCAAACTCGAAGACAAAGGAGTTAAGTGTATCCTTGTTAGATACGGTGACAGAACAATGGGATACAGGTTGTATAATCCCATCACTCAGAAGGTGATTTTCAGCAGAGATGTCATTTTAAAGGAAAATGAATCCTGGAGCTGGGATCAAATAGAAGCTACCAAGAATATGGAGCTAACACTTGAAGATGAAGAAGAAGTACAAACTAGAGATGTACCTGGGAGACCAGAAGATCAGTGAGCATCTTCTCGTGGTTTCCTCTCACCACAACGAGGTGAACCATCCTCACCAGTTGAACGAGAAATTTCAGACATGAGGCCCAGAGGAATTCGGAACTTGAATGATTTGTATCAGAATACAGATCAGATGGATGCAGATTTTACCATGTTCTATCTACAAATCAGTTGTGATCTAGTTAGTTTTGAGGAAGCTAACAGAGACGACAAATGGCGGAAGGCTATGGATAAGATTCAGTCCATAGAGAAGAACAAGACTTGGGAGCTGACCAGCCTCCCAAAAGGTCACAAGGCAACTGGAGTAAAGTGGATCTACAAAGCTAAGAAGAACGCTCAAGAAGAGGTTCAGAGATGCAAGGCAAGACTTGTAACGAAAGGCTACAAACAAAGAGAGGGCATAGACTATGGTGAAGTGTTTGCCCCTGTTGCCAGAATGGAAATGATTAGGCTAATGATTGCATTAGCTGCTTAGAAGAGATGGAAGATTTGATCTACCAGTTGGATGTCCAGACAGCATTCCTGAATGGATTTCTAGAAGAAGAAATCTATATTAAGTAACCACCTGGATATGTGAAGAAAGCCCGTGAAGACAAAGTATACAAGTTGACGAAGACCCTGTACGAGCTGAAGCAAGCTCTTCGTGCATGGAATACCGGGATCGACAAGTACTTCCATGAAAATGGATTTGAGAAATGTCCATACGAGCACTCTTATACATGAAGCAGGATGCAGATGGAAGCATACTTTATGTATGCCTCTATGTTGATGATTTGATCTTCACAGGCAACAATTCAGCCATGTTCGAAGCATTCAAGAAGATGATGTTTCAAGAGTTCGAAATGACGGACATCAGACTTATGGCTCACTTCCTAGGCATTGAAATGACGCAAAGTGAAGAAGGAATTTTTATCTCCCAAAGCAGGTATGCCACGGAGATACTGAAGAAGTACGGGAGGGAGACGTGCAATCCAGTGACGACTCCAGTCGACAGTGGACTGGAACTGAAGAAAAGTGATCTTGGGAATGTTGATCCAACCTATTTCAAAAGCTTGGTTGGAAGTCTGCGATATCTAACCTGTACTAGGCCAGACATACTCTATGGTGATGGGCTAGTCAGCCGATACACGAAGACACTAGATCAGTCACACTTGTTCGTAGCAAAGCGGATTCTCTGCTACATCAAAGGGACTCATAGTGATAGGACTGTTCTATCAGTCAGGTGGTGACCTGAATCTTTCCGGCAATTCAGATAGTGATTGGGGAAGAGACTTGGATGAAAGGAAGAGCACAGCAGGATTCTTTTTCTTCAATGGAGATATTGCCTTCACTTGGACATCCAACAAGCAAGCGATCGTGACATTGTCATCTTAGCTGAGTATGTTGCCGCCAACTCAGCTATCTGTCATGCTAGATGGTTAAGGAATGTGCTGAAGCACTTGGACTTTTTTGCAAGAATTGCCCAAAGAGATCTACGTTGACAACCGCTCTATAGCTGTGCTTGCAAAGAACCCGACTCATCATGAAAGAAGCAAGCACATCGATACCCGCTACCACTTCATCAGAGAGCATGTAAAAGAAAAGGAAGTGGAGTTAGTTTCTTGCAGGACATATGATCAAGCAGCTGATATTTTTACGAAGCCCCTCAAACATTATGCTTTCGTAAAAATGAAGACAATGCCTAGAATGAAGAATCTCTGAGAATCAAGCTTAAGGGGGGATGTTGAAAAACCAGTAAGCTTGATTTGGAATGTGTGGAACTATTGTTTTGGAGGCTATGATTGCCTACAAGTGGAAGGGTAAGTTGCTGAAGAAGGAAAGTCAGATAAGCCTGCAAGAAGAGCAAGAACAAAAACGTGGGTATTGAATTTAAGCTTCCGTATTTCAATTTGTGATCTTTGCATTTATTGCAAGGTTATCTACTTGTCTGTTTGATTTGCCTATAAAAAAATGTATTCTGCTTATGTAAAAGATATGAGTGGAGTAGAAGAGAATCAGAGAGATAAAGAGAGAAATAGAAATTTCCTCCTTGTATTTTCAGATTGAGTGAATTCAATATATTGTGAGTGTGTTTGTCCAATTCTCATGTGAGTTTCATACATTATGAGTGTGTCATCAATACTTCTCCACCCAACAAATTTCACTGCAGATGCTTTTTTACCCTTCCCCGAGAAGACTTTCTTGTGTTTGGTTAGAATATATTATATGTAAGTATTCAGATCGGCTTCCCAACTATTATGAAGGAATATATAATCAGTATTAGCTTCAAATTAAAATTTCGTAGTGCAATATAACTCTTTACGCAAAAGTTGTGACAAAATATTAGCTTTCTCATCTATTTTATGGTACAAGTATCTAATAATTGATATAGCTATAGTGACAGTTCATAATGTCTTTTGGAGAACGATTGGGAGATAGATGTTCGACAGCTGTGTTTGGAATCGTAGATCTGATGTGTAGGTTGTTGGGTTTGTGAAGCTTAATTCAGTATAGGTTCCGCTTCGCTAAATATTTTAGACAGCGCCTCAGCTGTCGATGTAACTTGCTATATAACTTCTTTTTTTTTTTTTGATCTGCAGTCCATATAACTAGTACTTTCTTAATTCAATTGCATGGTGAAAAACTGATATAAGGTATATATGGATGTACTCAATTAGACATTTGCAAAACCACGCAAAGATCTTTTTGTGTTGGTTTGGCCGATTTCTCAACATAGTTCTCACATGTATATGCAGGGTCCATACACTTTAGACCACTCCGAACTCACCTGTATTAGGATATATACTCGCAAACCGGTGTCTGTAGCACTACTTGTCTGCGCTAATATTTTTCCTAACAGGGGATATCAAGAGGCAAGAACCGAAGCAGCAAGCTGTATATATTAACAACACAATCACGACCACTTTTTTTTTTTTTAAGAACTTGTAGATTAGCCTAAACCCCTTCAAATTTGAAATGAAAAATAATCCCCAATTCGTCACAACTAACGTCATGGTCCTTGGCCCTATCCTATCACACGTGCATATGAATCAAATCAGCGTCAGCTATCTAGCTTAATCAAATCAAAGATACCTATCCGTGTTGCAATTGGGTATACCTTTCTCAACTATTATATGGTGCCAGTATCAAATCATTTATATAGCTATAGGGACAGTTCATAATATGTATTGGAAACCGATTGGGGGATAGACGTTCGGACTAAGTTGTGTTTGGAATCGTTTGATGTGTAAGTTGAGTTTTTGACCCTGATTCACATGATTTCAGCTAGGGGCATGTAGAATCTCTCTTTCTTCTGTCTTATGAGTAAGTAGCTTCCCTCTTCTTTGAGTAAGTAGCCCCCTGCTTTTGCCTTTCCTCTGTTTATAGAGAAGCAAGGGACGTGACGGGTGGAAAGAGGTGAACAGCTGCCAAAAAGAAAAACCGCATGGAAGTCTGAGGACCTCTAGTACTGTACTCTACCCCTGAACCAGCAGCCTTCGCCCCAAGCAAGACCGCCCTTGCCCCTTTCCTTTCTCCATTCCGCCTCCTTCTTTGCTTTGTTCCAATAGAGTCAAGGGCAAAGCAAAAGTGGTTCGTATGCCTTACTTTACCTACTTGACGAAATGAAACGCACTTTGTTTCTGGGTTTATGGATTGGATTTAGTTAGCGTCACAACATAATCAAAAGGAAGGAGTGACGCTTCGGGGTTTGCATCACTGACTATTTTGGGTAGCGCCGCTAAAATTGACACTAGGTTAAGTCAATATTGGTGATTTAAACCCTAGCTTAGCTATACGCAGTAGCCGATGCACTCTACGCTCTCTTGTTTCCATACATGGTGAAAACAGGCATGAGCCGTTATTGTACTTGACTAGACATTTGGGAAAACCACGTACTTATCTCTGTGTCTATCCTTCTTTGTTACTTTTCTTCATTCTTCTTCGCGCATTGCGTGTTTATTGGTTTGGCCGACTTCATCATAGGTCTCACATGCATTAATTTGTGCGGTCCATATACATCAACCAGTTTCAAACACATCCGTATTAAAATATGTATTTTTCGCACTTGTATCCGTAACATTTCTCACCTGCACTAATATTTTTCCTATCTAACTGGGGATATCATTAGGCAAGAATCGAACCAACTAAGCTGTATAACCACTTCAACAATCACAACCACCTTTTTTCACAACTTGTAAATTAGCCTAGCTATGCCCCTTCAAATTCTAAAAGATCAATCATCCGTAATTCGTCACCACTGACGTCATGGACCCTGGCCCTATCATTTTCATGCCCACATAAATCAGGCCTCAGCTTTCTTACTTATGAAACAAGTTGTTTTGCTTTGCCTGTAACATCCATAAGTCCCCAAGAAGAAGAAGAAGAAGAAATGGACGACTGTGTTCAACTCCTGCTGGTATTGTTCCCTGGCCAAGGGCACATAAATCCCAGCCTCCAATTCGCCGGGCGCCTTGTCAAGACGGGCGTCAACGTCACTTTTGTAACCGCTTTTTCCGCGCTCAATCGCGTGACGAAAGCGGTTGCCCATACTCCACCGGGCTTGACCTTTTCTGGCTTCTCTGACGGCTACAATGACGGCAATGCTCACTTGTGGAGCAACCACGGCGAGGCTGACCGCTACATGAAGGAGCTAAAGATTCGGGGGTCGGTGGCCATAGCAGAACTCCTCAAATCAGCGGCCGAAACTTTCATGTGGTCTACACCACAATTATGGCTTGGGTAGGTGTTTGCACTGTGTATTCACCGCCTGTCGATGATCGATCGAAATGTGGCAATTATGTGAATGCTTCCTATTTTATTATTTCGTATTAATAATATAACTAGTTTTGTTTGTTTGTATTTTAATAAAGTGCAGGACACGACACTTGTCATTGTCCTACACACTTTGAAGTTGAAAGTGTTGGAAATTTACAGAATTTGGGATGAATGAAACCGGAATTTTTAGAGGGTCTCCCGAGGCAACTGGTCCCAGATTCATTGTATCTGGACGTACCACAATCAATAGACGTATTGATGTGTTGATTCTGAACCCCCGAAACTCCTTCATGATTGTGAATTCAAATTCCGCAACCTTCCTATTGATTGGCAGAATTGATTGGCAGAATTCAGTGGAGAATTCATGGCTGCATTCATCATCCTAGAGTTACAATTGTCACCCTCCCTCTATAAAAGGAGGATCACGGTTTTGGAGAAAGCACCAGCAAACTCATAACATTCCAGCACACTCTGAAATTCGTTATTGAGAGAGAGGCAGGCGGTAGTCAGTTCCCCAAGGCGGTCGACGGCGGTATTCCGACGGCTTGCGGTTTAGCCGAGCCAACCCTGGGAGGAAGACGCCGAACAAGAACCTACAACACCGACAGTAGGCGGCAAATCTTTCTTAAGGAGATTGTGGTATCACACAGGACTCGGTTTCAATCCTAAAGATTTTGTTTGTATCTCGTTCTTTATGCTCTGTCAACTATTTTGCATTTTGTAATTCGATTCAGTCTTGTAATTTTATCTTTGATAATGAAATTGTTCTCTGGAATATTATGTGATTGCCGAAATTTTCCCTACAGAAGGGAAGTTATTTGGACACTTGGAAGCAAATTAGAAGAATGAAGAGTAGTGGGAAGTTAGGAAGTTATTTTCTACACATTTGTTGTTTCGTATAAATAGCCTATTTTGGTTTCATTGTAAATCCTTCAACAAATCAAAGTCTTAACTTTGTTTTTAATTCTTGTCTTTCTAGGAGTAGGATTAACTTAACTTTGCTACTTTCAATGAGGATCCGTCCTTTTTTATTGTAAATCTTCCTTGGAAAAATAACAAAGTCCATTTGTTATTTTTCTTCCGCTCCACCCAACTTCACTAAACCACCAATCCACTCCGCCCAATCGATGGGTCGATTCCATTCTTGAAGATTAGCGGGTGACGGTCTTCTTTTACGAATCAATTCATCACCACAAAAAGAAAAAAAAGCATTTGAATCAATCGTCATTTCTTTTTCGGTGAAGCCCTAAAATACGGCAAGGAACCTCAAATCCGTTTGTGGAGACAAGCCGCATTAGCCTTTATTTTTGTTATTAGCTTTGTTTCCTGAAATCTCCGTCGATTTCGATCGAGGGAAAAATTGGTAAACAGTAGGCCAAGTTGCTCATGCCCTTCGGGTGCCTTCCACTCTCCTTTGGCTTCAGCCAGCGGCCATCTTGGGTATTTACTACTACTACTTCAATGGCTATGGAGAGTCCATTGGGAAAAATGCGAACGACCCCTCCTGGTCTCTCGAATTACCGGGACTAATGTTGCTCACACGGGGCTACCTTCCTTCTGTTTTGCTTGCTTCGAGCACTTCTAATTTCGCTCTTCCACTAATGAACGTGCATTTTGACATACTTGATACCGAAAAAAATCCCAATGTGCTTATAAACTCCTTTGATGGTTTGGAATCTGGAGCTCTAAGAGCGATCGAGAGGCTAAACTTTGTCACTATTGGGCGTTAATCCCGTCGGCTTTCTTAGATGGAGAGGATCTGTCTGACGCTTCTTCCGGAGGAGATCTCTTTCAACATTCAGAAGACTATGTTGTATGGTTGAATTCAAAGCCTAGTGAATCTGTTATTTACGTAGCATTTGGAAGCTATGCTTCTATAACGAAGCGACAAATGGAGGAGATTGAGCACAGGCTGCTGGAATGCGGAAGACCTTTCTTGTGGGTGGTAAGAGCAACGGAAGACGGGAAGTTGAGTCTCAAAGAGAAACTGAATCAACAAGGGATGGTAGTGCCGCGCGTGGTGCTCTCAGTTGGAAGTGTTCTCACACCCATCGGTTGGGTGTTACGTGACTCATTTCTTGTGGAACTCATCGTTGGAGAGTTTGATTTGTGGGGTTCCGGTGGTGGCTTTTCCACAATGGGCCGGCCAAGCGACAAACAGAAAACTTATTGAGGATGTTTGGAAGACAGGGAAAAGAGTGAAAACAAATGGGGACGGAATTGTGGAGAGTGCTGAGATTAAAGAGTGCATAGAATTGGTGATGGGAGGAGATGAAATCATGGGAAAAAATGCTAAAAAGTGGAAAGATCTGGGAAGGGAAGCTGGAAAGGAAGGTGCATGGATCATCCGAC
This sequence comes from Rhododendron mucronatum var. ripense, assembly GCA_019656295.1. NCBI lineage: Eukaryota > Viridiplantae > Streptophyta > Magnoliopsida > Ericales > Ericaceae > Rhododendron > Rhododendron mucronatum. The sequence goes on from BPLT01000213.1 coordinate 467,422, forward strand.
AAGAATCTTAGAACTTTTGTTGAGGAGGTTAGGGCTAGTTTGGTGAAGTGAACAATGTTCTATGGAGCTGGTCTAAAATAAACAATGGAAAATGATTTGTTGCTCCTGTAAAGAACCTCCGCCGTGATTAAGTTTATCTCTTAAACAATAACTAAACCAAACCGAGCCTTATCTCTTAAACAATAAGATGTACTGTAATTTTTTTTTTTCTCTTCCCATTCTCCCAATTTTAACCCATTGTCGTTGTTCATTTATCTGCAAATAGTATAATTATTGAGCAACGTTGCTGATCATGTAGAATTCCCACCAACAAGAGACAATGGCCCATGACGTACGTGTGCGCATATTCTGGTCATGCTAATCAAACACATAAAACAATGGACCAAACACAACTGCATTTTTGGTGCTTGCATTGAGCAAAATTCGCTAGATTTTATCCCACCTCGCTCGTCTTTTTTTTTAGGTTGGAACCCTAAAAGATATCTAAGATCTGTACTATTTTACAAGACAACACAATGCAAAGCAATTGGTTAATTAGTGTAACATTTTTAGAAAAGATTTTCCCTACGAATTAGTTATGTTGAGTTGTAAGAAACCATCTCCAAACCTACGTTGAAGCACAAGCGATGAGCCGATGATTAACCTCGAACCAGACCAGTTATTGGGAAAAGATCAAAGGAGAGCAATTCAAATCTCTATGTTTTTTAGAATTTTATCGTTACCAATTAAGCTATTCTCAACAGTCATGGTCTCATTTCAAATTGTCTTTTATAAGTGCCATCGTGGTTGATTAAAACCTGGCCATCATATCCAGACATTTATCGATATCGATTTAATTTTGGTGGAAAGTTGTTTTTTGATTTGTTACAGAGTACCCTGTTTTGGAGATGCTAATCTAGCTGTATGATAATTTTTGACTTTGCACATCAGACCATTGGATCTGTCGTACTTCCATTGAGATCTGAACTGAATAATCCTTCAAGAGATCTTCAATCCAAAATGGTGATGTAGCAACAATTGATTTTGCAATTGAACAATGCTAAGAACACAACTTTAAAATATAGCTCGAAACACAACTTTAATAAAGTACCATTTCCGAGAAAAAAATTGAAAGAATTACCGCTTCTGAGTTTTAAATCATGATAGCTACTTCAATCATTTGAAATGTCATGTGCAAATATATTTTTCAAGATACATACTTTCATACATACAGAACTAACACGATATGTACCCGTGTGAGTTTGCAAGACAACCAAAAGGAGACATTTTTGCATCGACTTAAAGTATTAGTTAGTTTGAAAAAATTAAAAAGCTTACACATGAAAGTGCTCATGGGCAGAGGTATATGTTAATGGGTCTGCGGGCTCATGAGCCCTACCCAAGAAAATTATAATGTTTTCTTACGCACAATTTGAATAAATTCAAATCATGGCTAGCTGCGTTACTAAAAGTACTAATTCATTTACTTTTTGCATTGGACTAAATTATAGAACGGGATGTAGACATTTTAAACTTTCTAATTCAAGTCTCATATGAGATTTTAAGTATACTAGAGATGTAGTTGGAATGCCGGGAACCACCGCTTCCCTTCGTGTTCCTTGCTTTGGATTGTAAAGAATTAGTTTCTCCCCATCAAATTCATCTTCTACTTCTTGTGGTTGTCTTGCCTTTACGACGAACTGGCAACCCCAGCACTTCAAATGCTTCCCCCTATTTTTAATCTGCCCTTTTTTGGGATGTAATGTTGGTAGTGAGGAATCTGAAGATAAACGTGAAGGGTAATTTGATTTTCCCATCTATAGAGGCGAAACATTGCAAAGAAGGATTGAAGGGGTGCTTATAGGGAGCCGTTAGTCGCTTGTTTCCCTTGTCTGGAAAATGGTGCATCGTTGAAGTTGTATCATTTTTGTTGAAGCCGTTGTATTGTGTGGGAAGAGGTGTAGAACAAGACAAGACTGATATTATTTGCAAGTGCTTGAAGCATTTGTCGAAAGCAAAAACAAAAAAATACCTTCGTACTTTCAAAAGAAGTAATAATATAGATTTAGAGCAAAGTCCACTTTGACCCCCAGTGGTTATCGCAATGTGCAGATACCCCTTCATGGTTCAAAACTGACCACATAACTTACCTATGGTTTTGAAAATGTGCGAATAGACCCCCTGCCGTTATATTTTCCATCCAAATTAACGAACACTGTAGAGACCTGCAATTTCGTTTAATAAATTTAAAATGTGTTATGTGGAATAGAATAAAGAAATTGGTGGAGGATATTGATTTTGGGACTAAAGTGATGTAATTTTAAACTTGAGGGGTGTGTGTGTGATATAGGCTATATATGTATGTGTGTGTGTCGTGTGTTTGGGAAAAAGGGGGAAAATCATTTTCCCAAAATCCCACTCTGTCTCTCTCTCCCGACCTCTCATCTCCCTTTCGGCTCTCTCTTTAAACCTCTCACTCCCACCCAAATTCCATCGAACCAACTCAAAACCCATACAATACCCCTTCCGAACCTTCACCTCCTCTTGTGTTGGAGCTCGAACCGTGTTCATAGGAGCTCGGTGGTCCGTATTTAGCTTGGTTCGGAGTTTGAAGTTCTAGGGCTTGGGTGATCTTTTGATTTCGGCCTTAACCCTCGAGGTATGGATTTCTCTTACTCTTTATATGTTCTTGAGTTGATTTTGTACATAAATCGTGCTATGGATTGTTGTCTTGAGTTGGGTTTTGTTTGAGAAGGACCTGCTGAAAATCTGCTCGAAACCATCGTTATCGATAACATTTCCTTGTTATTGATAACATTATGTTCCAAACCCAGAAATTTATCGTTATCCCTAACGTTTGTCATCGTTATCCCTAATGTTTGTCATCGTTATCCTTAACGTTTGTCATCGTTATCCCTACCCTTTGTCATCGTTATCGATACCCTTGCGTCTGGAATGATTTTTGACTAGATGTTATCGATACCATTTTTTTGTTGTTATCGATACCTGTTGCTTATCTCCAGCTTTTGCTGTTTTAATTTGCTCCATTTTTCACCGTTTTGATCTCCGATCACTTCCAACTCATCCGAATACCTTCCAAATGACCATTAAGTTGATTACTTGTGTTTAATGACTTTACCGGACGTTTAGCACAACCTAAATGCTCGTTTGGATACGATTTCACAAACTACTTTACATTTCAAGTTAGGTTGAATGGTACGAATATGGCGATAAAGGGATTTCGAAAACTTCTCCGGCACGACGGGAACTTAACACTCGATGCCATGAAGTATGAGGAGTGAGTCGGGATAATTAGTCTGGAAATAGATTGGAACTGTGAATTGGTATGTGGACCGTGTACTCGATATCCATCTCTCTCTATCTCCAATAGTGCAATAAGAGCATGAGAAACACATATGACGAAAGGTAATACAAAGGAGTTGTAGTTGGCATACGGGGTCTTGATACCCGGAACTTGAATCGGATATACGGGGTCATGAGCACCTGGAATGTAAGATGGATGTACGGGGTTACGAGTACCCGGAAATGCATTGTGGGTATATGGGGCCCTAAGACCCGGAAAATGTCTTAAACTTACTAACCAGTCTGTGAATTGAGGAAGAGCAACATGGGCTCATATTGGAGATCAATGGGAGATGTACGGGGTCCTTAAGCCCCGAAATGTAATTCAATAACCGTAAAAGTGTAATAGATGGAATTGATTAATAAGGACACGTAAAAGATGTCTAATAGATCAATTTTGGCAAGTGAAGTGTCCCTTAAATCCTAAATTCCCATCATGGAGTTGCGTTAGTTGCATCCTCTTTCATTGTATCCGATATTATTCTTTTATGTTCAAATCGTCTCACTTGCATATAAAGTTTGTAGAGATTTTCCTACTGGACGCGTGTTTGCTCAACCCTTTATTCTTCAGGTGTACATTCAGAGATGTAGCATGGAGTGCTGTGCATGCATTGATTAGAAATCTTTTGAAAGCTGACATGAGAACATGGCATTATCACTCTTTTGGATTTCTTTAAAGGATGTAATTGTAACTTCACTTTAGCTATTCAACAATTGGGTATTTGTAAACTATTTAATTTTCTCCTTCACTCTTTATAATTTCAAGTTCTTGGGCCGATGTGCCTTGGCTAAAACTCTTTTGGGGTATGATGTATGTTATTGTGAGGATTTTGGTTATGAAAAGTTATTTATACTTATGTAGAAAATCGAGGGCGTGACAGACACAACATTAAAAGACCGATATACCCTCATCATGTGACTGGATTCTTCTTCTTTTTTAATTCTAACCACACCATCCCTTATATCAAAAATTGAATCCAAACCGTTGATATGATAAATTTTGACGAATACTACATCTATGCCAAAATTCAAGTCAATAAAAAAAGAAAAACTCATGGTCGAATCGATTTTGTTATGAAATTAAAATTTACTAAAAATTAGATCACTAGGTTATTGATACCTGATCGAGATGATTTTCTTACAGAGATACTTTATTATTTATTTAGTACATTATGAACGACTCAGATTACATTCTAGAGGCGTGTGAGATACACCTCCGTTAATATGGATGGAAAACATGACGGTAGGGGGTCAATCCGCACATTTTCAAAACCACAGATAGGTTATGTTGGTCAATTTTAAACCATGAGGGGGATATCCGCACATGGCGATAACCACAGAGGGTGAAAGTGGACTTTGCTCATAGATTTATGTATGTGCAATGGAAGAGATACGTTATTGGTTGTTTAATTTTTTTTTCCCTTTCTTTATTTGTTTCGTGTACATTTATTTATATTGACGTTTCTCAATCCATGAAAGGGACGTCATGATGACCTTTGTACAAAACAAGTAGTAAATTAATTTTAGCGACGGCTCATAATATGCATCAGGACAATAAATACAGCTCATGAAACACATCATCAAGTAATAACTCTTCACCTAATTTCAATGCCTACCATTAAAGTTTTGGTACATTAAAACTTCTTAAAATACATAAACATTTTTCGTCGCGCTAGCAACCAATGCGAATCTATGGTTGAGTTCCGTTACGCTTCTTGGGCTTTTTCTGTTTTATCATAATTCAAATTTTTTTTTCGCGTTTGTTTGTTTTGCGTCTCATTTTTTGGATTTTTTGATTCATCGCGTCAAGACGAATCGGAAAAGTAAAAAATTATTACTTTTACCTGAATATTTTCTAAAATATCCAAGATAAAGCTGACTTTTTGGACTTTATCTTGGATATTTTTAAAAATATTTGCGTAAATGCCAATTTTTTCCTTTTTCGATTCGTCTTGACAAAACGAATTGGAAACCCAAAAACGTGAGGTGCAAAACTAACAAACGCAAAAAAAAATTGTATTGAATGGGTATTAGGGGCCCAATATGGGTCGCACACCTGAGTGACTCGACTATATGCACAGAACGGGACATGGGGCCCGATATGGGTCGCACACAATCCGAGCAATTCATTAATGTCAAAATGATTTTTCAAATTATTTTATCAAACCAACTCAATCAGATAAATGAAAGTACTAGATCCATTTTTCTGAAATCTTCGTAAACATGCCTCTTGTGGTTTTTGGTTATGCCTTTTGTGGTTTCGGCTATGGTGTCTACCCTTACGGTGTCTCCGTTATGCCTCTTGTGATTTTCGGTTATGTCTTTTGAGATTTCGGTCATGCCTTTTGTGGTTTTTGGTTATGTCATGTGTGGTTCCATGTTATGCAACCGACAAACTTCAAAAGCCACTTCAACACTCAAACTTTGTTTTTTTTGATCAGCAATTTAGCACTCAAACTCTTGTCTTTAGGGAGTGATTTCGGTGTCCCCAGTCATTTTGGGGACACCATAACTTTTGACATAATAAAATCCTTAGGAGTATAACTAAAATCCATTACAAGCATAACAGAGAACCATAACAAGGCATAACTGTTTGTATGCCTTGATTGGTTTTTTGATATTCCTTGGTCATGCCTTGTTCGGATTCTGTTATATTTGTAATGAGTTTTAGTTATGCCAAAAATTACGGTGCCCCCAAAATGACCGGGGACACCATAGCATCATCTCTGTCTTTATAGCTGCACATCAACACTCAAACTCATAATCATATCTTCCATAAACTTGTACATATCTGAAACCCTTCCGAGTGATTGAAAACAGTAACCCCAATTCACTTTTGAAATCTCACACAAATAATCCGAGAGCTTCAGTAACGATAAAACAAATTTTTTGAATTATCTTAAAAAATCAACTCAATCAGATAAATAGAACTACTTGATCTACTTTTCCGAATTTTCATATCAGTGCCTATCCAACAAACTACAAAGCTATCCAACAAACTACAAAGCTAAACTGGTTTAGAAACCTGAATTATCATAAAGAGAAATGGTTTACCAATTCATGAAGATGTTTTTTTAGTCTGGCATTGTTTTGTAGTTTTGTCCCAATTGTAATGTAGCAAATCAGATCCACTTCAATATTAATAGCTCAAAGGGGAAGGAAATTCAATCAAAAGTTGGAACCGAACAGCAAAAGGGGCAAGTCCCGTACAACCTAAGGGCCTAGAGTTCTCAGATAAAACAGTGGAAAACATAAAACAACCCAAAAGGCCTAAAAAACTCAGATATATCAATAAAATTCGGCCCGAGGAAACCCAAAACCTACCCTAATAGAACCGAGACACCGCCGCCCACCGTTGCAAATAGGACTGTGAGCACACGTCCCAAAAATTGAATGAGTTCGCCTCCTTTTTAAAGAGCTTTACGAAACGCTCAATTTAGAATCCTGACTTGAATTCGAAGGAAAAAAACAAATTCATTCATCGACACCTAATTTTTATAATTAATTATACACATGACTAGATGCTTTTGATGTCCTTCGTGCGTCGGCAATTATATATGCATACGTATGCACCTCCCTCACTTTGAATTAGTATTATAACCTGCTTGAAAATCCTCACTGGAGTGTGTGTGTGGACAAAATACAGTAATTTCAACACACCATTACAGTAATTTCAACACACCATTCAGTGCAAGAAAATCCTCAAGATTCCTTTGTCATGATTAATCAAGGGAATTAAAGTGTCTGGGAGCTTCTTCTTTTTTCTTTTCAGGGTGTTCCACTTTTTAAAAAAGTAATTTTTAGAAAAGAAAGGTAATTTTAAGCTCAAAAATTATGTGTTTACACAAATAAGTTTTGAGTGCTCGATCAAGAGCAAATCTTCGACTCTCAAAACTTTTTTATTTTTAAATCTGCTCTTCAGCACTCAAAACTTGTTTAATTTTTTGGGCTGCACTTCAACACTCAAACTCATAACCATATCATGAAACCCTTCAGGGTTTTAAAAACAGTACTAATCCCCAATTCGTCACCACAAACGTCATATCCCCTGGCCTTATTTTACATGTGCATTATAAAATCCCAGCAATGCACACTAGTACTAAATCCCCAAACTCCAGTACCCAAAAAAGAAAAACAAATGGATGACTGTGTTCGACTCCTGCTGGTAACGTTTCCGATCCAAGGCCAGATCAATCCCAGCCTCCAATTTGCCATGCGCCTTGTCAAGATGGGCGTCAGCGTTACATTCGTAACCGCCTTTTCCGCGCTCAATCGCATAACCAAATCTGCCTCCGCTGCTCCACAAGGCTTGACTTTTTCCGGCTTCTCTGACGGCTACGATGATGGGTCAAAACTCGGAGATCCCGTGGGGATTGAGGTACAGAATAGCGGGTCAAAAGCCGTGGCGTAACTCATCAAATCAGAAGCCGAACGAGGCCGGCCTTTTGTTCATGTGGTCTACACCTCATTTCTGCCTTGGGCAGGCCCAGTTGCACGCGCCCTTCACGTGCCATCCACTTTCCTTTGGATTCAACCAGCCACCATCCTGGCTATATACTACTATTACTTCAATGGGTATCGCGATGCCATCCGGAACAGTAAGAGTAACCCCACATCGGCAGTGGAATTACCGGGACTGCCGTTGCTCACTGGCAATGACCGTCCCTCTTTCCTGGTTGATTCAAGGGCTTTTGGTTGGGGGGCTCTTCCATTACTGGAAGAGCACGTAGGTATACTTGATGGCGAAATGAACCCCAAAGTACTTGTGAACAGCTTTGATGCTTTGGAGTCTGGGGCCCTGAGAGCAGTCGAGAAGCTAAACTTGGTTGCTGTTGGGCCATTGATCCCGTCGGCTTTCTTGGATGGAAAGGATCCGTCTGACACTTCTATCGGAGGAGATCTGTTTCAATATTCAAAAGCCTATATTGAATGGCTGAATACAAACTGCAGCGAATCTGTAATATACATAGCTTTTGGAAGCATTTCTGCTGTAGCGAAGCAACAACTGGAGGAGATTGCACACGGGTTGCTTGAATGTGGAAGGCCATTTTTATGGGTGGTACGAGCATCGGAAGAGGAGAAGCTAAGTTGTAAAGGGCAATTGGAAAAACAAGGGATGATAGTGCCGTGGTGTTCTCAAGTGGAGGTTTTGTCACACCCGTCGGTTGGGTGTTTCATGTCTCATTGCGGGTGGAATTCTTCTTTGGAGAGCTTGGTTTCCGGAGTTCCGGTGGTGGCTTTTCCCTGAGCATTAGACCAAGTGACGAACGGAAAGCTTATCGAGGACGTTTGGAAGACAGGGATAAGAGTGAGGATAAATGGGGAAGGAATTGTCGACAATGGTGAGATTAAGAAGTGCATAGAAGTGGTGATGGGAGGAGATGAAATGAGAAACAATGCTAAAAAGTGGAAGGGTTTGGGAAGGAAAGCTGGAGAGAAAGGTGGATTATCGGACAAAAATCTTAAAACTTTTGTTGAGGAGATCCAGGCTAGTTTGGTTGAATAAGCAATGTTTTTTTATTAGCTTTGTACAACATTACTTGTTCTATGGAAAGCTAGAGAGAAAGGTAGATCATCGGACAAAAATCTTTCTCTGCAGCTTTCCGTAGAATCACTACAACAAAAATTGTATAAGGGGACGAATTTTTTTCGTCGGCAAAGAGGCAAAATTTGTCGCCAAAGGAATCAACGACGAAAAAATTCGTCGCCACCATTCGTCGACTTTTGTTTCACGCTAAAAGTCCCCTAACGACGAATTTTGTTTTTTGTCGGCATTTTGGCTTTCGGCGACGAATTTTTTCGTCGTCAATTTTGGTCTGTGTCGACGAAAAATTTTTTGTCGGCTAATTTTGTTTTGGCGATGAAATTTTTCGTCTGGGAATATTTTTTTTGACGACAAAAAAAAATTCGTCGTAATTAGTGATGTTTCCGGAAAACAAGAATGGGTCCTGTAGTGCCATTTTCAGCCCCTACCGAGTTTTGAACCCGGTAAATCTTGCATGCGCAACATCAACCTAACCACTACACCAGCACCTAACTTGTTAACAAAAGCATAATATTTTTTATATATACTATTTACAACTCGTTTTTTTTTTCTAACCACCACCACCACACCCCCAATACAACCACCACCACTTCACCATTCCTCCTCCTCCTCCACCACCACCACCACTCCTCCTCCTCCTCCTTCACCACCACCACCACTCCTCCTCCACCACCACCACAATCACTACTCCTCCACCACTACCACCACCACCACCACCACTCCTTTTCCACCACCACCACATCACCACTACACCACCACCACCATTCCTAAAACAACTCCACTACCACCCCTTCCGCCACTTCACCACCACCACCACCACCACCCACACCCCACCACCACCACTCCTCCTCTTCTTCCACCACCACCACCATTCCTTTAACAATTCCACCTTACTACCACCACTCCTCCTCCACCACCACCACCACTCCTATAACAATTCCACCCTACTACAACCACTCCTCCTCCTCCACCACCACCACCACCACCATAATCACTACTCCACCACCACAATCAATAACCTACAAATCCCATTATTTAATTGTGTTTTTTTTATGGTATGGGCTCGGCCTTGCCAGTGTACCACCCAAACTAGCCTCTCCACCTCTCTTGAGCGTGAGAGTAAGGCTCCAATTGGGATGAAAAAGACACTTAATGACTTATTTTGTCATATTCAAAAAAAAATTGCATTTGTTAATTTTGCATCAAATTTCTTAATGACTTATTTGATTCGTCTTGATGAGAGGAATTGAAAAGGTATAAAATTTTAATCAAAACTTTTATTTATTTTTTTTAAAAAGACAACAATAAGTCAAAAAACTGTGAGTTTTTATCATAATTTTTTACTTTTCCGATTTCTCTCATAAAAAAATTAATAAGTCAAAAATTTGGCGCAAAACCAATAAATACGATTTTTTTTAACAAAGAAAAAAAAATAAGTCACTTTCTTTTTCATCCAAATGTAGCCAATTCTTGGGCTCCCTAGTGAATAGTCCCCATCATTTTTTTCATTTATCTTTTTATGATCAGGTATTTGAGTTAGAGTTAATTACGCACATTTCAATTAGTTTTAAAAAATAAAATTTAATGTCCACTATCGACGACGAAATTTGAAATTCATCGCCCGAGGATACTTATTGGCGACGAAATTTAAAATTCGTCACCTATGGGGTACTAATTGGCGAGGAATTTTAAAATTCGTCGCCTATGGGTACTTATTGGTGACGAAATTTAAAATTCCTCGCCTATGGGTACTTATTGGTGACGAATTTTTTTCCTCACAAAAAATATCACTTTTTACGACGAAAATCCAATTTCCTCGCCAAAAGGTGTCATTTGGCGACGAATTTAAATTTCGTCAACAGTTTTCGTCGCAATAGACCATTTTTGTTGTAGTGAATAAGCAATGTTGTACAAAGCTAATCGAAAAATAAGTACTCTATGTCTTGTCAGCAATAAGTGGTATATACTTTGGCTATTCCCGTGCAAGAGAGTTTCAAGCTTTAAGATTTCTAGAGTCATCCTTGTCCAGAAAACACCAACCAGAAATAAAATCCCTTTAAAAATGAATAGTGCTTGGCAGGAAAATGTGAACAACTGAAAGCAGAAAATAAGAAGTTTGCTACAAATGTCTCCTCCAAAGTCTTTTAATTCAAGATATGAAAAGACATTTTGTCGAACACATTTGGAGCGTTTTTTTTTTTTTTTTGTGTGTGGCTGTTTCTCTTAAGAGTATCTATTGGATTCCAAGAGAGTGCATCAGGGCAACAAGAACAGGCGCATGACGAAGAAAGATAACCGTTTTCTCTGCGACCAAACACAAAGCTCCGGCAACTCCAGCGAAGAAAGTTCAGCAATGGTCGGCCATCTCAACGACTTCGGCAGCATGCAGTCGGCCAACCATGACGAGGTTCAGTAACTCCAACCAACTTGCTTCAAATGCATAGAAACCTCTATTGTTTTTGAGAGTCAATAGCACTTCAAATGCATCAATTTTGAATTACAATAAGTCGTTGGGACCAATTTTGTAGCAAGTTGTACGTTTATCAGTGTTTATCTATCTTATAATTAACATCGTAATTCAATTATTTCTTTTGATAAGCAAATAGAAAAAAATAACTTGCATATGATCCAATTTGCGCCTCCACTAATCGAATATCTTGACTCCAATACTAGTCTCAATCCACGGCGCCCGAATCTATTCTAGCAACTTCAATCATTCAAAATTTCATGTGTAAAGTTATTATCCAAGATCGATGTTGGTCCAAAAATGAAAAACTTTACAATAACAATTTAGTTACACTAGTTCAGTGGTGGGGAAAGACATTGGTGGTACACTCTCCTATTAAGAGCTTGTTTGTTTGGTGGCAGTGTTGTGGACGTACAATCTGGAGAATGAGAAATGATTTGGGCCCGGGCCTTCAAGTAAAAAAACCAAAATGGGAGGAGGTGGGGGATCAAGTGAGCAAATTTAAGGTTGCTTGTTTTTCTTTTGCTCGTCAAAAGAATTTTATTGATCTTTGAAAATGATACAAAGATTAAAGGGATCAAGAGCAAGCGAAAGCTACCCAAGACTCAAAGAAAAATGTTGGCAAGAAATCAACAAAGAAAAAAAAACCCTCGAAAAACGCTCTGGAAGTAAAGCTTGTATTGAAATAGACAGAATATTTGTTTTCCCCAACCAACGATTTTGTGGTACAAGCATTTGTTTGGAATCTGCTCCGGTCTGATGTGCTATTTGATTAATTGATACTTAAGACTAGGATTTTGATTTCTCTAAGCACAAGGCGCTACAGCTCAATTTGTTTTCCAGTAATGGCAAGATCGAATTAGGGAAATACTTCTTACACAGCCACACTAAAGGAAAAACAACAGCCACCACGCACATAGATGTGAGCGACAAAAGACTACAAACTGAAGCCAGCCACCCTGCCCCTACAGCAAAAAATGGAAAACAGCAACAAACAAGTGAAACAACCACAGCAACAACAAACTAAACCCCAATAACAACAACACCAGCAACCGAAAACTAAATCCCAGCAAAAGCTACAGCAAACCTAGCTAAACAAAGTCCTGGCAACCGCAGCAAAACATACAAAGCAAGTTAACATCATAAAAACCAGCAAAAATAGCAGACGAATACCCAAAAAGAACAGAAGAAACAGAATCAAAATTCCACTGAAATGGAGACACCTTCCTCCAAATCATCAAAGCCATCAACAATGCCATCAAGTTCCTTATCCGAAATCTCACCTTCCTCCGTCTTAATATATTTTTTAATTAATATTATCTCTCTCCCCGCCATAATATATAACACCAAGAGTAGCGCCTATATCCACAAACTTACGAGCTTGCTTAATTAAGGAGTTTCTATTGCTGATGTCATAAGATGAAAGAGAAGAAAATGGAACCTTCTTCTATTTCTTTAACATCTACGCCTTCTTTAACCCAAACTCGGAGAGAGATTCCTTCTTTCTAATCTTTCTTTTCAATCTATTCAACCTCCTTTCCAATTTTTCAATAGCTTAGTGAATAGATCTCTCTCCCGAAATATATACTGTATAAGCTCATCGATCGCTCCTATCCTTCACAACGCCCCTCAAAAGAGGCGTAGGGCTAGTGGGGTGAAAAAGAATAAGGCTCTGTCTAAAGGGATAATACCAATGATATCTCATCCAACCATTTGCCTAGTGTGTGGGCTCTGGTCGCATACGATTGTCGAGGCAGTATGGGAGTGACAACATAGTTGAATGCTCGCTCCTCATTATGATGCCGTGTCTCGTTATACACGAATTCAAAGATTAATAAATTATCAAAAAAAACAAAAAAAACAGATAGGTATACCTTTCTCAACTAATTCAGTAAATTATGGTACAAGTTTCAAATCATTTATATAGCTATACCTCGATAGTTCAATAAAATATGCATCACACAATGAAGATTTTCCTATCTCACAAGGAGGAAAATCGAAATGGTGATGTAGCAAGAAATTATGATTTTGCATTTTGCAATTGAACAATGCTATAGATTTTCAATGTTGTTACAACTACGCATACTTTGTACTCTCTCCCTCCATAATTTTAGTTCATTAATTATGAACTATTGTGAGCTTTTCAAGATTAAAAAATCGAGTATAACTGTGCATTATATTGCAAACATTTTCGCATCGACTTAAAATGCTAAATAATTTGAAAAAGTTCAAAAGCTCACACACTGAAATGCTCATGGGCGCAGGTATATGTTAATGGGTCTGTGAACCCCCCTGCCCCTCCCAAAAAAATTATACTAATATTTTCATACAACTTATTCTCACACTCAAACAAAATCCATAATATTTGAGTGAATACAAATCATGGCTCCGTCACTAAAAGTGCTTCATTTACCGTATAATTTTTTGTGTGTATAATTTTTTGTGTGCTGAGTTAAATTATAGGACGGGAGACATTTACTCAAACTTTCTCATCGTATAATATCGTATCATAATTACGGAAACCACCTCGCATGCACCCCAGATGCATGTGGAGGTATGAATTGATGAGATGAGGCGATTGACTAGGCGACAGAGACTTGACCACGCGAGGTGAGGCCATCCAAGACTTAGCTCTAATACCAAGTTAGAATTTCTTGGAGGGTTTCAACCAAAAATCAATTGGCAATATAGGTGGAGTAACCTCTAAATTATATTAACCAAATTTGAGTGGCTTAGATGAGCGATGTGGGATTAAGTCTAACATTATGGATGTGCAATGGTAGAGTTACGTTATTGTTTGTTTATTTTTCTTTCTTTATTTGTTTGGCGTACAATTATTGCTGTTTCTCAATCCATGAAGGGGACTTCATGAAGGCCGGCCGAGCTTGTACAATACAAATATCACCGGGATGGAGTCTAAGTCATTTTGTACCAAGGTGGTGCCATGGTGACAGTTCGTCCTCACGGACATTAGCTATAGCTCGAACCGTACATTCCACTGGCAGGTAGAAATCCCCTATGATCATTTCAAAGGGGTTGCTACGCTAATCGCCCTCTCCCACCCTTTCGATTATCAAAAGTAATAATAATGATCTTATCGACTGCTCGTAATATGCACCACGACAATAAATACAGCTCATGAAACACGTGAACAAGTACTAACATTTCACCAAATTTCAATGGCCACCATTAAAATTTTGGTACACTAAGACTTCTTAAATTACGTAGAACAAGTTTCTTACCCCAACAAGCAATGTGAAACCAACGGACTAGAGTATGGGTACCGACCCATAGTGGAAGTTACTTTGGCATCTCACACAAATTAACGACCCCAGAGCTTCATTAACGTTACAATAATTTTTCGAATGGTCTTAAAATATCAGATTGATCGGATTAATGGAAGTACTCGATCCGACTTTCTGAAATCTTTATTGACAAGGGTATATCGAGCATTGATCTAGCCGACCACAAAACCTCTTCAACACTCATACTTAGTCATAAGTTACGAGTTTTGAGTGTTGAGCGCAGCGTCGATCCAAAAAGCTACAAAGCCTCTTCAAAACTCAAACTTACTCACAAGTTATCATGAGTTTTGAGTGTTGAGTGCAAAGAGTTTGAGTGCAGATAAGTCATAAGTTTATTTTTTTAACAGAAAAAAGAAGAAGCTCTGAATCCCCTTCAAATTGAGTAAAAACAATAATCCCCAATTCGTCACCACAAACGTCATAGCCCCCTGGCTTTATTTTACATTTGCATTATAAATCCCAGCAACCTTTACGGAACTCCATGCACAGTACTAAATTCCCGAACTCTTGTACCCTCCCTGCCTCCTGTGATCTCCGCCCACATCAACCTAAAACAGAAGAAGAAATGGATGACCGCGTTCGACTCCTGCTCGTAACGTTTCCGGTCCAAGGGCAAATCAATCCCAGCCTCCGATTCGCCAAGCGCCTAGTCAAAATGGGCGTCAGCGTCACATTCGTAACGGCCTTTTCCGCGCTCAATCGCATAACCAAATCCGCCTCTTCCACTCCACAAGGCCTGACCTTTTCCGGCTACTCTGATGGCTACGATGACGGGTCGAAACTCGCCGATCCCATGGGGAAGGAGACAACGGCTAACGTGTCGAAAGCCGTCGAAGAACTCATCAAATCAGAGGCTGAACGAGGCCAGCCTTTTATTCATGTTGTCTACACCACATTTCTCCCTTGGGTAGGCCAAGTTGCACGTGCCCTTAACGTGCCATCCACTTTCCTTTGGATTCAACCAGCCACCATCCTGGCTGTATACTACTATTTCTTTAATGGTTATCGGGATGCCATTCGTAGCAATACGAATAACCCCACATCGGCAGTTGAATTGCCGGGACTGCCGTTGCTCACTGGCAATGACTTTCCCTCTATTCTGCTTGATTCAAGCGCTTTCGATTGGGGGGCTCTTCCATTACTGGAAGAGCACGTAGGTATACTCAATGACGAAACAAACCCCAAAGTACTTGTGAACACCTTTGATGCTTTGGAGTCTGGGGCCCTGAGAGCAATCGAGAAGCTAAACTTGGTTGCTGTTGGGCCATTGATCCCGTCAGCTTTCTTGGATGGAAAGGATCCGTCTGACACTTCTTTCGGGGGAGATCTATTTCAATACTCAAAAGCCTATATTGAATGGTTGAATCGAAACTCCAGCGAATCTGTAATTTACATAGCGTTTGGAAGCATTTCAGCTGTAGGGAAGCAACAAATGGAGGAGATAGCACACGGGTTGCTTGAATGTGGAAGGCCGTTTTTGTGGGTAGTGAGATCATCAGATGAGGAGAAGCTAAGTTGTAAAGAGCAATTGGAACAACAGGGAATGATAGTGCTCTGGTGTTCTCAAGTGGAGATTTTGTCACACCCGTCGGTTGGGTGTTTCATGTCTCATTGCGGGTGGAATTCTTCTTTGGAGAGCTTGGTGTTTGGAGTTCCAGTGGTGGCTTTTCCGCTAGCATTTGACCAAGTGACAAACGGAAAACTTATCCAGGATGTTTGGAAGACGGGGATAAGAGTGATGAGAAATAGGGAAGGAATTGCGGAGCGTGGTGAGATTAAGAAGTGCATAGAAGTGGTGATGGGAGGAGATGATATGAGAAGCAATGCTAAAAAGTGGAAGGATTTGGGAAGGGAAACCGGAAAGGAAGGTGGATCCTTGGACAAAAATCTTAAAACTTTTGTTGAGGACACAATCGGTGCTAGTTTGGTAAAATAAATATTTTGTACCTTGCATTTTGTAAAGGCTGACTGACCATGGTTGCTGATTAGAGGCAGTGTACGTTGCATTTTGTTGAGTTATTGTCGGTTGTTTGTTTTTTTTCTGGGCAAAACGGTTCAGTGTAACTACGTATTAGAAGGTTAATTATAAGCAGTTACAAGAGGAGCTGAGCAGCTCTTTCACGAAGACTTGAATTCATAACCTCTCACTTGACAGGAGAGTAGCAGCCACTGATGCAGGGTGCGGCGTTTTGTAATCGTGGAGTCATTGGTAGTACTCCAAACCATGACAGCATAATATGCATCAGGACAGTAGATCAGCTAGCTCATGAAATTCACATCAACAATAGTTTCACTTACGATGTGACTCTTTGCTAGCCGACTGAAAACACTCGTTTTTGGCACAGGCGTGAATGCGTTGAGCACGGGCGTGCCAAGACTTGTAGCGCCTAACTTTTGATGAAGATTTCCGTGAATCTTGACTTCTAACTTGTAAGCAATTGTGTGTGACCCAAAGGTTAAAGATCACAATGAGGTCCGTGGTTTGCCACACGGTCGTAGACTTAGAATTTCCTAGTCGTATAGGAAATGCGTAAAAACGGAAAACGTAAAATGTAAACTTTATTACACTGGGATAATAAAGTAGTACAAGAAAAGATAAAATTCAAACTACTTAAAGAAAGTGAGTTCGAATAGGGTTTGAGCACGAGGTACTCGATATGCTACTTTGCTGAAAGTAGGAAAGTGTGCTTCGCTGGGAAGACTTTGGTTTAAGCGTTGAGTTTTGATTGGTGTTGAACCTTTTTTTATCTTGTGAACTTGTATTTATAGGCAAAACAGTAAGCTGATTCAGGCCTGAATTCGAATTTCTGCTTGCTCCATATGCCGCCAAGTGTTCCATGACTGTCCCCTTCTTTTGTGCATGCTTGATCATGGGCAGTTATTGGCAGTTGAAAGATCATGGGGTGGTGTGGCAATAACTTCCCACTACTCCCCTTTTTATGATTGCTTGACATGTAGCCAATTGACTTTGTCAATTGGCCTTTGAATTGGAAGAAACATAATTGCCTCGGCAACAACCAAACCACTAAAAATGTGGGCCACACCTCATGGACCAGACCTGCTCCTTTCGTTATGGGCCCAACTGTGGGCTACCTTCCCAACAAATCATGGGCCGTGTTCTTCATATGAGCTTGCGTGTTTCTTCGGCCCAAATTAATTAAGGAATCAATTAAAAATCCAATCACGACTAGCCTTATCCGTGGTGCCAAAAATGGGTATAAACATTGCCCCCCATGCCTTGATTCTTAATTTTTAGGATCAAGGCACGTATAAAAAAGAAAGTTGTTTTTGGCATTCAAACAGTCCTTGAATCCTGTTTTAGCATACCTTCTTTTGTTTGTCTTGCCTATGGATAGTAGGCATTAGGCATCTTCTATGTTCCATTCAGGTCTTTCACAATATAAGATCTGCCTTCAGGCCTGAACCACGAAAGGCTCGTCAAAAAGGCCCAGAAATACATTAGAAGGCCTGAACTTCTTCTTGGAATGCTTATAAATGTGGTTCAAGCCTTAATAAAGGGCTCAAAGGGCCTTCGTCTCTGCGGAAAAGGCCTTTGCAAATCAATAAAGTCCTGTGTCCAGGCCTGGTTGTAGAGAAACCATAGCATCATGAAAAGGGCCTGGTAAGGACTAAAAATAGATTGGAAGGCCTGAACCTCTGCTTGTAAACTTTCAGGCCAGCTCGATGAAATGAAAACGCCTCCGCCTTTGCGGAAAAGGCCTAGTAAAACTCTAATAGGGCCTACTCAATGATTGATAGGCCTTGGCCGAACATTTTAGAGATGCTTGTCCGGCTTATGAAGGACTTTTCATTGGCTACTTAGCCGGCCATTTTTACAACCACAATATTTTTGCACAAGCCAAGTGAATAAGACCCGCTTTTGATGTGCCCCACAAATCCAATGCGGGCGTAGTTTCACAACTTTAAGGCCTATAGTTGGCTTATGCTTGTAATGCTTTTTGTCAGTTTGAATAGTGCCAAAAAGGCTTTCATTAATCGGGGGAGGAGGAGGATTATACCGATTACAAATGAATCGTGATCAAGCCATGGAGTGTTGTCATTCCTCATCTTCATTCAGTTCCTCTTGTTCTGGAATGGGTGGAATGTGCGATTCAGACCTGGACCCAAGGCTAATGGTAGGACTAGATCATTCCTGACGTGCATCACGGCCTAGGAGTGAATCTGAATGTGGTGGCTCTTCAGACACTTGAGGAAGCTTCTCAGAAGAAAGAATGGGCTGATCTTGCCTCATAATTAGACTTTCCATATTCGGGCTTATTCCAAGTCTGAAATCTTGCTCCCTTTGCGTTGAAACAAACCTATCTTTTTCGCTCCTCCGGGCATGGAAATAGCTTACCATCCAAAAGTTTTTGGAATACTCCTAAATGTTGGCTATTGTGCTCAGGCCTGAAATTGTCGCCATGACCTGTATCATCTAGGTCTTGTTGCTGTTCGGAAATCCTCAAACGGCTGAACTGAGATTTTTGCCCCCTGAGTCCAATTCCTTAGCCTCCTTGCCCCCCGAGTGTAGGCCTTTCAGAAGTTAAGGACTGAGAAAAGCCTGGAGTGCTTGCTAGAAGCTTGCTTAGAGACATTCAGGCCAGAAGTTTGGCCTAAAGTGCTAAATTGTGATATCCGTGGTGTAAAAGTAGTTGATATCCGTGCTAAATTGTCTTCGATGGCCTTTTTGGATTTGATTAGACATTCTTCAACCGTACGCAAACATTCATCCGAAGAATTAATGAATTCTTGTGAGAGTCCTTCGTTGGATGCAATATTACAGGACTAAATGCCCATATTTTCTTCAACTTGGCCCTCCAAGGTCTGAGTAGAAGGATCATCAAGCCCACCATTTTGGAATTCATGTTGTTTGGGCAGGGCTGAATACATAATGATTGAATCGCCACGTGACTTGGCAATAAAGAGACCCGTTTACCTCATAGCGTAATTGGTGATCCTCTTCTTCAAGTCTGTCAACTTCAATTTCAAGCCTTTGAATTTCATCGTTGTAGTGATTTTGCGCTTCAAAAAACCAATCCTCCGTAGGATTGAGTCGACGCCTCTCATAATCAAGGCGGTAGATTTCATCTTCAAGTTCGTTGACCTTATCATCGCGCCAATGAATTTCTTCTTTACATTGTTGAATCTCAACATCCAATTCAACGTATAGAAGTGACATGTAAATGAATCAGCGTAATACCCTTTGAAACGTCTAGGGTCCCACTGGGCGTGCCAGTGAAAACTTTCATTTTTGGCACATGCGTGAATGCGTTAAGCGCGGGCGTGCCAAGACTTGTAGTGCCTAACTTTTGATGAAGATTCCCATGAATCTTGACTTCTAACTTGTAAGCGATTGTGTGTGACCCAAAGGTTAAAAATCACAATGAGGTCCGTGGTTTGCCACACGGTCGCGGGCTTAGAATTTTCTAGTCGTATAGGAAATGCGTAAAAAAGGAAAACGTAAAATGTAAACTTTATTACACCGGGATAATAAAGTAGTACAAGAAAAGATAAAAATTCAAACTATGTAAAGAAAGTGAGTTCAAATGGGGTTTGAGCACGAGGTACTCGATATGCTATTTTGCTCAAATGGGGTTTGAGCATGAGGTACTCGATATGCTACTTTGGTTTAAGCGTTGAGCTTTGAAAGATCATGGGGTGATGTGGCAATAACTTGATCATAGGCAGTTATTGGCCGTTGAAAGATCATGGGGTGATGTGGCAATAACTTCCCACTACTCCACTTCTTATGCTTGCTTGACATGTGGCCAATTGACTAAGTCAATTGGCCTTTGAATTGGAAGAAACATAACTGCCTCGGCAACAACCAAACCCCTAAAAACATGGACCGCACCTCATGGACCAGATTTGCTCCTTTCGTCATGGGCCAAACTATGGGCTACCTTCCTAACAAATCATGGGCCGTGTTCTTCATATGAGCTGCGTGTTTCTTGGGCCCAAATGAAAAATATCCATGGCTCAAGAATTACCCAATCAATTACTTAACTTCGGCCCAAATTAATTAAGGAATCAATTAAAAATCCAATCACGACTTGCCTGACCCGTGGTGCCAAAAACAGGTATAAACACCGACTCCAATTGATTCGGACTTATTAATGCTCGATTTGTTTTGGTTATGTGACTCATTACGGGTGCAACCCGTCAAATTGATTAAAAACAGTAATTCCCAATTCGTCACCACAAATGTCGTAGCCCCTTGCCGTATACTTTACACATGCATTTAAATCCCTGCAATCTTTACAGAATTCCATGCACAGTCTAAAATCCCAAACTCCAGTACCCGCCCCGCCTCCTGTAATCTCCAGCCACCCACCAACATTGATGTAGAACACGTGGAGGTCCAATTTCATGAACAGTTGGACCGGTCGAAGCCTCAGAAACCCAAATGCTACTTAATTGCGAATTAACCGATTTGGAAAATTTCGGACAAGCCCGGAATAGGTCTAAACTTGGGGGGCTGAGTTATTTTTGCGCTTCGGTCAATACTCACGACCCTAAAGTCGTGATATGTGGTGTTTTTGGGACCGAAACATTCGCTTAGGCCCTCAATTTGATTATTTTGCCGTTTTAAGAAAGTTTTAATTCGTTAATAATCTTAGACTGTAATTCCTGATTAGTTGGTTCTTTTTGGGAAAGTCCACTTTTTCTTTCTCGTTTTCAAGTTTAGAAGTTTCCCCAAATTATGGGACTTTTATTTTTCCGCTTAATTTTCTAGGGTTTCAGGCCAGTTACACCTTATATTTTGTAACCTAATGTTTTAATCAGTTTTTTATCAATAATATTCAGACTGTCTCTTTCTCTCATGTACTCAAGTTTATCATTCGTTTGATTGGTACATAACTAATCTTTTTGTTAATTCCGTTGTGTCAAAAAAAAAAAAAGAGAAAAAGGAATGGATGACTGTGTTTGACTCTTGTTGGTAATGTTTCCGATCCAAGGGCAAATCAATCCCAGCCTCCAATTCACCAAGAGCCTAGTCAAAATGAGCGTCAGCGTCGCATTCGCTACCGTCTTTTTCGCGCTCAATCACATAACCAAATCCGCCTCCTGTACTCCAATAGGCGAGATCATTGAATCCTTGGAGGTGGGCACTAGTAAACTGGTATATAGCACACGGGCAAGGGTGAATTTTTTCTAACACAGCCACAAAGGAGACATCATATCTAAAGTCGAACCCAAGAGTTGACAATAGTGAGTACTATTGCCCAGGCTCCAAGCAATGACACCCAAGGCCCAACCAGGCCGAAACAAAATGGCAAGAAGCCAACCCAGGTCAGCCATTGAACAACAATAGGAGCAAAGACAAAAACTAAAACCTATGCCCAACCCCAAAAAACAAAATCTCAACAACCTGGCCTAGTGGAGGTTATAAAGTTAGAGAATTCAACAGGAGCCGAGCGAGCGTCATGAACTTTTTCATGAGGACTTAAAGCTCACGACCTCCTAGTATGAACTCTTTCACGCGGACTCAAACTCACAACCTCACGGTCCAAGAAAAGTGAGTGGCAAATCAAGCATGCTGTTCTATAATATTAGAGTTAAATAAGAGTACTCAAACCAGGAAAGGGACGTAATGAAGGCCCTTTTACAGGACAAGTATCAAATCATTGAGAGCCGACAGTTTACAATTTGCATCAAGACAATAAACACAGCTCATCACATACATCAGCAAATTAATTCTATCCACCTAATTTTCCATGTGGATAGATTTAATTTTCCATGTGGACAATAAATACAGCTCAACCAATCTGTACTGTTGTATAATTTCACGTGTTTGACCTATTAAATCTTTCTTAACTTACGAGTTTACGACTGACCCACACAGCTTCAAATCCGGCCAACAGGTCGATTGAGTTTTTAGCGGGTTTGGACCGTGGAATAAGGCGGGTCAGTAATAGTTTATTATAACTTTCTGGAGATCATTCTCAACCCCAAAAATAAAAAAATAGAAATGTTATTAATAACGATCCATATACAAAAAGGGCTCACACAATGCACACATGACAGCAAGATAGCCCAGTTGATGCGAATACCAAGTGGGCCATTTTGTTGTCACATATGGATTGTGTGGGCCATTATTGTATGGCTATTAGCATTTTTTTCGGGGAAAATATTCATGTTTTGCTTCACCAATATTAAAATATCAGCTGGTAGAGTAGTCTAAAACCATTCAAATTAAATAAAACAAAATCATCCCGAATTGGTCACGACAAGTGTCCTCTTCATGATATAAATATGTGCAACACGCTTAAACGGAACTCCATGCACAGTCTTGCCTTCAGGTATCTAAATTCTGAGAACCAAGTTCATTTTCTAAGAAGAAAAGATATGGACGACTGTGTTCGACTCCTGCTAGTAATATTTCCAGCCCAAGGGCATATAAATCGATCCCAGCCTCCAATTAGCCAAGCGCCTTGTCAAAATGGGCGTCAACGTCACTTTTGTCACAGCCTTTTCTGCACTCAATAGCATGAGCAAATCAACCTCTACTCCACAAGGCTTGACATTTTCCGGCTTCTCGGATGGCTGCGGTGACGGGGCTCAAATCAACGATCGCTACGGGGAAGAGCTAAAGGCCCGCGGGTCAGAGGCCGTAGAAAAACTCCTTAAATCAGAGGCTGAGCGAGGTCAGCCATTTATCCATGTGGTCTACATAGTTTTAAATTGCGGTATCGGTCACCGTCGTGGTATCGGTCGCGGTATATCAGTGTCGGGGCGTATCGGTGATACGTCGCGGGAATCGGGTGTCACGGTCGTGAATTTTTAAAAATCATCAGCAACATATATAAAACTTGAAAAATATACTTTTGCCCCCAACATTGGCTTAAATTAACAAATTAAAAATACTTATTGATATCTAGTAAGTTGTTAAAAAACTTTTGATTTTTTCTTGCAAAAAATGTGTTATTTTTAACACTCTATTTTGCGGACCGGAAAAGCATTTTGGGACGGATGGAGTACATACAAAATGTAGATATCAGGATTTAGCCGAGCACATTCATAAGTCACTAACGTACTAAACTACTTTTTTTTAAAAGAAATTATATAATAGTTGCTCTGGTCCTTGACAGAGGTGGGGAATAAAGAAAGCATCATTCTACTTCCACACCCACTTACACACCAATTTACACACCCACACTCACAATAGAGGTGGAGCCTGCACACACTACACATCCAGTGTGTGTGGGCCCCACCTCTATTGTGAGTATGGATGTGTATATGGGTGTGTAAATGGGTGTGGAGTTAGAATTTTTGATGAACTGGTTTTGTAACTTTTACTCTCGTGAGTCGTGCCATGCAAAATCAACAAGAGAAGAGAATATAGAAAATCTATTACTCTTGGGCTACACAAAATCTGCAGCCGCGGCTTCACCCCCCCCCCCCCCCCCCCCCCAAAACAAAAAAAAATTCCAAATCAAATTAGTATCAGGGAAAAGAAATACCTTCAAAGTTCAATCTACAACCATTCCTTTCTTATCCTCTTTCCGTTTACTTCACCAAATCAGCAGTTCAGCACCAAATGCTCTGCATCAGCAATCAATACCATCCGTTTCTCAAGAATCTTAAACTATTTTTTTGAAATTTTTTTCCTTTCTTGAAATATGTTGAAGAGTGACTTGTTGAAGAAAGAAATTTGTGAAAGAATGAAGATAGAAGAGAAGATAAGAAAGCCAACGACAGGTAATGATCGGATTTGAGTTTCAACTTTCAATTGTTGTGTTATTTACTTATTTTTCAAGACAAGATCCAAAATTTTAGGGAAAAAGCTGTGAAAAGTGGAAGGAGTTGATGGTTTGATGCTCTGTGGAAGGAGCTCCGTTTTTTTTTTTTTTTTTGCCGAACCGGTCCACAAATCCGTTACATACCGATACGTATCGGGAATCGGCCGGTTCACCCGTGATTTTCAGTCTCCCCGTTATACCGGCGTATATCCGAATCGGAACTCTCAAATTCCGGTACGAACCGGCCGATACGGTTCGTACGGGCCGATATTAAAATCTATGGGTCTACACCACATTTCTCCCTTGGGTAGGCCAAGTTGCACATGCCCTTCACGTGCCGTCCACTTTCCTTTGGAATCAACCAGGCACCATCTTGGGTATTTACTATTATTACATCAATGGTTATGGGGATTCTATTAGAAAAAACATGAATGAGCCCTCATGGTCTATTGAATTACCGGGGCTGCCAGTGCTCACTCGCGGCGACCTTCCCTCTTTTTTACTAGCGTGAAATACTTTTAATATAGCTCTTCCGTTACTTAAAGAGCATTTTGATGTACTTGATTACGAGAGAAATGCTAAAGTACTCGTAAACACTTTTGATGCGTTGGAGTCTGGGGCTTTAAGAGCAATCGAGAAGCTAAACTTCGTTGCCATTGGACCGTTAATCCCTTCTGCTTTCTTGGATGGAAAGGATCCATCTGACACTTCTTTCGGGGGAGATCTCTTTCAAGATTCAAAAGCCTATATCGAATGGTAATTTGTTATTGTTTCCCCTTCCCTACTTTTTTTTAAAGGTTAAGAAGCAAAATGATTTTGAAATCCCACAAGCACTAAGGAGAGACTGACCCTGTTGTTGGACTAAAGGGGTGCCTTAAAATCCTTCCGCTCTCGTAACTTGGCTTCTAAACCTACGTTGTCTCTGGTTATGACGGACCGGTAAAAACAAACAAAGCCTTTTCCGAATAAAAGCAACGAATGTCATTCAAGTTTGGTTCATCAGGTTGCAAACCACTAAAACCCGGGTGGCATGACTCCAAATTGAATGCGCCGTCTACTGGTATTTTTCAGAAAAAGAAAATCGGACGACACCCTCCGCACAGTCACTACTGTAATAAACGATAAGATCACATAACTGTGGTTGTATGTCTTTAAACACGGTTCTAAAATTGTGGTCTTTCTGGGAGAGATCTTAAGTCCCTTATTTTAGATCACGGTTATAAACTATGATCATAGTTATTAACTGCAATCTTATGTCTTTAATTACGGTCCTAAAACCATAGTTCCGGGTGAGATCGTAAGTCCCCTACTTGAGATGATTGAAAGTTCAAATTGATGACGCCCTAAACACGTGATGGAAAATGGTAAAAACAGAGATAGAAAATCATTTCGCGTGATATTGTCTTGGCATCTACTAAACTATATTGTGGTGCTGCGTCATCACGTCTTATTTTATGGCATTGCTGAGTTTCGAACCCATGCATTTTTAGGCATCAGTATTGTATCACGCTATAAGAGTGAGGCCATTTTAAGGCTTCAGTCTTGTATCTCGCCTCAAGAGCAATCGAGATCTTTTATCTACAATCACAATTTTCACAAAATTGAGATAAAATATATTAAGCGCCATTTTTTATCTTAACTTTTGACTTAAATTGAAATTAAAAATTTAACCTATAATTCTTTATCACACTTTTACTAAAATCATGATCTTTATGAACTTTTTTGATGTGATCTTTATCTATTATTGTAATTAGTGAGTAGTGACTATTGCCAAGGCCCGACAATGACACCCAAGGCCCAACCAGACGAAAACAAAATGGTAAGAAGCGAACCCGGATCAGCCAAAGAACAAAGATAGGAGCAAATACAGAGACCAAAACCAATACACTAGAACACCCCTACCCCAGAAAACAAAACCTCAATATGTACGAATCATTCATTTGATTAGATATGGTATTTGTCTCCATATGTATAATAAATCTTTGTATAATTGTATTTGATGAACACGGTAGATTGTACTCTTTGTATTCATCAATGAATTTTTAATTGATTTTTCCAAAAAAATAAAACAGTAGAATGTTAGTGGAGGTTAGGAAGTTAGAGATTACAACAGGAGCCAAGCATCATAAACTTTTTCAGGAGAACTCAAACTCATGACCTCTCGGTATGAACTTTTTCATGAAGACTCGATCAAACGCACAACCACTCGGTCAAAAAAAGGAGAGTGGCAAATCAAGCATGCTATGCACGCATGCTGTTTTATAATACTCCCTCCATCCTAATTTGCTTGTCTCTTTTGGATAAGCGTGTTTTTATAGATAGAATAATGAAAAATATAATTAGTATTGACTTTTTCAATTTGCCCTATTTTATGTCTTGACATGACATGACACGACATGACACTTAATGAAGAAAAGGAAATGTGAAAGAATTATATTACACAACTTTTTAAGTAAAGACTTTTCCAAATGGATATTCATTTTAGGACGGAAGTATATATTAGAGAAACTGAGAGTACTCAAACGCAGGAAAGGGACGTGTCATGAAGGAACACTTATTACAACGACAAGTATCAAATCATTTACAGCGACAATTCGCAATAGGACAAAAAATACAGCTCATCACGTACATCAGCAAAATTTATCCACCTAATTTTCCCATTTGGCCATTAAATTTTTTTCCTACTGTAAAACTTAGAAAAATACTGAAATGATCTGAGCCGCCCCTTTAATTTAATTCAAAATAATTTGTTTACAGTTCATGTAAAAAATCAACTCAACCCATCATCATTAAAAATATTTACAAAACATCCAACTTTGCTTTAGAATTCAGGCTTGAATTTTGTAGCAGAAGTTGATGTTTTTTAACGCCTTTACCGATTTTGTAGGACCCAAGAAGAGTCTAAAATGAGTAATGATCCGTAGAATGATGGCTCACATAATGCACAGTACAACCTCTCTTTTCCCACAAGAGATTAAATCTTTTATGTTGTGTCACGCCGTTAAAACAATGGTTCCAATTATTTAAACATTGTGACATGGCGCAATGTAATTGATTTAGATGAAACAAATGTTTACACCGAGAGTATAAAGAATTTAATCTCTTCTCACAAATCAGGTATATGTTGTGTTACAACAAACGGTCTCTAGACTGCAACGAAAGCGCATGTTTGCATCTCTACAAGTGAAGACTAACCTCGAATTAGACCACTTACAGAGAGAACAGAGGAGAATCTAGTCATTAGTATTTTTAACAGTAATGTTCCAATTTAAATTTTATGTTTCAACAAGCAGTTTAAATTTGCAAGTGACATGGTTGATTAAAATATATATCACCGTGTCGTGATACATTTTTTTGAACATTTTATTCAATGGTAAAATCGTCTTTCGTCAATTGATTTGTTATGCTGCACCAATAATCAATTCCGGCAAAACTACCTATTCTAGTCATATGAGAGCTATTTTTGTGAATTAGCACATCACAACCCTTGCAAAAGCCTTCAGATATTATGTGCATTGGCATGCATATGCCATTTGAATGAATAGTTTGAAAACTCTTGTTAATGAACGGTGGGATAGATCCGTAGTATTAGTTTACGTGCGATTAAACTGACCCAAACACCTGAATTATAAAAAACCATAATTTCGAATATAACCACCAATACGCTTCAACCAATATTGTTTTCGACCAATCAGAAAATGCAGATATCATATATAACTATATAAAAAAACAGTACATAACAATTAATTTCAACCACTATTGTTAAAGGCATAGTCAGTACATATATAACAGCTCCAAATTAATACATTTTAATCTAACCAAATACTTAGGCAGTGTTGTGGATTTGAATACGTATCATGTTATATGTTTTCAAATGTAATTAATTGATTGCGACTAATATATTTATAGTTTTTTTCTATCCACGTGAGGAATAATGGACCTATCCACCGTTATCTATACTGATTAATAAACCCTTGAAACTTGATGAACAGCCGAAAAAGTAACTTTGACAGTCAATCATAAACTGATTTAGTAAAAGTTGTAGATTAGTCCAAAAAAAAAAAAAAGAACTGACAAAACAATCCAAATCTCGACAATACATTTGGATAATCAATAATTTAGATTTGCTTATAGACTCTTACCGGTAAGAATCAAACAAATTCAAGCCATTAATTGCAGCAAGAGACGGTCCAGATTCGGATTGTCTGCTCCTATCCAAAACTTGGACCGGAGAGGACCCAATTCCAAAAAAAAAAAAAAAAACCTTATTATCTCCTACACTTACAAATAATAAGAAAAACAAACATCTCCATAGCGTCACCACGTATGTCAGGGCACCTGGCCCTATATATCCTCCCACACATGCCTATAAATTTCTAATTAAAACCCTCATTGCATTACAAGCTCAATCAAGCTATCTAAATTTCCAAAATATATTTCTTTTGCTTTCGAATCTAGCCACCACCCTCCATCCCTCAGCCCCCAAGCAAATAACACAAATGGATTCTTGTGTTCGACTCCTGCTGGTAACGTTTCCAGGGCAAGGGCATATCAATCCTGGCCTCCAATACGCCAAACGCCTCATCAAAATGGGCGTCGAGGTCACTTACGCAACGGCCTTTTCAGCCCTCAATCGCATGATCAAAAGCGCGACTACTCCACCAGGCTTGACCTTTTTCGGCTTCTCTGACAGCCACGACGGTGGGTGGGACATGGACAACGTGGACCACCAGATGGAAGAGCTAAAGAGGCGCGGGTCGGAGGCTGTAGCAAAACTCATCATATCGCAGGCTGAAAAAGGCAAGCCTTTCATGCATGTGGTTTATACCACACTCATCCCTTGGGCAGGCCAAGTTGCACATGATCTTCATGTGCCGTCCACTTTCCTTTGGATTCAACCAGCCACCATCTTGGATATTTACTATTATTACTTGAATGGTTATGGGGATTCCATTGGGAAGAACATGAATGACCCCTCATGGTCAGTCGAATTACCGGGACTACCACCGGTAACCGGCAGTGACCTTCCCTCTGTTCTTCTTGCTTCAAACACCTATAATTTTGCACTTCCATTACTTAAACAGCATTTTGATATGCTTGATGCCCAAAACAATCCCAAAGTACTTGTGAACTCCTTTGATGCTTTGGAGTCTGGAGCCCTAAGAGCAATCGAGAAGCTAAACTTGGTTGCTATTGGGCCGTTAATCCCGTCGGCTTTCTTGGGTGGAAAGGATCCGTCAGACAATTCTTTCGGAGGAGATCTCTTTCAAGATTCAAAAGCCTATATCAAATGGTTGGATTCAAACCCTAGAGAATCTGTTATTTATGCAGCCTTTGGAAGCTATTCGCCAATAGCGAAGCAACAGATGGAGGAAATTGCAGACGGGCTGCTTGCCTGTGGAAGGCCATTTTTGTGGGTGGTAAGAGCCGCTGAAGAAGAGAAGCTAAGTCGTAACGAGAAATTGGAACAGCAGGGGATGATAGTGCCGTGGTGTTCTCAAGTGGAGGTTTTGTCACACCCGTCAGTGGGGTGTTTCGTGTCTCATTGCGGGTGGAATTCTTCTTTGGAGAGCTTGGTTTCCGGGGTTCCAATTGTTGCTTTTCCACAATGGTTAGACCAAGTTACAAACGCAATGCTTATTGAAGATGTTTGGAAGACTGGAAGAAGAGTGAAACCGAATGTAGATCAAATAGTCGAGAGTGATGAGATTAAGAGGTGCATAGAATGGGTGATGGGAGGGGATGAAATGAGGACGAATGCCAAGAAGTGGAAGGATTTGGCAAGGGAAGCCGGTAAAGAAGGTGGATCATCGGATAAGAATCTCAAGACTTTTGTTGATGACGTCAAGGCTAGTAAAGTAGAATAAATTGTTCTACAAAACTGCTCTATTTGACTGATAGGGTCACCACTGTCCTTAGCCAAATGTTATCTTGTCATAATTCATTTTTGTTGTTTTCTTGAGAGGTTTTATGTTGTCAATTTGTACGAGAATTAAGTGAAATATTCTTTCGCGCTAGTTCCTATTTTAACTGTTCATCTTGCCGAACATACATGTGCAAAGATACATTTAGAATAGGATTTCAGCATGCTCATGTGGTATTCAACCAATAAAGAACTTGTATAGATAGGAGTACCGTGACACACGACTTATTGCAACTTAGAAAAATCACCCAGCTTCATCGGCAAGACATGACGCACCCGTGGTGTTTGGGACTTGGGGTTGGTGCTATGTAGTGAGGTGCCCAACACTGTGCTACACAGCTCCGAGCCGTTGGATCGTGGAACTGACGGCTCAAATCTCATCTCGTCGTGCAATCAACGATCGAGAGCCGTTCATTACCAAGATGAGATCCGAGCCATCGGATGCACAATCCAATGGCTCGAAAGTGGGCAATACTGTATTGTGCACCCCACTGCACAACTCCACCATCCCCCATTGAAGTGGAAGATCCTAGCAATCTCTTGCATTTCTTGTTGTTCCTCGTCAATTGCTATAACCTACCATTGGTATAAAGTATATATATATATATATATTTTTTGTTACAACTACAAATAATAATATGTCTCATAATTTTACTTCATTAAAAAAAAATTTAATTATGTTATGGAATTAAAAAATTAAGTACTAGGCATAACTGTCCGAATTTTTTCACACCAACTTAAAGAACTAAGTAGATAAAAAAAAAGTTTAAAAACTTGTGCACGGAAGTGCTCATGGGCAGAGGTGTTGAGGGGCCTGTGGCCTCCAAGCCCCTGCTAAAAAAAAAAACCCCAATATGTCATTCAATTTTATCACATACATGGAAAAAATATAGAAAATTTTAACCAACAAGGAAAATATGGACTGATCGATTTGACTCTTAGGATACTAGTAAGTTTCAGAGGGTCTGGTCCATGCACACGACATTTTGGTGTTGCATCACATGTTGAATTGATACATGGTCATATCAGCGATTTCTTAATAGCGCAAAGTACGGATTACCTCCTTGAGGTTCGCTCGTTTGGCAGATGACCTCCCTGGGGTTCATTAATGACCACATCGCCCCCCTGTGGTTTCGGACTAAATTGCTACCGTTACTATTTCCTTCCAAAGCTTTCACACACAAGTGAAGTGAGATTTTCCGTATTATATGAACATAAATAGATACACCTATATACATATTTGTAACTGTAGAATCATTGATTTGTATGTCAGTAGAATGTTAGCGGAGGTTAGAAACTTAGATATAAGGTCTGAACATCATGAAAAAGACTCAAACTCATGATCTCTGTCTAAAAAATTAAAAAGAGAGCGGCAGCACACCCTCCCTCCGGCATTCTATAATCAGAGTTGTTGAGAGTAGTACTCAAACCACGAAAGGGACGTCATGAAGGCCCTTTTACGATACTTACAATTATCAAGTCATTTTCTAGCTAGCGACATGCAGCTCGAAACATGCATCTGGACAATATAAATACACCTCATGATGGTGTTAGCTAGAGAGAAGGACGAACTGGTCTATTTGATTGATAGGGGTTTGTGATAGATCATCGGATAAGAATCTCAAGGCCTTTGTTGATGAGGTCAAGGCTAATAAAGTAGAACGAACTGATCTATTTGATTGATAGGGGTTTGTGATAGAATGATGCTTCCTTTTCGATTGGTTGGTTTGGATTTTCTCCCTTGTCACCACTGTCCTTAGGCAAGTGACATCTTGTCATGTCAACCCATCTTTGTTGTTTTCTTGAGAGGTTTTATGATGTCAATTTGTGCGAGAAATAAGTGAAAAATTCTTTCGCACTAGCTCCTATTTTAACCATTCATCTTAGCAAACATACATGTGAAAAGATGGTACATTTCGAATATGATTTCAGCATACTCATGTGATATTTTCAACCAATAAAGAATCTGTATAGCTAGGAGTACCTTGACACACGACTTATCCATACAACACGTTCGGGTCATGTTAATCAAATTCACAAGCGAAAGAATCGTAACTTAGAAAAAGCTATCAAACACAACTGGCTAACCTGCTCCTGGGGGAAGTAAGAGAAACACTGAAACACACATCAAGCTAAAACACAATAAAAAATAATAAAGAAGAAGGTAAAAACTTGTGGTATTTGGCCAGACAACTTGTCCTAACAATCCTAGATAATTTACGCACCGCATCACTAGCATTAGTATAAGTTGCTTCATATTGAAAAATCACACTTGATTGCAGTATTCTATTTTCAAACAAGATGAAACACTTGAATGCATAAAGAAGGACAAGCTTTCAGGGAACTTTTTCAAGAGGCAGAGAGGTATTAGGTTGAATCCAACGCAACCAGTGACGGACAGAGAGGGTGAGGGCAGGGGATACGGCACCCCCAACATTTCGAGTAATCTCGTATATTTCTTATGTATATCTTGACCAGAAAAAAGAAAAAGAAAAAGAAAAAGAAAAAGAAAAAGCTTCTGGGCCCTTTAGATGCACTGGGTGTAATTTTGTGGGCTTTACTCTATACTCAATTAAATATTCATACTATTATATTTGTGTCGGTTGGAAAGAAGGGTAACATAGAACTGGTATTAGTTGCAAGTGCTGGGGGCATTTGTGAAAAATAAAAAGGAGGAAGCATCTTCATACAATTAAAAAAAGTAGCATAGATTAATAAGTTTACTTTAACCCCTTCAAGACTAAACCTTTTTATCCCAAAAAAAAATTAAAAAGACTGAACTTTTCGGCGATAATTTACTCAACCTTAAATAATTACAAACCCAGATCCCTGTCATTACATTCACGAGAGAATCAAACCTAAAAAACATAGTTTTTTCAAGCCAAAACGGGCCCAATTAAAACAGATGATTTTAACCGGAACTAGAAAGTGCATGCACCCAAACGACTGATATCAACAAACACTAAAAGAAAGTTCACCTACGTAGCGTTTGGAAGCTATGCTTTTACAATGAAGCAACAAATTGAAAGGCTACTTGTTCACTCAAACCCATTAGACTCATATCTTTACGCACAACTACATTTAATATGTCAGCTAAGGTCTTCCCTCCCCATAGCATTATTATTCAAAGCTATCCTATTTGGTTTCTTAACTACTACATCTACAAAAAAAGAAAAAAAAATTGCCATAGGTAAAATGATTTCTCAAGACGTTAAACGTTTTGACATCAAAATATATATCGAGAGCCACACAACCATGTGAGTATGTCTCATAGTTTTACTGCACATATTTAATAAGTCTCATAATATTACTTCATCAAATAACACCGAGTTATGTTATGGGATTAAAAAATTAAGCACCTCCGTGCGTAGCTGTCCGAATATTTTTGCACCAACTTAAAGAACCAAGTAGAAGGTTCAGAAACTTATGCAAAGAAGTGCTCATTGGCAGAGGTATTAAGGGGTCTGTAGCCGCCCCCCAAGCCCCTCTCAAAAGAACCCCAATATGTTATTTACAATTTTGTCTCGTCGATGGAAAAAATAACGAAAATATGGACTGATATGATTCTTAGTATAGTAAGTTTCAGAGGGTCTGGTCTAATGCACATGACAAGTTGATGTTGCATTACAAAACATGTCACTGATAAATGGTCGTATTAGTGATTTCTCGATATTTAATATTTTTATTCGTAAAAACATGTTCTATAAAAGTTAGAAGAACCAATGTAAACTTTCCACCATCTCCTATCTTTTCCTGCTAGTTATGGAGATCAGTATAAGATTGGTCATTGGTCACTGCCCTGATTTTGTGTTTCGTCCAATTAAGATGCAGAGCTTTAAACATCAACCACCTGATTTTCGCTGATGATCTCTTTGTTCTTTGTGGGGCTGAAGCAAAAATATTTCAATTGGTGGCAGATACGTTGAATGGTTACCACTTATTCTTTGGTCTTGGCCCTAATTTGCAGAGAAGAACCTTTTTTTTTTCTCAGGAGTCGATGAAAAGTACCATTACCTGTGAAGTATTTGGGGTCCCTCTTATTTCTACTAGACTCAAAGCTGATGATTGTGCTCAGTTGAAAGAAAAGATCCGTAGCAGAATCCAATCTTAGTCGAATAAAACCTTGCCTTACGGAAGCAGGGCCTGGCTAATTGGTACAACATATTCTCTTCAGCATCCATTTGGTCTTCAGTTTTCATTCTTCCTTTAAGAGTTTTGCGTGACATTGAGAGCATGGTGAGAGCCTTTCTTTGGTCTGGTCCTGTGTTTAAAGTATAATATGTTATGGATAAAATGGATTTACTCCTACATTATTAAATAATAAATATCAAAGCTTGTGGAGAGTTAAAATTCCTAATAAGGGTTCTTGGACCGATCTAGCTGAACCTTGGATTAAATACTTCATTGGTGATGGATCCTCTACTTTTCTTTGGATTGATAACGGGCATGCATTAGGACCTTCATATCAGAAATTTGGTGATTCAATGGTAGTTAACAGAGGTAGATCTTTGCTCACCAAAGTGTCTACCATTATACATCAAGGTCGTTGGAAATGGCCTAGACCTCAAAGTATGGCCACAAGGGAAATTGTTGCACATTCTCCCCTTATTTTGATCCCTAACACTGCTACTCCTGATTTGGGTATGTGGATCTTAACTATGGATGGCAAGTTTTCTACTAATTCTGCTTGGCAATCCTTGAGGGCTTCTTTTCCCAAGGTTCCATGGGCAAAAAGTGTTTGGCTTCCCCACCATGTACCCCGTTGGGCCTTCATAGAGTGGTTTGCTTTTATGGGCCGTCTTTCTACAAAGGACAAATGGCTTAGCTAGGGAATGGGAATTGATGCTGATTGTGTCCTTTGCCTTGGTGCCATGGAGTCCCATGAACACCTATTTTTTTAGTGTCCATTTGTTAAGGAGGTTACGAAAATGGTCTTAAACAATAATCAAATCGCAAGAACTCTTTTGGGGCTGTCTGAGGAAATTGATTGGGTATGTTCTCGGATGAATGGTCCATACCTATATGCAGCCAAATAAAAATGATTTTGGCCTCGTTTATGGGATACGTGCAGACTAATCTCAGCAAGTTTGGCATCCCTAATCTCTTTACTTTGGCATCCCTAATCTCTTTACTTTGGCATGTTCCTATATGAAAATACATGTGGTTCAATTTTGACTTTAGATTGTTATTACAGGTATGAGTTGGCTAGTAGTACTCACAAGACAAGCTTCCATTTGAACACGAGCTTAACTTCAAGGGGTAACTATGGTACGGATACTAACTCAAGGGTCAAAGAGAAGCTTGCCAGTTGCCACCATCTTGAAGAAAGTGTGGAATAGAAAAAACTCTTCGAGATGCAATGCAAGTAGGCAGCAAGGTTTACAATTTTTCCGTAGCCCTTAAAACTTAAAAGTGAGCCAATCTTGCAGGGCTTGACCTAACCACAATATTTAGTGGTTACGATGTAGGCTTGCAAAACTAAATAAGTTATTTTAAAAAATTCTTTGAGAACAGTCGTGTTTCCTGTTGTGTCTGTCTTTGGTCCTGCTCAAGATCCAAGTATTGTTGAATATCAATAGTTCCTTACATACAACACAACCATGTGTTTTTGGTAGATTTGATCAATCAAGAGACTAATAGATCATCATAGAAGGCAATGTAATAAAGCATCAAGACTTAATTCATTCATAATAAAATGAATTTGTTCATAGAATTGAACAAAAAAAGGTCAACAAAAAAATGACTTAGATATATAATCGAGTTAATATTATGTTGTTAATTAAGGGTACCATAAATATGATTGAAGTTATTACATTTTTTTCCCATCGTTGGATGGGGAATCAAAAACCTCTCACATGACAATCCCTCAGATGATTCTTAATGTGATATGTAATATAATACTCACTACGGAAAGTCTTCTTATTTTATATTACATGAAGGATTGTCCTATGAAAGTCTAAATTCTTCTTATTCTGTCTCATGTTAAAGAAAATGTCTATCTTACAATAAAGGAAGAAAGATGATCATGACCATTATTAGATTCTCCCCAAGCCTGACTGAAGACAATTTTCATTCTCTAGAGTTTAAGCTTCAACATAAAATCCAAATAATGGGAATGACTTCGGTGTCCCCGGTCATTTTGAAATAATACTACAATGATATATTACATGTTTTATTGACTATCACTACTACATAATTTGGCATTGCTTTCACGTGCACCGCACGTGCATTTTTACTAGTACCTTAAAAAAGCCAAGCTCTGGTTTTGCTAAGGGCTCATAAGTTTTCCTGGCCGGGTATAGTGACATCTCACCAATTATAAAATGCAACAACTCCACTGTGATTTCTCAATATTGTATATTCGTAGAGGAAGTACCTTTAGTTT
This sequence comes from Rhododendron mucronatum var. ripense, assembly GCA_019656295.1. Taxonomy (NCBI): domain Eukaryota; kingdom Viridiplantae; phylum Streptophyta; class Magnoliopsida; order Ericales; family Ericaceae; genus Rhododendron; species Rhododendron mucronatum. The sequence goes on from BPLT01000213.1 coordinate 504,132, forward strand.
TTATTCATTCATGATAGTCCTTGTTGAACGTTTTTCTTTTTCAACACACTTCCGTGCATCATAAAGGCATCAACTTATTCTTGATAGGAATTGAACCACAACTTCACTGTACTTAAATCCTTCTACATACAATCGTTAACTGCCCGATCTGTTATGAGAATAATCCTGTTCATTATTAAAGTTGTATCTTCAGAACCCAGAATCATTGTGGCCCCATTAATTTTAAAAATAAGATAAGGGAAAAAAAGAAAAAAGAGGAAAAAGTAGAGGTAATAGTAGAAAGTATCTAGTTGGACGATTAATTAGTTTTTTTTTTTTCCCCTTTTCTAATCAATAAAAGGTGTGTCTAGCTAGATGTTAAAGTTTTTTGGACTTAATCTAATCCTACCAATGGAAGGGGTACGGAAAATAATTTTTTTTCAGGTTTTAATTGGGACCCAGAAGTGGCAATGCTATTGGTCCCCATGATTAGTTGAAGCACACATAATTAAGTTGGCTCAAACACTTGAGTAATCACAAATAGAAATGGTTTACGAATTAATGAAGGTGCTTTTTTTTTTTTTAAACTCTTCCATAGCGTTGTTTTGGTGCTTCATCCCAATGTAATGTAGGAAATCAGATCCGCTTCAATATTAGCTCCAAATTAATGTATCTTTCGGGTAAGTTAGACTATTTCTAGTAATTAATTATTTGTCGTTAAGTTGTTTTCACTAAACTAAAAGTTATAGGCAATGTGTTAGGTTAGCAGAAGATGTAAAATCCATATTTTGGCAAATCCCATGACAATCTCTTGATTTGTGTCCCATTAATTATGTTGTAGCTTATTGTTTTAGAGCATTTGTTTTAGGAAAGGCTATCAATTGTAGTCCGTAACTGATAGAGAATGGTTGTCAAAGGAAAGTAGATTGGTAGGATTCCATTTTGCAAGATGATTTCGTGCAGGAAAGAAGAAAATCACGTGGGTGGTTATATGGAAATGTTTTCAATCACAGTGCTCAAGCAATTCAAAGAAAGTTATTTTTAGTGCTCAAGCAACCTTCCGTTTTCTCCAGCAGTATATATTTATATACGGTTTTGCTGGCTTTTCATCCTCACCGAATATATCAGAGCTATTCATCTTTGTCTCCAATATCGAGTAATGTCTAATGGTGACTGGTTCTTATCTCTTGGAGTTACACATGATTCGGTTATCATGAATCTTTCTACATAAACTCCAAGTGTTCATTTCAACCATTGTTCCAACTACTTGACACATTCTTCCGGTGGATTCTGGAAGTATATCGGAGGACTTGTGGATTCAAGGCGTGCGGCAATCAACCACTTGGTGCGGTGTACGTGGATTCGACAAATCAATCTTTGGCCAATCGGTGAGGATTCACGATTGTTTAATTAAGATCGTTTGTAACTGCACAATGATTACTTTTAGTGGTTCGATTTCCTCCTGTGGTTTTTACCCTTTTTAAGGGGTTTTCCACGTATATTCTTGTGTTCACCTGTTATTGCTTTTCGTTCCTTTGTTATGTTGCTTTTGAGTATTTGATTGTGAAAATGGAATTTCAGAAGAATATATGTTGGATGTTGTAGTTTAATGAAATCAACTTAATTTTTTACTACAAAATTTATTCTAGTGTGAATAACTTAATTAAAGTAAAAAAGGTGTAGTAAATTAAAATTAGTTCCAGCCCACATAAAAACCAAATCCGCATCACCATGCACTATACAACTATTTTCCACAAGCTTTAACCCCAACCCACGACCACCACGCACACACCCCACCCCACCCCCACACACCCACAACAAATAAAAAAATTTAAAATAAAAACCCCCTCTTTTCCAATCCCCTGGGGCCAAGTTGTGAGAAAAATTATCCAGTGAATTCCTTAGTCCCAGAGTAATCTCTTAATTGGTTGGTTTGCCTTCGATCTGAAGGGAAGGAAAATAGTCAAGGTGCACGTCAGTTAGCCAAGACTTCTCTTCACACCCACGCGTAAGCGTGTTAAGCGTGTAAATGTCTGTTGGAATTAGTTTGAGGTGCGCGCAAACTGATCCAGAACACCCTGTATTACTAAAAATAAAAATAAAAAGCTGACCAAAACATCATGACCGTACGTTGAAAAAAAAAAAAAGCATTGATCGACATCCAATTTTTACACGTGATAGACTAGATGCTTTTGATGTCCTTCGTGCGTCGACAAATTATGCATACGTGTGCACCTACCTCACTCTATTATTAACCTGCATGAATGCGCCCATCCACACGAGAGCTTGGCAGCCAGGATTGGGAAACGCTGTAATGTAGTTGGTGCACTACAGCGTGTTGTGTGGCACATGAATCGTCGATTTTATCAATTAACGGTTACGATGCGTTTTTAAACTATTATTGGTAATATATTATTTTTAATCTAGACTATTAATTAATAGATGAGATCGACAATTGTGTGCCACTCCATAAATGCACTACACAGGAGTGCACTATAGCAAACCACGGATGAAAATCGTCACGGGAGTGTGGACAAAAGACAGTAATGTCAACACACTATCAAGATACAGTGAATACAGTGGTGGCTGGGCTTCTGCTTGGTTTCCTCTGGCCGGTGGTTCCTTCGAGAGCCTAGTGGTGTTGGGTGGTCCGGAATGATCAAAGGTTTTGGGTGGTGGCCGTGGTTGGTGATGTAGATCTGGGCCGACTGTGTGATGGTGGTGGACGGTTGTGTGGTCATAGAGGTGGAGTATTTTAGCTACTTTTTCTAACATTTTTTTTGCAGGTTTCTTTTCATATATATTTTCAAAAACGATCGGAGAAGATGGCGATTTTAATCGGTGATGGTTTCAATCCGGTGTTGGGAAGGTGGATGCGGCCCCCACGGCTGGGATCTCTTGTCGTCTTTGTGTGCCGAAGTCCGGCCGGTGGCTGTTCGGAGTTCTCAATTGGGTGTGGGGCTGTCAATTCGTCGCGTTGAATTGCTACTGCTGTTGGTGATGATCATGGCTGCTGGGGTTTAGTTTGGGTTTGGCTGTTGTGGTGGTGGTTTGGTGTCTCGTGGCCCTGATTGATTTGGCGACTTGGCTTAATGGCGAGGCTGTTTTTCGGTATTTTGTATAGCGATGGTGGCTGATGTGGTTAGGGTTTGGGGACTGGTTTGGGTGAGCCAGCCCAAGTTTGGGCCGGGATTGGGTGTTCCGGACTTTTCGTTGTTTATTTTGGGTATGGGTTGAGCTTTGTTGTTCTTTTCGTTGTGGACCTTGTAGACCCTCGGGTGTGGTTTTTGCCCTTGTGATATGCATCCAACTTGTTGTTGAATTCCCGTCCCCTATATATTCTTCATTTTTAATAAAATTTCATCTTTTGCCGATAACAAAAAACACACTATCAACTGTCCACTGAATTAATTGGCTTAGAATCCATTCCCAATCCAGGGACAACATTGACAGACGAACCCAAAACGAAAAACCAAGAATCCATGTCACGTGAGTAACGTTTGATGAGCTAGTAATAGAAAGCCGAGCCAAATAATTGACTGAAAAGTAAGGATAGGAATGGCCTGAACGTACTGATCGAAACTTTCCACCACAAATGTCCTATTCAGAGCTCTCCATATATCTATGTGCCATGTGCATGTAACCCTCTGGAAAAGCCAATACTTTATTTTTTAAGTATACCCCCAAATCCACCCAAGAACAAGAGCAAAAAAACCCAACATAAGAACTGATTCGGAGGAATAAAAACACCCAAAACAAGAACTTCCATTCTCTATTTGTTCTTTTGATAACAAAATTATGGATGAGTGTGTCCCAATCCTCCTCGTAACCTTTCCGGCTCAAGGGCACATCAACCCCTCTCTCCAATTCGCCAAGCGCATCGTGAAAATGGGAGTCCACGTCACTCTCTTAACGGCCTCTTCTGCCGTCAACCGCATAACGAAAAGTGCTGCCGCCATGCCACGAGGCGTGACCTTTCTCGGCTTCTCCGATGGCCACGACGAAGGCCTCAAAGCCGGCATGGATTTCGAAGTCTACATGACTGACCTAAGGAGATGCGGTTTGGAGGCAGTGGCAACAGCCATCACTGCCAGTGGTGACAATGGAAAGCCCATTGTGCATGTGGTCTACACCACCCTTCTCCCTTGGGTAAGCCAGGCCGCGCGTGATCTTCACGTGCCGTCCACTTTCCTTTGGATTCAACCAGCTACTATCTTGGATATTTACTACTATTCCTTCTATGGTTATGGAGATGTACTCAATGAGAGGAAAACATCTAACCCTTCATGGTCAATTGAATTACCAGGATTGCCACGGTTAACTGGCCGTGACCTTCCCTCTTTTCTACTAGCTCCAAACGCGCATAAATTTGCACTGCCTTTGTTTAAAGAGCATATAGACACTTTAGATGAAGAAACAAATTCGAAAATACTCGTAAACTCTTTCAATGCGTTGGAATTGGAGGCTCTACGGGCTATTAAGAAGTTAAATTTTGTTGCTATTGGACCACTAATCCCATCAGCTTTCTTGGACGGGAAGGATCCATCTGACAATTCATTTGGAGGAGACCTCCTTCAAAAATCAGACGACTATATCGAATGGTTGGATTCAAAGCCAAGAAGATCTGTTATTTACGTGGCATTTGGAAGCTACTCTGCTTTAGCGAAGCAACAAACAGAGGAGGTCTCACGAGGCCTACTTGATTGTGGAAGGGCGTTTTTATGGGTGATGAGAGGAAAGGAAAATGGTGAAAAAGAAGAAGAAGATAAGATGAATTACAAGGAAGAATTGGAGCGACAAGGGATGATAGTGCCATGGTGTTCTCAAGTGGAGGTTTTGTCACACTCATCCGTGGGTTGTTTTGTGAGTCATTGCGGGTGGAATTCTTCGTTGGAGAGCTTAGTTTCTGGGGTTCCAGTGGTGGCTTTTCCACAATGGACAGACCAAGCGACAAATGCCAAGCTTATTGAAGATGTTTGGATGACGGGGGTTCGATTGACGAAAAATGGAGAAGGAATTGTTGATGGTGGTGAGGTTAAGAGGTGCATTGAATTGGTGATGGGAGGTGGGGGCAGAGGGGAGGAAATGAGAAACAATGCTAAGAAGTGGAAGGATTTAGCAAGAGAAGCAACCATGGAAGGTGGATCGTCGTTCAAGAATCTCAAGACTTTTGTTGATGAGGTTAGAGCTTGTTAGAACTTGTTTTAGACTATTTGAACCTCAATCCAGCCCATTAATAAGAATTAATGAACCACAATTTCACTGCACTTAAATGCATCTACACAATCGTTAACTATTCCGATCTGTTATGAATAAAAAGGAGGGGAGGAGGAAGAAGAAGGTAATAGTGTGAAATGGTTTACTCTGTTGCTTCATTGGAAGGGGGACATTGTTCTGTTCGATCTTCTTACTTTTTGAAGACAAGTGAAATGGTTTTACTCTTTGGGTTTAATTGGGACTCTAGCAAACGGACAGTGCGATTGGCCCTCAAAGATTAATCGATGTGTGCGTAAAATGATCCGGACACCTGAATTATCAACAAGTGAAAGGGATTACCATTGAAGGTGCTTTTTTACCCTTCCCCGAGAAGACGTTCTTGTGGTTGGTCCGAATATATTATATGTAAGTATTCAGAACGGCTTCCCAGCTATTATGAAGGAATATATCATCAGTATTAGCTTCAAATCAAAATTTCGTAGTGCAATATAACTCTTTAGCCAAAAGTTGTGACAAAATATTAGCTTAATTTCTTATATTTTTTTATGGTACAAGTATCTAATAATTGATATAGCTATAGTGACAGTTCGTAATGTGTTTTGGAGAACGATTGGGAGACAGATGTTCAACATATGTGTTTGGAATCGTGGATCTGATGTTGTAGGTTGTTGGGTTTGTGAAGCTTAATTCAGTATAGGTTCCGCTTCGCTAAATATTTTGAACAGCGCCCCAGTTGTCGATATAACTTGCTATATTAGGTTTTTGAAAATAGAGTCTTACATTGCTTGGGTGTAGAATGGGTGATCACTTAATAACATTTGGAACCTCTCCACTCATTGCCGATTAGTTTTGAAATGGACATAAAGTTTCTACATGGTATCACAGCGAGGCCCGTTCCACCCCACATTTTATAAAATTCACAATCCACACCTCACGATGACAGACCAGCAAAAAGGCTGCACAATGATAGGACCCAAAAGTGGCCACACGTGGCAGACCTCAAACGCGGCTGCACGTGAGGGGGGATGTTAAGAAAATAGAGTCTCACATTGCTTGGGTGTGGAATGAGTGATCACTTAATAACATTTGGGACCTCTCCACTCATTGCCAATTGGTTTTGAGATGGATATAAAGTTTCTACATACATGTCATACCCAACAGTCGATTTAACTTGTACTCTCTTCATTTGATTGCATCATGAAACCTGATATAAGCTATATATGGATGTACTCAATTAGACATTTGCAAAACCACGCAGAAATTTTTTTGTGTTGGTTAATTTGGCCAATTTCTCAACATAGGTCTCACATGTATCTGCAGGGTCCATACGTGTTAGACAACTCCGAACACATATGTATTAGGAGATGCACTCGGACACCGGTGTCGATCTGTTGTAGCAGTACTCGTCTGCCATAATATTTTTCCTATCTAACGGGATATCAAGAGGCAAGAACCGAACCAGCAAGCTGTATAAACTACTTCTACGCACAATGATCGCCACCACATTTTTTTTTCTTTTTTTCAGAACTTGTAGATTAGCCTAAACGGAAGCGGAAACTGTGTTGTGTACCATCTGGACCATCCATCTCGGTAGTTAATGGTCCGGATTAAAATAAAACTTTTTACGGAAAAGTTTTTAAAAATCTGAACCAACCATAACACTTTTGTATGGTTGAGATCGTATATCACTGTGTTATGCACTAGGTGCGCAGCACGCCCCCGGTCCAGCCTAAACCCCTTCAAATTTTAAAAGATAAATAATCCCCAATTCGTCACAGCTAACGTCATGGTCATTGGCCCTATCCTATCACATGCGCATATAAATCAAATCAGGCCTCAGCTATCTAGCCCAATCAAATCAAAGATACCTTTTTCTGTGTTGCAATTGAACTATTATAATGTACAAGTATCAAACCAGTATATAGCTATAGCGACAGTTCATAATATGTATCGGAAAGTGATTGGAAGATAGATGTTCAGATTAAAATGTGTTTGGAATCGTTTGATGGGTAGGTTGGGTTTTCGAAGCTGATTCACATGATTGGGATTTGAATTGCTAACTATTTTGGGTAGCATGCGCCGCCGAAATCGAGACAGGGTTACATTGGTATTGGTGATTTAAACCCTAGGTTAGCTATACGCAGGAACAGATGCAATTTATATATGCTCTCTTCTTTCCATACACGGGGAAAACTTGCATGAGCCATTAATGTACTCAATTAGACATTTGGAAAATCACGCACTTAATTATCTTTGTGTCTATCCTTGTTTGTTACTACTTTTCTTCATTCTTCTTTGTGAGTTGTGTGCCGGTTGGTTTGGCCTACTTCATCATCGGTCTCACATGCATTAATTTGTGGGGTTCATATACATCAACCAGTTTCAAACACATCCGTATTAGAATATGTATTTTTCGCACTCGTGTCCGTAACATTTCTCGTCTGCACTAATATTTTTCCTATATAACTGGGGATATCATTAGGCAAGAATCGAGCCAACTAGGTATAACCACTTCAACAATCACAACCACCTTTTTTCACAACTTGTAAATTAGCCTAGCTAAGCCCCTTCAAATTTTAAAAGATCAATCATCCCTAATTCGTCACCACTGACGTCATGGACCCTGGCCCTATCATTTTCATGCCCACATAAATCAAGCCTCAGCTTTCTAACTTATGAAACAAGTTGTTTTGCGTTGCCTGTAACATCCATAAGTCCCCAACAAGAAGAAGAAGAAGAAATGGACGATTGTGTTCGACTCCTGCTGGTCCTGTTTCCAGGCCAAGGGCATATAAATCCCAGCCTCCAATTCGCCAGGCGCCTTGTCAGGATGGGCGTCAACGTCACTTTTGTAACCGCCATTTCCGCACTCAAACACGTGACAAAATCTGTCACCGATACTCCAGGCTTGACCTTTTCCGGCTTCTCCGATGCCTATGATGACGGCAACGGTCACTTGTGGAACAACCACGATGATGCTGACCGCTACATGAAGGAGCTAAAGATTCGGGGGTCGGAGGCCATAGCAGAACTCATCAAATCAGCGGCGGAAAGAGGCCAGCCTTTCGTTCATGTAGTCTACACCACCATTATGGGTTGGGTAGGCCAAGTTGCTCATGCCCTTCAGGTGCCTTCCACTCTCCTTTGGCTTCAGCCAGCGACCATCTTGGGTATTTACTACTACTACTTCAATGGCTATGGAGAGTCCATTGGGAAAAACGCGAACGACCCCACGTGGTTTGTCGAATTACCGGGACTGCCGTTGCTCACACGCGGCGACCTTCCTTCCTTTTTGCTCGCTTCGAGCACTTCTAATTTTGCTCTTCCACTAATTAACGCACATTTTGACGTACTCAATACGGAAACGAATCCCAAAGTACTCATAAACTCCTTCGATGCTTTGGAGTCTGGAGCTCTAAGAGCGACCGAGAGGCTAAACTTTGTTGCTATTGGGCCGTTAATCCCGTCGGCTTTCTTGGATGGAGAGGATCCGTCTGACACTTCTTCCGGAGGAGATCTCTTTCAACATTCAGAAGACTATATTGTATGGTTGAATTCAAAGCCTAGTGAATCTGTTATTTACGTAGCATTTGGAAGCTATGCTTCTATAACGAAGCGACAAATGGAGGAGATTGAGCGCGGGCTGCTGGAATGCGGAAGACCTTTCTTGTGGGTGGTAAGAGCAACGGAAGACGGGAAGTTGAGTCGCAAAGAGAAACTGAATCAACAAGGGATGGTAGTGCCGTGGTGCTCTCAAGTGGAAGTGTTGTCACACCCGTCGGTTGGGTGTTTTGTGACTCATTGCGGGTGGAACTCATCGTTGGAGAGTTTGATTTCTGGGGTTCCGGTGGTGGCTTTTCCACAATGGGCCGACCAAGCGACAAACGGAAAACTTATTGAGGATGTTTGGAAGGCAGGGAAAAGAGTGAAAACAAATGGGGACGGAATTGTGGAGAGTGGTGAGATTAAAGAGTGCATAGAATTGGTGATGGGAGGAGATGAAATGAGAAGCAATGCTAAAAAGTGGAAGGATTTGGGAAGGGAAGCCGGAAAGGAAGGTGGATCATCCGACAAGAATCTTAGAACTTTTGTTGAGGAGGTTAGGGCTAGTTTGGTAAAGTGAACAATGTTCTAACAATAAGGTGCATGTACTGCAAATTGTTTTTCTCTTCCCATTCTCCCAATTTTAACCCTTTTGTTGTTGTTCTTTTATCTACTTATTTATATAAGTATCCGCAAATACTATAATTATGGAGCACTATTTCTATATGCTTATGGAGGGGTGTTTTACTAACTAAAATAAGTATATTTTTGAATTAAAGGTAATGTATTGTGAGAAAAATGACCTCTCTTGAAAGTGGAAAATAAGTAACTATAAAATAAGAATCGTAACGGAACGGGAATATCCCAACCAACAAGAGTTCAATGGCGCATGAAGTCCGTGTGCGCCATATTCTGGCCATGGTTATCAAACACATAAACATTAATCGACTAAACACAACTGGACTTTTGGCCGTTGCCTTAAATGGAATTCGCTATACTATATTCCAGCCACATCACTCATTTTATCCTCCCAAGTTTAATTAATATATTTTAGAGGCTACTCCACCGATCTCTTGGTCTCCTCAATTGGTACATATATCCATGTGCATCCGAGCAAACACTGAAACACACACCAACTAAAGAATACAAACGAAAACTCTGTGATATTTCTGGAAAAGATATTTCCTACGAGGAAGCACAAGCGACGACTAACCCCAAACCAGACCAGTTACAGGGAAAAGATCATAGGAGAGCACTTCAAAGTTCTGTGTTTTAGAATTATGTCTTTACCAGCTTTACATTCTCATGGTCTTTTCGAATTGTCTCGACAGTCAGTTTTATAAGTGCCATCGTGCATGGTTGATAAAAACCTAGCCATCATATCCAGATATTTATCTTTATTATCGATTTAATTTTGGTGCTAAAGTCGTTTTTTGATTTGTTACAGAGTACCCTGTTTTGGAGATGCTACTCTAGCTGTATGACAATTTTTTAGTTTGCACATCAGACCATTGGATCTGTCGTACTTCCATTGAGATCTGAATTACCTAATCCTTCAAGAGATCTTGATCAATACAAAATGGTGATGTAGCAACAAATGATTTTGCAATCGAACAATGCTAGGAACACCACTTTAAAAATATAGCTCGAAACACAACTTTAATAAATTCCCTTTTCTGAGGAAATAAATACTCCATGAATTACCGCTTCCGAGTTTTTAACTCACGATAACTACTTCAATCATTCGAAATGCCATGTGAAAAAATACTTTCCAAGATACATACTTTCACACATACAAAACTAACACGATATGTACCCGTGTGAGTATGCAAGACAACCAGAAGGAGACATTTAATCAGAGACGAACCTAGGAGTTCTGATCAACAAAACAAACCTGGGAGTTGGCAGTAGTGAGCCATGCCCTGTATTTGATTTGAAGTGCTAAACCGTGGAAGATACTTTTGCAAAATTGCATACCTTCTCAAGGATTATATGTTAAGGTGACCTCCTTGTCTAGATTTTTCACCTACCACTGGTATGAAGTATCAATGTTGTTACAACTATGCATACTTCGTAGTACTCCGTCCGTCCATAATTTTAGTTCATTACGAGCCATCATGAGCTTTTTTGGATTAAACAAAAATGGAGTATTACCGTGCATAATTTTTCAAACATTTTCGCATCGACCTAAAGAGCTAATTCGTTTGAAAAAGTTCAAAAGCTTACACACGGAAGTGCTCATGGCCGGAGGTATATGTTAATGGGTCTGCAAACCCCTCAGCCCCTCCCAAGAAAATTATAATATTTAATTTTCTCACAACTTATTCACGCTCTCAAACTCATAAAATTTTAGTAAATGCAAATCATGGCTCCGTCACTAAAAGTAATTCGTTTACGTTTTGGAAAACAATATTATAATTTTTTGTTATTGAACTAAATTATAGAACGGGATGTAGACTTTTACTTAAAACTTTCTAATTCAAGCCTCATGTGAGATTTCCAGTATATTTATGCATGTGCAATGGAAGAGTTACGTTATTATTTATTTATTTCTTCTTCTTTTGTTTCGTGTACATTTATACTAATAGTAAATTAATTTTATCATAGGCTCACAATAATATGCCTCAGGACAATGAATACAGCTCATGAAACACATCAGCAAGTAATAACTCTTCACCTAATTTCAATGGCTACCATTAAAGTTTTGGTATGATAGGTACCGGTGCATAAATACACCTATTTATGCCCCTTAACTTAGGCTTGTTATATCCATTTAGTTCGCTACTTGGGATTCATACTTGTTAATTGCGTTTCAGAATTCTCGGAGCCGATGGTTAACATTTGGAGCTAAAAGCACAAAATCATATTTAACGCAAAGTCGATGCCGATCCAATTGATTTAGAGACGACCAAACTTATATTGGATGACGAGAAGTACCCAATAAAATTCCAACATAATGGAAATTCGGAGCAATATACTGCTGTGGATTTGCATGTGATGCAAGTGAAAAGGCAATTGAATAATTTAAAATCAAGAAGTGTGTGAAGTGTGACATGGACCAGCCAATGTCCTTTGGGTTTGCACGTGAGATGATGGGCCTAGCAGTTGACCAATTAGGCCTCACTTTTCACATGGTTTCTCGGGCTATATTATAAACAGTCCTGCTACGAGCAGGGACAATCCGCAGGGACAATCTGCAGGGACAAGTGTTTGGCCCCATTTTGGATTCCGAAAAAATATAGAAAAATATCCATAAATTTTTTAATATTTTGTCCATACTTATCCAAAAGTAATACTTACCGATATCCGCTGGAGCTGATTTTTTACAGGGTCCCATGAAATAATATTCAAAAATTTATGGATATTTTTCTAGATTTTTTCGGGATCCGAAATGAGGTCAAACGCGTTGTCCCTGCGAATTGTCCCTGCGAACTGTCCCTGCTGTTAGAATTTTTGTATTATAAAAGAAGAGAAAAAGGGTTTCAGGGGAGATCTTCAGACGACAGAAACAGAACGGTGGCTACCATCTTTTACTCTTTTTCCCACGGCAGAAATAGGAGAACGGGGGGCTGCCAATGGATATCTTTTCTCACGCATACAGAAAGCACTTGAATCGTGCGGCTGTTCATCAAGCTTCGGCCAGAGCAGTTTTGGGGTTTAATCTTTTTATTCTCTGCGAAGCTTTTAGTTTATTGTTCAATGGAGTTTATTTGTTTCACGATTATTTGTTCTCACTCCATGAGCGGCTAAACTATTCGGCTAGGGTAATGAGGAGATCTCTCCAAGTAGCGTAGTTGTTAGATTTCTAGGGTTTTATATTCAACTTGATTGTATGACTTGATCAATTCATAACTTTTTATGAAGTTTTATAATTTTTCCAATATTCGAATGTGTTTGTATCCATGGTTTCAAGCACTGTCATACAATGGTTTTTAATGTTCTGAGATAGGCTTTGAGATAGACTATACGACGTGAGACGGGTCGTACCGTGGTTAAATCCAATGAGACCATCCGTGCCGTGTTGAGATAGCCTATACGGAGTACGAATCTTGATTATATTTTTTGTAAACTATCGATAGGAATTGCTACCCTACGGTGGTCTGGTTGAATGTTGAATGTGAACCCTAGGTTTCGAAATAATTATGTTACAAGGGGAGACTGAATGTGAACCCTAGTCCTTTCTCTCATTTGTTTCAAAATCTATAATTGCTTTCTAGTATAATTTTAGTTTAATCAAATCCAAATCCAAATCAAACTTCTCTTTACTTTCCGAATTAAATTAGAAATTAATTGAAACTATTGCAACTCAGCTTTTTACTCTCCGTGGACGATCTCGGAATTAACTGCTATTCTTCGGGATAATTGTTAATTTCTTGTTTTATAAATTATATTTTTGGTACGAAAACGACAGACCAAATTTTGGCGCCGTTGCCGGGGAGTTAAAACACGGTTGCGTATTTTCAATTTGTTTTTAGTTTAATTCTTTGTTTTATTGAATTTTTTTTTCTGTTAGTCTGTTACAGCTTTGCCAGGTTTTGGAACATCACAAAGATTGCGAAGTTGAATTTATTGGTGGCGAGGCAGATCAAAGCGATTTCGTTTACCCACTGTGAGTTCTCTTTTCAATTACTTTATTGTTGGATTGCTAAAACAATAGTGGAATTAGGGGTTTTAGGATATTCATGCGTCGATATCAGTCGTTATCACCTGAGACAGCGTCTGATACTGATCCTGAATTTGACCAAACCCTTCGATCTTTTCTGAAGTCTCTTAAAGCAACACGTGAACGCCCAATTGATCATAATATAAACTTTGACGTAATGGGCGACCAAAACGGAGCAACCGGTGGGGAACAGGGCTCCCCATTGGTGGAGTATTTTATTCCAAATGAGTATGAGTCCACTTCGTGCATAGTTATGCCCGCGGTAAGAGCCAATCAATATGAGATAAGGCCGGGCACTTTATAGATGTTGCCTTCATTTTATGGGAAACCAAACGAGGATCCTTATGATCACTTGAACCAATTCATGGAAACGAGCCGAATTATTTGCATTCGTGACTTTGATAAGGATGCATTGAAATTACTCCTTTTCCCGTTCTCGTTGAAGAATAAGGCCAAACAGTGGTTGAACTCCTTACCGGCAAACTCCATCACCTCTTGGACTCAAATGTGCGAACAGTTCCTAAAGAAATATTTCTCCATCGGTAAGACAACTCTTCATAGACAAGAGATCACCGGATTTACCCAACACGATGGAGAACAGCTTCATGAATCTTGGGAGAGATTCAATGACCTTCTTAGGACGTGTCTTCACCATGCTATCCCCAAGTGGCAGCTTGTTCAGTCTTTTTACCAGGGTTTGGCCGAACCACACCGCCAACTGGTTGATTCTTCTAGTGGTGGGGTCTTCTTGCATAAGAATGTGAACGATGCATGGAAGTTATTTGAAAACCTTAGTGAAAACTCTCAACACCGTGCATCTTCTCTCAGACATTCGAGAGGGGCAACGTCTAGTTCATCCAAACAGAGAGGAGTCTATGAGGTTCAACCCCCTAATGACCTTACACATCAAGTAGCTGCCTTGACCCAAACAATGAAAGAATTAATCACTTCGAGTCAACATCCTCTCCCTGTGGGACATCATCCGCCCACTTTTCAGGAGGCATGTGGGATTTATGCTAGTCCCATGCATTACATCACTGATTGTCCCTCTGCCTCCCAATATGCAGAGTTTGTGCAAGAGCAGGTTAGTGTTGCACAAGGGTTCTCCAGGCCAGGCTACGACCCATTCTCTCCAACATACAATGCTGGCTGGAAAGATCACCCAAACTTTTCTTGGAGGACGCAAAATCAAGGCAGTCCCTCCTCTTTTCAACAGAGACCGCACAACCTAAGTGGTTTCAACCAACCAAAGCCCAATTATCCAAGCACTTTTAATCATTACTATGCAAGCAAGACTCTCTCTGATGCTCAATTGAACTATACCACTACAGAAAAGGAGATGCTCGCGGTTGTGTTTGCATTGGAAAAGTTTCGGCCCTACCTCCTAAGGTCGAAGATTATCGTGTACTCTGACCATGCCGCGTTGCGATACTTGCTTTCAAAGAAGGACACGAAACCTAGGTTGATTAGGTGGGTCTTGTTGCTACAAGAATTTGACTTAGAAATCCGGGACAAGAAAGGTTCCGAAAACTCCGTAGCTGACCACCTCTCGAGGATCTTGATTGACTCCGCATGTTACCATTTACCCTTAAAAGACTCCTTTCCGGATGAGCAACTTTTTGCGGTGTCACAAAGTCAACCCCCTTGGTATGCGAGCATTGTAATTTACCATGCCACTAGCGCCATACCTTCCCATTGGTCCAAGCAAGACAAGGACCGATTCTTTGCGCAGGTTGGTAATTATTTTTGGGAGGATCCGGAGTTGTTCAAATATTGCTCGGATCAAGTGATTCGGCGGTGTGTCCCTGAAAGTGAGCAACAGAGCATATTGACTTTTTGTCATACTCCCGAGTGTGGGGGACATTTTAGCGGTAAGAGGACCTCGGCGAAGGTCTTGCAATGTGGGTTCTATTGGCCCACACTTTTAAGGATGCCCATGAGTTTTGCAAGGCATGGCTTCGTTGCCAAAAGGTTGGCAACATATCGCACCGAGACATGATGCCTTTGTCCTCCATTCTTGTGGTAGAAATTTTTGACGTGTGGGGAATTGATTTTATGGGACCATTCCCAACCTGTTTTGGGAATGAGTATATTTTAGTGGCAATCGACTATGTCTCGAAGTGGGTGGAAGCAGTAGCCACATGGACTAATGACCACAAGGTTGTGGTCGAATTCTTGCAAAGTAACATTTTTAGTCGCTTTGGCTACCCACGTGCGATTATAAGCGATGAGGGAACCCACTTCCTAAACAGATACTTTGCAGCGCTAGTAAAGAAATATTCTATCACTCACAAGGTGACAACACCTTATCATCCTCAAACTAGTGGCCAAGTAGAGGTCTCGAATAGGGAGGTTAAATCAATTCTTCAGAAAACGGTTAGGCCCGATCGAAAAGATTGGTCGCTTAGGCTTAATGACGCTTTGTGGGCCTACCGTACTACTTTTAAAACTCCTAGTGGCATGTCTCCTTATCGGTTGGTTTATGGTAAAGCGTGCCACTTGCCTGTAGAGTTGGAACATAGGGCCATGTGGGCGATTAAGAAATTTAATTTTGATATGGTTGTTGCTGGTTCGAATTGTAAACTCCAACTCAGTGAATTAGATGAACTTCGTAATGATGCATATGAGAGCTCTAAAATCTATAAGGCTAGGACTAAAGCATTCCATGATAAGCAGATCCATAGGAAGTCCTTTGAGCTTAATCAAAAGGTGTGGCTCTTCAACTCACGTTTGAAATTGTTTCCGGGCAAGTTGAATTCGAGGTGGGATGGACCTTATGTTATTACTCCTGTTTTCCCCCATGGTGCGATTGAAATTCGGGATCCACGTGATGGCCAAGTATATAAGGTTAATGGCCAACGATTGAAGCCATATGTGGACGGTTTGAGTTAAGAGGGTGAAATTGAGTCCATCAATTTGGTCAATGAGTCTATGAGACTTGAAATCTATAGAGTTTGAGAGACCTCCAGTGTTTGCCATGCTCGAACGGCTTCTGATGGTCTGGTATAGCCACCTTGTCAAAGCTATGTATGTAGTACTTAGGAGGTTGGGTCTGGCGGCAGGCGTGTAGTTAGCAGCGAGAATTCTGTCTAAACCATCTGATTTTAATGTCCAACTTGGTGGAGATTGCTTCATAAACCGAGTGGTGGGTAAGGGATTTGGTAGCTCCAGAGGGAGTGATAGCCTATTAGATGATGGCACCACTTCTCAAGATATCGTTGAATCCTACACATATTGTCCTTCCAACAAATAGGGAACCACAGTCTTTGACAAGGGAGAAAAGTAGTACCCGTGTCTTTCACGTGAATAAAGTGTATATGTTTTTGTCTTGGTGGAGTATTTGAGGGAGTATTTGTTATTATTATTATTATTTTTTTCTTCGCTATGTGTCTTTTGTTTTAATTTCTTTTATTCTATATATTTTGTGTTGTGGGACTAATGAAGCGCAGGTTTACACTACAAGTTGGGGGATGACTCCCACCTTTTCTTTTGCCTTGCTCTTTGTTGCTCCTAAGTGAGGTGATATCTCTTCTTTCTTTCTCTGGCTTGTCTTTTAATTTTCTATGGCTGAGCCATCACTGCGGACAGTGCCATTATAAGTTGGGGGATGGATCACTTTGTTTTTATGTTTATAGAGTTTTAAAATCCAAAACAAAAAAAAATTTGAAAATTGAAAACTTTAAAAAATACTTGTTGGATCCTTTTTACTTGAGACTTGGAGAATGTGATGTTTACTTGTTGGTTGCTTGTGCTGAGAATTTGTGGGCATTACTTGAATATTTATGTTGCATGATAGTTCTTTTTGCTAGCTTGGCGATAGAAATTTATCTTGGCATACGCTCTTAGCATCTTTGCACATGCACGTTTCTTGGACCTTAACTGCTTGTGAGTTATGACTTGAGTGCTTTCAATGGCTAGATTAGTGGAGACTTATGCCCATGTGAGCTTTAGTGCCTTACCTTTCTTTGGAGTGGTGTCATATAAACTCTTTGTTTGTCGTAAAAGAGAAGAAGCTTAATCGTTATCGATCTCATTATCCTTTGTCGTCAAGTATTGAGACTTAATGCATGCCTATTATTTCATCTTTTGGGAATGGAAATTTACATGGTTGTATTGCCCCTAAGAGATGATAGTTGGTCATTTTTGTGCTTTGAGCCGGTTCATTTCTTTTTCTTAAATACTTATCCTTGTAAACCACATTGAGCCTCTTGCATGAGCCTTTTTCTTGTTAAGCTTCACCAACCATATTGTGTCTTGAGAATGTTAAGTTAATCATGTGAAGGTTATTTTTTGAAGAGACTAGAGTGTATTTGAGAACAATGTGCTTGAATTGTGGTGTGTCTTACCCATTGTTAAAAAAAAAACATTGAGAAAATTGCAAAAGAAAAAAGAAGGAAGGAACTTGAATTAAAAAGTGGAAGCCACCTATGCATTTGTTTGAAGAAAGAAAATGTGAATTTCATTGTGGAAGTGTGTGGAGGGTAAAGAATATGAGAGATATGGCGGAGTTGAAAAGAGTTGAAAGAGGGCGCACTTTATTACTTGCCCTATGTGTTTTTGGCCTATTTTCGGACACTTGAGCATGTCTTATCCTAACCTTTGAAGCACTTTTCCTTACCCAACGATATAACCAAATAAAAGTCCTACTTGATCTTAGGGGCAATGGGTTGTGGATTGATGGATAGAAATTGTTTTCAATGCTTGACATTCCTTTCATGAGATCTTGTGTCCACTTTAAAAAGCTTTCTTTTCGGGTCTAATTGTGCGGGATACTTTGGTTCTTTATCGCATAACTTCCACCCACACACAATGAGTGTCTATTAAATGCACCCTGTTTCAAGCGTTTTCTATTGTTGAGTGCATGACACAGCGAGAATTGAAGTCCAGACTCGGTCCTGAGAGAGTACTTGGTTGTGGTTCGCTTGTGGTTAAGGTCCTTGCTCACACACACTAAGCTTGGGTGCCATGATTTATTTCTATGTATTGATAGCCTCTAGAAGTATTTTTTTGCATATGCTATATTCTTGGCATTGGCGTATCAATGAGTTGCATTGCAGGTTTTTGGGTTCCAAGTAAAGGAATCCGCGGTGTTTTGTGGGTGATCACTGCTGAAAACCCTCACGAGACTTCACTCGTCCTACCGGGGCCACCCGGGGGTTTAAAAGATCTATCCCTTAGTTAGTTGCTTTCTTTTATTTGTTTTTCCTTTCTTTGCTAGGGACTAGCAAATTGTAAGTTGGGGGATGTGATAGGTGCATAAATACACCTATTTATGCCCCTAAACTTAGGCTTGTTATGTTCATTTAGTTCGCTACTTGGGATTCATACTTGTTAATTACGTTTCAGAATTCTCGGAGCCGATGGTTAACATTTGGAGCTAAAAGCACAAAATCATATTTAACGCAAAGTCGATGCCGATCCAATTGATTTAGAGACGACCAAACTTATATTGGATGACGAGAAGTACCCAATAAAATTCCAACATAATGGAAATTCGGAGCAATATACTGCTGTGGATTTGCATGTGATGCAAGTGAAAAGGCAATTGAATAATTTAAAATCAAGAAGTGTGTGAAGTGTGACATGGACCAGCCAATGTCCTTTGGGTTTGCACGTGAGATGATGGGCCTAGCAGTTGACCAATTAGACCTCACTTTTCACATGGTTTTTCGGGCTATATTATAAAAGAAGAGAAAAAGGGTTTCGTTACTTTCCGAATTAAATTAGAAATTAATTGAAACTATTGCAACTCAGCTTTTTACTCTCAATGGACGATCTCGGACTTAACTGCTATTCTTTGGGATAATTGTTAATTTCCTGTTTTATAAATTATATTTTTGGTACGAAAACGACAGACCATGGTACATTAAAACTTCTTAAAATACGTATACATTTTTCCTTACACTAGCAACCAATGTGAATATGAGGTTGAGTTCCGTTAAGCGTCTTGCGCTTTTTCTGTTTTATCATAATTCAAAAAAAAATTCGCATTTGTTAGTTTCGCGCTTCACTTTTTGGGTTGTTCGATTCATCGCCGTCAGAACGAATCGGAAAAGTAAAAAAATTTTACTTTTACCCAAATATTTTCTAAAATATCCAATATAAAGTTGACTTTTTGGGCTTTATCTTGGATATTTTCTAAAATATTTGGGCAAGAGTCATAACTTTTTACTTTTTCGACGAATTGAAAAACCAAAAGAGTGAGATGCAAAACTAACAAACGCGAATTTTTTTTTACTGAATGGGTATGACCGTATGAGGGGCCCAATATGGGTTGCACACCTGAGTGACTAGACTATTATGTACTGAATGGGTACAAGGGCCCAATACAGGTAGCACACAATCCGAGCAATTCATTAATGTCAAAATGATTTTTTGAATTATTTTAACAAATCAATGCAACCAGATAAATGAAAATTAGATCCAATTTTCTGAAATCTTCGTAAACATGCCTTGTGGTTATCGGTTATGCCTTTTGTGGTTTCGGCTATGGTGTCTACCTTTACATACGGTGTTTCCATTATGCCTCTTGTGGTTTTTGATTATGCCTTTTGTGGTTTCGGTTATGGTGTCTCCATTATGCCTCTTGTAGTTTTCTGTTATGCCTTTTGTGATTTCAGTTATGCCTCTTATAATTTTTATTTATGTCATGTGTGGTTCCATCATCCATGCTATGAAACCGAGAGACTTCAAAAGCCACTTCAACACTCGAACTTTGTTTTTTTGATCTGCACTTCAGCACTCAAACTCTTGTCTTTTTGAGCTGCACTTCAACACTCTCACTCATAACCATATCTTCCATAAACTTGTACAAATCTGAAACCTTCAGAGTGATTGAAAACAGTAATCCTCAATTCACTTTGAGATCTCACACAAATGATCTGAGAGCTTCAATAATGGCAAAACAAAAATTTTAAATTATCTTAAAAAATCAGCTCAATCGGATAAATGAAAGTACTTGATCTATTTTCGTGAATTTTCATTAACAAGTGGATATCGAGCGTCAATCCAACAGGCTGCAAAGCCTCTTTAACACTCAAACATTGTTTTTTTCATCTGCACTTCAACACTCAAACTCATTAACCATATCTTCCATAAACCTGTCCATATCCTGAAAACACTTCAGAGTGATTAAAAACAGTACTAATCATCAATTCGTCACCACAAACGTCATATCCCCTGGGCTTATTCTTTACATGTGCATTATTAAGTCCCGGCATTAATGCACACTAGTACTAAATCCCCAAACTCCAGTACCCAGAAAAGAAAAAAGAAATGGACGACCGCGTTCGACTCCTGCTGGCAACGTTTCCGATCCAAGGGCAGATCAATCCCAGCCTCCAATTCGCCAAGCGCCTCGTCAAGATGGGCGTCAGCGTCACATTCGTACCCGCCTTTTCCACACTTAATTGCATCACCAAATCTGCCTCCGCTACTCCACAAGGCATGACCTTTTCCGGGTTCTCTGACAGCTACGATGATGGGTCAAAACTCGGGGATCCCACGGGGATTGAAGTACAGAATAGAGGGTTGAAAGCCGTAGCGGAACTCATCAAATCAGAGGCCGAACGAGACCGGCCTTTTATTCATGTGGTCTATACCACATTTCTCCCTTGGGTAGGCCAAGTTGCACATGCCCTTAACGTGCCATCCACTTTCCTTTGGATTCAACCAGCTACCATCCTGGATGTGTACTACTATTACTTCAATGGTTATCGGGATGCTATTCGGAGCAATACGAATAACCCCACATCGGCAGTTGAATTACACGGACTGCCATTGCTCACTGGCAATGACCTTCCCTCTATTCTGCTTGATTCAAACGCTTTCGATTGCGGGGCTCTTCCATTGCTGGAAGGGCACGTAGGTATACTTGATGGTGAAACAAACCCCAAAGTACTTGTGAACACCTTTGATGCGTTGGAGTCTGGGGCCCTAAGAGCAATCGAGAAGCTAAACTTAGTTGCTGTTGGGCCATTGATCCCGTCAGCTTTCTTGGATGGAAAGGATCCATCTGACACTTCTTTCGGGGGAGATCTATTTCAATATTCAAAAGCCTATATTGAATGGTTGAATACAAACTCCAGCGAATCTGTAATTTACATAGCGTTTGGAAGCATTTCAGCTGTAGGGAAGCAACAAATGGAGGAGATTGCACACGGGTTGCTTGAATGTGGAAGGCCCTTTCTGTGGGTAGTGAGAGCATCAGATGAGGAGAAGCTAAGTTGTAAAGAGAAATTGGAACAACAGGGAATGATAGTGCCCTGGTGTTCTCAAGTGGATATTTTGTCACACCCGTCGGTTGGGTGTTTCATGTCTCACTGCGGGTGGAATTCTTCTTTGGAGAGCTTGGTTTCAGGAGTTCCAGTGGTGGCTTTTCTGCTAGCATTAGACCAAGTGATAAATGGAAAACTAATCCAAGATGCATGATTGGAAGACGGGGATAAGGGTGATGAGAAATAGGGAAGGAATTGTGGAGCGTGGTGAGATTAAGAAGTGCATAGAAGTGGTGATGGGAGAAGACGATATGAGAAGCAATGCTAAAAAGTGGAAGGAATTGGGAAGGGAAGCTGGAAAGGAAGGTGGATCCCTGGACAAAAATCTGAAAACTTTTGTTGAGGAGACAATCCAGGCTAGTTTGGTAAAATAAATATTCTTGTACGATGCTAATCGAAACAGAAATAATGTTCCATCTGCAATAAGTGATACATAAATATTGTTGTACAAACCTGATCCATACTAGGTTCAAATAAACTATCGAAATCGAACTCAATGCCTAGTGAATCTCCCATTTCCCCCAATAGTTCCCTCTTTTTCCTGTGGTTCGACCACAAACATCTGAGCATTATGCTATCGATGACAAAATCCTACGCTTCTGGCTAGAAATACAAAGCAAGGTCAGTAAGCAACCAATAAGAGCTTGCATAACACCGAGGCAATCAACTGAGACACTACCTTAGTGAATGGGAAGAATCTCCAACTTCACTTTATGATCACTGCCCACTCCAGATTAAATACTGAACTCTTTTTTTTTGTAGTTTTAAGCCCAGAAAGATAATAGAAACCATCCAAAAAGCAGACTTAACAGTAGGGAAAGATAGCTTATCAGTCCCACATAAGCCAAACGTTAAGTCATCAGCAAAAGCAAGGTGATTGATCATTTAAAGCCACTACGAACCAAGCATTAGAAACACAATACATGACCCATTTAGTGAACTGAACTGGAAATTGCATAGCATCCATCATCTCACTCAGGGAATCCCATGGGACTGAATCGGATGCCTTCATAAGATCAATTTTAATAGCACATTTTGGAGGATCCACATCTCTATGGCAGTTCCTAACTAACTCCTGCATGAGGAGAATATTATCTAATATGGTTCTTCCTTCCACAAAGGCTGACTGCCATGGTTGCATTTTTTTTGTGGCCAAAATGGTTCAGTGTTACTGGGATTAGAAGGTTATAAGCAGTTACAAGAGGAGCCGAGCAGATCTTTCATGAAGACATGAATTCATGACCTCTCATTTGACAGGAGAGTAGCAGCCACTGATGCTGGGTGCGACGTTCTGCAATCGTGGAGTCATTGGTAGTACTCAAAACCATGAAAGCATAATATGCATCAGGTCGGTAGATACAGCTCTGAAATTCACATCAACAATATCTAAAATCCCGAACATGAGAAGTGTCCTGTTGGTTTTTGACATGTTATGCATAGTTTCACTTACGATGTGACTCTTTGCTAGCCGACTCCAATTGATTCGGATTTAATGCTCGATTTGTTTTGGTTATGTGACTCATTGCGGATGCAACCTGTCAAATTGATTAAAACAAGTAATCCCCAATTCATGATCACCACAAATGTCATAACCCCCTGGCCGTATACTTTATACATGCATTTAAATCCCTGTAATCTTTACGGAATTCCATGCACAGTTTAAAATCCCGAACTCCAGTACCCTCCCCGCCTCCTATAATCTTCAGCCACCCACCAAAAATGATGTAGAACCCGTGGAGGCCCAATTTCATGAACAATTGGACCAGTCAAAACCTCCGAAGCCCAAATGCTGCTTAATTGCAAAGTAACCGATTTGGAAAATTTCTGATGAGCTCAGAATAGGTCCAAACTTGGGGGTTGAGTTATTTTTGCGCTCTGGTTGATACTCCCGACCTAAAGTCATGACATGTGGTGTTTTTGGGCCCGAAACATTTGTTTAGGCCTTCAATTTGATTATTTTGCCATTTTAAGAAAGTTTTAATTCGTTAATAATCTTAGACTATAATTCCTTATTAGTTGATTCTTTATGGGAAAGTCCTCTTTTTCTTTCCCGTTTTTAATTTTAGGAGTTTCCCCAAATTATGTGACTTTTTATTTTTCGGCTTAATTTTCTAGGGTTTCGGGTTACACCTTATATTATATAACCGAATGTTTTAATCAGCTTTTTATCAATACTATTCAGACTGTCTCTTTGATAGGTGCATAAATATGCCTATTTACGCTCCCTAACTTAGACTTGTTATGTTCTTTTAATGCGCTACTTGGGGTTTGATACTTGTTAATTATGTTTCAGAACTCCTTGAGCTGATGGTTAACATTTGGAGTTAAAGCGCAGAGTCGGATTTTATTTCGTGTCAGAACAAAGCCGGTCGTCAAAATTAATTAAAGCTCGAAGCGGCAATGATGAGTATATGGCGTGCAATGGTCTTATTTGGGTCAAAATCCATTGTGACCCAATCACGATTGACTGGAAATTGGACCATAAAACCCACTGTGCTTAAACGTAGCTGTTGGCTGGAGGAATTGGTGACGGAAATTGGGCCCACTAATTACTTGCTTCGGAAATTGGGGAACCGACTACGGGGGTGAGAGGATAAAAGAAGAGAAAAAAAAGGGTTTTGTTATCTTTCTCTACACATCACGCAGCGAACAAAGAGGGGCGGCCATCGAGATTATTGTTCCACGGCAAAACCGAGAACGGGGCTGCCATCTGGATATCTCTTTCACTTGGAAAAGCCGACGACGGGGGCTGCCATTAGGATTCTTTTTCTCTCACGCAAGAATACAGAGAAGCAGCTGGGCACTTCTCCCATTACAGAAAAGAGAGAACGAGAATCACGGCGGCACAGCACTTTGACGGCAGAGGATTGGGTTTTATTCTCTTATTCTTTGTGAAGTTTTTAGTTTATTGTTCAATGGAGTCTATTTGTTTCACAATTATTTGTTCTCACTCCATGAGCGGCTAAACTATTCGACTAGGGTAATGAGGAGGTCTCTCCAAATAGCGTAGTTGTTTGATTTCTAGGGTTTTATATTCAACTTGATTGCGTGACTTGATCGATTCATAACTTTTTATGAAATTTTATATTTTTCCAATATTCGAAAGTGTTTATATCCATGGTTTCAAGCACTGTCATGCAATGATTTTGAATGTTTCGAGATAGACTTTGAGATAAATTATACGACGTGAGACGGATCGTGCCGTGGTTAAATCCAATGAGACGATCCGTGCCGTGTTGAGATAACCTATACGGAGTACGAATCTTGATTATATTTTTGGGGATTATCGATAGGAATTGCTACCCTACGATGATCTGTTGAATGTTGAATGTGAACCCTAGGTTTCGAAATAATTGCGTTACAAGGGGAGACTAAATCGGAAACCCTAGTCCTTTCCCTCATTTGTTCCAAAATCCTTTAATCGCTTTCTAGTTTAATTTTAGTTTAATCAAATGCAAATCAAAATCCAACTTCTCCTTACTTTCCGAATTAAATTAGAAATTAATTGAAAGTACCGTAACTTAGCTTTTTACTCTCCGTGGACGATCTCGGACTTGACCGCTATTCTTCGGAATATTAGTTAATTCCTTATTTTATAAATTATATTTTTGGTACGAAAACGACAGACCACTCTTTCTCTAGTGGACTCGAGTTTATCATTCGTTTGATTGGTACGAAACTAATCTCTTTGGAAATTCTCAAAAAAAGAGGGAAAAAAAAAGAGAAAAAGGAATGGATCGATGACTGTGTTGGACTCCTACTGGTAATGTTTTCGATCGGGCAAAACAATCCCAGCCTCCAATTCGCCAAGAGCCTAGTCAAAATGGGCGCCAGCGTCACATTCACAACCGCCTTTTCTGCGCTCAATTGCACAACCAAATCTGCCTCCTCTACTCCACAAGGCGAGATCGTTGAATCCTTGGAGGTGGGCACCAGTATACTCATATATAGCACATGGGCAAGGGTGAATTTTATCTAACACAACCACGAAGGAGACATTTTATTTAAAGTCGAACCCAGGAGTTGACAACAGTGAGTACTATTGCCAAGGCCCCAAGCAATGATACCAAAGGCCCAACCAAGACGAAATAAAATGGCAAGAAGCCAACCCGGATCAGCCACAGAACAACGATATAGGAGAAAAGACAAAAGCCAAAACCTATGCCCTACCCCAAAAAACAAAATCTCAACAACTTGGCCTAGTGGAGGTCACAAAGTTAGAGAATTCAAAGGAGCCGAGCGAGTCACTACAAGAAATTTGGGATCTTCTAGCGGTTTTTTTTTTCTTGTAGCGTGCATCTTGATCTTTTTTATGAAGACTCAAGCTCATGACCTCCCAGTATGAACTCTTTCACGCGGACTCAAACTCACGACCTCCCGGTCCAAGAAAAAGAGAGCGGCAAATCAAGCATGCTGTTCTATAATATTAGAGTTAAATAAGAGTACTCAAACCAGGAAAGGGACGTAATGAAGGCCCTTTTACAAGACAAGTATCAAATCATTGAGAGCCGACAGTTTACAATTTGCATCAAGACAATATTAACGGATATCACCCACTGGAACAAAATCAATCTCATTATGGCAGGAATTCTATACAAAGGCAACCATCTATTGGGATCAATTATTACCTTTATTGTAGGAGACTTATTCTCCTAATTATTTTCCTTCCAATTTGGTTGTCTCCGTTTCCTATATGTATGGTTGTATTCTTCCATTGAAACTTAAGAAAATAAAAACAATTTATTCAGTTCTTATCATGGTATCAGAGCGTGGTTCACGTTCTTTCTTTTTTCCTTCCTCATAAAAAAAAAGAAAGAAAGTTCTTCACAAACTGGAAGAAGATAGGAGCTTCAATCTTCAGTCCATATTCACCGACATGGCTGATGCTCAGGAAAAGGTTCAGAAACTAATTTCTGACCTATCTTCTCCCTACTTTCTACACTCGGCTGATCACCCCCGTACCCCTCTTGTCGATATTGCCTTGACCCACACCAACTATGGGTCTTGGAGTCGTGCAATCACCATGGCCCTTTGCGCGAAAAATAAGCTAGGCTTCATTGACAACTCAGTGCCATGTCCATCAGATCCGGACATTCAGCCTCTTTGGAAACGCGTGTCAACGATGGTCCTCTCCTGGATGCTTAATAGCATCAGCAACACGATCACACCGAGTCTAGCCAGTTGCCGCACGCCTTATGAACTATGGTGTGATCTTGAGTCAAGATTCACTCAGGGCAACCATGCTACCATCTTCAAAATCCAAAAGGAAACCTCCAACCTCCAGCAAGGTAATCTCGATATCACCAATTATTACAACGCGTTCAAGACGCTTTGGGATCAACTTGATGGTATAGATCCGCCTCCGGCTTGTACGTGTGGCACCGCTAAGGCATGGCATACGAGAATATCGAATGAACGTGTATATCAGCTCTTAATGGGCATCAACGAACCATACCACGTTCTTCGTACTCAAATTCTAGCCATGGACCCAATTCCTGACCTTGGGAAGGTTTACGGCTTATTAATCTCAGAAGAACAAACCAAAAATTCTCCGCTGGTCGTCACTACCCCACACATGCAGGAGGACTCGGCAATGACAATAATGAGTCAAAATTTTCAACCCCAGCAAAATAAATCAAAACTCAAGGATGGGCAGCAGCATAACTCGCAAGGTCAGCGTTTTTTTTCCTCAAATCAGCCAAAGGTTCAGCAAACTAGACAGCTGCCCCCTGCTCGTGGCAACCAGCCACGCCAAGCACAAAATGTCCCGCCTCCCGACCCACGAACTCGACCGGGCCACGATCCGAACGCACTATGTAGTCATTGCAACCGTGCGGGTCATTATAGGTCGGGTTGTTTTAAGCTCATTGGGTATCCTGATTGGTTTTTCAATCGTCTTCCCAACCAATCATCTGGTCGGTCCAATTATGCAGCCGTCATGGAATCCCATCCTCACTCAAGTCCTGCCGAGACGTCCCAAGCGCATGACTTTTACGCCAATCCATCTGCTTTTTATACCGGTAATACCAATTTAATTTCCCATGATTGGATTATCGATAGTGGGGCGACAACCCACATGACGCCATATCTATCCCTTTTTGATTCATATACAGCTACACAAAATTTTTTACCCGTTAAATCCGCTTCTGGTTCTACTCATACTATCTCCCATATTGGCAATATCACTGTCACCCCTTCCATCACCTTAGTTGGTGTATCGCATGTCCCTAGTTTTCATTTTAATTTGCTTTCTGTCCAACAATTATCCCGTGATCTCAAGTGCATTGTGTTTTTCTTTCCTAATTTCTGTCTTTTTCAGGACCTCAAATCGAAGACTGTGATTGGAACGGGTGAGGCACGCAATGGCTTGTACTACCTCCGCACCTCATCCTCCACCGCCCTCGCCACTCCGTCCGATGATTCCAGCCTTTGGCACCAACGCTTAGGTCACCCAGCAACCATTAGTTTACCTCAATCTTTTAATTACCGTCATGCTATTATTTCACCTTGTGATGCCTGTTTACGTGGCAAACATACTCGCCTCCCTTTTAATTTAGTTCTCAATAAAAGTACTATTCCTTTTGATCGAATATTTGTAGACACTTGGGGTGCTTATCATACTGTTTCTACTTGTGGGGCACGTTATTTTCTTACCATAGTTGATGATTGCACGCGCACTACTTGGGTGTACTTGTTGCGTTCTAAATCGGATGCTCTTTCCAAAATCCAATTTTTCCTTAACATGGTCAAAACACAGTTCAATGCCAACGTCAAATATTTTCGGTCGGATAATGCCCTTGAATTTTTATCCCGTCCAATTCTCAAGTTATTTCATGACAATGGCATTTTACAAGAATTAACCTGCGTTGATACCCCTCAACAAAATGGCGTGGCCGAACGTAAACATCGCCACATCTTAAATGTGGCACGATGCTTACGCTTTCACGCTCACCTTCCCATCAAATTTTGGGGCGAGTGTATCCTAACCGCAGTTTATCTCATTAACCGCACCCCCTCACAAACTTTAAAAAACGTCTCCCCTTATGAACGACTTTTTCGCAAAACCCCCAATTATAAATATTTACGTGTTTTTGGATGTCTTTGCTACGCACAAACATCCCGTGTCGGCCGTGACAAATTTCAAACCCGCGGTGTTCCTTGTGTTTTTTTGGGATACCCCCCACGCCACAGTGGCTACCGTCTTTTCAATCTCGACATGAACACGTTTTTTATCTCTAGGGATGTTACTTTTTTTGAGACTATTTTTCCTTTTCACATCCAAAGCCCCCATTATATCCCGCCTCCCGCCACTCCACCACCTAGCCTTACTGACTTATATTCAATTGAACCACTTAGCTCTCTCGACCAACCCAACCTCCCTCCCTCCACTACCTCTACAATTATCCATCCTAGCCCACCTCCCTTACCTGATCCATCCCCTACCAACCTGCCTCCACCCACCATTAATCCCGTATCCCCAGACTCCTCTTCCCCCGCCATCCCTTCTCGGCCAACCCGTACTCATCGGCCCCCGAGCTACCTTCAGGACTACATATGCCCCACTCTCCCCTCAACCACTGCTGCCTCCACCTCTGCTCCAACTCAGTCTTCAGGTACGGTCTATCCACTCAGTAATTTCATTTCTTATTCCCATCTTTCACCATCCCACTTCGCGTTTATCTCCGCTTTATCCAATTCTCATGATCCCTCTTCATATAATCAGGCCGTCAAGCATGCCCACTGGCGTGTTGCTATTTCTAATGAACTCAATGCACTTGAACAAACCAAAACATGGGTACTTGCTCCTCTTCCCCCTGAAAAAAAATCAATCGGCTGTAAATGGGTTTTTAAAACTAAATTAAAAGCAGATGGATCCGTAGAACGTTACAAAGCCCGTTTGGTTGCCAAAGGCTATACTCAAGTTGAGGGCTTGGACTATCATGACACCTTTGCTCCTGTTGCAAAATTGGTCACTGTCCGCTGTGTGCTGGCTATTGCTGCTACTCGTAACTGGCATCTACACCAATTAGACGTTAATAATGCCTTCTTGCATGGAGACCTTGACGAGGATGTTTACATGTCTCTTCCTCCAGGATATGGTCGACAGGGGGAGACCCGTGTCTGTCACTTACAAAAGTCCCTCTATGGACTCAAACAGGCATCTCGCAATTGGTACTCTAAACTATCCACAGTACTTCTATCGGATGGTTTTACACAATCCCAAGCTGATCACTCTCTATTTACTCGGCAAACTGGCTCTATTATTCTGGTTGTTCTCGTTTATGTTGATGATTTGCTTGTTACAGGCAATGACTTACCGTCCATTCGCCGCTTACAAGAATTCTTGTCGAGTAAATTTCAGTTAAAGGATCTTGGGAAGCTCAAATATTTTTTGGGCATCGAAGTGGCTCGCTCCACCAAAGGTATTTTCATTAATCAGCGCAAATATGTTCTTGACATCCTCGCCGATG
The DNA here is from genome assembly GCA_019656295.1 of Rhododendron mucronatum var. ripense. Lineage (NCBI taxonomy): Eukaryota > Viridiplantae > Streptophyta > Magnoliopsida > Ericales > Ericaceae > Rhododendron > Rhododendron mucronatum. The sequence continues at coordinate 534,281 of BPLT01000213.1, forward strand.
CGGGGCAATCTGGCTGCCGTCCAGCCTCTTCTCCTATGGAACAACATCTTAAGCTCTCGGCCGATTCTGGTGATCCCATCTCAGACCCGAGCTCCTATCGCCGGCTCATCGGGCGCCTAATATATCTCACTATTTCGCGTCCCGATATCACGTTTGCCGTCAATTTACTCAGCCAGTTCATGCATACACCTCGGGTTCCTCACTTTGACGCTGCCATTCGCATACTTCGCTACCTCAAGGGCTCCATCTCTCATGGCCTACTCCTCTCTTCTAGTTCGGCCCTCACTCTTACTGGCTACACTGACTCGGATTGGGCTAGTTGTCCCATGACTCGTCGCTCCACCACCGGTTATTTCATTACTCTTGGTACCAATCCCGTTTCATGGCGCACCAAGAAGCAAAGTGTTGTGTCCCGCTCTTCCGCTGAAGCTGAATATCGAGCCATGGCCTCGACCACTTGTGAATTGTTATGGCTTCGCACTTTGCTTCGCGATTTAGCAGTTCCACTATCCTCTCCAATTACTCTACATTGTGACAATCAAGCAGCCTTGCATATCGCCCGGAATCCGGTCTTCCATGAGCGCTCCAAACACATTGAAATTGACTGCCATCTCATTCGTGAAAGGGTTCAACAAGGTCTTCTTCGCCTTCAACACATTGCCTCAGCTGACCAATTAGCCGATGTTTTCACTAAGGCCTTGGGTGTTGATCATTTCCGTATTTTGGCATCCAAGCTGGGCATTACGTCCCTCCATGCTCCATCTTGAGGGGGAGTATTAACGGATATCACCCACTGGAACAAAATCAATCTCATTATGGCAGGAATTCTATACAAAGGTAACCATCTATTGGGATCAATTATTACCTTTATTGTAGGAGACTTATTCTCCTAATTATTTTCCTTCCAATTTGGTTGTCTCCGTTTCCTATATGTATGGTTGTATTCTTCCATTGAAACTTAAGAAAATAAAAACAATTTATTCAGTTCTTATCAGACAATAAACACAGCTCATCACATATATCAGCAAATTAATTCTATCCACCTAATTTTCCATTTGGCCATTTGAAAACTCTCGTTTTTGACACAAGGTGTGGATGCGTGGTGCGCGGGCGTGCCAAGACTTGTAGCGCCTAACTTTTGATGACGATTGCCGTGAATCGTAACTTCAAACTTGTAAGCGATTGTGTGTGACCCAAAGGTTAATGATCACAAAAAGGTTTGTGGTCTGCCACACGGTTGTGGACTTAAAATTTCCTAGTCGTGTAGGAAATGGAACGTAAAACGTGAAAAATGTAAACTTTAATACTCCGGGATAATAAAGTTGATTACAGGAAAAGTAAAGATCCAAACTACTTGATGAAGTAAGTTTGAATATGGGTGAATACTAGGTATTCGATAGGCTACTTTGCTGAAAGAAGGAAAGTTTGTAAGCGTTGAGCTTTGATTGGTGTTGGACCCCTTCTTCATCTTGTGAACTTGTATTTATAGTCAAAACAACAAGCTGATTCAGGTCTGAATCCGAATTCTACGTTGCACCGTAAGCTGACACGTGTCCCATTACTGTTCCTCTTTTCATGCATGCAAAATAGTAGGCGGTTTCCAGAGGCAAATAGCAGTTGAGTTAAATCATGGGTAGTGGGCCTCTCATTCGTTGACATGTGTCTCATGTATTGCCCCTTTTTATGCTCACATGGCCAATGGACTTAGTCAATTGGCCTTTGAATTGAAAGATACTAACTGCCAGAAAATAACCAATTCCCTACAATTGTGGACTTTGCTTCCTAAACCAACTCGGCACCCTCTTTCTGAGCCTAAAACCATGGACTTTGCTTCATGGGTCAAATTAATATTTCCCTCATGGGCCACACCGTGGGCTACATTTCTCATGGGCCACATGCATCTTGGGGCCAAATGAAGAATATCCAAGGCCCAAGAATTAACCACCAGCCAAATACCCAACCTCGGCCCAAATTAATTAAATCAATCCCAATCACGACAAGCCCGATCCGCGGTGCCAAAAATGGGTATAAACATTGCCCCCCCAAGCCTTGATTCTGTTAAGACTAAGGCGTTTGGAGGAACACAGTTTTTGGCATCCAACCAGATCTTGATGCACTTAGAATTCTATCAGGCCCAAACGTAGCCTAATATTTTTCCCCCTTGAAACGGCTGTAATCATTATCAGATCTTCATGTGGGGTTATTGCCCATAAAGGAGGTCTCCTTTCTCCCTTGGAACTCTAAAAGCTTCCAAAAGATCTCTTTCCAACCCAACTTCTCATTGATGTACGTGCAGTCTTCATTAAGATAGAAACAAAAATTCAAAAAGTGGAGAGAAAAAAGGAGGCAGTACATATCTCCCAATCTTTTAAACCCCTTTCTCTGAAACCGAAGCCAGCACCGCCTCTTTTAAAGCTGGTCTTTCTCTCTCTTCATCATCTTTACTTTCCATCTCCCATTTCTCTCTCTCATCCAGAGCCGGAAAAAACCCTAGCCACCATTGTTAAACCACCAAGCTCCGAACAATGTCGTATTTTAGGGCTAAACAACCGGCCAAGAGCCTAACCTCCTACACCGATGAAATCAAGGGAATCATTAAAGCCGAGAACCTCTCCATCAACTCCGAAATCCTGATCGATCGGACCCAACCTCGTTCGTCCAATGTAAAAATGGCGCTCAGACCTGCTTTCAGTGGTGATTACCCGGAGTCTCTCTACCCGTTCTACCCTCTTGGAGAAGAAGCTCTACCATTCGATTGTATTGCTGCCGATTCGACCACATATCCCAGAGACATCCCAAATCGGCTCTGGCACAGACCTGACAAGCAATACGTCCAATGGGTCAACCGAGTAGCGGCCGTGAAGGAAGGGCTGTGGAAGGAGGTAGGCATATACGAGGCCATCATGCTCAGCCGCCACCTCATCGACATGGATAAAGCCCTATTTATGGCCGCGGCCCAGTTCTGCTCTGTTCCCTCTAATGCCTTTCACTTTCGTATTGGTATGATGGGCATCACAATGCAAGATGTTTCCTATCTTACTGGCCTCCGCCCCCATGGGGTTAAGGCTGATTGTTTTGCTTCACAAAAAATCCCATCGTTTACTTACCCTGAGTCGGCCCAGTTGGCCTACTCCAACTTTTTGAAACACTTTGCTGGTGAGGAGGGAAACAAAGTCACTGGGGAAGAACACGTGTCTCTCCTCGTTTATTGGTTGAACAAATGTATTTTTTGTGTATTTTCAAATAGAATCTCTAAGGAATTCACAGATATTGCCAAGGCCTTGGCTTCGGGTCAGAAATTGGCCCTAGCCCCGCTAGTCCTTGCACATTTATACCGTGGCATGCAGGAATTGTTGACCAACAAATTCTTTTTTACCCCCGGACGACTTTGGATAGTCACGCTCTAGCTTTGGTCGTACTTCCCCACACAAGCCCCAAAAATGAACAAAGTCCCCACCCATGCATGTTATGGCCGTCATTATGCAAGCCAAGAACTCCAACAACATGACTTTAACTCCTGTTTCACCTACTTTTACCATGAACTCACTACATTGGGCAAGGGTTATATGCCATTCGAGAGGGAAACCGTACCATTATGGCTGAAAAACCCAACAGGAGAGGACTTTGATGAACACAAGGAAGTCTGGGCCAGCTTCCTCATTTCAAGAGACCTGTTATATGGCATGGGCATGTCCTCGGCCAATAATAGGTGTGGGACAGAATACTATAACGCTGCCCAGTTTGCTCGCCAATTCAGTCTTATGCAACTCATCCCTGTTCCCCCATACAAGTCTTGCAACGAGGCCTTCATTGACAGAGTTATCGTACCAGAAAAAACCCTAGAGGCCATCCGGAACCAATTTGCTAAGGGTGAGGCTACTTTTCAATTAAAGCCTTACCCTGAAAGCCCAGAAAAGTCCCTTAGATTCGAGAAGCGGTGGGCATACCATGTGAATAGGTACTTCGCCAAAGACATAGGTGAGATTTTGGCCAAAATTACCCCTGAAGCCATAATTGTGAAGGATGGTGACCCTACCAAGAAGAAAATTTCCCGCTCCAAAGGCCCCTCTCCATCCGCCAGTTTGAAAAGGAAAGGTATGAACAGAAGACTAACTCTCTTTACCTTATTTGCTGTTGCAGTTCAGGCCTTTACTATATTCACTCATGCAATCTCCATTCCAGGTGCACAAGAAGTTAGCAAGCCTGAACCAACAGAAATCCCACAAAAGAAAAGGGTCAAAAAGCTAGCTGACAAAAGGCACACCATTGTACGGTCTGTTCAACTCTTCCTTTTCTTGCTGAAGATTGTAATCTAGGCCTAAATGTCTAACTTCGCAGGAGAAGACTGCTGCAATCGCTGGTAGAACCCAAAGCAGAACCAAGACCAGCTTTCCTGAACAGGTTGACATCTCTGCCAAGGTATCTCTGTATTATACTAAGGCCTAAGCACAATTTCATTGAGGCCTAAATACTCACGCTTGTATCTTTTTCAAACTTTGGATTCACATTTAGGCCTAATCGAAAGAGACTACCCGCCATGCTGAATCAATCCCAAAGAAGGATATCAAAAAGACGAAAACCAAGATGGTCATATCCAAAAAGTCACAAGCAAATGACGTCCCGAAGGCAGAATTGAAGAAAAGTGCCTCAATTCCCTCCAGCGATTCTTCCACTGCTTCATTTGAGGTAACACGTCATTTCTTAGTTTTGACCTTCTTAATTCTCTGTAAGGCCTTTCTTAACAACTCTGTCTCCCATCCAGGCTACCTCTGAAGGCCCTCCACTCAACCCTGAGCATGAGGCGTCGTCCCAAACCCTTGACAAGTCCAAGATTTCTCCAATTAATCCTGACCCAACACCCGTCCAAAAAGAAGAAATTGTTGAGGAGGCTACTGACGAGGTGAAAACTCTCGTTTTTGACACAAGGAGTGGATGTGTGGTGCGCGGGCGTGCCAAGACTTGTAGTGCCTAACTTTTGATGACGATTGCCGTGAATCGTAACTTCTAACTTGTAAGCGATTATGTGTGACCCAAAGGTTAATGCTCATGAAAAGGTTCGTGGTTTGCCACACGGTTGTGGACTTAAAATTTCCTAGTCGTATAAGAAATGGAACGTAAAACTTGAAAAACATAAACTTTATTACTCCGGGATAATAAAGTTGATTACACGAAAAGTAAAGATCCAAACTACTTGATGAAGTAAGTTTGAATGGGGGTGAATACTAGGTATTCGATAGGCTACTTTGCTAAAAGTAGGAAAATTTCTAAGCGTTGAGCTTTGATTGGTGTTGGACCCCTTCTTCATCTTGTGAACTTGTATTTATAGGCAAAACAACAAGCTAATTCAGGCCTGAATCCGAATTCTACGTTGCACCGTAAGCTGACACGTGTCCCATTACTGTTCCTCTTTTCATGCATGCAAAATAATAGGCAGTTTCCAGAGACAAATAGCAGTTGAGTTAAATCATGGGTAGTAGGCCTCTCATTCGTTGACATGTGTCCCATGTATTGCCAAAATATCTCCCCACTTCCCCTTTTTATGCTCACATGGCCTTGGCCTTTGAATTGAAAGATACTAACTGCCAGAAAATAACAAATTCCCTACAATTGTGGACCTTGCTCCCTAAACCAACTCGGCACCTCTTTCTGAGCCTAAAACCGTGGGCTTTGTTTCATGGGTCAAATTAATATTTCCCTTGTGGGCCACACCATAGGCTACATTCCTCATGGGCCACACGCCTCTTGGGCCCAAATGAAGAATATCCATGGCCCAAGAATTAACCACCAGCCAAATACCCAACCTCGGCCCAAATTAATTAAATGAATCCCAATCACGACAATCTCGATCCGCGGTGTAAAAAACGGGTATAAACACCATTAATTTTTTTTCTACCGTAAAACTTATTCAAATATCTATAAGATGGGAGTCTTTCTTACACTATTAATTAAAGTCATGACAAACTAAGTATAAATGCAGAGAAGTGTCAACCAACTATTGAAACAAATTCTCAACCAACCTATACTATTGTATAATTTCACGGAGTTGATATATTAAATCTTTGTTAACCTACAACTGACCCATGCACACAGCTTCAAATCCAGCCAACAAGTCGATTGAGTTTTTCAGTGGTTCTGGACCATGGATTAAGGGGGGTCAGTAATAGTTATTATAACTTTCTTGACATCATTCTTAAACAAAAAGAAAAAAAAAACTGAAATGTCATTAATAACGATCCATATACAAAGAGGGTTCACACAATGCACATGTGTAGCTAGACAGCCCAGTTGGTGCAAATACCGAGTGGGCCATCTTGCCTTCAGCTATCTAAATTCTTAGAACCAAGTTCTTTTTCAGCCCAAGGGCATATAAATTCCAGCCTCCAATTTGCCAGGCGCCTTGTCAAAATGGGCGTCAACTTCACTTTTGTCACCGCCTTTTCTGCACTCAATGCAATCGCATGAGCAAATCAACCTCTACTCCACAAGGCTTGACCTTTTCCGGCTTCTCGGATGGCTACGATGACGGGGATCAAATCAACGATCGCTACGGGGAAGAGCTAAAGGCCCACGGGTCGGAGGCCGTAGAAAAACTCCTTAAATCAGAGGGTGAGCGGGGCCAGCCATTTATCCATGTGGTCTACACCACCTTGGGTAGGCCAAGTTGCACATGTCCTTCACGTGCCGTCCACTTTCCTTTGGAATCAACCAGGCACCATCTTGGGTATTTACTATTATTACATCAATGGTTATGGAGATTCTATTAGAAAATACATGAATGACCCCTCATGGTCTATTGAATTACCGGGGCTGCCAGTACTCACTCGCGGTGCCCTTTCCTCTTTTTTACTTGCTTCAAACACTCTTAATTTATCTCTTCCGCCACTTAAAGAGCATTTTGACATACTTGATTACGAGGGAAATCCTAAAGTACACGTAAATACCTTTGATGCGTTGGAGTCTGGGGCTCTAAGAGCAATCGAGAAGCTAAACTTTGTTGCTATTGGACCGTTAGTCCCTTCAGCTTTCTTGGATGGAAAGGATCCATCTGACACTTCTTTCGGTGGAGATCTCTTTCAAGATTCAAAAACCTATATTGAATGGTTGAATTCGAAGGCAAGCGAATCTGTAGTTTACATAGCGTTTGGGCCCCTTTCTGCTATAGCGAAGCAACATGGGTTGCTTGGATACGGAAGGCCATTTTTATGGGTGGTAAGAGGATCAGAAGAAGAAAAGCTGAGTTGCAAAGAGCAATTGGAACAAGGGATGATAGTGCCATGGTGTTCTCAAGTGGAGGTTTTGTCACACTCATCGGTTGAATGTTTTATAACTCATTGCGGGTGGAACTTTTCTTTGGAGAGCTTGATTTTCGGGGTTCCAGTGGTGGCTTTTCCGCAATGGTCAGACCAAACGACAAACGGAAAGCTCATTGAGGATGTTTGGAAGACAAGGGTAAGAGTAACAAGAAATGAGGAAGGAATTGTGGAGAGCGATGAGATTAAAAAGTGCATAGAAGTGGTGATGGGAGGAGATGAAATGAGAGACAATGCTAAGAAGTGGAAGGGTTTGGGAGAAGAAGCTTGCAAGGAAGGTGGACCATCTGACAAAAATCTTAAAACTTTTTGTTGAAGAGATCAGGGTGAGTTTAGTAAAATAAATAATGTTATACGAAACTGGTCTTATTTGAGCGACAAGGGATTTAGAAATGTGTGGTTCTTCTGTTTCAGTAAGTTTGTGTGGAGTTGTGTTTTATGGCTAATGTGTAATTAGTAAAGTGGCATCTTGTTCTAATCTCAATTCGTTGCTTTGTTCATTTAGATAGCGACAAAGATTCTTATTTGTTAATTACTTATTTTTCGCTTTATGAGACAGATCATTCTCTCATAATTAAGTACTTATTTGATAAATAACTACTTATTTTTCTTAGGGGAACAGAGAGTAACACGTGTAAGAAAGTATTGTTTAAGAAGTTTTAGGAAATCAAAACGTGTGAGGACTAACTCTGAATCAGAATCTACTCTTTCAAAGCATTTATAATGTAGTCTTTACTTGTCTTAACAGGCTGTTGTATCTTGCAGAGAGCGCTCTTGTGGTTAGTTCCATTGCCTCATCGTAAACTGGTGCGGCAATGGAAGAGTAGGCAAATTGCCGAGACGCTGTATGTGTGTTCTGTTTCTTTTCTTGCTTTCGTTTTTTTATGTGTTTCTTTGATTTATAACATCCCAAGATCGCGAGAGTTGGTGTGTTGTGAGTTGAGCGTGTAGTTATTCTAAATTTCAACTGATACATGGGCGGCTCTACCATTGCTTGAGGGGGTTATCTGGATTAAAAAAAGTACAATAAAAAATTATATTTTGTACATATAATTTATTTGTTTTCTCTAATAAAATATTGCCTGACCTGGATCATTTGTACGAAACTAGAGTAAATGGGAAATCACGTACATTACTTCAGATACTTTGGAAAAAATAGTTTCCCTCTTGTTTCGTTGCTCCTCATATTGCTCTTAATTATTTTTCCTTTCGAGAGATAGTTCGACATTCAATTTGGTTCAAAAGACTTGTGGATTGTAGTGCTACGCCCACAAGCCGAGATCGTCGTCAATTTCGTCCAAACTAGACAATCACAAAGGAGACATTTTATCGAAGACAAATCTAAAATCGAGTTGACAGTATGTAGATACCCCAATTTAAACCTTTAAAATATCTTTCAACTTCCCCGATGATTTATACTATACTACTTCTTTTAAATGTGCGAACGTGTTTCCTACTCTTTCATTTCCACAAATACCCCTTGCAATTGCAATTAATCCCTGCACACTCCACACCTCTTCCGGCCCAACCGAAACAGTGAAACACTCTAACGAACAGTTCTTTCCAAGCGACACAATGCAACACCCCAATGGAAACACTACACACAACAACAACCGCCGCCCCTAGCCCAAAACCAATCCATCCTCCTTATGGAAGCCCCTTCACCTCCGACTCCCCTGGCCTCCCAAAAAACAATTGCACCATCCTTCTGGCTCCCCGTTCTCCTGCTTAATTACTCCGGCAGCCTCCAACCAAGACTCCAACAACAACAACCAAGACTCCAACAACAACAACGTACCAGACAGAACCCAAGTGCATTCCAACACAAGGCCAAGACAGGTAAGTCATGCATTCAAATTTCCACCCCGTCTTTGATTGCAAACACTCTCCCCTTTCCCCTTTGTCCACCTCTGTAGACCATAAATACGCACACCAATTGTTTGCCAAAATGTGCCTTTGAAGACCAGTTGAAGATGTCGAACATGAGAGCACTTAAACAATAACAATAAAAGTTGGGATGCTTTAAAAAAGTAAGGTGAAAGGATACACTAAGACTTCACTTGAACAGTAAAAGACACTTGCCAAAAATACCAATCTGTAGAATCCGAAGAGAAGAATATGTCTCCAGAAAATTATTCTGACCGGGACAAAGATAGGTGCATAAACAAGTCGTTTTTGTAGTCGCGTTTTGAATGACTGTTCATTTCATCACCACTGACTGCCCTCCCTAGCTAGATAGCATGCCTGTGGACTGTGTATATGTGCAAAAATTATTGAGTGGGATTACGTATTGTACCCCATTACACATTATTTAAAAAGAGAGGCTTAGATTGAGATGACTTAGTCATTTGATCACAATTATAAAGAAAGGTAGACTCTGGCCTTCCTCGGTGTATACTAGCAATTAGAAATGGGGAAACAAAGTTTACAACAAAGCGGGTCTTGAGAAGACAGCAAATCTCCTTATAAAAAAAAAACACTCTGCATCATATGTTTAAGACACTGTCCATTGAATTTCTCAAACATTAAGCAGATGACATGTACCAAACTTCCAACTCAGAAGTCAGGAAATCACATCAATGACACACACACACACACACACACAAAATGACTATGAATTCACGCTATTGAAATGCTGCAATATCAGCTATTCCTTTCCAACTAACTTTACAAAAAACAACATATGATGACTGTTTGGAACTTCTACCTTTCCATGAACTATCGTGAAAACATTACCAACTATGAGTTTACGCTACCTGTCCACTTCAAGCGTTAATCATGAACTACCGCTCTATTCCCTTTTATGGCGTTTGATTTTTTCCCATCTTTGTTTTGTTAAAATAAAGAAAATGGATGAGACACAAGGTTTGGATTGCCTTGGCCAAGATGAAATCAGTCGGCGCCGCTTCCTCAAAGGACGAGATATGCCAGGTTTACACCTACACAAAAAGTAGAGTATATTCAGAAGAAAATGCAAAATAGGAAGAGGAAACACAATGCCCATTGTACTCCTCCAAACACAAATCATGGAGTCAGATGTTTCATATCTGAGCTCAGAAGTGGAAGGGATAATTGAAACTAGAAATGGCCAGAGTCTCATAGAATGTTTTGGTATTCCCTATAGGTATCCTGGAGTTATTTCTAATACAAAGGACTTTGTTTCGCAACATATTGACATTGAGTTTGTTTTTAACTCTTACCCCTTATCTCATGCTTCTAGCCTATTTCTTATAGGTTTGCCACTATTGCATCTGGAGCATCTTCTGGGAAACTATTGGAATATGCGATCGGAGGTCCCAGGCTTTCTGTCCAAACAGCTTATGGCATGGAGGTTGAGGTAGAACAAGCACGATGTTCTGTTTTGCTTAAACACCTAATCTTTTAGTAGATATCAATAGTTATTTCCAGCATTTGACATAGAATACGGCAAGACTTTGCCTGGAGTTGCAACATAGTTTCCCCAAAAGGGGCGCTGACGGGTGTTGTGGGGGAATAAGATGGTTCCATTTTTCCTTGGTTTATACAGCTTGCTTTTGTTAGACTCATCTGCTTTTACCATTGTGACGTGTCAGTATTATTCATCTATGGTTTACGGTCACCTAAAATAGATCATATCTAATGGAACTTAATGTAAAAGTTCAAGGGTGATTTTTGTTTTTGCATTTAATAGGGTATTCTGTTGTGCTGATCATTTATTTTTTGTTTTCTGTATTACCAAAATCTGGTAGTCAAAAGAAATACTTGTTCCAATTGTGTGTGTTGGTTTTCTAATCTTCGATTCAGTGCTGCAGTGGCATGGTGATTCACGTTCCCTTTGTTCGGCGGACTATACATTTCGGTTTGAGTGCAGATGATTGTACTGGCCGGGCTTGAATGAAAAAGAAGTATTAGCACCTTCATTTGAGCTCCTGCACTCACGTTGAATCTATTGCTCATGAAACCAACTTCAGCCATGAGCATGTCATCCAAACAAATGGAATAGGTCCAATTCGATAGCATTTGAGATGAACTATCAACTATGCATGATATCAAAAGTTTGTCCAACTGTTTCTTTAGCGAAGCTCAAAAAACTAAAGCTTTAACTTCTCCTTTTTTTTCTTTTTTTTTTTCTTTTTGGCGTGTGCTCACTGCTCAATATAGGTATGTTACATGACGTTTCAGTAGGTAGCAGCCAAAGTCAATCACTATCATTTGTTCCTCATTCACCATCCTCGAATCATAACCTCTCTGTTTAGGTGTCAAGCCAAGACTGGATTATTCAATTTATGCTCTCTAAGGGGCATCACTTTTCACAAATGCCTTACCCTTTATTTGTGAATATGCCATTCATAGGACAAAGAAGGCGACAAGTCCATCTTTCCCAACCACAATGGCAAATTTACCATGAACTGCCATCTTTGATTCCATCAGCTACTTCTCCTTGTTACTTCCAACTATACTTCTATGATACTGATAATGGACTCCAAAATAGGTTAGACATTATGGAAAACCAGCTGGACAAAAAGAAAAAACCCCCCACTTAACCCACACATTGTCAGAACACTAATGGATATGCTCTCTGCAAACTCTTATGCCATGTCTTAGGAGACTAGACCAAAGTTCATTGGATTCATATAGAATACACATAAGGACTAGCTCAACTAAAGGGTTTGCAACTCCCCGTCGGCTGACCAGGTGGCTGCAATATGGATAGAAGGAAATAATGCAAATGTCACACATGAACATGACATTATAGTGCACTCAAACTTTGGACATAAACATAGAGTGCGACACTATTATGGTTGCTATGATCCTTTATAATAATGAGGAGTGATTTTTCTTGTTTCTTAATCCTCCTGTGCCTTCTTGCTTTTTCATGACACTTCCCAATCCTAGCATTTCCCCTTAATTTGTTTTAATTTGGTTATTTTTCATTTCTGTTTACTATCACTCTGGTTGTTGGTTAAACTGGTAAAATGCAAAACCCTACTAAGGCTGCGGTTTTTTCCTAGATAGCTAACGGGGTTTTGCCTGCATCAGTTTTGCTGCTGATCTGGGCCAGCTGGGTTCTTGAGTTATGCCGTTATAAAGCATTAGTTTGCAGTTGTGAGACTCCTGATAACTAATATGCTGCACTCCTTTTTCAGCCATTGGAACAACTTCAATTGAGGTACTTCCGTTAAAAACTTGAGTCCTGATTTAAGATTTGAGTCTTAAAAGCAAAAAATAAACGCTTCTGTGAATCACGTGAGCTGCACTTCATGTAGTAAATCAGAAAAATGAAGAATCCATGGGAAAAGTGAAAAGGAAATTCGTCTACTTATTTCCTGGCAAGTTATTTTTCCGGATTTATTTCCTGGCAAGTTATTTTTTCGGATTTTGATATCGATCCATGCCTGTTCTTTCAGCTTTTGTTGATATTGAAACCCCGTCAAAATTCAGTTTTATTCAGTTTCATAATTTTCAATTACTTCTATATTGCCTCACTTTTGCATTTTGATAATTTCTTCTGTTTATTCAGTTTTCATTGCAGTTAGATGCTCCTCTGTCGGGATGAAAGATTAGAAGTCTCAGTGCTGGAGGAATGAGCTTGACATAGGTTCAAACCGTTTATGCCTTCATAGCTTTCTTCCTTTTCCTTGTATGACACAGGTTAAAACTTAAAAACAGCTTTCTTCCTGTTGCTGTGGGAAGATAAAATCCTTGATTTTTCAGATCCAATGTACCCTGATGTTGGTGTAGTTAGAGCATCTCCTGTTGGAGATGTCAAATTTTTTTTGAAGGCTTATGTGACATTTTGACATCTCCATTTGACATCAAACTCTCCCTCTCCAACCCCAATGTCAAAAAAATAGAGCTCAAACTTAAAAGGGAAAAAAAGAATAAGAATAAGAAAACATCAAACGGCAGAATTCTTTTTGAACTTCCAAAGGTAGTTTTTGAAAATTGGCTTGTATAGAGGTATATGTTAAAATTGACATGGGAGTGGGAGATGTTAAAGCCACCTCAGCTTTGGCATGAGTGAAGGCATATCTATTAGATTGTCCATTTATGCCAAAAGTAACCGTTGGAGATGTCACCGTTGGAGATGTCATCTCAGCTTTGACATTTTCTGTTGGAGATGCTCTTAGCGACCAAGCCAATCGGCGCTATTTGTTTTAAGAACATAAGAACAAAATGGAAAAATGCCCCGATGCCGAAATTCTTTTGGGTGGAAACTTATGAGTGCAACTTTTGGACCAATACTACACATTGTTTTTTATTTTTATTTTCCCGTTTTTGAAGAACAACAATTCTACAAAGATGTTTGTAAAGCTACATCAAAATCATGTATTTTCATTTCATATGCTTTTTTTTATCCGACATCTTCCTTTTTCTTTCCCTTTCCTCAAACGACAATTACACACATTTGTTTATACTTCGATAATCATGTATTTTGATTTCATCATCTACTAATGATATACTACGTACCCACTTATACCACGGGCAACGCACGTGCCAATTCACTAGTATATAATAAAAGGACGAAACAGCCTTCCAAGAGACAAGAACAATTCTTCCTTTCAGTCTTATAAACCCAAACAAAACCATTAAAATAAATAATAAAACAAAATCGGAGTCTGGTACTCAAAACCCTGACCGGGGCGTTTGGGTCCTAGCTGGACCAAAGGGCTCAAGGTACAAACCCAAGCGCTGAGTGCGTGCCTGCAAAAGTAAAGATATGTCAGCCCAATTTCTGGGGGGTCTTTTTGTCATCCCAAAAATGAAAAGTGACCGACCATGTATCACAAAGGCCAACTCATGGAGCACGCAACCTAGAATAAAATAAGTCGTCGAACAATAAATGATTTTTGTTATGACATAAATCCAAAGCCAATTAAATCTCAATAATAAATATTGGGCACAACCATCCCATGAACCAGCCAATGAAATTTTACCACCAACAACAATAGCAATTCAATTTTACTCAAGATATACGAAGTGTGGAAGCGATGATTAAAATCCTTATACTAAATGCAGCATCTTATGGAGGTTAATAAAAATCTCTGAGATGCCGCTAGAGTCCTTGCCTAACTCCCCAACTTGTTTGAAAGAGAAGTTGGATAACAATTCGTCAGCTGACGAGCTCAGTGAATGGCAAAGCATGTATATTAAATAAAGTTTAAAACTTTAAAAACAGAGATTAAAATAATTTACCATTAAATCATAATTTGGCATACGATCGAGGTGTCCAACAGAATAATAAATTAAACCAATGGACCATATAACCACTAATCATTCTTGGTAGTAATCACAACATTATATCCATCAAAAATGGGGAACTACAATCAAACAATACCATAGCCAAAATAATCTCATCAAAATTGGATCCAATATCAAATTTAGAGTAACCAGGGTTGGCAGCCCATGGTACTTTTTCCTAAGACGATCCGGCGAAAGAATGCCGTTGAGGATTAGGGTCACCAGCCTAACACGGTCTCTTCCCCAATGGCCAGGGTCCCCTACACAAAGAGGAATAATTTCCCTAGAGTTCCCAAAATAATTGTTCCCATTAATATCCACCAAGTTCTCACCAAAAAGATTATTCGAACGATAAATGGTTTCACCAAACCGCATGCCAATTTCCATAATCAATTATTCGTTTCCAAAGAACGGTTATGATTTTTGTAAAAGAATAATTTTAGGGAACACAAGAAAGTTCAAAAGTACGTAACATGTGCTTAACTACTCACATGGATCTAGGTCTCTTAATGAGCCGGCTCTGATCCGAATCCGATAAGACTCGAATCCGATCCGAAAAATTCGCACCCGATCAAAAAATCTGAATCCGATCCGAAAACTTTTTTACTTCAAAATTTTAGCAAAAACAAATTATTTTCCATAGAAAAATATTTTCCGAAAAAAAATTTTGAAATTTAAAATAAAGATAAAACTTCTTAAACATTTTTTTTTTCAAAATTAAAAAATTTACAATTTTTTTTTTAAATAAAAAATAAAATTTCGGATCAGATTGATGACCGATCCAATCCGATCCGTATTTGGATTACCGGATTATCAGATCGATGTTATCGGATTCGGATCAAATTTTTTTTGATCAGATCTGATTTATTGACAGGCCTACATGGATCCAAAAGTATTGCAACTCGAGTATGCATAATGAATTTACCCTGAACAAAAGAATTTACAAAATAATTAACTAATATGAATATTACGCTGACCATGTACCAATAGCTACCCAACCCCAATGTAAGTTACTACTCCAGTTAGTGCCAAACCAAAATTATAAAACCCAACTCCATGCCTGCAATCTACGTGCACACACCACTACTTTCTACATCCAATTTTTCCATAACAATTTCCAGTTTAATCCTCACAACCAGATTACTAATATGCTAATATAATAAGTAAAGTAATTAAGAAGTAGATGTAGCACATGAACAGAACCCAAATCCATTTAACTCCTCTACAACTGTTAATATCAAAATCATCCACAACTCCATCACCTAATCACTTCTTGCACTAAATCACCACACCGCCGCACATGCACCACACAACGCCAACCCACACACACCACTTCACGCCTAAAGCACTGATGGCACCAAGTAAATTAATTAAATACCAAAAAGGAATCTGCAACCCAAGAATTTGATTTGTTCGTTTTTCTTTAATTTTTTTGACCAAAGATGGTAGAGCGTTAGTGCGAGTTAGAAACTTAGAGGGTACAACAAGAGCTGACCTTTATGAAAAAGACTCGAATTCACGATCTCTCCGTCTCAAAAAAAAAAAAAAAAAGTCAAACCAAGAAAGCGTACTCAAACCATGAAAGGACGTCATGAAGGCCCTTTCAAAATACTTAAAGAGATTAAATTCTTTCCATTTGCTGTGGAAAATCTCACTTTTCTACCACCACTTTTTTTGGTCCAACCATGTGTTTATTGTTGATCTGAATCATTCATCTTGTAAATCCCACATAGTAGTGTGTCCATGCAAAAAATAAATTTGATTGGACATCTATAGAAGTATCAAAATTGAATTTTGTTTTGTAAAATGGATAGTTTATCTTTATTATTATTGACAGAAATCAGATCATCTATTTTATAAACCAAAATTCAAATTTTGATATATCTATCGACTTTCGATCAAATTGATTTTTTACATTGCAATACTATATTGCAGGTCTTAAAACATGAACGATTTAGATTACAACAACAGGCATTCGGTGGGGCCATAATAGGCGGTGGTGGAAAGATGGAGTTTTACACCGGCGATGGATAGAATTTATTCTCATACTTAAAAGTAACAAATCATTTCTAGCGACAGCTCATAATATGCATCAGGACCATAAATAAATACACTCATCTCGTAGGCTTTCATACTCCGTCCGGCCACAAGTCAACTATCGAATACCCGAACTAGTTCTTCGGCTTTTCGATCAAGCCACTGCCCTCCCTACCTCAGCCCCCAAACCAATGGATTCCTGTGTTCGAATACTGCTGGTAACGCTTCCAGCGCAACCGCAAATCAATCCCGGCCTCCAACTCGCCAAGCATCTCCTCAATATGGGCATCGATGTCACCTACGCAACAGCATTTCGCGCCGTCAATTGCATGACTAAAAGCACGACTACTCCACCGGGCTTGACATTTTTCGGCTTCTCTGATGGCAGCTGGGGAATGGACAAACTCGACCAGTACATGGAAGAGCTAAAGAGACACGGATCCGAGGCTGTAGCAAAACTCATCACATCACAAGCTGAAAGAGGCCAGCCTTTCATGCATGTGGTTTACACCCCATTTGTCTCTTGGGCAGGCCAGGTTGCACATGATCTTCACGTGCCGTCCACTTTCCTCTGGATTCAACCAGCCACCATCTTGGATATTTACTACTATTACTTGAATGGTTATGGTGATTCAATTAGGAATAACATGAATGACCCGTCATGGTCAGTTGAATTACCAGGACTACCACCGGTTGCCGCCAGTGACCTTCCCTCTTATTTGTTTGCTTCAAACACCTATAATTTTGCACTTCAATCACTAAAAGAGCATTTTGATGTGCTTGATGCCCAAAACAATCCAAAAGTACTCGTAAACTCCTTCGATGCTTTGGAGTCTGGAGCCCTAAGAGCAATCGAGAAGCTAAACTTGGTTGCTATTGGACCGTTAATCCCGTCGGCTTTCTTGGATGGAAAGGATCCATCTGACAATTCTTTCGGAGGAGATCTCTTTGAAGATTCAAAAGCTTATATCAAATGGTTGGATTCAAAGCCTAATGAGTCTGTCATTTATGCAGCCTTTGGAAGCTATTCTCCAATAGCGAAGCAACAGATGGAGGAGATAGCACACGGGCTGCTTGCTGGTGGAAGGCCATTTTTGTGGGTGGTAAGAGCCACTGAAGACGAGAAGCTGAGTTGTAAAGAGAAATTGGAAGAACAAGGAATGATAGTGCCGTGGTGTTCTCAAGTGGAGGTTTTATCACACCCATCGGTTGGGTGTTTCCTGTCTCATTGCGGGTGGAATTCTTCTTTGGAGAGCTTGGTTTCTGGGGTTCCGGTTGTGGCTTTTCCGCAGTGGGCAGACCAAGTTACAAACGCAAAGCTTATTCAAGATGTTTGGAAGACTGGAACAAGAGTGAAACCGAATCTAGATCACTTAGTCGAGAGTGATGAGATTAAAAGGTGCATAGAAATGGTGATGGGAGAGGATGAAATGAGGATGAATGCTAGGAAATGGAAGAATTTGGCAAGGGAAGCAGGTAAAGAAGGTGGATCATCGGACAAAAATCTGAAAACTTTTATTGGTGAGGTCAAGGCTAGTAAAGTTGAATGAACTGTTCTTCGAAATTGGTCTATTTGATTGACATCGGTTGGTTCATAACCTGTCCTCGTCGTTTTCTTGAGAGGTTTTGTGTTATGTTAATTTCTATGAGCAATAAGTGAAGTATTCTTCCACACATTAATTCTCTCTTTTCTTTTTCTTTTTTCTTTTTGGAACTTAAGAATATTTAAATTTATGCATTTTATCGAAAAAAAATCCAACATTTTGCCATTGATTGCGGTTTTTTATCCTAAGTTTTCGTTTTCTCGACCCGCATTTCCTCTCTTAACCCTCCTCTATTGTTCTTTCCTTCATCGTACCTAACATCTATTTGCAAAGATTGTACATTTCTAATAAGATTTCAGCATGCTTTCGTGGTATCCGAACAACAAGAATTCGTACATAGGTCCCTGACACGTGACTTATCCATTCGCCAAGTTCAGGTCATGTTAATTAAACAGCGAAAGAATTGCCTCATTATTTGCTCCAACATAGACTAATCTTTCTTTATTAATTTTTTATCACATAAGAAGTGGAAGGAGGGAAGAGAAGCTTGCAAGGAATGTGCATGGATCATCAGACAAGAATCTGAAAACTTTTGTTGAAGAGGTCAGGGAGAGTTTAGTAAAATAAACTATGTTCAACAACATTTTACTTGATTGCAGGTTATTTCTTCGGAAGCTCGGGAGTTAAGTGAAGCATATATATTCCGAGAAGCCAATGTTCGTGCTGGGACGTTAAGTAATTTACATTTCAGCAAGGCGCGGGCCGTTTTGCTGTTTTTTCTACGTACTATTCCAAACTGCCTTGAGCAGAGATTGTATGATGATGCTACGGGGAAGAAATTCTCCAGAACCTTGTCCTCTCTTTTAAGTTTTAAACCAATTCCCTTGAATCAGAAAAAAGAAAAGAACGAAAACTGACCAAAAACGCAACTGGCCGGGCTCCTAGCACTTGCATCAAGTCAGATGAACGCTGAAACATAGATCAATCAAACTAACGAATACAAACGCAGAACTCGTGATATTTGGCAAAGATCACAAAATGTGAGATAATTGTTCGCAATATATGATTCTAGAAAGCATTTTCTCACAAATTTGGTGTGTTGTGCGACAACAAACTGCCTCTAGACTGCAATGAAGTGCAACCTATGTTGTGTGTTAACTTTTGTGACTAAGTATATATACAACTCAACAAAACAAAATAAACTAAGCCTTAATTTTTTAAAACCAAAATAAATACTCTATCTTTT
The DNA here is from genome assembly GCA_019656295.1 of Rhododendron mucronatum var. ripense. NCBI lineage: Eukaryota > Viridiplantae > Streptophyta > Magnoliopsida > Ericales > Ericaceae > Rhododendron > Rhododendron mucronatum. Next base: position 553,639 of record BPLT01000213.1, read on the forward strand.
ACTTCATGCCAATAGAAAATAAAGTCTTTCATTATATATAGCGTGTTGTGTAACTTGTGTTCAAATATTTTCTGAACATTTCTATCACCATTGATCTGATATCCAGGAACTGCACCGATCAAGTAGTTTCACACACATCTCTGTTAGGATTTGTAATTGCATATTTGTCTGTAGCTGGCATTTGTATCTAGCATTAATGTATGATCTAATATTACTTTAGACCTCTTTCTTTAATGCTTAAGTACTTCACTTACAATTTTTTTTTTTTAAAAAAACCAATTGTTAAATAAACATGTGATGTGCAATAACTATTGTGCCCCATGCACCCAACAAACACTAAATTCAGAGAAAATTCCACTCTATATAACTCACAAATACAAAGTTACAAAAAAACTCTCCGAGAGCCACATCCGGAAGCCACACCGGCCGGCTCCCGAGTACTCTATCTCACCCTCTCAGCACTCTCCATTGCCACTTACCCTCTCAGCTACTGAGTACAAACAAGCAATATAAAGGCAAGGGAGGGAGACAAATTGCAACGGGCAATTTGAGATTAATTTTTTATTTTATCGGTCAAACGGGCAATTTAAGAAAAAAAAAAAATTTTTTTTGGGTCAAACGGAAATTCACACAAACCAACCATGCACACATCATGCATAACCTCACCCCACATGGGACCCCACTCCCATAACTCACATGGGAGAGATTTAATTCCAACAATAACTTCTGTTATTATCTTCAACTCAAATACTGTTTAACATTTTCCAGCCCTGGAGAAGTTGTTACCGACCCCGCTCGTTTAAGGGTTTTGGATTTTGAATTCTAATCATTACTCTCATTTTTCTCTTTATCTCTCCCCAATCATTTTTTTTTTATAAGCATAAAATTTTATTATCATTGAAATATGAGTATTACAATGACAAAAGGAATAAGGGAAAACATCAATAAACTAAGCAATGTTCAATAATTCTCGTTCTTCCGAATTTTAGTAGTACTATAGTTGAGATGTTTTCAAAATATGCTTTCACGTTCGCGAAGGACACGCAAAACTTTGTTTTCGCAAGGGTTCTTGGGTGGGAAAAAAAATTAAATTTGTTCATTTTTTATATATAGGGATAATATGATAATTTAAGTGAACATGGGCATTTTAGTCATTTAGATGTATAGCGGTAATATAGTCATTTCAGTAAACATGACTAATTGGGTTAATGTCTTTCAGGAAAAAAAATATGTAATTGGGTTAATGGGCGGGTCGAGTTTGATTTTAAATAAATGGGTCGAGTTGGGTATAGGTACTTAGGTTCATAACTAATAGGTTTTAAATGAGTCAATGACCCATTAAAGATCCAACTCACTTACAACTTACCCAATTTGGCTCAAACTTGCCCATTTGCCACACCTACATTAGAATAACCAAACTTAATAACTTCTTAGTAACTAACCAAATTTTGGTTGTTGAATAATCAAGACTAGCAATCTTTTAGCAATAATCAAATTTATTAGATCACACGTCTTCTCAATCAAGTATAACTATCATTGGTAAGTGAAACTCACCTTCTCTAAAGCAAATACTTTATTGGTAGGTGAAATTCCCTCTACACTTTGGTAAGTAATTGAGCATTTAACAATGATAATCACTTTATGAATTTTCACGGATTCTATAAGGGATCCTGTATTTTTTTTTAAAATGCAGACCCTATTAATAAAAAAACGAAAGGGGCCCGATTAATCTTTGTACCTTAATCTAAAGATTAATAAATTAAATTTCTATTGCTGTTAAGAAAAAACGGACCCTATTAATTGTTTGCGTAAATTTTGGAAGTCCTACAAGGCCGCCTTGTCATCTTTCCCCGGAAAAGACCGTAGTATTAACGGTCTGAATACTTTTATTAATTTTATTCTTGTACCAATATTATAACTTATCTAGAGATTAATACTTCCTCCATCCCTTTTTAAGAATTCAGCTTCGTAATTCCAACTTATTAAAAAGATATCATCATTATACCTTTCACATCAACTTTTTCCTCCACTTTTCCTATTTACCCATCATCATTACACTTTTACTCACTAACTTTTCAAAATGAAATCCACTTTTAGGGACAAAATAGATAATGCACCAACTTTTACCCACTAACTTTGCAAAATGGACACTTATTAATGGACAGTTCAAAATGAAATACCGGACTCTAAAAAGGAACGGAGGAACTGTAATCTTTGAAGTTTTGGAAGCCGTAGAAGCCCGCCTTGTCATCTTCCCCTAAGAAAAGGCCCTATTAACAGCCTGAAGAAGACTTTTTTATTTTTATTCTTGTTCCAGTTCCATAATAGCTAAGTTTCCAGCGTATTTTTATCAGACCTTGCCAACGCATAAACTTTTATATATATATATATATATATATATATTTATTTATTTATTTATTTATTTATTTATATATATATATATACACACACACACATACACACACACACATAATAAGAGAGGAGGGTTTTTGAATCTTATGTCTACATAAATCCAAGGGCCAAAAATTACCCTCATAATCCTACGGCTGAATTGAGTTTTGAGGTTTCCTAATTCCTACAATCTCTCTCTCTCTCTCTCTCTCTCTCTCTCTCTCTCTCTCTCTACGTGTGTGTCTGCGTAGCTTAGAGATACAACATATCAAACGCCTCTTCGCACCATTGACGACCTCTGCCACTGAAGTTCTTCCATTAACAGCCCCTCTGCAGGTTTGACATTCCTTAATTTTTTTTATGGTCCCAATTGGATTATCTGAAGTCACTATATCTTCTAATTTTAGATGAAGTTGATCTAGGGTTGGGAAATCATATTATTAGTAGAAGTTTGATTGTGAGTGAAAAACGTAAGAGAATTTGAAACTTATGGAATTGTTGTGTTAGCTAATAAAGTGGGAAAAAGGGAAACATACCTTCTTATTTTTTAAGTAATACAAAACTTTAAAAATTTTATATTGCATTCAAAGTTTTTGTAAGAATGCCTAAATAGAATAAAAAATATGCGACCACCTTTCGTTTACTCTCCTTTCAGTCATTCATCTAATAGCTGAGCCTAATTTGGCTCATCCTCTCAACATTCAAAGCTATTTCATCGTAACGACAGTGAATTCTAAGGGGTTTTTTAACCACCTAAAATATGGGGGTTTGACCTTAGATTTTTTTATACCCCATTAGTAGTTGTTTATTTTTTCGAGTTAGGAAATTTTTGAGGCATTCGGAACTCTATGAATTTTATATTGCAATCAAGGTGTTTGTAAGAATGCCTAGATGATATAAAGAAACATACATTTACCTTTTGTTTACTATCCTTTTGGCCATTCACCTAACAGCTAGGCCTACTTTAGCTCCTCATTTCAACATTTAATTTCTCGCACTTTTTGCTCTTATTTTTGGCAAAAAAAAAAAAAAAAGGGTAAGGTAGATCAAATACGTGTGACTGCACATTTTTTTAACCCCCCAAAAAATAAAAAATAATAGTCGATAGAGTGATACTCTTTAGACATGCGTGTCCTTTAGGTCGTTCTTTTTTTTTTGCTTCACAATTTTTTTTCATGTGTAGTATCAGTTGAGTGGAGCCTTCGCTATCTTTGTTGCTTTTGGTTTTGAAGATATTCAAGCCGTGCCTTTAGGCATGGGTAAACCCTAGTATATATATAAAGAGAGAGAGAGAGAGAGAGAGAGAGAGAGAGAGATATGTGTGTGTGTGTGAATCATACTAGAGGCCGGGGCACAGGCACACACAAGTCGAATTTTGTTGAAATTTGTGGTACACACTTTTAATGGGTATATATTGTAGTCTTTTCCTTAAATAATATCCTCTGATGAGTATGATGAAATCTTACTTGGTGCGCGTTTGCGAGAATTTTTTTATTTTGTAGATTTTGAAATTTTAACTTTTCAAAGTCAGTTTGGAGTGTTAGATAACGAATTTTCGAATTTCACAGATTCTAAAAAGCCAAAAAAAGGTGAGGAATGAAGTTATCAAAATTTCAAAGCTGAGTTTGGGTAGCTTTTTAGATTCAGCAACACAAATCCTAAACAAAAGAATGAAATTCTCATAATCTCGCAACTGCAACAACAAAATTTCTCAACTTATACTAAAATCTAAAATCTACAGCAATATATGAAACTAGAATATAAAACTGAATCAACACCTATCACAAACACGCCCTTATAGACTCTACTTGGAATCATAATTTGATTTTATCTAGTATTTCATTGGGGACTAGATGGGTACAGATGTTGTTAATGTTGTTGTTGTAGTATTTTTTGAATAATAATGGCATGTATTTAGAGTCCGGAGACATAGGGACCCCGCTTGAGTTTGGTGTTCATACAATTGTTAATGTATGCCCTAGAGAGGCATATGTTAGTACTCATTTAAATGTTGTTAACTAAATATGGGAACTCAAAAATATAATCAATATATAGGTCAGGCAACATTTACTAGGAAGAAAACTTATTTAGGGAAAAAAAACCGAAATAGTCCCTGTAGTTAAATGTTTGTGTCAACTTGGTCCATATAGTTGTAATTGGCTCGATTTACACTCTGTACTTTCCATTTTGTTCCAATTTGGTCAATTGCTAACTGCCGTTAGTCTTTTTAAATAAAGACAAAAATAAGATAATAAAGACAAAACTAAACCAATAAGCTAATTTTTTCATCTTTATTCAAAAAAATTGGGTTTTTGATGGTAATTTTTTACTTTTTAGGTTTCTCTTATTATGACAAAGCAATAATCCAGAAAAAATTAATAAAAAAACTAACAAATGCAAAAAAAAAAATTGAATAAGGACAAAAAAAATAAACAACTTGGCTTATTTAGTCTAACAACTCCTGAGTTTATGTAATATTCTGACTTTTGGACATAGTTCTTTATCATGTTGTGACTTTTGGATCTATATTATGTTGTGACTTTTGGACATGGTTCTATATGCATTTTTAGTACTATGCAAAAAAATAGGGCATCTCACTATTTGTCCACAAGTTAAACAGGTAGACAATACCAGTGGTTATGTTACCTCATGACTGATCATGAAAATGTTGAACTAGAGGGCAACTTTTTGCAAAAGACTATAGCCAAATTTCTTTTCAAGTGCCTCCTTATCAATGGAGAATGGAATAATGGACTATGTTTCAGTTTAGAGATATATTAGGTATGCCTGTGAAAAAAAACCCGTCCACCCGTTGACCCGACCCGAAGGGTCTTGGGCGGGGTCGAGTATGTGCTTCAGACGGGTACTGGTTCATTTTCTGTTAAAAATCAGATTTTGGTTCGGCGTTCGGGTTGGTGCGTTTCTTACTCGACCCGACCAATTCATAAAGATTAATTCGGTTTTTAGTTGAACCCGACCCCGACGTTAAGAATCGGGATCGCGGACGGTTCTTACCCCTTTTCGATTCAGTTTGCGGGCCTAAAACATTTGTTACCCACCATGTTGGGTCGGGTTCGAGGGTCAAACCCGACTGTCCGACCCGTGCACACCCCTAATATTAGGGCAAGAGAGGAATGAGAGAAAAACTGTTTTAACCCCCGAAGAAGGGGCCATTTGATTTTTCTGTTAAAAGGACTAACGGCAAACTAACGGCGGTTAGCAATTGGACTAAGTTGGAACAAAATAGAAAGCACAGAGTGTAAATTGAGCCAATTACAACTACAGGGACCAAGTTGACACAAACACTTAACTATAGAGACCATTTCAATTTTTTTCCCCACTTATTTATGGTGTCACGCCCTCGATTTTCAAGTAAATAAATAAACCATTTCGATAAAAGACCATCGCATAAGACATATAATACCCAAAAGGAAGTTCCCACCTGTTTAATTACAAACAAAGTCCCCAAGTTTTGAGAAATACATCCTTGGCACCACGGCCCAAATTTATTTAAGTATAAGTACGAACAAGTCATTAAATCACAATGGTTCAGTCAAAAGAGACCAAAATGAATTAATTACATCTTTATCTTTAATCAAAGTAAGAGATTTACAAAAAAAATTGATTAAGTAGCTAGACTTCATTAGCTTCCAAAAATGTCTTCCACACCGAGTATACGGTGTAATGCAAGCCACTGTCTGGCATTAAAACCTGAAAAGAAGGATTTTATTGAGCTACACTAGCCCAGTAGAAAAATCTATACTCATGCTATATGTAAACGGGATGAAACATACAATAAGTGAGAATAACTTTCAATAAAAGGACATGAGATACAAGAGGGATTACCAAGATGAACAGATGATTCAACTCTAGGATTTCGGATGTCTTAAGGATAACCCAAACCGTCAACACGTCGACTAGAATTAGCAATAATCCTCACATCAACCAAACAAATAACAACAATAGTCCAATCATCTCATAACGTTTCGAATGAATGCCACAAACCACTTCCTCATTTCATACCGTTCACCGTAGAACTTTATATTCATAAAAACTTTCCTTTCTTTAATAAAATCTTGGTAGAATTAACCATTTATTCTCGTTCTCAACTGCCACGATCCCAAACAATAAACAATCCAAACTTCAACATAAACTTTTAAAATCAATCAAACTTCCCTTCATCCGGGGGAGACATTCAATTGTGTTACCACCCCATGCGTGACAGTGAATTCTCTTCACCCGGGAGAGACATTCAACTGTGTTACCACCCCATGCGTGACAGTGAATTCTCTTCACCTGGGTTTCCGCATTACCACACCTTGCGTTGCGGGCCCTCTAGAGTCCTCGCATTACCACACCTTGCGTTGCGGGCCCTTTATTCAAATTCTCAATTCAAGCATACACACATCAAGGCCATCGTTCAATATATAAGCAGGTAACATTTCCCAAATCCACATTGTAATACAAACTCGTAAACATGTCATACCGTACATTAATAATTACCTTAAGTTCATGTCATTTCTCTAACTGTATTACAACGTCCTTCTCTACATATCGAAACCACAATCGACTTCTCGACACATCACCCTCTGGGTTGTAAACGATGATCTTATAGAACGGGTGTCAAAAGAACCTATGGGACTCAACAAGACGAGACACGAGGATACGCGTCACAATACCATCCATCGGACCACTAGACAAGCTCATGTCTACTCATAACTCTCACCACTTCATTCCTTATAGCCCATAGTACTCCTATCGCTCGTACGGTACATTTTCCTAACCAACGCCGTTGATATTATGCTTTAAAGAGTGCTCAAAGACAGCATCAAATAACGATTCATTAGGGCATAAACAATTATGCTCAAGAGTGACTTAAACATATCCTAATCATATAAGGAATCATAACCTGGGTCAAGAACAACCTTAGGAATAGCCACGGACATCGGCGGAGTGACCCACCTCTACTCAAATGGTCATAACTTTCTATGTACTAATTGGTTTAAGGTGATTCCAGTGGCAAATGAAAGCTGACTTCAAGACCTTCGATTTGATATAAAATTTGCATGAAACGGACATCGGGCGAAGAAGTTACAGCCATTTGAAGTTGGGCTGAAACCCAGAAAGCAAGCAGAATGTTCCAGAGAAGGGAGGGATCGATCCCTCCTCCCTTGGGGATCGATCCCCAAGGCAAAAACTCAGGTTTTGTCCAGATTTGAATGAGGGATCGATCCCTCATGCTTGGGGATCGATCCCTAGGCGATTTTGGGCGATTTTCTGCAGATTTCGACAGCTTTTTCGAAGGCACAATGGATGATGATCAAAACTCAATTAAAGCATGAAATCAACTCATAAACACATAGAATGAGTAAGAAGTCCCTACCTCAATGATCAAAGATCGAAGTTCACGCGATTCGAGCATGCCCTAGCTCCAAAGACTTCAAAACCAAGCGAAATACACCTCCTCCGAACTTGAACGAACGCAATCCGAGGCCTAGAACACTTGAGGAAGACGATTTGTTGGAAGATCTTGGTGGGTTTCAAGTTGGGAGTGAGTTTGAGGGTGGAGGAGTAGAGAGAGAGAGAGAGCCGAAGGAGAGAGAGAAAGAGTCGGCTGGAGAGAGAGAAATAAGGGAGACTTTTTATCTCCTACCACACACACACACCCCTTTTATACTAGCAACCAATTCAATCACACTCACACTCCCTCAAATAACAATTCTATCATTTAAGCCCCAAATCAAATAAACTCGCAAATTTCTCTTTTAATCGATATTCTAGCATTTATAAAACCTTTAAAACATTTTCGAAAAATACAGGTCTCTACATCCTACCCTCCTTAAAGAAATTTCGTCCCCGAAATTTTACTAAGTCAAATCCAACCAAGACACCAACCACAAAACATAACCTCATGCCATTTCCATAACCACAACTTCATCCTCCTTTCTCTACGTAGGCCTTCCCTTAGCCTTTTGCTCCACGGAACCCTTTACTAGCGGTATGGTCCTACCACTTAACAATCGGCCTCGTATGCCTAAAATGTATATCGGTTTCTCTTCAAGAATTATACCAACCTTTAATCATTCTTACAAAGTCTCAACCTTCACCGACACTCAATTTCTAACACTCACTTCGAGATTCAACGATTTATACCCTCTTTTTTTTTTTTCAAACTCTGAATTCCACGTTCTCTTTTTCCTATTCAACGCCAACTGTCAAACTAGAAAACTCCGAATAATCACTATGGTAATAAAACCAGGAAACCTGAAATCCAATGATTAGACCTCGCAATGATCATCACTCTCTACTGAGCTATAACCCCAACTCGCCATAATCAAACTTCTTACATCTCTAAGCTAATGACGTCCTCTTTAATTCTAAAAGTAAACACATCCCACGATTGATCCAATTCCATTAATAGTACTAAGGATAGGCGCCAATATCAAACGTATACGACAAACCAAACACACATAAAATAAGCTGCTAGTCGCGATCTCAAATTTACACCTCTATCCACTCACTTAATTCTTTCTTATGAACTCTGCACAAACTTTAAACACCCTTTTTGCCTATCTAATGTTCAAACACAACCGACTCTAACACTATTCCATGTTCCCTAATCCACTCATACCCACCATCGATTTCTACTTTAGAAAACTAAACTCACTTCTATCGTAACATGTCATCTCTACGTTTCTCAACACGACTCAATTTCGAAACCATTCTTATAAACTCTCAAATCCACTATTCTCCCTACTGCCAGCCACTAACCGCTCCCAACTGTGGGTTGACTTATCACAGAAACCTTTCGCCTCTAATTCTCTAATCGTATCATACATAGGAATAACAAGGACACAACATATATGGAGTCAAATTCCACCCTCTTCTAACTTTATGTCTCACTATGGTTAGTAAAAGAAAGAACACATAAATTCTAACTAAAATTTCATCTCCTCATAGCACATACCCACACACCTCAGTGTCTATTTCGTACCATATGCTAAGAGCAAATTATGCACATTGAGATTACACAACAAGTTAAGCATATGAGTTAAGGCTAAATAGTTGCACGTGTCACACACAAAATATCTCGATAAACCAACCATACAATTCAACAATTTACACAACATTGAATATACCCACACATTCACCACGTACCCATAGTGTGTCCATCACTTCACAATTCATGGTTCAAATCTCGTTCTTTTTAATCCTCATAATACGTTTCTCATTTTCCATTCACCCATCAATCCCGTAATGCCTCACATAATGCCTATTCACTTTGCCAATCTCAAGCATTCCCATTTATTTAGTCAAAACAAATCACATATTTCTCATATTCATTATCTTAAACATCACACCGCAGATATACATATTATCAATTCTAATCATCCCTCTATTCCAACAACATTACAACCTAATAACATTACTATACTTCTCGTTATACTCTCGTCAATTAGTCTAATCAAGTCACATGCTCCCCCTTTTCACAATCTTAAATATCATTTATCAAATATACAGCATCAATGTTAATCATTTCTCTATCAGCGTTATAATCACACGGCATTTCATTACTAAAATACCTACACAACGTGTGCAGTAGCTGCACTAATGAATTTTCACCACTACAGGTTATCTTGACACTAAATTTAAATACCAATACAATACAAACAATACAAATGTAAATAATACAAATTTTACATATAAATTCACAGGCTTCTTCCTAAATACCGACAAGACTCCGGGGTTGCATACAACCCTTATACACTTCTCGTTATATTCTAAGACTCCAACTACTTCATCACTTAAGAATCAAGCTCTCTCACACTAACACCCTTTAACAGTTCTGCTCACTACGAGTTTCACAGCTTACAATTGTCTCTCAACTAAGTAATCATATCAACCTCAATATTCCACTAAAGGCATTCGCCGTTTTTACACTTAACTTCAAGAACAACTTCCATTACGACCACCATCTCGGCTATCACTATCATTATCACTATTATCTCTTAATCTCTCTTAAACAAACTCATCATCTCAATGACATATCTCAACATGTCTTACACTATCATTAGTCTAGTCTACATTCCCGACTACACACCATACACGATTTCTACACTCCGATCCTTCAATTTACGACATACTATTTCTTCACATACCTATCACTTCAAGGTTCCTACCATTACCACTCAAGGCACTAGTTACACTTCGCCTCCCTGTCAACCTCAACAGTTTACATTCGTATCACCCTCACTTCAACAGTTTACATTCCTATCAATCTGCCATAACAACACCATCACGACATTCACCTCGGCAATGACGACTACAACACCATAACTCTTCTCAAGCCTAGAAATCTAGCCCTTAGACACAACCCTAGTGTCCAATTGACTTTCCGAGACTTCCATCTAGAAGGAGCGGTGATCAAGCGCTTCTTCCAACTGGATCTCATCGGTAGTCGCCTGAGTGTCCAAAAGACACATACCGTATCTAGACACCCTACCTATAACTCTCATTTTCCTAGGTCAAACTCGGATACTTATCTCTATGGAAGCTCAACTTGTCTTACCTATACTCAAAATCACTACCTCACTGACGACCATAACTATGACAAACCACAATTATTATCACAAAAAGACCTTACCCCACAAACATATTCAAGACATTCACTAGCTCTCTCCTCTAGTTATGATACGCCTCACTCACTTTCTTGGACAAACTATAGCTCCTGTCATACCTCACATCACATAAAAATTACTTTAAGCATTTGAAATTTGACACGTAATCTGCGCAGTTCAAGTAAAACACAATCAATTATTTAGCCCATAAAATCTTACTAACAATCTAACACTTCTACATATTGTATACCAAGGTATATCATCTCTCACATGTCGACCTCGCCACTACGCATAATCATTACAACAATCTTGGCCTTTTCACTTTTTTTTTTTGTCCAACATCTCCTCTAAAAAGGCACCTCACCACAAATGGCTCAAGGCCAAAATTACCAACAATAACGACAACTATACCAACAATCGCAACCATAGCCACTACGAGGAAATCAAACTTCACTTTTTCTCAGACATGGGCATCAGCCTTTCATTGTTTCATGTAGACACAAATGCAAGACCAATTCAATGAACACACGTCAGTCATGCAAGCGCACACACATTTTTGTTAAAAATATGAAATAATAAATTTTGTTTTTTTTTTGAACCCATGAGACTAAGTCTCCCCACGGTCTCTAGGTATTCACACCTAGCGCTCTGATACCAATTTGTCACGCCCTCGATTTTCAAGTAAATAAATAAACCATTTCGATAAAAGACCATCGCATAAGACATATAATACCCAAAAGGAAGTTCCCACCTGTTTAATTACAAACAAAGTCCCCAAGTTTTGAGAAATACATCCTTGGCACCACGGCCCAAATTTATTTAAGTATAAGTACGAACAAGTCATTAAATCACAATGGTTCAGTCAAAAGAGACCAAAATGAATTAATTACATCTTTATCTTTAATCAAAGTAAGAGATTTACAAAAAAAATTGATTAAGTAGCTAGACTTCATTAGCTTCCAAAAATGTCTTCCACACCGAGTATACGGTGTAATGCAAGCCACTGTCTGGCATTAAAACCTGAAAAGAAGGATTTTATTGAGCTACACTAGCCCAGTAGAAAAATCTATACTCATGCTATATGTAAACGGGATGAAACATACAATAAGTGAGAATAACTTTCAATAAAAGGACATGAGATACAAGAGGGATTACCAAGATGAACAGATGATTCAACTCTAGGATTTCGGATGTCTTAAGGATAACCCAAACCGTCAACACGTCGACTAGAATTAGCAATAATCCTCACATCAACCAAACAAATAACAACAATAGTCCAATCATCTCATAACGTTTCGAATGAATGCCACAAACCACTTCCTCATTTCATACCGTTCACCGTAGAACTTTATATTCATAAAAACTTTCCTTTCTTTAATAAAATCTTGGTAGAATTAACCATTTATTCTCGTTCTCAACTGCCACGATCCCAAACAATAAACAATCCAAACTTCAACATAAACTTTTAAAATCAATCAAACTTCCCTTCATCCGGGGGAGACATTCAATTGTGTTACCACCCCATGCGTGACAGTGAATTCTCTTCACCCGGGAGAGACATTCAACTGTGTTACCACCCCATGCGTGACAGTGAATTCTCTTCACCTGGGTTTCCGCATTACCACACCTTGCGTTGCGGGCCCTCTAGAGTCCTCGCATTACCACACCTTGCGTTGCGGGCCCTTTATTCAAATTCTCAATTCAAGCATACACACATCAAGGCCATCGTTCAATATATAAGCAGGTAACATTTCCCAAATCCACATTGTAATACAAACTCGTAAACATGTCATACCGTACATTAATAATTACCTTAAGTTCATGTCATTTCTCTAACTGTATTACAACGTCCTTCTCTACATATCGAAACCACAATCGACTTCTCGACACATCACCCTCTGGGTTGTAAACGATGATCTTATAGAACGGGTGTCAAAAGAACCTATGGGACTCAACAAGACGAGACACGAGGATACGCGTCACAATACCATCCATCGGACCACTAGACAAGCTCATGTCTACTCATAACTCTCACCACTTCATTCCTTATAGCCCATAGTACTCCTATCGCTCGTACGGTACATTTTCCTAACCAACGCCGTTGATATTATGCTTTAAAGAGTGCTCAAAGACAGCATCAAATAACGATTCATTAGGGCATAAACAATTATGCTCAAGAGTGACTTAAACATATCCTAATCATATAAGGAATCATAACCTGGGTCAAGAACAACCTTAGGAATAGCCACGGACATCGGCGGAGTGACCCACCTCTACTCAAATGGTCATAACTTTCTATGTACTAATCGGTTTAAGGTGATTCCAGTGGCAAATGAAAGCTGACTTCAAGACCTTCGATTTGATATAAAATTTGCATGAAACGGACATCGGGCGAAGAAGTTACAGCCATTTGAAGTTGGGCTGAAACCCAGAAAGCAAGCAGAATGTTCCAGAGAAGGGAGGGATCGATCCCTCCTCCCTTGGGGATCGATCCCCAAGGCAAAAACTCAGGTTTTGTCCAGATTTGAATGAGGGATCGATCCCTCATGCTTGGGGATCGATCCCTAGGCGATTTTGGGCGATTTTCTGCAGATTTCGACAGCTTTTTCGAAGGCACAATGGATGATGATCAAAACTCAATTAAAGCATGAAATCAACTCATAAACACATAGAATGAGTAAGAAATCCCTACCTCAATGATCAAAGATCGAAGTTCACGCGATTCGAGCATGCCCTAGCTCCAAAGACTTCAAAACCAAGCGAAATACACCTCCTCCGAACTTGAACGAACGCAATCCGAGGCCTAGAACACTTGAGGAAGACGATTTGTTGGAAGATCTTGGTGGGTTTCAAGTTGGGAGTGAGTTTGAGGGTGGAGGAGTAGAGAGAGAGAGAGAGCCGAAGGAGAGAGAGAAAGAGTCGGCTGGAGAGAGAGAAATAAGGGAGACTTTTTATCTCCTACCACACACACACACCCCTTTTATACTAGCAACCAATTCAATCACACTCACACTCCCTCAAATAACAATTCTATCATTTAAGCCCCAAATCAAATAAACTCGCAAATTTCTCTTTTAATCGATATTCTAGCATTTATAAAACCTTTAAAACATTTTCGAAAAATACAGGTCTCTACATATGGTGAGACCAAATTGCCTTTTTTCCATTTCCCTCCATGCTATCTTTTCAACTACTTTTATTTGTCTTGGTCTCTCAACTCCTGTGAGTTTAATAAAAAAAATGGGAGACTTAAATATCCATTCTCAAACCCCATCACAGGTAAGTATTCATCCCGATCGTTTTGAATAGTTATGTTTTCATCCTTTTAGAAGGTGAATTACATATCTTACCCTTTTAATAAGATATCCATAGATATGTTTGTTTATATTACCTTCCTAAACTAGTGGGAGTATTCAATTATTTTCTAATTTAGTGGGATTCAACCCTCCCTATTTTAAAGAGGATTTCAAAATTTTAAAAATTCGTAATAACCAAATCCCACCGATTTACTTTTCACCGATTTAAATTTGAAAACTATATTTATTTTTCCCTATGTACAATGTATTATCATAAAACCTTTTGGAACATGGTGAAATCAACCATGTTTTTCATAAATTATTATTACAAAATTACCATAAAAAACATTTCGGAACAGTTTTCATGAATTAATTATGCAAATTCACTATAAACATATAAAAAAAATCTTCCAACTAGGATTGATTACAATACATCATGAAATATGCTTGATAAAATACCTCACGACGAACTACACCATGAAACCTTCCATGGAGTAGAATACACTATGAAATTCATTCGCAATACACCATGAAATATGTTTAAAAAAATACACCACCTCATGATGAAATACACCATGAAATTAACCTTCCATAGAGTAGAATACACTATGAAATTCGTTCGCAATAGACCATGAAATATGCTTGAAAAAATACACCACGACAAATACACACAATGAAGTCTACTTAAAAAAATACACCAATTTTTCTTCACCTCGGATCCAACAAGGCTACCACGCATGAACCTACAAACATGAAATATTTCATGTTCAATGAACTGTGAAGGCTAGGAATCAAAAAATTTACTTTAGATCTATTTATCCTGCTCCGATCAGCAACGCCAAACAAATCAAGGGGAAAAAAAAAATAAAGGGCGTCAGACTTACAAAAGCCATGCATTTTGGTTTTGTCCCCTCCTTCTCCACTGTTTAATTGATTTAGTTTCGGAGGACTGGTCCAACCTCTTGCCGTTCTTCTTCTACGTACGTCACAACCAGGGAGGATTGGTGTGGGTTTTGCCATTTCGGGTTTTAGCCACCCGGGAAGATGAAATTTCAAATGGGCGCGCGTGTTTCCGTTGCAAATGAAGAGCTCGATCGAAATCTTGGTCGAGATCTTTGGGATTGAATGGTGAAATCTACAGAGACTGGATGAGGGGCGGAGGTCGCCGGGGGCTCGCTTCTATGGCCGATCGCCCCAATCCAAAACAAAAATGGGATTTTCCGGGGGAGGGGGGATTGTAAATGGTTTTGCTGAAATTTTTGGAATTTGTTAGGGGTGATTATCCTAAAATTATGCGAGAGGACCTTCACAATTATGTTTTAGTCGCAAAAATCTCTGCCTATATATTACATATATTATATATATAATAGTCAAAGTATCTATATAATAAAGGGGAAATTTTAAAGCAGGGATGGAAAAATAATAGTTCAAAATGACCTGAATGGATACTTACATAGGATGAGGTTTGAGGATGTATATATAAATCTATAAAAATTCCAAAAAAAGCTCCTATGGGTACTCCATATCAGTCACCAAAATTAAGAGTGCTCAAGAAAATCGTCCAAACCGTAAAATTCATAGGAGTACTAATATTTTACTTTTAAGATTTCTCTTGTCCAAACAAATCAATAGTCCATAAAAATTTTGTGGATTGAAAACTAACAAACGTGAAAATAAATTGAATAAAGACAAAACTCAAAAAGCCCAAAAAACCTCCGAAATAGCTAAGGAGAATAAATCGTAGCACTTCGATCTTTTAATAACTAAATACTAGTAATACAATCCGAAACAGGTTATTGATTTTTTCCGTCAACCAGATTTTGTAAACGAAAAGTCCCCAAGCCAAAAAAAATATTACTCCCTCATTCCCTTTTAAGAGTCATGCTTCGTAATTTCAACTTATTAAAAAGACATCATCATTATACCTTTCACATCAACTTTTTCCTCTACTTTCCTTATTTACCCATCATCATTACACTTTTACTCACTAACTTTTCAAAATGGAATCTACTTTTAGGGACAAAATAGACAATGCACAAACTTTTACCCACTAACTTTACAAAATGGACACTTATTAAGGGACAGCCCAAAATGGAATACTGGACTCTAAAAAAGGGACGAAGAGAGTATACATTTGGCTTATCGATCGTTTGGGCTAATGTTATCTTTTTTGAACGTCTTTTTTTATATTTAGTCTTCTTTTTACTTTTACGTTTTCCTCTCATCAAAATGAATTAGCAAAATAAATTCTCTTGATCAAATGTTAAAAAAAAAAAAAACACAAAAGCCGAAGAATAGATAATACATAGGAGCTTTTTCGTTTTTTGAGTGCTCTAACCTAGGGATTGGGAAGTCTTGTGGTGCAAGGCCATGCAAGGCACCTTGTAGGGCGCACATGGGTCATCGATCTTGACAATGAATAGTTGAGATATGATTTTTAATTATGACCGATAAGAATTATTTATTACCGGTCATAATTGATTTTTGATTTGGACCGTTGATTAATGAGATCAACGGCTGTGAACCGCCCTACAGTTGCACTGCACAGGAGTGCACTATAACACCACCGAATCCCTAACTCGGAGACATAGAAAACTAAGGAGTTGAAATGACAGCATGGAGGAAAAGTAAAAAGAGTAATTTGGTCTTACCATATACAAGTTTTTCTCCCACTAAATGTTGCTTAACCTATTTACTACCTTTACGAGTTCCTATATATTCATGGGTATAGTTGGCATCATTAAATGAGGATTAACGTATGCTGCTAGGTCATTCATTAACAAAACCCTTTCTTTTACTATCGGAGGTGTCTCGATCGCAGCTTTGATTAAATCAGGAATCATGAGAATTGAAAGTACTAGACATTGACTTTTATGCTAGTTAGGGCTCATTTAATTGGTTTCAAAAGTCAAATAGTAACTATTTTGTCTCTATTCAAATTTTTTTCGCATTTATTAGTTTTGCATCAAACTTTTGTGACTTATTGATTCGTTTCAACGAGAGAAATCGGAAAAATAAAAAATTTTGATTGAAACTCATAATTTTTTAAAATAAGTAAAAAAGGTTGTCTTTATGAGTTTCAATCAAAATTTTTACTTTTCGATTCCTTTGGTTGAAACGAATCAATAGTCACAAAAGTTTGACGCAAAATAAAAAAAACCCACCCAAAAATTCAAATAAAGATAAAAAATAAGTCACTCTACTTTTCAATCCAAACCCACCCTTATTTTGGTAATGGTTTTTGATACTATATCCGCGAGGATTTGGAAATCCTGTAGTGCACAGATGCGTGTGCGGCCAATTAGATTGGCATGGTTAACTCGGATTTAAATTCGAGCTCCTATTGATCTGGATCCTCCATTGCTCGAATTTTAATCCGAACCGTTCATTGCCGAAATGGACAGTCAAATCAGTTGCACTACAACCCTGTAAAGTAGTCCGCACTATAGGATTCTTCACTACAAGAAATAACAGTTTTTGCAACGGTTCATTACCGTTGGAAATGGAGAAATACCGTTGCGAAAAGGCTTTTGCAACGGCCCTGCGACGGGATTGGGTGGTGGCAATAAGGGGGGTGGCAAATGGGTTTTCGCGTCAGGACTGTCCCGTCGCGAATTATTAGCGACGGGAAATTGATCGTTTGCAACGGTAATTTAGCCGACGCAGATAAATTGCAAAAATCAAATTTTGATTGCCACGGTATATAATACTGTGGCAAATATGATATTACCCATCGCAAAAAACATTATCGTTCTTGCTACTATAGTAACTCTTGTCGCAAAAGTGCAATTTCTTTTAACAGAATTTCATCCATAATATGAACGAGTTTTTGTAACTCTAAAATTAACCATTCCTTCAAGCTCGTGTATTGCAAACCTAAACCTCTTCATTGTTGTATTCAAATCATCCATTCACATCCGTATTCCAAACCAAGTTGAAAAAAATCATAATTCTCAAATTCCTAATAGCAACACAATTCATCATCTTGTATTGAAATCATCCATTCATCCATATTCAAAACCAAGTTGAACAAAACCATAATTCTCAAATTCCTAATAGCAACACAATCCAATATCATCCATCTCTTTCAACCACATAGACAAAAATACTAAAACACCTGAAGTGAATGAAAAATAAAACAAAGTCTCTAAGAGAAAGACTAGAAATTGTAAAGAACACACTCAATAATTGTCCATCTCTTTCTCGATCACCTGAAAAGTCAATAGTAAAACAAATTAAAATCAACTTATAGAAGCAATATATAATTAAATGAAACAATAAAATCAGAGTCGCAACTTACATCACAGAAATTCCATGCAACATAACAGCCAAGAGCATCTCCAACCGTGTCTACACCTGGACGAGGTCTTTCCAAAAGAACATGGGGCATTATTGCTTTACCAACATAGACTTTACAATAGCCTTCACCCAATCGTTCTCCATCTATTTGTATGTCAGGATCTAAACTAATAAGTAGCCCTTCACCCACATCGTACTTTGGAATACGAGACGTTTGCAAGTATATTTCTCGTCCACACTAGAAAGAAAATAAATTTCAATCAGATTCCAACCTCCAATATATAATATGTAGAAGCATTATAAAGCATGAAAGTTGATACTTTTGAACCATCCATATATCAAACACAGAGCTGGCTCAAGACCCTATGAGAGCTAGTTCAGGAATTATTAGTTGTAGTCCCTTGCAGGCAGCACATTGAAACAATGAATACAATTTTGACTCCCTCATGAAAAGCAAAAAAGTAATGGGGGATATATAAGAAAGATCTTTCATCAGCTCTTCCTAGAAATACTCCTTTATCAAGATCACTCTTGGATGAAAGTGCAGCTTTCAAATGACAGCTTACTATTTATTAGCTAATTTTCTAGGATGGATACCCATCAGCATGCTTTTCCATTGGTTTCTTCATTAACTCTTATAGTTAGGTAGTCAACTGTACTGGTTCTTCTGAAGGGTGTGGACATGAGATCCTATATATTGTCAGCTATAGCTCTCAAGGACATAAATTGAAGAATGGGACCAAACTCAGAGCTGCGTGTCAGCATATGTTCTGCAGGTCTTCAAATAAAAGAAGAGCCCATATAAACATTTAGCCTGTGAAGGAGCTGACACTTAAGAGACCCTTTTTGGGGGGTAATTATGCTCTTAAGACCCAATAAACCTTGTTAGCTAAAGAAAAAAGAGAAACAAAAAACGAACTTCACAGACCTATGCACCATGGGAGAGAGAAACAGAAATAGAAATGAGGAAAAAGGATCTAAAATGCTGTCTGGGAGAATGACAAAAGTTAGTAACATACATAACTCAAAGGGAAGAAAACAAAATAACATTCCTACTTATTATAGCATAACAGATGGTTGGTGGAAGAAACTGAAACCAAGCTATCTCAACTATAAATTAGATGAGACTATATGAATCAAGTAGGACCAAAAAAAAAAATGGTCAGCAGAGAATGAGTTGCACTTATGTGACAGACAGTGGAAGGTAGCAATCACAAACAATATATGGGTAATACTAATTTTCGAGTGTTTCTGTACATAAAAACTATGGAGGAGGATTAAAGTACATAAAATGATTCTCATATTTATAAGAAAACCAGATATCCACACATGCACCCTATATCATCATTCTTATGTAAAACCACCAACTGGATTTTCACAAAAGAAAAGTACATAAACTAAAAATAAGTAAAGAGCAAACAACGGAGCTTACCAAGAAAAGATACTATTGGATTGAAGGGAGCACTTCTAACAATCAGCTTGATATAAGCTCCACAACTACGTCACCATTTCTGATCTTTCTGTGGAGACACAAAAGATAATTGAACGTAAGTTGAATTTGCATCAAGTTGGACTTACTACCGACAATTACTATATAAAGCAATTAGACAATGAAATGACAAACTATTTCAAAACTAGTGGTACAAAGATAATTGATCGAAATGGCCACTTCATTTACTCAATATGTCTTTGAGCAATCTCCAAAATCAAAATGTGCAAAAGAAGAAGAATCAAGACTAGTATAAGGCAAGACACCCAAATTGGAGTAAGCTGTAGGAACACCTTTTTTTTATAAGTGTTGTAGGAACACTTAGCATCCACTCATCCTTAAACTCATCTATTAATTCCCTCTACTTTAGTGCATGGGCCAAGTTTATTGACTCCGATAGCTAATATTCTATGACACTAAACATCTGACCTCTAGATATTATCAATCCACACAAGAAAAAGAAAAAAAAACTAATTAAATTAAGATATAGATAATATCAACAAAAATTGAACCACTACACATAAAAAAACATAACTACACACCAAACATCTACTAGCTAGACAGACTTCGCTGAGACCTTTTATTTCGAGTAGAAGGATCATTGATATGCCTCCAACACACTAAGAAGGATTGAATCCCATTCTAAATCTCCAGAAGAATATATAGAAGGCAAACTGATGAACTTGTGATCTTAGAAATCTACATACCCGATTAATCGATTATGTATACAACAAGTTCTCCCTACCACTTCTCCATTCAAACACGAGTCACTAAGCATTGACATATACAAAGCGAAAGGCTAACCTATATATAGTTAATTTTTGTTTTGGTCTAATCCTATCTCCTTCTCCTTTTTATTTACTCGAGTCAACACAAACCAAAACCTCTTACCAAAATCTAGAATAAATGTAGCTACAAATACAAGAATACCAGAATTACTAGCTTCAAGTCTTCATGAAAATGGGGTTAGTTTCTAAAAATCTGTAAGTACCCTTGGAAACTACTACTCCTACAAGAGAAACTACTACGTACTCCTACTACAATACTAGAACTTCGAGGTTTCAGTAAACTAAAAACAATCAACTAATTTTGGGACCGTATTTAAGGCTCCCTTTCCCCAACAGTACGGTCAAGGGGAATTCTAGCTAGTGAAATCAAACATCCCCATTAATCAAGGGGTCCCCCCAGTCCCCATCTCCCGTGTTGGAACAAACAGATCAATAGCATATATATGTATTTGATAAATTTAAAAAAGCTATACTCTCAATAATTCGCACATGCATATGCTCGATTTGCGATTTTCTGAAGGAAATTAGTTTTCCATATATATAACGTACTACATAGGTGAGAAGACCCAGTCTAGTACAAGTTATTGACAACATGAATCATCAAAAAGAAGAAGTAAAACCAACGAACATATTTACCCAAAACAAAAAAACCAACGAACATAACTATTTCCAAAACAGAGAGTGCAATCGCAACTCCTAAAAACCCTAGAACTCCAGCGAAATCGATCTAATTTCTAAAGAGAAAGAGGAAGAGGAGTACTCACCGAGGTTAATTGAAGAGCTTAGTGCTGAAGGTGCTGTCACACGATGAAGGCAAAGTAAGGAAAAGAAGAGAGAGAGAGAGAGAGGAGAACGAACCGTCGCCCGGGAGAGTTCAACTCGTTTATAGGGTTTTTGCAGAACGGTTGAGAGTGAGAGAGCTGAAGCAGATGGGTTTTTGTCAATCGTGGAAAAAATTGCGGGGAAATTTCGCGGGGAAAAAATTTGGGGGAAATACTATTCAGGTGCCGAAGTTTTGGGTTTAGAAGGCACGACCATGTGCCCAACTCTTGCCATTTGGACTTGTCGAACTATAAAGGATTTTAGTGAGGAGACGATCTGCATTATTTCGACGGCATTTTTCGAGCAATATCGACTAATATTATATGATCCATATACATTTTCTAATAATATGGCGATAGGATTATTTTGTGGATCTCAATAAAACAAAACTATTTTAATAATTAGACAAAAATATTTTAACAATCGAAACCGTTGATTTCGTTTTGCTAATTAATTAAATCATGGTCATGTAAAAAGTTGCCTCGATCAGATTTAGAAAACTCCTCGATTGGGACACAATTTGTTTTTTTGAATAATTGTTATCGCCAGAATAATTGTGTAGCGATACCTGATCAAATTCATTCTTGGTATTGATGATGAAATCCGTAATTTCTGAAAGGTAGACGGTTCGAATAAAAAAAAAAAGGGACTCTAGTGGGAGTCGGGTCTTGTAATCTAATACTTTAATGTCTCGGAGTACATCAAATGTTTTTCTATCAAGCAGTTGCCGATATCCGATGATCTTCGATTTTGGTAACAGTGATGAAATCAGTGAGACGTGAAAACCTAACGGTTCCGATCAACAACTATAAAAATTTAGTTCATAATGACCTTTGATTTCTATATGTTCAATGTAATTGTTAGCACACTAAGTTTTGTGTTGTACTTGAACGTACGGTAGTCATTCGACTGTGACACAATTACGATGATCCAAACCGTTGCTTTTGTTTTTTTTGTTGATTATATCATTCTCGAAAAAAATTGTCTCGATCGGGTTTAGAAAGCTTCTTTATTGAAACAAAATGTCACTAACAAAATGGATTTTTTTGTCCGATCAAGTGTGTAGTGAACTCGTCGATTAACTTCTTTTTTGGTAGGAATGATGAAATCCGTAATTTCTAAAAGGTAGACGGTTCGAATAAAAAAAAAAAAGACTTTGGTGGGAGTCGGGTCTTGCAATCTAATACTTTAATGTCTCGGAGTACATCAAATGTTGTTCTATCAAGCAGTTGCCGATATCCGATGATCTCCGATTTTGGTAACAGTGATGAAATCAGTGAGACGTGAAAACCTAACGGTTCCGATCGACAACTATAAAAATTTAGTTCATAATGACCTTTGAATTCTATATGTTCAATGTAATTGTTAGCACACTAGGTTTTGTGTTGTACTTGAACATACGGTAGTCATTCGACTGTGACACAATTACGATGATCCAGACCGTTGATTTTGTTTTTCTTGTTGATTATATCATTCTCGAAAAAAATTGTCTCGATCGGGTTTAGAAAGCTTCTTTTTTGAGACACAATGTCACTAACAAAATGGATTTTTCTGTCCGATCAAGTGTGCAGCGAACTCGTCGATTAACTTCTTTTTTGGTAGGAATGATGTACTCCATAATATGTAAAAGTGGGTCAGTTCAAATCAAAGAAAAAGACTTAGGTGGGGTCGGATATTGCAATCAAATACTTTAATACATCAGGATGCATAAAATGTGATTCGATTAGGCAATCGCAAATGATCTTCGATTTTGGTGATAATGATGGAATTAGTAATGGTTAAGATCAACCATTATTAAAATAGAATCGAGTCAATCGACCGATTAAGTTTAGAACTTATTCTTAGTGTATGGTACAAGGACACTTAATAATTGTGTGGAAAATCACGAGTGTACGTGGTTGCTTCGATTATATATATATATATATAATCTCCTAGGTTCTTCCAGATTCTCCTGTTCGTGCTAGTGGCAAGTCGTTTGTACTCCATGCACAGGGTTGTGTGTTCGAGCCTTGGGCATAGAATTGGGTTTTTGAAAACAAGATCTATTCTTTAAGCTATAATTTCACTTTTAGGTTACTGAGATGAAAAAATCTTTTCATCTTAATATTTTTTTATATAATTGAAATTAAAAAATTATAGTTCATAATATTTAATTACGCTTTTATAAAAAGTAAGATATTCTTAATTTTTGGTCTATGCTCTGCCATAGGTTTTTTTTATTTGCTAAGTGTGGGGAGGGAAAAAACTCAGCGGAAATTGAAACTTTTTTTTTTCCTTTTATATTTGCCATGGGGACCGACCCGTTGCTATTGCTTGTTTAGATTGCCACGGCTCCTTTTTACCGTGGCAAATGGATATTTTTTCACTACTAATTGCAACAGGAATTGTAGCCGTAGCAAATATAGTATCCAGTCAATTAAATTGACCTTTTGCGACCGTAAAACCACCGAAGCAAATGTTCTAGTTGCCAATAGCCTAGTTTCTTGTAGTGCTTGTGTCGCTATATCACATCCAGAGTGGATCGGACGGTTCTCCAATTAAGTACTTGATGGACAGCCCTACCTTTACCTATGCTCTCAACATACAGTACGTATTTGGTATATGCTTTCTTCTTCCATTTCTGGTTAGATTTGTCACACAAATTCAGTTTACGTATATTTAACTAGACCATTTGGTTTAGCCCTGCCACGAAATATATGCACCTACTGTGTTTTTAATGGTAATCTAATTTTTTACTCTTGTTATTTCACAAGTTCAGTTTGTGTCTATGGCTTGTGTTCAGAAACTAGGCGAACAAAAAAACTGCACCATCACATTGAAATTCTACAAGTACAGTTATGCAGATTGCAGAGAACAACCAACTAAAGTTCAACATTCACTCTATCTGCTGCAACGACATCACAAAAACAAAAGACCATTCACAAACACTTCTACCGCTACCAAACACTCCAAATTAATATGCAAACATTCACTCTATCTGCAGCAACGACATCACAAAAATAGAAGACCGTACGTTCACAAACACTTCTAGCACTACCAAACACTCCAAATAGAAAAGAAAAAAAAGCCACCACGAGCCAAGCTTCTCAGCTCCCAACCCAACAATATACAACCCAATTGATGCCAGCTCACCAAATCAGGAACCCATTCACATGGCAGACAACATCAAAGAGTCAACTTCCTCCATCAGCTTCACAGCAACTAGAACCACAACTGAGTAGCAATCCTTCTAGAACCAACCCTTTTGGTAGCAACAACTTCCACTCCAGAAACTTTTGCTTTGTCTAACTTCCATGAACTCCGCTTCAATGCCACGCTATTTGCAATCATATTTATATCAGAAAAGCTATGTGCACAGCAACTTGTACACAGCAGTTGTGCACAAATCCCATTTTCTCCCGGCTCGGGTTTGAAGTGATTTTGGGTGTTTTGTTAACGCCTCTAACGATATCGAACGAAGCTCATTTTTTACAGAGACCTTAAACGACATATTTAGAACAAAATGATCGGCTCCGATCATCTTTGTGCGACTCGAGCCGGGAGAAAATGGGATCTGTGCACAGCTGCTGTATGTGTACCAGCTACTGTGCACGTAGCACATCTCTATTTATATAAACCTGTGATCAACAAAGCCTTGCAATTAACCCCAAACTTGGAGTGTGGCTGTGTATCAAACTTATGCATTACAACCTTATGTAGACATCTTTTTGTGTAACAAACTTATGCAGACAACTTAGGCATATCAAACTTGTCATTCAACTTTTGTTCCACTCACTTTTGTTTACGATTTCAAAAACCTTTCTCCACAACGAGGCATGACGGACATGCCTTCCACGTCGCGATGCACCTAGTAATATAAACGAAACTCCACCCATAAGTTTAGATGAATTCCAATCATTGACCATATTACACTCTTTGTTTCAAAGCCGTTCCAAATTTTCTTTCTATCTTTTACCCTTAAAATTGTGTAACTTAAAAAAATTAGAGTGAGGAAAGATTAACTATATTTCTTTATTTTGATATGGAAAAAATTAGTAACGTACTCAATGGTCGCTCTCCGGACCTCTTCTCACGAAAAGTTGTCTTGTTTTTTTTTTTTTTTATGAACAACAAAGAAAGTATTATTTCTTTAATATTACTTTGAACAGTTGCATCTTTTTCTTGACACCACCTCGAATGTATTGTACTCACTTGAATGGCTATAAAAACACAAAAAATGCTGCAGCCCTTACATTACTCCACATACTTCGGACAAATTCGTGCCCTCTTGCTTCAGTACTCCTCATATTGCTCTGAATTTTTTTTCCTTTCGAGAGAAAGTTCAACATTCAATTTGGTTCGATAGACTTGTACGTAGATTGTAGTGCTACTTCTACAAGGCGAGATCATTGAATCCTTGGAGGTGGGCACCGGTAAACTCATATATAGCACACAGGCAAGGGTGAATTTCTTCTAAGACAACCACAAAGGAGACATTTCATCTAAGTCAAACCCAGGAGTTGACAGTAGTGACCATTGCCAAGGCCTCAGGCAATGACACACAAGGCCGAACCAGACCAAAACAAAATGGCAAGAAGCCAACCCGGTCGGATCAGCCACAAAACAAAGATCGGAGCAAAGACAATAACCAAAACCCATGCCGTACCCCAGAAAACAAAATCTCAACAACCTGGCCAACCTAAGAAAACAAAAAACCTCAAAACGGTTGAATGTTATACTGGAGGTTAGAAAGTTAGAGATTAAAATAGGAGCCGAGCATCATGAACTTTTTCACGAGGACTTGAACTCACAACCTCTCGGTATGAACTTTTTCACGAGGACTCAAACTCACAACCTCTCGATCAGTCCAAAAAGAGAGTGGCGAATCAAGCATGCTACACATGCTGTTCTATAATATTAGAGTTTGAGAGTACTCAAACCAGGAAAGGGACGTCATGAAGGCCCTTTTACAAGACAAGATTCAAATCATTGAGAGCCGACAATTTACAATTTGCATCCGGACAATAAATACAGCTCATGACAAACATCAGCAAAATCTATCCAGCTAAGGCCTGTTAAAAAAAGTAATTTGTAATCTTCTAGAATGATGTAGAATAAGTATCTAAGTTTAAAATAATTAGAAGTATGTAGAAGTAATAATTACACTTAGAAGTGTGTAGAAGTAATAAATATCTTAGAAGATATTTGTATAGATAATTCTAGAAGAAGCTTGAAAGATGTATTGTAACTAAGCATATAGATGATTCTAGAAAATAGGAGATCCTTGTAATTAGCCCATGTGCTTATCTCTAGACAATTCTAGAGAAGTGTAGGATGGTGTAAGTGCTCTATAAATAGAGCATTGTTGTACTCATTTTGAGCAATGAAAATCCATTTAAAGCCTTACACAACTTGTCCTTATAAAACCTCTCAACCATCCTTTCCCACTCTCTTGTCTAATTTACTACAAAATCTAACCTAGCACCCCAACAATTTTGGTATCAGAGCAGGTTTAACCGATCCATCCTTGTCCTTCTTTCAACCACCATGGAGTCCAACTCTTCCACTTTCAACTATGCACAAAATCTCATCCCTATATTTGAGGGAGAGAACTATGGCTATTGGAGCATCCAAATGCAAACTTTATTTGTCTCACAAGAATTGTGGGATCTTGTTGAAAGCGGATACGAGGCACCGGCAAATGCCGAAGAAGAAGCAACTTGGACGGAAGCAAGGAAGAAGAAGTTCAGGGAGAACAAGAAGAAAGATGCTTTGGCTCTCCTCAACATTCAACGTGGGGTAAGCAAATCTATCTTTCCAAGAATTATGGGTGCAAAAACTTCAAAAGAAGCATGGGAGATATTAAAAATTGAATATCAAGGTTATGATAAGGTTATCTCTATTAAACTTCAAACACTATGGAGAGATTTTGATAATCTAGCAATGAAGGAAAATGAATCCATTCAAACGTTCTTTTCCCGAGTTGCTGGAATTATCAATCAAATTCGAAGTTATGGAGATACTCTTCCGGATAAAAGAATCGTTGAAAAGGTTCTTAGGAGTTTGCCTCCAAAATTTGATCATGTTGTAGCTGCTATCGAAGAATCCAAGGATTTATCTAAACTTACTCGACATGAACTAATGAGTTCTCTCGAGGCCCATGAACAAAGAATGAGCAGATTCACAAATCAATCCTTGGAGCAAGCATTTCAAAGCAAAATCAATTTTGGTGGAAAGAACCAACAAGATCAAGAGAAGGGTTCATCTCGAGGAGGAGGCATAAATGGACAAAGACGTGGAGGCCAAAATGCATTTCAAGTCCGGAACAAAGGAAAAGGATATGACAATCAGAGGAATCCTAATGGCGGTAACTCTAACTCTTCTTGCATTATTTGCAAAAAATCTAATCATGCATCCAAAGATTGTAGATTTAAATGCAAGAGATGCAAGGTTTCTAATCATTCTGATCGAGATTGCTGGTTCAATCAAGAAAAAAATAAAGCTAATTTTTCAGAAGAAAATGAAGCTGAACACCTATTCTCTTGCATGAATGCTCAACGAGAGTCAGATAACATTTGGTATCTGGATAGTGGATGCAGTAATCAAATGACAGGCAATCGTAAAAAGTTCGTGCAGCTTGACGATAAAATCTCTTCACAAGTAAAGCTGGGAGATGGGAAGCTGCAAAATGTGAAAGGAAAAGGAGTTATCGCCGTCTACACAAAGGGAGGTAACAAAAAATTAATTTCAGATGTCCTTTATGTTCCTGGGCTAACTCAAAACTTATTAAGCGTGGGGCAATTACTTCAAAAAGGATATGCACTAAACTTTGACAAAGATGAGTGCATTATTATTGACAAGAAGAAAAATTTTGAAGTGGCAAAAGTCAAAATGACTCCAAATAAAGTTTTTCCATTAATAATGCCACTTAATGAAAATTTTGCCCTTAAAGGAGAAAAAATTGATGACTCATATTTGTGGCATCTAAGATATGGCCACTTAAATTACAAAGGCATGAGATTGCTAAAGGAGAAAAATATGGTGAAAGGGCTACCAAATATTGATAAAATTGATAAAGTTTGTGAGGGGTGCATATATGGAAAAATGCATAGACTCCCATTTCCAAAGACCGCTTGGAGAGCTAAAGCGCCTTTGGAATTGGTGCATTCTGATATTTTTGGCCCTACCAGAACACCATCTCTTGGTGGAAAAAGATATTTTCTCCTCTTTGTTGATGACTATACAAGGATGATGTGGATATACATCCTTGACAAAAAATCAGAAGCTTTCTCTGTATTTCTCAAATTTCAAGCCTTGGTGGAGAGACAAAGCGGAAGACAAATAAAGACACTTCGGACAGATCATGGTGGCGAATTCATCTACACTCCATTCATGGACTATTGCAAAGAAAAAGGAATCAAGAGGCAACTTACAATCCGGAAAACACCTCAACAAAATGGAGTGGCAGAACGGAAGAACCGGACAATTGCAGAGATGGCACGAAGCATGCTTAAAGGTAAATGGCTTCCTAACTCATTCTGGGCCGAAGCTGTCAACACTGCTGTTTTCATCCTTAACCGTTCTCCCACTAAGGCAGTTCGAAACAAGACACCATATGAGGCGTGGTACAAAGAGAAGCCTCAGGTAAATTTTCTAAAAATTTTCGGTTGCATTGCATATGCATTAGTTCCCTCAGAAAAAAGGGAAAAATTTGACGAAAAAGGAGAGAAATATATTTTCATTGGATATAGTGACGAATCCAAGGGTTATCGTCTCTATAATCCAAACACAAATAAATTTATGGTTTCTCGAGATGTAATATTTGATGAAGCTGCTGTATGGAAGTGGGAGGACAATTCCTTCCAAGACCCAAAGTTTTTTGAGCCTGATGATGCAGGACATGAGCGAGAAACCTTGGCTCCGGACCCAAGTCCAAATCAAAGCCCACGGACCAGTCCAGAGAGCTCATCATCGGATGATCTCAATTCGACAAGAAAGGTACGTTCCTTACGAGATATTTATGACTCGTGTGATTTTGCCTTCTTCACTTGTGAACCACATAATTTTGAAGAAGCTGGAAAAGAAGAAATTTGGCTAAAAGCAATGAATGAAGAAATTGCAATTATCGAGAAAAATCACACGTGGGATCTTGTGGAGCTACCAAAAGGAAAAGATGTAATTGGTCTCAAATGGGTCTATAAGACAAAATACAAAGAAGATGGATCAATCCAGAAGCACAAAGCACGCTTAGTAGCAAAAGGCTACTCACAGCAGCCTGGAGTGGATTTTAATGAAACATTTGCTCCAGTCGCAAGAATGGAGACAATACGGGCAGTCTTGGCCTTAGCTGCACAAAAAGAGCTTCCCGTATATCAGCTTGATGTCAAATCTGCCTTTCTCAATGGTGAACTAGAAGAGGAGGTTTATGTGGAGCAACCACAAGGCTATAAAGTCAAAGGAGAGGAAGGCAAGGTGTATCGACTTCGGAAGGCCCTCTACGGCCTGAAGCAAGCACCGCGAGCCTGGAATAGCAATATTGACAAGTACTTCTGTCAAACCGGATTTGAAAGAAGCCAAAGCGAACCATCCCTATATGTCAAAAAAGGAGGTACGCAAGATTTTCTCATTGTTTGCCTTTATGTTGATGATTTAATCTACACAGGCACCAATGCAGCAATGCTCGATGAATTTAAAAATGCTATGATGAAGGAATATGAGATGACGGATCTAGGCCTTATGAGATATTTTCTCGGCATTCAAGTAAGGCAATCCAAAGGAGAGATTTTTATCTCTCAAGAAAAATATCTTGAAGACTTATTAAAGAAATTCCACATGAGCAACTGCAAACCAGTCTCTACTCCACTCTCTTTAAATGAGAAGCTGCAATTAAATGATGGAGCGGAGAAGGTCGATGCTACGACCTATCGACGATTGGTCGGTTCCCTAAATTATCTCACTCATACAAGGCCAGATATCGTGTACTCTGTGAATCTTATTTCCAGATTTATGCACGAGCCGAGCAAGCTACATTATGCAGCAGCTAAGCGGATCCTCCGTTATCTCCAAGGGACGAAGAAATTCGGCATCAGATACACAAAAGAAAATGACTGCAAGCTTATTGGCTATACCGATAGTGATTGGGCTGGATCAATCGATGATCAAAAGAGCACATCTGGCCAAGTATTTTGCTTGGGAACTAAAATTATATCTTGGAGTTCCAAAAAACAAAGGACAATCGCCTTGTCCTCAGCAGAAGCAGAATATATTGCAGCAACAGATGCAGCATGTGAAGCTGTATGGCTTAGAAGAATACTTTCTGATATGGAGCATAAAGAAGAAGGCCCTACAGTCATTGTGGACACACGCCCCGAAAATCGCCCGATTTTGGTTTGGAATGGATATTGTTCGGGGGGCAGCCCATTTGGAAAATAGCGCGGCGAAACGCTTCGATTCATAGTCGCCACTCGGGTTTTAGCGGAAGAACACCCAAGGAACCGAACTCGAAAACGTTCGCTACGTTTTACTTTGATTTGAAAAATGTTTGATTTGATTTGAAAAGGCGTAGACTGGTCCGTCGTCACCTTCGATATCTGAGGTTCGGGAGCCAGGTTACGAGAGGGGAAGGGTTTTATGGCACCCCTCTCGCCCAATCCGAAGATCGGTCTCTACTCGGGCATTTTATTAAAACGTTTGCATTTTTCTCTCATTTGATCATTTTTGGCCAGTTAGGGCGGGGGAACAGTTAATAGGGGTTAATACTGTAACACGTTGCAATTTTATATGACAAAATGTTTATGGATGATGATTTGCTTGCTTGAATTGAATTAAATGTAAGAACATAGATTGAGAACAAACACTGCCAGAAGTTCAACGGGATGATGTACGCTGCTCGTCGGGCACGTGAGCAGGAGTCGTACTGGCACGCCATGGCAGAACCATTGCACGCCAACAGACCCTGCGCACGCCACCTTCAGGCTGGCGTACACTACCCTATTAATTTCTTACAGCTCCTACTCTCAACCCTCTGGGCTCTGGAATGGACCAGTGCACACCCAGGACAAACCACGCAGTTAGCAACATAACTTAGGTACATATTACAAGCAGGCAGGCGTAGGAAATGGCTAAGAGCCATGAAAATAGCACAGAAAACCCCATAAACAGATTGGGGATGAATAAGAGACCTAGATTGAGCTTTGATCTAAGGGCCAGGCACTGGCCTTTAACAAACGTACCGTACGCCATCCGTTGGGGACCGTACGCCAGGTTTGTATGCTAACCAGTGTTTGGCTTTACATCGTCTGGGTTCTGGAACATGACCAGAAATACCCCAGAGGCCTTGAAAGCAGAGAATAGTACAAGTATTGAAAGCTACATTTTGAACAGTTCTAAAATACAGAAAGCATTAAACTGGTTATTTGCATGCTAGAAGGTGATGACATGAAGTAAATGAGCAATAAAAGGACGTTTCATGATCCCCACGCCAGCAGTGCTCGTACTGCCAAAGGTGGCGTACGGCTTTCTAGGGCTGGCGTGCGCCATGAAGTGTCCTCTACGACTGATTTATTTTACCAGAGAGGGATCTGGACTAGTATCAGTTACTAGCCAGAACCCTTCTGGTTCCCCTCAGGAACTGAAAACAGAAAGCAACACAAAGGTGGTATACCTTTGGTTGCAAGAGATAGAAGGATGGATTGAGCTTTGGATGTTGAAGATGGAGGGTGTGTAGTGACTGGACAGTGGAGAGGAGTGCGTACTGAACTTCTCTTTCTCTCTTTCTTTCAATGAGAGAGCAAAGAACAAGAGAGAAGAGAGGGATGGGCTTGGGTTCTTAATGAGGTTAACCCTTGCAAATGAATGCAAGGGCTTGCATTTATAGAGGAGAGAGGCTGAGACCAGGGGCTGATCAGCTGGGGTTAGGGTGGTTGGGTTAGGTTAGAAGGGAGCTCCCATGCATTAAATGCATGGGACTAGGTGATGGGTTGTGTAGGAGAGAGAGGGGGACGTCCCCTGCAAAATGCAATGATCAGGGCTCTGCGCCGTACTGAGACGGTTGCAAAGCTTCGAGCACGTGACAGAAAAGCAGTGATTTGACTTGTCTTTACCATGCGTACGCCAGCTATAACCCGGCGTGCGCCAGGTCAAACTGAGTCAACGGTCGATGTCCGACACGTGGCAATTTGCTGGCGCACGCCAAGAAGAACCTGGCGTAAGCAAGGTACGGTTTTGCTAGGGCTTATTTGGCTCTGGTTTTGAAGGGTTTTGAAATGGGCTTGAAGGTGGGTTTGAAGGGAGAGAGTTCAACGCTCAAAGCTCAAATCCTTCCGTCGACCTTGAACTGTTCTCGACTGTTTATCATCATCGGGTCAACAAAGAAAGTAAAAGGACTAATCCGGACAGTCCAGAATGGGGTGTCTACAGAAGCCCCCCTTTGACGGCACTTGGCACACCATTTGGTTGAGTGGAGACAAGTAACGTCAAAGGTTGTCTAGACACCCTACTCCTGACTATCCTGAGCAAGATAAGGAAGACATGAAGCTTAAAGGACCTGGTCGGTGAATTCAGCCAGACAGATTATTTGAGAAAGACTGCTGCCTGCGGAAGGCAGAAATTGGACGGGTGGACCGTCGTTGATTTGAAATTGGACGGGTGGACCGTCGTTGATTTGAAATTGGACGGGTGGACCGTCGTTGATTTGAAATTGGACGGGTGGACCGTCGTTGATTTGAAATTGGACGGGTTGACCGTCGTTGATTTGAAATTGGACGGGTGGACCGTCGTTGATTTGAAATTGGACGCGTGGACCGTCATTGATTTGAAATTGGACGGGTAGACCGTCGTTGATTTGAAATTGGACGCGTGGACCGTCGTTGATTTGAAATTGGACGCGTGGACCGTCGTTGATTTGAAATTGGACGGGTGGACCGTCGTTGATTTGAAATTGGACGGGTGGACCGTCGTTGATTTGAAATTGGACGGGTGGACCGTCGTTGATTTGAAATTGGACGGGTGGACCGTCGTTGATTTGAAATTGGACGGGTGGACCGTCGTTGATTTGAAATTGGACGGGTGGACCGTCGTTGATTTGAAATTGGACGGGTGGACCGTCGTTGATTTGAAATTGGACGGGTGGACCGTCGTTGATTTGAAATTGGACGGGTGGACCGTCGTTGATTTGAAATTGAACGGGTGGACCGTCGTTGATTTGAAATTGGACGGGTGGACCGTTATTGAATTGAAATTGGACGGGACTCTGCTTGGGGGTAAGCCCACCAGAGGTACAAATGAGCACTTGGACTATTTGAGTCCCCATTGGAGGAGAGAAAGCTTGATCCACGGCGTTTGGGCCCACGGCCCAACAAGACGTGGCGTACGGTACACATAACCTGGCGTACGCCAGGAATCTTTTATTGCCCGGTCCAGATCCAGGCCCAGACCCGGCCCAGCACGGTCCTTACGTCGTATAACTTCTGCAGAATGTCCGAAACCGCTTAAAGCGACGGTTTGAACTCCAAAGGCACTCAAACTCTCCCAAACTCTTCATCTCCCTACTCAAATCTTCCTTCCCTACTGTCATTCGCTCGAATCAGTGCATCCATGGCCGAACCCAGTGGAAGTGGCGGCAATGGTGGCGGTGGAGAAGAGGAAAGACAACCAAGGGTCGAAATCGAGGCTCAACGGCCACAAATCGACGATCAAGCGACCTTGGGTTCGCCGTCGACCGACGGTGCAGAGGTTTCAGGCGGCGACGGCGGCGATGGTGGCCATGCAGAGGAGACAGGTGACGGCGACAGGTGGCGTACGGTTGGAGGGGCTGGGCGTACGCCAGCTTCTGGCGATGCAGGGGGCCCACGAGTGCATCGATTGGACTTCCAAAGTGGGGTAGAAGGTTTGGTGGTCACGGGCTCGGTTTTAGCAGGGGCCGACGGCGGTGGCAGTAGCGGCGGTGACGGTGGTGATGGTGGTCGGCCAGAGACGCCGAGGAGGGATTCGGCACGGGGCAAAGATCTTGTGGTTGAGGAGGGGGCTGCCATCGGGGTACCCACGGGGCCAGCGGAGTTTAGACCAGCAGCGGAGTCCTCGGCGCATGTTCCCATTACACGCGGGGACTTCGCGGAGTTTGTGACGGAGGAGGTGCTTGACCGGCTATTGCGCGAGAACCCAATGGTGGTGGAAGCGGTGATGTCAGCCCGGGAGGAGAGGCTGAGACAGATCGCGCAGGCTCAGGAGGAGGAGCGCCTGCGGGTCGAGGCCGAGAGGGCCAAGGCGGCGGAGGATGCCTTTGTACAGGAGACTGAGGTGGTCGAGCAGGCCCTGGAGGAGGGTGGCCTAGCTCGTGAGCGAGCGGTGGCACGGGCAGAGACGATGCGGGCTGCAGGCCGCCCGGCTTTTGAGGCAGGGGCCTATGTTCCCCCGGAGTCACATTTGTTCATACCGTCCGGGTTTGAGAGTTACATCCCCCGACGTGATGATTACGATGCAGAGCTTGTGATGAGGGACCCGGAGTGGCACTTGTCAGTGGACTGGGCGCAGGTATTCCTTTGGACTCGGCTTTTGATTCTGTTGTAGCCCTTTATTACTGTGCTTGTACTTAGCTTACTTATGCATGATTTCTGATAGTATGGTGACACATGCATGCCTGATAACCGGACTTGGTAGATAGAACCTCGGGTAGAAAACACTTGAACTCGACTGTAGAACTTTGGATAGAACTGTGTGATAACGAACTTGAATCGACTGTAGGCTGCCTCGACTTGTTAATATTTCGAAACTTGAATTCGACTGATAGAACACCAATGCCTTTGATTCGACTGAGTAGAACGCCTTTTGTAAATTGAATATCATGCTTTTGAAATAACTTGCTTCGACCTCATGGTAAATACGGACCTTGAATTGAACATAGAACGTTGAATGCCCTTTTGATTTGAACCTAGATTCGACTGCTTGTTATAACATGTCTGCTAACGGAAGCTCTCGTTCTGTTGCTTTTATGGTGTGCAGAGGACGAGAGGCGGTACACGGGGGCATGGTGGTCCTGCGAGTTCCCTCGAGCTGTATAGAGGGTTACCCGAGCGGGTCAGGTCCTTGGTTGATGCTGCAGGGTTCAGGCCGTTCATCCTTACACAGACGGCCACACTCAGCGACCACGCCCTGCTCACGGCGCTGGCTGAGAGGTGGTGGGATGCCTCCAACACCTTCCACCTTCCGATCGGGGAGATGACTGTGACTCCGGCGGACTTTGCTGCTTTGACAGGCTTGAGGGTAGGAGGGGAGCCTATCCCGTTTGATACAGGGATCCATAGAGACCCGGAAGCGTTGCAGTGGTTCTTGGGCTTCGTGCCCGTGGGTATCTCGGAGACGTTTACCCACGATCAGTTCCACTGGCGCTTGAAAGACAGGGTCCCGCACTCGGAGCAGGAGGAGGAGCAGATGGCGAGGGCCTACTTGTTGTACTTGTTCGGGGCATCGCTGTACCCCAACAAGAGGTCCACGGTGCACCTGGCCTACTTGCCGGCCCTGTTTGACTTGCGCACGGCGGCCAAGTACGATTGGGGAGGTGCTGCTCTGGGGACGTGCTATGGCTTCATGGGAGAGTTCTCTCGGCGGAAGAAGGCGATAGCCGGCCTTTGGAGGGTGTGGGAGGTAAGAAAAACGAACTTGTAACCTTTACTTTTCTGAGTACTTTCCTTTCTTTTGAAATTCGACTGCTGTACTGATGCTTTGATTGTTTGAACTTGCAGCTATGGGCATACGAAGTGCTGAAGATGTACCCTCCGGAGAACTCCTGCCCGAACTTGAAGATGCTCCCCCGTGCTCTGATATGGGGGCCACAGTACCGAGGGAAGAAGGCGGCAAGAGGTAGCCTCCAGGCCTTCCGGGCGTATCTTGACGAGCTGTCGAGCACCCAGGTAGAATTCAAGCTTTTATTGCCTACTTTTGCCTTTGAATTGCTTCAATGCTGTCGCTGACCAACTGTTTGTTGCTTGATTGTTGAATGCTTGCAGGTGGAGTGGGACCCTTGGAGGACCACGGAGGCTGAGCCAGAGTACCTTTCCCGGAGCAGGGTGGTAGCTGCGAGCCGCGTGCTGCTGGAGTCTATCTTTGGGTGGCAGTGGTACTTAGGGGACCGAGTGACACGATAGTCACTCGAGGCTTCAGAGTTTGTGGTGCCAGGTCCACTTCCGTCTCGCGCTTCCCACACGGACCAGTACACGCTGGCTGAGCTGCAGAGCTTCACCGTCCCGGCAGGCCTTAGTGCTTTCTTGAGGCCCGAGCGTGACTATGCTGTCTATCAGAGGCAGTACTTGGCGGGGCCACTTGGAGTTGTCGAGTACGGAGCTGTGGAGGCTGAGGCTAGAGCAGCGGGAGAGGAGAGGCGCGGGCAAGGCAGGACTGCCCGCTCGAGGGAGAGGAGTGAGCCGGCTAGGGCGACGGGCCTTCCTCGGCTTTCCTGGACGCTGGCTGTACGAGATGCTCAGGGAGAGGAGGCTACCGTTCAGTTCGAGCCCGCTAGGAGAGAGCCCGAGGAGATCACAGGACCGGTATGATACTATAGCATCCTTTGTATTTCCCCTGTTTACCCTGATTTGCATGTGTACACTTGTCTTGCAAACTGACTTGTCCACTTGTTCTATCACAGGCCCCGATGGAGTGGGTGCGAGAGGCGGTGCGCCTGATGAAGGCCATGGAGAAGGAGTTTCACAGAATTGCTAGCGGCGCCCAGTTGCGGTTGCACTATCCGCCTCCAGCTCCGGTTCCTACTGTGCGGCCTCAGGTATGACTTTGAAACTTTGATAGAATAACGTCCTGCTTTCACATTTCAACATATATATGCAATATGTACACAAATATTAATAAGCTAAATGTAATGCAGGGGCAGGCTAGGGCGGCTCCTAGGAAGAAGAGCGTGAGGCCACCGCCTCAGAAGAAGATCGCACCGAGCTCATCTCGACCGGCAGCGAGTACTCAGAGAGGAGTACGCATCGCGCCTGCTAGCGAGGATCTCCCATTCCGCCGGGAGCTGAGGAAGAGGTCTGCAGAGAAGAGGCCTGCTGAGGGACCTCTGCAGAAGAAGAGGAGGGAAGAAGAGGAAGCAGAAGAAGAGGAGGAGAGCACATCCCTCAGCAGCGACTCTGACTCCGTGGAGGACCCTCGGTTCCGGATAGACCCGCGCGAGCTGGTAGAGAGCGAGGAGGAGGAGGACGACGAGGACCTTTTTGACGACTGAGGGCTATCATTGAGCCTTAGTCTATTTTGCTGTTTGACTTTTGATACACTTTGATATTGTGACACTTTGACATTTTGGATATAAGGCCTGCATGCCTTTGACTTTTGGGCGAGTGTGCCTTGATACATTTTGAGCTTGCTCGGGCCGTTGTGCCGCTTGATACATTCCCACCTTTCGCTTTTCAGGGCTCTGGCATATTACACATGGTAGAAATAATATCTGCATTTTCTGTTTGTTGATTCCTTTAGTTATTGAATCTTGTGTTTCAATGGAACGAGCAAACCATCCCCTTAACATCTAACATGCATTGATGATAGTTCTGAATCGACACAGACACTTGTATATGTGCAAAAACGGGTCTAGCTCGAAGAAAAAGGTACAGAAAAGCCCCAGGATACGAGATATACCCCAGACACGCGGAGGATACGGGAAAATTGGTATTGATAGACCAAATTCTATATTCCTCCAAAACAGAAGAAACTGACACTTTGAATAGACTATATAGATGTACAATGACCTGTACAAACCATTGAAACCGGTAGAAACGTCCCGGTACAGGGAAAAATACCATAAAAAGGCTAAAAATGTCGCAAAAATGGACATAAGACGCAAAAGACGACTCGATATGGTCCCGGACCGAAACCGACACCCCCGTGCAGTCACACAAGTCCTATGTGACATGTACGGTGTAACAAAACTTGGCAAAACCCTACAAAACGAATTTTGACCCTTCGTATCCTCGATTTTAGTTCGACACGGGCCTCCGGGGGTCCAAAATCTCCGATGGGCGCGGCTTTTGGGATCCGATGCTTTGCTGCAGTCCCAAATGATGTTTGAAACTTGTAGGGATCCAGAAAAATCCAAAACAAGCCTTGGATTTGAAAACGACCATGCGAGGGCAGTTGCTGCTGGCAGCTGGTTTTCTGGTGCATAGGCGTACCGTACGCCAGGTTCTTGAGCCCGTACGCCAGGATTGTGGAAACCCTGTGTACGCCAGGTTTATGATGGCGTACGCCAAGTTCCCGTGAGTCAGGTCCACTTGACTGACCTACTGTCCTTTTTCAGAAGGCGTTTTGTTTTCACCCCCACACGGTTTCCACACGGTTTCTGAGAGTTCAGGGAGACAGGGTACTTGGTATAATGCTCTCTTGGAAGCTAGTTGCTTGACTCCATTCTCCAAGTATTTTACAACGGTCATTTGAAGCTTATAAAGCTGGGATGCCTCCTTCAGGGCATTCTCAGCACCAATTACTCCCCTTTTCTTTTCTAGCATTTGCCTTGTCCATGGATAATCCCCTCCCAACACTGCTCAGGCCTTGGCTAGTGTCCTTTTTGGGTGTTGAGTGGCTCAACTTCCAATACCACGGGCTTTCTTCTTTTCGTTTTCTTCGACACGTGCCGATCCGCCCGACACTGCTGTGGGCTGCCCTGAGGTTCTGGGACCCGGACGTCCACGTCTTCCGTTTTGGCGATGATGAGATGTGCCCGACTGTGGAGGAATTTCAGGCGTACCTCCGGACTTACGCGTCTCCGACGCTCGTTGTCCCTCCTTATCAAGTGAGCATGCCAAAACTGCTGGCTAGCTCGCTTGGAATTTCTCGGGGGTTGGCGAACACGATCCTGGATGGTGGCCAGGTGAATGTCATCCGGCTGGTTGAAATGTACAGCCCGGATGTCGACTTGAATAGCCCAAACAGCGACGAAGTTCAAGCGCGTCGGCGCTTTGCCCTGGTTATCTGCCTGCTTGCGGCTTATTTGTTCGTTCCTGCCGACGGGCGGGTCAACTCTTCCTTGGTGAGCGTGGCCGCTCAAATGGGGGATCGAAAGAACGTGATTCCCATGGTCCTGGCTGAGACACTCTTGGGTCTGGATTTAGTGAGCACGGGCCAATCGGCCGTTTTCAGCGGGAGCCCACTCTTGCTTCAGGTAAACTCACTCAGCTCACCCTTTTCTGGTTTTTCGCACATTCTCGTTTTACCTCGACACTCGGCTTAGGCTGCTTCCTAGTTCCTTACTTGTCTTTTCGCTCAGGCTTTAACCGGCTGCTTACTTGTTTTATCACTCATGCAGCTGTGGTTGTCAGACAAGCTGAGCCTTTTGCATCCACCGGCAGCGGGCTGGAACCTGTTTCCAAAACGGGTTCATCAGAGGGACATGCGGTATCCCGACTTGGATGTGGAGGGCTGGTACGAGTTCATGCGGGAAATGCAGCCCGATGAAATTGCTTGGAGGTGTCCGTGGCTAGACCTTGCAGACATGACTCTCCATTCTGACGGCTTTGACAGGGTGGTCATCGCGGGGCTGACCAGCTTCACATTCTACATCCCTGGGCGGATCCTTCGCCAACTAGGCGCTTCACAGGAGAACACCCGAATCAGTACCGGGGGCTTCCGTCTTCCCAACTTCAATGCTCAGACGCTGGGCGGTTATCAAAGGCGCTGGGGCCTGAGGATTCTCCAGGCGGAGATGCCAGATTTCAACCCTCGGCTAAAGAATCGCTACAGACAGTGGCTGAGAGCAGATGTGCATGCAAGAACAAATATGGGCTGACTCCAAACCACTTTGCTGTACTTAGAATAAGCTGTGACCCGTGAGGCTTCTCAAGCATTTTGTTCTGTTTTTCATGCTTCATTTCTTTTAAGGCTTTTATGCTCAGCTGGTGTATTAGAAATAGTAATTTTTCGAAATAAAGCTGAAAGATGAAGGGTTTCCCCCTTTTGAATTCTCCCACATGACTCCAGTCCGCCTTTTGAATTCTTTGAACCATCTCAGCCTTGGTGCAAACCCAAAATGTCAGACCGTGGATCAGCTTGATAGGATATGACCGGGTCTCATTGTGAGACTGCCTACGTATCCCTTTGCGGGGAATCAGGTCAGAACGTAGTTCAGGCAAGGGTTCGCTCGTGTATTTTACCTTTCCTTTTACGCTCTAACTTTTGCCTAGAACCGCCTTAACAGGTTTTCGGTCTAGCGAGCTTTTTGACTTTGCCTATTTATTTTTGCCTAGACCGCCTCCTTAGGTTTTCGGTCTAGCAGGCTGCTCTAACTTTTGCTTGGAATCGCCCACCCTTGTGGTTTTCGATCCAACGAGCATCTCTCAGGGATAGTAACGCTTGAGCTGATCCAGGTTGACCAAGGTACTGAATTCATTGCCGTCGAGGTCGATGAGCTTGGCAGCACCCCCAGATAAGATGGTTTTGATGATGTACGGCCCAGAACGCTTTGGCCGGAACTTCCCACGAGGATCGAACACTGGAGCCCGGATCTCCTTTGTGACCATATCCCCTTCGACCAGACCTCTCGACTTCACTTTCTTATTGAATGCCCGGGCAATTCGACGCTGATACCCTTGAACATGATACAGAGCACGGAGCCTTCTTTCATCGAACAACATGAGCTCGACAAACCTCCCGCTTAACCATTCAGCTTCCTCGAGCCCACTTTCAGCCATGACTCTCAGAGACGGAATCTCAAGCTCGATGGGGAGTACAGCTTCCATTCCATAGACTAAAGAGAACGGAGTTGCGCCTGTGGAAGTGCGAATCGAAGTGCGGTACCCCCAGAGGGCCAACGGTAGCAGTTCGTGCCAATCCCTTGCAGACTCGGCAGTCTTTTTGATGATCATCTCGACATTCTTGTTGGCAGCCTCGACAGCCCCGTTCGTCTGCGGCCGGTAGGCTGTTGAATGATGGACCTTGATTCCAAATTCCTCGAATAGCTCCAAAACCCTACCCTTGAAGTGGCTTCCATTGTCTGAAACAAATGCCTGAGGTACCCCATACCGGTAGATGATGTTCTTTCGAATGAACTGCGCGACTTGAACAGTTGTCAGGGTCTTATAAGATTCAGCCTCGACCCACTTAGTGAAGTAGTCGATTGCTACTAGTATGAACTTGTGGCCGTTCGAAGCAGAAGGGTTGATCATCCCGATGACGTCGATTCCCCACACTGAGAAAGGCCAAGGCGAGGTCATACCAAAAAGTTCAGTTGGAGGAACATGCTGCAGATTAGCATGGATTTGGCATTTATAGCAACGTCGCACATAGTCAATGCATTGAGATTCCATGGTAGACCAATAATAACCCTGCCTGAGGATTTTTCTTGCGAGCATGACGCCGCTCATGTGAGGACCGCAGACTCCTTCGTGAATCTCCTCCATTATCCGTGTTGCTTCGGCACTGTTCACACACAGCTTGTGCATCCCGCAGTGAGACCTCCGATACAACTTTCCCCCGCAGATGATGTACTGAGCAGCCAAACGCTGCAGGGCGATTCGATCTTTCCTTGTAGCCGCAGCGGGAAACTCCCCGCGCTCCACAAAATTCCAGATGTCATGGTACCAGGGCAGGCCGTCATCGACATCATCGATGGCGTTGATGTATTCATAAGCAGGCAGGTCCCTTTGTTCGATCACAATCGGCCGCATTTTGACCCCTGTCGGCAGTTCGATCATTGAAGCCAAGGTCGCCAAGGCGTCGGCGAACTGATTCCTCAAGCGAGGGACATGGGTGAAAGTCACCTTATTGAAGCGAGGAATCAGTTCCTCCAAGTCTTGGTGATAAGGCTTCAGCTTTTCCTCGCGAACCCTCCAATCTCCGTTGGCTTGGGACACCACCAAGTTCGAATCTCCAATAACCTCGAGCTTCTCAACTCCCAGTGCAATTGCTGCCTCCATTCCGACGATGCAGGTCTCATACTCGGCTTGATTGTTAGTAACATCGAAATTCAGCTTGAATGCGAGCGGAATATGAGCGCCAGCGGGCGTGATCAGCAACACCCCGATTCCGAACCCTTTCTGATTAGCAGCCCCGTCGAAATACAGCGTCCATATTTCTTCAGTCACGGTTAGTACATCCTCGTCTGGGAAATTGAAATTCACATCCTCTGGCCCCTCAACTGGGTGATCTGCCAAGAATTCTGCCACAGCACGGCCTTTTACTGACTTCCTCGTGACATGCTGGAGATCGAACTCAGCCAGCAGAAGCAACCAACGTGCTAGCTTATGGGTGAGCGCTGGCTTCTCGAATAGATATTTGATGGGGTCCATCCGAGAAATCAGCTTCACCGAATAGGCTAGCATGTAGTGTCTAAGCTTTTTGGTAGCCCAAACTAGCGCCCAGCATGTCTTTTCCAAAGGGGTATATCGCTCCTCGCTCCCCACCATTTTCTTGCTCAAATAGTAGATGGCCTTTTCGACTCTGTTTTCCCCTTCCTGCGCTAGCAGACACCCCATTGCCGTCGGTGTCACAGATAAGTACAGAATCAGTGGTTGTCCTGGCGTAGGCGGCATCAGCACTGGCGGATTCTGCAAGTAGGTTTTGATTGACTCGAAAGCGGCTTGGCACTTGTCTGTCCACTCGAACGGGACATTCTTCTTGAGTAAGCGGAACAGCGGTTCACAAGTCGGAGTCAATTTGGCGATGAATCGGCTGATAAACTGAACCTTTCCCAGGAAACTCCGCACTCCCTTCTCGGATTGCGGGGGCTCCATTTCGAGAATTGCCTTGATCTTAGACGGGTCGACCTCGATTCCTCTCTTGGTGATCAGAAACCCCAACATTTTACCTGCCGTAACCCCAAATGTGCACTTCTGCGGGTTGAGACGCACGTTGTATTTTCGAAGCCTTTCGAGAAACTGCCTGAGCGAGGGGAGATAGTCCTTTTCCTCTTTTGCCTTTACGATCATGTCGTCTACATACACCTCGACCGTCTTGTGGATGAAGTCATGGAACAGAGTTGTTTGGGCCCTTTGAAAAGTGCACCCGGCATTTTTGAGTCCAAAAGGCATTTTCACGTAACAGTAGGTTCCCCATTCTGTGACGAACGTTGTCTTCTCCTGATCCTCTGGGGCCATGAAGATCTGATTGTATCCTGCGAACCCGTCGACAAAGGAGAGCAAGGCATGCCCCGTCGTGTTGTCCACAAGCACATCAATGTGAGGCAAGGGAAAACTATCTTTGGGGCTTGCCTTGTTCAGGTCCCTAAAATCGACACAAACCCGGATCCTTCCATCCTTCTTAGGTACAGGTACGATGTTGGCGACCCATTGGGGGTATTCAGCAACCCTCAGGAATCCTGCGTCAATTTGCTTGGTGACCTCCTCCTTGATCTTCTGAACCCAATCCGGCCTCATTCTTCGGAGCTTTTGCTTGACAGGAACTGCCCCTGGCGCTAACGGGATCCGGTGCTGTACTATCTCGGGATCGATACCAGGCATGTCGGCGTGAGACCAGGCAAAAACCTCGAAGTATTCTTTGAGCGCCTCAATGGTACCAGCATGATTTTCCGGGGATAAGTTTGAACCGATTTGCATGATACGGGGGTCATCCTCATCTTTCAGATTTATTGAAAT
This sequence comes from Rhododendron mucronatum var. ripense, assembly GCA_019656295.1. Taxonomy (NCBI): domain Eukaryota; kingdom Viridiplantae; phylum Streptophyta; class Magnoliopsida; order Ericales; family Ericaceae; genus Rhododendron; species Rhododendron mucronatum. Next base: position 597,898 of record BPLT01000213.1, read on the forward strand.
TACTTCTTCTTTTAGAGGCTGAGCATGCCTTTCGTCTTCCCTTTCGATGAGGGAACGCAACTCGGCCGGGATGTTCCCGTCAAAGTCGATTCCTTCATCGTCGGGGTCGACACAGTTTATGTAAAAGTCAGCAAAGTAATCGGAAGCAGGGTCATTCATTTCATAAAACCCAGAGGGGTTGCCAAGTACAGTCGACTCAAATTCGAAGTAAAAGCTATGACGTGGAGGGCCGAGAGGCACAAACTCCGACTCTGAGCTAGACTTAGACTCGACAGACTCTGTGTCAGATTCAGATACATCGTCAATGCATGTTAAACGGGGAGTGAAAATGCAGTTATTAACACTACCCTCGGCTTCGACGATGAGGGAGGTTGGATCGTTGAGAAGATCTGGAGAGTCGGGCCCAAGCATCAGCACTTCAGCCTCATCTTCCTTGCCAACCAAACCCACTTGGGAGAACAGCTCCTCTAAACCCCCTTGATCAAAAGCAACCAGCCAGTCAGCCTTTTCCTTGATTGCGACCAACTGCTTCTTGAACTCCTTTGCGGCCAGCTCTTCCTTCGCAATCTCCTCTTCGTCATCAGACCAGGTGTCGGCGGCGAAGATCTCAAAACCTGGAAGCCAAGTCCTAGTCACTTGATCCCAAAACGGTTCAGCCTGCCCCAGATAAGCAGTGCCTCCTCCTTCACGGACGAAATAGCTATCGGGATTACCATAAAGGGTTCGAGGTTTTCCCGTGCCTTTCCCTATTTTGGCCTTTTTGGTAGGGGGAGTGTATCCCAGGCCAAAGCGGCCTTCGGTGAAAGGAAAGACAGGGAACTCAGCGATCCCTTGCTGGTTGATCCCGAGTCCTAAGCCAGGCATGAATGACATCTTCCTCATGATTTCGAGGGCAGTAGAGCTGATTACGAAGTCATCATCCATGACAATGGACAGGACTGAGCCAGAGGTGTCAAAGGCAAATCCTCCAAAGTCTGAATCTTCTTCCCCGTGCATGATCCCCAAAACAGGCGTCCCATCGTCCTTGAGCGGGCGGATCCCAGAGTCGCCGCAAATAGTTAGAGTCCCAGTAGGTAGCCCCAGCATGACCTTCTGGTGGAGAGTTGACGGTACGGCCATGATGTCCGCCCTATGCAGCCACGGTCTCCCCAACAGCAGGTTGAAGGTGGCAGGGATGTCGACCACATGGAATTCCACGTCCATTTCAAAACCCTCGGCATCAAGCTTCAGCATGAGAGTCCCCTCGACTACGCGGCGCGTGTTGTCATAGGCTTTGACTGCCAGATTGGAGGGCGTGAGGTCGGCCTTAGTGAGTCCCAGACGGTAGGCAACCCTCATGGGACAGACGTTGATCGCAGATCCGTTATCGATCAACACGGTTGGAACCCAATGTCCCCTACACTTGAGAGTAATGTGCAATGGGCGGTTGTGAGCAGTCCCATCGACAGGCAGATCTTTCTCGGTGAAAGTGACGGAATGTTTGGAGAGCAATGGCAAGACCAGGGCAACCATGGCTTCAGCGGTGATGTCCGTTGGCACAGTAAGGCGAGCGAGCGCTGCAGACAGCCTTTCTCGATGCTCCTTTGACGACGATATCAGACCCCAGACGGAGACAGCGGCAGGAATCCTCTCCAGCTGTTTCAGAATTGCATCCTCTTCAGGCACCCCGCTAGGAATGGCCGGAGTGTTCTTTTGTGCAGAGGGAATAGTGGGTCTTTGATCACTACCGGGATTGGACGAGCTTCCAGCCGACAGATTGGGTGGTTGGAAGACTCGACCGCTCCTAGTGACGTTAGCGATCTCCCACCAAGGTGATGTGTCCACAAAATCCCAGAAATCAGCAGGCACTTCCTCTAACTTGCGTTTCCCCTTGTCGATCGACGCAACCTGGTCCGAAGCCATAACCCATTCCAGATCACTCATGACTTGTCCTTCCCAAGGGGCCGGATCCTGTGCGGCAGCTTCTTCGAAAGGTGTCCCCGGATTAGTGACGAATGGTACGTCCCAGAGGCCTCCGTCCACCAAAGCAGTATCAACGGTCCAGATTTCATCCCCAACCTGAATATCGACCACTTTATCGACGTCCCATGAATCAGCAGGCAGCGGGCTAAGGTCGACAATCTCATCAACATCCCACAGGTTATCGGGCAGTGCATTTAATACCATAATGGAGCAATCATCCCTAGGATGCACTAACGGACGCGGCTGCTCTATAGGCACGATGTCGACAGTCGGGTCGCCTGCATGCACGGCATTGGAGATGGAATCGAATAGCGGCCATGCTTCCCCCAGCTGCCGACGCACATCAGAGATGATCTCTCCTTGGCTGTAGCAATCCAAGTACTGCCCGCCCAAATCTTGATCATCGTTCTCCTTTTCCATGTGGAAGTTCTGGTTCCAGGCTAACTGCGCAGCAACGGGTTCCGGGTCCCACACGTATTCCTCCTCGATTTCGGCCGCAGCGGGCTCAGGCTGGTAAAAAAGCATAAAGAGTGACAGGCCGTCGAGTGGATCCGTCCTTGCTGCGTTCCAGTCTTCCTCCCACTGGTCTAACTGAGCTTGATCGACAACCGGCGCTTGAGGGAATTCCAAGGAGTACTGCTCGTTCCAGTCATTAGCAAGCTCTGCCCATTCCCTTGCCTTGTCTTCCATATCCCAGCCAACTGCCAACATGTTGACACTGAATTCCGTTGGGATGGCCACAATCGGTTTCGGGTGATGTGCTGGGGCTATATGGTCAGTGGGGTTGAATATAGTGGAGCTAGGTTGGATTATAGTGGAGGTAAGGCTGATTTGGTTGATTTAAGGGTGGCCGTTGTGCTGCGGCATGGAGTTGGTGATGACATTAGGCTTAGGAGGGGTCGGGAGAGTGCCGTTGTCCACCAAATCTTGAATGGCATGGCGGAGGCGATAGCAGGAATCGGTGTGATGGCCGGGCATTTGGTGATAGGCGCAGAAAACATTCGGATTGTGGCTGGGGGATAGATTTTGGGGCAGTGGAGTTGGATCCATTGGTTTGAGGTGACCGGATTTGGCCAACCTTTCTAGCACTTGAGAGAGCGGAGCTTCAAATTTGGTGAAGTTCCGGGGTTGGTTACGGTTTCGATGTTTTGGAGGGGTTTGGACCTGGTTGACATCGACAGTGCGGTTGGAGTCTTGAGTATTGCTGCTTCCGGCAGACGTGGCGTTGGCATAACTGTTGTTGCCGAATAAAGCAGCGCTGCTCCCCGAGTAAGTGCGAGGTTTGGCTTTGGATCCCGAGGAGGAAGAAGGAGGGTCGCTACGCGGCAGAACCCCAGTTTGGAGAGCTTCTTCGATGGCAAGGCCGGATTCAAAGAAAGTATCCCAATCGGCCCCTTGGACGAGCACCAGATTCTTAGCAAAGTCGGGCAGCAGATTACGGGAGATAATCCGGATCTGATCCTTCTCGCTCGGCCGATCGGTCATGACTGCAGCCTTAGTCCTCCAACGCTTGATAAAATCCACAAAGGACTCCTTTGGATTCATCTTGGTGGACTCCAACTCTCGGGTAGTCATTTTGAGTTGGGAGTTGTAGCTGTACTGGGTGAAGAAGGCCGCACCAATGTCTTCCCATGTTTTGCGCTTGGACACGTCGAGAGACAAGAACCACTGAAAAGCTGGGCCAGCCAGAGTTTGGGGAAACAACTGGGCCATTGCCTCCTCTTCGACCCCATGCAGCTTCATTGCACCGTGATAAGCCAACAGGTGTGTCTTCGGATCTCCCGTCCCGTCGAACCTCGTAAAGTCAGGCATTTTGAACCTTTCCGGGAGCCGTGCATTCGGAAAGGGGCAGAGACGGTGCATGTCCAACCCTCCGGCGCTGATTCTTTCGGACTTGGCGACCGACTCTTCTAGTTTAGCCATCTTGGCGATCAAGGCTGCCATTTCAGGATTTGCAGCAGGCTGTTCGGCCGGGATGTCCTCCCCAGCTGGGTTCTCACGTTCTTCCCAGCCGCCCTCTATCCTTGCGACTGGGACCCTTTCATTGATAAGAGCCTGTAGGTTGGCCATGGCAGTGTCGGCCTGGTCAGCCCTTTGCTGCATGATGGCAAGGTTGTGCTGAAGATCGGCTAAGAGGGTTGCGAGATTCGGAGGAGGAATATCTGCCATGTCTAGAGTTTCTGTCTTGATCGGTTTCGGAGTTACGGGTGAGGATGGAGAGGACGGAGGGGATTCGTGTGGAGTAGTCGGCGGCGAATCCTCCCTGGACAGAGTGCAGAGTTGAGCTTCCGTTGTAACTGACCCAAAAGCAAACCCCAGAGTGATTCCTCAAACAATCCCCGAAGACGGTCCCAAGTAGGTTTGGCTCTTGATTTCGAAGCTCCCCATGGTTCAGCTAAACAGCAAAATAGATGGGCTCAATGACAGCCTGCAACAGTTTATTTTGAAGAGAATTTGAAAGAAAATGATCATGCCAACGTCGTCGGTGTCCTCCTAGACTCTAACACTAGAGGGAGTCCAACTCATGCTGTTAGGACGCTGCCATAGAATCCTCGGATTTCTTTTTCGATGGCGTATCCTTGCTTGAGTCGATGGACACTAAGGGATGTCAAGATAACCTAAGTCTTTTGACCACTCCTTTATCGCAGTTTCAACTTTGGAGGTTGGAACAACTCGATGCAGATGGCGTGATACCATAACCGAGGTGGCGTAAGCAGCACTGTGCCGGAGCCTTGATGGTGTAAGTGATCAGCACTTTAACCGGGGTGGTGTGGGTATCACGACATTCTTTTTCGCTGTTCATGATTTTCTGTTTGAAACTTTGACTAGGTTTAGACAAAAGACCTAAACAGTCCTGATTTCCCAAAGTCTCGCTTGACTCAGGGATTTTGGAAATTGATAACGCGCAACATCGAGATGCGCGACTCTTCATCGGTCCATGGCAGGGTCCTAACAATCACGAGACGAACTCGAGACAGACCTAAAAGCCGCCCTAGCATGCTCCTACGCAAAGCGGGATGTATGTATGTACAGGCATGCCATAAGGAAAGCAGTAACACATAGACAGTTTATGGGGGGGTAGATGCAAGTAATCCTACCCTGCAGGTTCCTGTCTTAGGTTGAAAGGTTCTAGTGCTTTGTACGTATGACGAGGCTGGTTTTGGCTGAAAGGGGTTCCTCTGACTAGAGCCGCGGTATACCTCCCACTGCAATGCGTGCAGCAAAGCAATGGTCGAACGGTATTACGACTCATCATCGTCCAAGGTTGTTGGGCGTTCGAGGACCCCGGGCTCCAGTAAACTGTGCCGGTTACCCAAAACACCTCAACGGGGTTTATCCAACATCGATGCACATGAAGAACGCCAAAGTTTGACTAAATGAGAGAGAAATGCAAAATTTTGGAAATGCCTTTTGAAGCTTGGCTCACTTTTATTAATCAATATTTGGACAAAACTACACAAGTGAACAATAATAAAGCCCCAGTTCGGATTGGTCGGATGCTGAGATCCTGTTACGTTACCATTCCGTTCTTCAGCAGCGCGGAGCGTACTGTTTTGCCAGACTTTTGAAGATTGTTCATTCATGTATTAATGCCAAAATATTAATCAATGCAATGATCCCCAGCAAAGTCGCCACTGTGGACACACGCCCCGAAAATCGCCCGATTTTGGTTTGGAATGGATATTGTTCGGGGGGCAGCCCATTTGGAAAATAGCGCGGCGAAACGCTTCGATTCATAGTCGCCACTCGGGTTTTAGCGGAAGAACACCCAAGGAACCGAACTCGAAAACGTTCGCTACGTTTTACTTTGATTTGAAAAATGTTTGATTTGATTTGAAAAGGCGTAGACTGGTCCGTCGTCACCTTCGATATCTGAGGTTCGGGAGCCAGGTTACGAGAGGGGAAGGGTTTTATGGCACCCCTCTCGCCCAATCCGAAGATCGGTCTCTACTCGGGCATTTTATTAAAACGTTTGCATTTTTCTCTCATTTGATCATTTTTGGCCAGTTAGGGCGGGGGAACAGTTAATAGGGGTTAATACTGTAACACGTTGCAATTTTATATGACAAAATGTTTATGGATGATGATTTGCTTGCTTGAATTGAATTAAATGTAAGAACATAGATTGAGAACAAACACTGCCAGAAGTTCAACGGGATGATGTACGCTGCTCGTCGGGCACGTGAGCAGGAGTCGTACTGGCACGCCATGGCAGAACCATTGCACGCCAACAGACCCTGCGCACGCCACCTTCAGGCTGGCGTACACTACCCTATTAATTTCTTACAGCTCCTACTCTCAACCCTCTGGGCTCTGGAATGGACCAGTGCACACCCAGGACAAACCACGCAGTTAGCAACATAACTTAGGTACATATTACAAGCAGGCAGGCGTAGGAAATGGCTAAGAGCCATGAAAATAGCACAGAAAACCCCATAAACAGATTGGGGATGAATAAGAGGCCTAGATTGAGCTTTGATCTAAGGGCAAGGCACTGGCCTTTAACAAACGTACCGTACGCCATCCGTTGGGGACCGTACGCCAGGTTTGTATGCTAACCAGTGTTTGGCTTTACATCGTCTGGGTTCTGGAACATGACCAGAAATACCCCAGAGGCCTTGAAAGCAGAGAATAGTACAAGTATTGAAAGCTACATTTTGAACAGTTCTAAAATACAGAAAGCATTAAACTGGTTATTTGCATGCTAGAAGGTGATGACATGAAGTAAATGAGCAATAAAAGGACGTTTCATGATCCCCACGCCAGCAGTGCTCGTACTGCCAAAGGTGGCGTACGGCTTTCTAGGGCTGGCGTGCGCCATGAAGTGTCCTCTACGACTGATTTATTTTACCAGAGAGGGGTCTGGACTAGTATCAGTTACTAGCCAGAACCCTTCTGGTTCCCCTCAGGAACTGAAAACAGAAAGCAACACAAAGGTGGTATACCTTTGGTTGCAAGAGATAGAAGGATGGATTGAGCTTTGGATGTTGAAGATGGAGGGTGTGTAGTGACTGGACAGTGGAGAGGAGTGCGTACTGAACTTCTCTTTCTCTCTTTCTTTCAATGAGAGAGCAAAGAACAAGAGAGAAGAGAGGGATAGGCTTGGGTTCTTAATGAGGTTAACCCTTGCAAATGAATGCAAGGGCTTGCATTTATAGAGGAGAGAGGCTGAGACCAGGGGCTGATCAGCTGGGGTTAGGGTGGTTGGGTTAGGTTAGAAGGGAGCTCCCATGCATTAAATGCATGGGACTAGGTGATGGGTTGTGTAGGAGAGAGAGGGGGACGTCCCCTGCAAAATGCAATGATCAGGGCTCTGCGCCGTACTGAGACGGTTGCAAAGCTTCGAGCACGTGACAGAAAAGCAGTGATTTGACTTGTCTTTACCATGCGTACGCCAGCTATAACCCGGCGTGCGCCAGGTCAAACTGAGTCAACGGTCGATGTCCGACACGTGGCAATTTGCTGGCGCACGCCAAGAAGAACCTGGCGTAAGCAAGGTACGGTTTTGCTAGGGCTTATTTGGCTCTGGTTTTGAAGGGTTTTGAAATGGGCTTGAAGGTGGGTTTGAAGGGAGAGAGTTCAACGCTCAAAGCTCAAATCCTTCCGTCGACCTTGAACTGTTCTCGACTGTTTATCATCATCGGGTCAACAAAGAAAGTAAAAGGACTAATCCGGACAGTCCAGAATGGGGTGTCTACAGTCATCTACTGCGATAATATGTCAGCTATAGCAATGAGCAAAAATCCAGTCTTTCATGGCAGGACAAAGCACATTGAGCTCCGACATCACTTTATCAGAGACTTAGTGCAAAATGGAGAAATTCAGCTTGAATTTGTCAACACCAAGGAGCAACTTGCAGACATCATGACCAAGTCAGTAGCATCAGAAAAATTTGCTCAGTTTCAAGAGATCATGAAGATTACAAATTAAGGAGGAGTGTTAAAAAAAGTAATTTGTAATCTTCTAGAATGATGTAGAATAAGTATCTAAGTTTAAAATAATTAGAAGTATGTACAAGTAATAATTACACTTAGAAGTGTGTAGAAGTAATAAATATCTTAGAAGATATTTGTATAGATAATTCTAGAAGAAGCTTGAAAGATGTATTGTAACTAAGCATATAGATGATTCTAGAAAATAGGAGATCCTTGTAATTAGCCCATGTGCTTATCTCTAGACAATTCTAGAGAAGTGTAGGATGGTGTAAGTGCTCTATAAATAGAGCATTGTTGTACTCATTTTGAGCAATGAAAATCCATTTAAAGCCTTACACAACTCGTCCTTATAAAACCTCTCAACCATCCTTTCCCACTCTCTTGTCTAATTTACTACAAAATCTAACCTAGCACCCCAACAAGGCCCCCATTCCGGTAAGGAAAATAAGCACATACTTTTCAAAAAATCACGCATTTTTAGAATTAAAGATGATGTATTTGAGAGAATAATTTGTCTTGTAAAGCAAAAAATATGTATTTAAAAAATAAGAACCTTAGCAAAACGGAGCCTAATTTTCTATTTGGTCATTAAAATTTTTTTCTACCGTAAAACTTATTAATATATCTATAAATGTGGTATACACCTCACATTATACCAAAAAACGTAATACTCAAACATAGTCACCATAACATTGCTCTTTCCACACTCCTGGTGCCGCTATCAACCAAATTTATTCGTGTGCTGCTTCACCGATATTAAAATATCTGGTAGAGTACGAGTCTAATACCCTTCAAATTAATTAGAACAATCATCCCGGATTGGTCACGAGTTCATATAAATATGTGCAACACGCTTTTGGAACTCCATGCACAGTCAAGCCTTTAGCTACCTAAATTCTGAAAACCAAGTTCTATTTCTAAGAAGAAAAGATATGGAAGACAGTACTGTTCGACTTCTGCTGGTAACATTTCCAGGCCAAGGGCATATAAATCCCAGCCTCCAATTTGCCAAGCGCCTTGTCAAAATGGGCGTCAATGTCACTTTTCACCGCCTTTTCTGCACTCAATCGCATGAGCAAATCAACCGCTACTCCACAGGGCTTGACATTTTCAGGCTTCTCCGATGGCTACGGCGACGGGCTTCAAATCGGTGATCGCTACGCGGACGAGCTAAGGGCCCGTGGGTCAGAGGCCATAGCAAAACTCCTTAAATCAGAGGCTGAACGAGGCCAGCCATTTATCCATGTGGTCTACACCACACTTCTTCCCTTTATAGGCCAAGTTGCACGTGCCCTTCATGTGCCGTCCACTTTCCTCTGGATTCAACCCGCCACCATCTTGGGTATTTACTATTATTACATCAATGGTTATGGAGATTCTATCGGAAAAAACATGAACGACCCCTCATGGTCTATTGAATTACCAGGGCTGCCAGTGCTCACTGGCGGCGACCTTCCCTCTTTTTTGCTCGCTTCAAACACTTTTAATTTTGCTCTTCCGTTACTTGAAGAGCATTTTGAGATACTCGATACCGAAACAAATCCCAAAGTACTTGTAAACACCTTTGATGCCTTAGAGGCTGGGGCCCTGAGAGCAATCGAGAAGTTAAACTTGGTTGCCTTTGGACCGTTAATCCCTTCAGCTTTCTTGGATGGAAAGGATCCATCTGACACTTCTTTCGGGGGAGACCTCTTTCAAGATTCAAAAGCCTATATTGAATGGTTGAACACAAAGGCAAGCGAATCCGTAGTTTACGTAGCGTTCGGAAACCTTTCTGCTATAGCGAAGCAACAAATGGAGGAAACTGCACATGGGTTGCTTGGATGCGGAAGGCCCTTTTTGTGGGTGGTAAGAGGATCAGAAGAAGAAGAAAAGCTGAGTTGCAAAGAGCAATTGAAACAACAAGGGATGATAGTGCCATGGTGTTCTCAAGTAGAGGTTTTGTCACACTCATCGGTTGGGTGTTTTATAACTCATTGCGGGTGGAACTCTTCTTTGGAGAGCTTGGTTTCCAGGGTTCCGGTGGTGGCTTTTCCGCAATGGTCAGACCAAGCGACAAACGGAAAGCTTATTGAGGATGTTTGGAAGACAGGGGTAAGAGTGACAAGAAACAAGGAAGGAATTGTGGAGAGCGATGAGATTAAAAAGCGCATAGAAGTGATGATGGGAGGAGACGAAATGAGAAACAATGCCAAGAAGTGGAAGGATTTGGGAAGAGAAGCTTGCAAGGAAGGTGGATCATCTGACAAAAATCTTAAAACTTTCGTTGAAGAGATCAGGGTTAGTTTAGTAAAATAAACAATGTTCTATGAAACTGCTCTATTTGAGCGATAAGGGATTCAGAAATGTATGGTTCTTCTTTTTCAGTAAGTTGGTGCGGAGTTGGTGTTTTATGGCTAATGTCATTAGCAAAGTTGTATCTTCTTATTATAATTCCAATTTGTTGCTTTGTTGATTTATAGACAAACATTCTTATTTTTTAAGTACTTATTTTCCGTTATACGAGATAGGTAATTCTCTCGCAATGCATCACCTTCCGTTCAAATTTCAAAAAGTAAGTAATTTAATTATTTAATAAATAACTACTTATTTTCCTTAGAAAAACAGGGAGTAACACATGTAAGAAAGTACTATTGTTTAAGTTTCTGGAAATCAAAACGTGTAAGAAAGTACTATTGTGTTTAACTTGCCCCTCTACAAGTGAGGACTACAGAATTGAATAAGAATCTAGTCTTTAATTCAAAGCATGTAGAATGTAGTTCAAAGCTCTTGTGGTTAGTTCCATCGACTCATAGTAAACTGGTGTGTCAATGGAGGAGCAGGCAAATTGCCGAGACGTTGTATGTGTGTTCTGTTTCTTTTCTTGTTTCGTTACCCCTCATAATTGCTCCAAATGATTTTTCCTTTCGAGAGATAGTTCAATATTCAATTTGGTTCAAAAGACTTGTGGATTGTAGTGCTACGCTTCCACAAGCCGAGATCGTTGGATCATTGGATCGAGCTGGACACTGGTAAACTCATGGCACCATAACGAGCGTCAATTTCTTCTAAGCTAGACAATCACAAAGGAGACATTTCATCTAAGACAAACCTGGGAGTTGACAGTCTGTAGACACCCCAATTTGGATCCTCTAAAATATCTATAAACTTTCCCAATGATGATAGAAGGACGAAAAAACCTTCCAAGGGACAAGAACAATGCTTCTTTTGAGTCTTATAAACCCAAACAAAACCTTATCAAAAAAAAAAGGAGTCTGGCACTCAAAACCCTGACCAGGGCACTTGGGTCCTAGCTGGACCAAAGAGCTCAAGGTACAAACCCAAAGCAAAACAAAGCGCTCATTGAACAAATCCAAGCGCTCTAGTCCCCTGCGCGCGACTACAAAAGTACGTAAAGATCTGTTAGCCCACTTTCTGAAGATTTCAGCCATGTAGGCACGACCCACTACAAGAAAATCGCACTATAGCAACGGTCGAAAGCATTGCTAAAAAATCTAAAAACCGTTGGTAAAGACCCCTTTAGTCTATACCAACGGTTCTAGAACCGTTGCCCAAACCGTTGCAATATATCCGTTGCTATAGGGTTATAGCAACGGTTTTGTCAAGCGTTGGTACAAAATTTTTTTTACTAACGGTTCCATTAGTAACGGTTATAACCGTTGCTAAAGGCTATTTTCTTTTTTTTTTAAAAACAATCCACTGTGTGATGTAAGCCACCACGTGGCACTGCCATGTCACACGTGTGCTGACGTGGCAACCACGTGTCGCTGATGTGGCGCCCGCGTGGCACCTGACGTGGCGCCCGCGTGGCTGGGAAATAATGTTGCACCTCCTGAGAGTCGAACCCGCGACCTCCCGTCTTCGCGCGCGCGCGTACCGGCTGAGCTAGCCCATGACTTGTGAGGAATAACACATCTTTTAATATTTATACTATACTAGCCGGATTTTTTTTTATTCTTTTTGTAAAATTTCGGTTTATACTATGCAAATACTTTACTAGTTTCATTTTTTTTTTGATCCGAAGAGTTTATTTTTTACAAAATAGTTCCATTATTCACTTATCATTAATTAAATTGACATGCACCAGGTTCCAAAAAAAAAAAAAAAAACCCTCTCTGTTTTCCTTTTTTTTTTTTCAATATTAATTTTGCCATTTCTAAATTTTTGTTAGATTCACATAAATATTTTTGATTGGTTAATCATTACTATGAGATGAGTCTAAAAAATTTTAAAAAAAATGTAATTAAAAGCATAAAAAATCAATATGGGTGACAAAATATCAAACAACTAACATTTGTTGTCTTTAGTGTCATCTTATATGATTTTTTTTTCAATTTCAGTCCACAATTTTATATTTTTTTATTCTTATTAAGATGAATGATTAATCCCAAAATGAATGATTAGTTTCAGAAATTACCACAAAATGCTAAAAAAAAATACGTTAAATAAATAATATCGGAAAAAATATCACAACAAAAATTTAGGAAAAATAGCCATAACAAAAGCAACGGTTAATGAAAACCGTTGCTAGAGTCCAGTTTATAGTAACGGTTATTGAAAACCGTTGCTATAGGCCAGTGTTTAGTAACGGTTAAGGAAAACCGTTGCTATAGTGTTATAATCTAGCAACGGTCACATAAAAACCGTTGCTATAGTCCTATTTCTAGTAACGTTTTAAAAACCGTTACTATAGACCATCTATACCAACGGTTTTTGCAACCGTTGCTAAAAAAACCGTTGGGATATCCAAAATTTCTTGTAGTGACCCCCCATCTCCCAAGTAGCTATGATGGGATTTTCTTTGAACACAATGATGATTTCCACAACTCTTTGAACCAAAATCTGTAACGACACGGATTTTTGCCATATTTTTTTTTCGAATGAAGAAATTATTTTAATCAAATAGTCTATAGTAATCGATTAATTATTTAAAAAGTGTAATTAGATTAAACTAGAACCTAGATTAATTTTTGGTGTTTAAAATTAGTTTAGCATCTACATTATTAATTAGTTTGTATCTATATATGTGTGTCTATTATATTTATAATATACACATCCCACAATTTATGGGATTATGCTCTCATCCCCTCTCCCTTACCTCCCCCGATTCTATCTCTCTCACTTCTCTCCTACATTCCATCACCTACATCCATATCAACCCACTCTCCCACCTTTTCCCACTACTCCTCCTATATTACTCTACTTCTACTACAAAACCAAATCAATCTCTCCATCCTTTTCAGCTGACAGAGAGATGTGAGCAACATAACTTTATCCTATAAACTCAATTTTCGTCCATATCACGTACCTCTGTTCACGGCTTATTTCCTCCTAGTTGATGACGTTTTTAGGCCTGAGTTTCTTTACGAATGTTGTAGAGGGCGTCGAGAGCTTCGATTTCAACCAAGAATCGCCCAAAACGGTCAAGAATTGATAGAATTATCACCATTCAAAGTTAGGTAAAACTCTCGGATTCTGATTTCCAGGCAGATTTAGCGACCCTTCTAAACTTCCATTTTTCTACTACTTAGAGTGGTTTTCGGGTTTAGACTTCTTCACAAAAGTTGTAGAGCATTTCAAGATCTTCGCGAGAGACACAAGAATCATCGAAAATGGAAGAAGTTTGGTCAAGTTATTCCAGCCCTAAGTTGCTGCTAGAATATCAATCTTTCGCCACCAAACGAAAACCCACCGGACTCCACCGAATCGCCTTGTCTGGATTAAAGGTATTATAATCCATCTCCTACCTTCTCCTAAGTATAATAAGTGTTTATGTATTGTTGTTTAACGTTTCAGAGTAGGAGAAATCAACCCCGATGTCGCACGGTATTCCACGGTATTCCCCTGTTTTTGTTTTGAACTGTTACTGTTCATGTGTAGTTTTTTTTTTTGTTTGGAAAAGAAGATGCTGATGTTACACTTATCCCACTGGGTTTCCTAAGTTTATGATTTCGGCCCAGATGTATTAATAACATATTAACCTTAATCCCTGTGTTTCTTACTCTAGAATTTCGGACTATAACAAGTTTTGTCCTTTTGTTATTATAATGCGAGGAAATCATGTTTAGTTTTGTTAATAACATTAATAAGTTAAGTTAAGTCACTTGTTTAACAAAAATTGCTTGCACGAGTAGTAATGTATGGGCATCGGCCTTGTCATAAAATATTAAGGGATTATTTACTTGCACACTATCAATTGCCATGCTTGCTTTCACATAGAAACATATCATGTTTATTGATTACGTTATTATGGATTCTTGATTGTTGTATTTGATGGATCACAACTTGGTTCGCTTGGTGGTTTCAAATGAGAATTATGCAGACGTTGTAATTGTTAATGAAAAAGGAAAAGGAATAACAGATGAAGGTTGTGGGCTTAGCAGGACCTCGGGGGTAGCCTGATAGGACCCCGTATCGATCGGGGGTAGCCTGAAAGACCAAGTTGCTAGGGTGGCCAAGCAGGACCTCAAGGGTGGCCTGGCAGGACCTCAGGTATTGAGGGTAGCCTAGCAGGACCTTGAGGGCAGCATGATGGACCTGAATTGAGTGGATAGTCTACTAATACCTCGTGATATTGAAGGTAGCAAGACATTTAGAATATGAGTTCGTAAGACAGTGGATACTATGGTGCAAGTATAATTATGAAATGTGAGATTCAAAAGAAGGTCATTTAAAGGCTTGCTAATAGATTTACTTATTTAATGCTTGTCGTTCTATTATTTTCATATGAATTGTGATAAGACTCCTTAGCTCTAAAGTAAGGGGTTGATAGGGTTAGGATTATTCTACTGAGTGAATTATCACTCACGGATACGTTTCTATCCTAGTAAATCGGTTGCTTCGGCGATCAATTTGCCAGAGTATGCAAGATTCAATCGTGGAGCAATTTGACACAGGAAAAATACTAAGGGCGGAGACCGAGTATGCTTGGGATCTGTATCAAGATCGACTAGAGTCGCTATGAAGTTATTTCAATAAATTGCCAGATTTTATTAAGGTTAAATAAGTATTTTTTTTTTCGAGTCAGCATCTTCCATGAGAAGTTGGCTCAATGCTTATCAGACCAATGTTTACCTTTGAATAAAAGTTTTGTATTTTCAATTTGAGTTGAAATAAAGAAATCCCTATGTTGATACATCCGTGTTTATTTGATTGACTAAAGAAATCTTTTTTGAAAAATAATAATTTATGTTGTCGATATTCGTTTAAAATATCGGGGCGTTACAAAATCTCTCTATAAAAATAAATTAAAAGGCCAAGTTTTAGAGAGAAGCATCCAAAATCTGCAATACTCCTCCAGAGAACACACTTTCTTACTTCAAAAATTAACCTCTAAACGAAAGAAGGCATTGTTCAAACTCAACAAAGGTAGAGAGCCATTTCAGGCTACTGTTTTCATTACGCCACTGGGCTTAGGTCCGTTCCTTATACTAACTCTGAGCTCGGCTGGCCTTCGACCAAAGCAAAATAGAATTTCAAAACTTCTGAGCTCAAGAGCGTCTGAGTGCTCAATACTAGTTCCTGAGCGCTCAAGTCCTCTGAAGAGCACCCAAGGTGTTTTCCTTAGCCTCCTGGTCATCAATACTAAAAAGGTCTGAATATGTTTCTACTCATTATTTAAAGCTCATTTACATAGTGTTTCATCGAAGGAATACTTATGATCAGTCGTTATGTTTGGTGTTCTTGTCCATTTAGCCTAGATGTTGCTTTTGGTTGTGTAAATTTTAATCTCTGTTTATTTCATCATTATTGTGAGCCTCACAATTGAGCACTCAAGACCAGTTTTCGAGCGTTAAAGAGTGTGGTTAAGCTCTCAAAAGATGTCTTAATACCATGTTTTGCTTTATTCACTATAAATATCATTTTCAAGTTCAAGGTGGTAATCACTGGGTGTGCATTGATCCTTTCAGAGCCCGAATCCGTTACTCTAGAGTCTACAGCGAAGCAGGACCTGGGCACTCAAGATCAGTTCCTGAGCACTCAGGTCCAGAGCTGAGCGCTCAACAATGTTAGCAGTAGCGGTACTTTGTATATTCTGTCATCTCATACTTTTCTTCGTGACTGCACACTGTATACTGCTCATAGGCATACACTCACCTATGATGTGTTTACAGTTTTCTCTCTCGTTATTGTTCCCCGTTCGCTACTTGTTTTAAAGGTTAAGAAGTAAAATGATTTTGAAATCCCACATGCAAGCACTAAGTAGAGACC
Source organism: Rhododendron mucronatum var. ripense (assembly GCA_019656295.1). Taxonomy (NCBI): domain Eukaryota; kingdom Viridiplantae; phylum Streptophyta; class Magnoliopsida; order Ericales; family Ericaceae; genus Rhododendron; species Rhododendron mucronatum. The sequence goes on from BPLT01000213.1 coordinate 614,007, forward strand.
GACCCTCATGTCGGACGAGACAGATGTCTTAAAATTCTTCCCCTCTCGTAACTTAGCTCCCAAACCCCTACGTTGTCTTCGGTTATGACAGATCCAAATAAAAGCAATAGATGTCATTCAAGTTTGGTTCCTCAGGTTGCAAACCACTAAAACCCAGGTGGTGACTCCAAATTGAACGCGCAGTCTGCCAGTATTTTCAGAAAAAGAAAATCGGACTGCGCCCTCGCTGGGCGAGTAGCCCACACAGTCATTACTATAATAAACGATAAGATCACATAACTGTGACCGCATCTCTTTAAGCATGGTTCTAAAGTTGTGGTCTTTTCGGGAAAGATCTTAAGTCCCTTATTTTAGATCACGGTTTATGATCTCAATTATAAACTGTGATCGAAAGTTCAAAATGATCACAGTTATTAACTGCGATCTTATATCTTTAATCACGATCCTAAAACCATGGTATTTCTGGGTAAGATTGTAAGTCCCCTACTTTAGATGATTGAAAGTTCAAAATGATCGCAGTTTATAACTGAGATCTTAAACTGTATGTTGACGCACAATAGTATGTCGGTAAAGGCTTATTTGCGTCGGCAAAGGGTTTTGGCGACACCAGTCCTTGCGTCAACATGCCGTCGCCGTTGCTATGTTGGCAATAGTATTTGCCGACGCAAACACCTCTGTCGCCAAAAGGCAATAAATTTGGCGACGCGCTTTGCGTCGGCGAAAGCAAGGTTAATGTGGGAAGTGTATTACACCTTTAATTTGCCGACGTGTTTTGCGTCGCCAAAAAGTAGCCTATTGGCGACACCAGTTGTTGCGTCGCCGAAAGGTTACTTGACAATTAAAGTTGAATCGAATGTGATTTTGAACACTTAAACATTAAAATTATCTATTTTGATAAACATGAAAATTGTAGCTCTTTAAGTTATTGTTCGAACCCAATTTGAATTACCCCCAATCAGAGTTAATTTATTTAGTATTTTTGGCATAACTTTTAACTCATAATTGTGATTGACGTAATTCAAATTGGGTTTGAACAATAATACAAAGGGTTAACAACTTTCATGTTTATCAAAATTCAAATAGGGTAAAACAATTTAAGTAATTTGGACTGAAAAAAAGACTGGGTCTTCTCGAAACGACGTCGTTTTATATTATTGTATTTTAATAATTTTCTTTTTGCGATTGTTAATTTCTTCTACTCTCCGTCCGAATTTAAATGTCTACTACTAATTTTCATTCATTTTCGAACCGAAAATTTTTTTTTTTTTGATATATTATATTTTTATTTTTTTACACCAAATTAAAGTGAAAAATGCACAAAAAATCATAGAGGACATTTGAATTGGGTTGCAGGGAGTAGATACTTATATATCTATGTATTAATTTTACGAGTTCACTGGATTTTTTTTTTTTAATTTCTTATCATTACATACTTGATCAGACGTAAAATACCTTTCTAATAAAGAATTTACATCCCGATGAAGGGGATTTCAATATCGAATAGACCCAAAAATTTATAAGAATGACTAGAACAAAACCTTTGTTCAGAAATAAATAAATTTAATATATACCTTTTAAATGTAGTGGTTTGCTATTTTTTTAAATGATCGATCTAAACCTTTAGCATTTAATGTCCTATCATTTATATTATTCTCACCAAAATTGATGATAATAAGATGTCAGCAACTATATGATCGTAACACATTCGGTGGTTCCTGAGGCATTAAAATCCTACAGTGTAAAACTTGAGAACTGCTTGAACTATTTTTTTAAAATTAGAATTGTCTATCTTATAAATAAGAATGATTAAACCATTTCTGCTAAGAATGAAGTAAATCCCTATCATTACATACTTGATTGGACGCAAAATTTCATTCTAATAATAAATCTTAGTCCTGATGAAGGGGCTTTCAAAATTCGATAGACCTAAAAATTTACGAGAGTGATTAAAACACTAACCACAACAAAATGAACGGTATCGATCGTCATGATTATGCTGCGGTCATCTGGCTACTGTACATTATACTATAGCATAAGACATTGGTTTAGAAACAAGTAAATTGAATGTATAGATTCTAATGGTATGTAGTTGGTGACTCATTTTTTTAAATGGTCAATTATATTATTCTCACCAAAATCGGTGACAATTTGATCTCAGCAACTACATGATCATAACATATTCGATAGTTCCAGAGACATTAAAATCCTATAGTGCACAACTCGAGGGCCATTTGAGCTATTTTTTAAAATTGGAACCGTCTATTTGTTACATAAGAGGGACCAAATCATTCCTGCCAAAAATAAAGTAAATCTCTTATTGTTACATATTTGATCGAATGTAATATATCATTCTAATGATGAATTTTCGTACAGACGAAAAACTTCGTACTCAACGGCAACACGCTTCACGTCGCCAATTGCTTGCGAACGTAAATTTGCCTTTTGGCAACGCGATTTGCGTCGCCAAATTTGAAGACTATTGGCGACATCAAAGTGTCGCCAATACATACCCAACAGCGACGCACCTTGCGTCGCCGAATGTGAAGACTTTTGGCGACATCAAAATGTATCGCCAATTCTTGTCGCCGAATGTGAAATTATTGGCGATATCAAAGTTTGTCGCCAATGCATACCCAACGGCCAATTCGTGTCGCCAAAAATCAGATTTGTTGTAGTGATGACACCCTAAGCACGTGATGGAAAATGGTAAAAACTGAGATGGAAAATCATTGCGCGTGATCTTATTTTTACATCTACTAGACCATATTATGGCGCTGCGTCAACACGTCGTCTTTCATGGCATTGCTGAGTTTCGAACCCATGCATTTTAGGCGTCAATATTGTATAACGCCACAAGAGTGAGGTCATTTTTAGGCTTTTGTCTTGTATCTTGCCTCAAGAGCGATCGAGACCTCAAACTCAAACTCAAGACCTCTCGGTATGAACTTTTTCATGAAGACTCAAACGCATAGCCTCTCAATCAGAAGAATTAAGGAGAGTAACAAATCAAGCATGCTTTGCATGCTGCTCTAAAATACTCTCTTCATCCCAATTTATTTGCATCTTTTTGGGACGCGTGTTTTTATAGGTAGAATAATGAAAAATATGATTGGTATTGATTTTTTTAATTTGTCCTATTTTATGTTTTGACATAACAATTAATGTAGAAAGGCAAATTCTAACAGGCGCCATATAGCGCCTTTATGTGGGTCCTGAATGGCAACTTTAATGAGTAGTACCGGTGGAACTTAAGGTAAATCACTGACAATGACAATTATTATAGTACTTTTGGGTTACTTTACACTGTTGACCTTAGCAATATCAAAAGGGAAAAATTCAAAATACCCCCCAACCTATACACTCAAATTCAATTAGACTCTCAACCTTTTAAAAACTTCAATTTTACTCCCAACGTTATATTCCGTTAATCAAAATGCCTCTTTCCTTCCAAATTACTAACGGATTCCGTTAAAGGCTCCGTTAAATAGTATTCTGATCAAATTTTGATGATCCGAGCCGCTCAATGTGTTTAAAATGTGATTTTGAGGGTACTTGCAAAAAATCAACAAAAAAAATGACCGGGAAGGGCTTCATCTGAACAATTTTTTATTGAATGGTTCAATAAAAAACTGTTCAGATGAAGCCCTTCCGATCATTTTTTTGGGCTAATTTCTCATGGGTACCCTTAAAATCACATTCTAATCACATTGAGCGGCTCGGATCATCGAAATTCGATCGGAAAAGGAGAGGTACAGACCGAAGCAAAATCCGGAAGTCCGTATTTGAATAAAATCCAGATCGATCCACACCTCCATCTTTCCAATGGAATTTTGATGATCCGAGCCGCTTAATGTGTTTAAAACGTGATTTTAAGGGTACCCGCAAGAAATCAACAAAAAAAATGACCAGGAAGGGTTTCATCTAAACAATTTTTTATTGAATAGTTCAATAAAAAACTGTTCAGATGAAGCATTTCCTGGTCATTTTTTTTGTTGATTTCTTGCAAGTACGCTTAAAATCATATTTTAAACACATTGAGCAGCTCAGATCATCGAAATTCGATCAGAATACTATTTAACGGAGCCTTTAACGGAATCCGTTAGTAATTTGGACGGAAGGTGGCATTTTGATTAACGAGATATAACGTTGGGAGTAAAATTGAAATTTTTAAAAGGTTGGGAGTCTAATTGAATTTAGGTGTATAGGTTGGGGGGTATTTTGAATTTTTCCCATAACAAAATTAACGCAACTGCCATCCGTTTTATCTTTTTCTACCAGTGTCCCCCGTTTCGCTTTCCTTTAAAACACACCCAGTCCCGTAAAATTATTGATTTTATAGGCATCTTTTGTTTGGGCGTAATTCTTTGGTGTTTGGTTGGGAAAAAATGAAAAAATAAAAAATATTATTTTCCGAACTTAGCTTCGCACAAATAATTACGTTATTTCACTGAGCTTCTCAATAGGACCAATCTTATTCACCTATGACTTAATCATGTGTTTTTTCATCAAAGGCGGTGTTTTTTTAGATTTTTTTAGGTGTCCTTGTAACCACTCCGATATAAATATATGCATATATATATCATTTTAAACTATCAACAAAACACCAAAAAATAGAAGCATTTTTTTTTACATAGAAAAACTTTTACACAAACAAGGTTGGAACCAATCATTTTGTTTAAAATATTAGTCTTTATAAGACATTAGTTCAACCCGATATCAGTAAAGGCCTTTACAAAACATCCAATTTTGTTCTAGAATTTAGGTCGGAATATTTGAGACTCATCTCGGGTTCCACAAACATAATTCTAACCGTTCATTTTGTTCAAAATATATTGTTTGTGGTCCCTGAAAAATATCAGTTCAACTTGATATCGGTAAGAGCGTCCACTAAATATTCAATTTTCCTAAACAATATATTTTGAACAAAATGAACGACTCTAATTATATTTATGGAATCCAAAATTTGAGACGGATCCCAAAGGTGTATGTACTCGAGTTCAATTTTGTTCGCTCTTCTTAAAAAAGGGTGAACATTACATTTCTTCATATTGGTTGAAATGGTGTGGATCCCACCACAAGTGATATCTTGTTTACCATGCAATACAATTTTTGGTAAGCATAACATCACCTTATAGTGGGATCTACACTTTTTCAACCAATAGGAATGAAGGTATTGTTCATCTTCTTAAGTGGATGGTGAACAAAACTCAACTCTATTTTAACCAATAAGAAGAAGGATAATATTCACCTTCTTTTAAGGGGATGAACAAAACTCAACTCTGTGTGTAGCAAGCCTGAGAGCAGAGTGGAGTACTGTATTATTTTACCACCTTCCGTCGTCCGTGTGTTTTCTACAACCATTATGCTTTTGGCTTTTGAGGGATAACATTGTCATTTAAGGAGTGTAGGACAATAATGATAAGGTGGAAGTAATTAAAGTGAAACTTTGCATAGAATTCCTTCCTAAACGGGAGCAATAGTGCGGTTGTTACTATTCCGCTTTCTCCAAAAAAATTTTAAAAAAAAAAAAAAAAATTTTAAATTCAAATATAACGAAAATAAAAAATAATTTTTTAATTTTTTTTGCACAGTTTAAAAAATCTCAATAAAATCTATCAAATAAGATCCATATTAGTAGAAATATTATTTACGTAAACACATAATTTTTGACATTAAAATTTACCTTATTTTTTAAAAATCCACTTTTTAAAAAAATGGAACGGCATCCGGACCCATGTAGAAAAAAAAGGGTGAAAGAATAGTTACACAACTTTTCAAGTTGTCTTTTCAAATGAACATCCATTTTGAGGCATGCATAAAAGAAAAGAAAAGAATGACCGTCAATTTGGAATGGGAAGTATATATATTAGAGCCAAATGCAGGAAAGGGACGTGTCATCAAGGAACTCTAACAAGTAACAAGACAAGTATCAAATCATTTACAGTGACAGTTCACAATTTCGAATAAGACAAAAAATACAGCTCATCACATACATCGGCAAAATTTATCCACCTAATTTTTCCATTTGGCCATTAAATTTTTTTCCTACCGTAAACCTTACTCCATCCGTCCCTTATTTATAGTCCAGTATTTCATTTTGGGCTGTCCCTAAATAAGTGTCCATTTTCTAAAGTTAGTAGGTAAAAATTGGTGAATTGTCTATTTTGTCCCTAAAAGTAGATTCCTTTTTGAACAATAAGTGAGTAAAAGTGTAATGATGATGAGTAAATAGGGAAAGTGGAGGAAAAAGTTGATGTGAAAGGCATAATGATGATTTCTTTTTAATAAGTTGGAGTTATGAAGCATGACAATTAAAAAGGGACAGAGGGAGTAGTAAAATATTGAAAAGTCTATGGATACGTACATTTTCATGTACATACACACTTTATACCCGTATCGAGTTCTAAAGAAATGATTTGAGCTGCTTCTTTTGTTCAAAATAATTTATTTACAATTCCTGTAAAAAATCAACTCAACCTTTCATCATTAAAGATATTTACTAAATATCCAACTTTGGTTTAGAATTCAAGTTTAAATTCTATAGCAAAAGTGGATGTTTATTTAACGCATTTACCGATATTGGATTAAGTTAATTTTTACAAGGAACGTAGACAAACTATTTGTAACAAAATGAGCGGCTCAAAATTTTTTATTTTAAGGACTCGAGACGGGTCTAACATGCTTAATGATCCATACAATGATGGCTCACACAATGCACAATACAACCTCTCTTTTCTCACAAATTAGGTATGTTGAGTTACAACAGTCTCTAGACTGCAACGAAGAAAAAGAACTACTTCTAGTGAAATTGGTAACTCATCTCCCTCTCTTCAAAATAGCATCCGACCTTTTACACAAATCACATATAGGCACCTGACCTTTTAATATTATCAAAAAAACACCTATTCTATTAAAATCCATCAATTTTCCACCTGCCGTTAACTTTCCATCCAAAAACAGATGGAAATGCTGAAATGACCTACATCTGGCCATTTGGAGGGAAACTAATAAAAATTTTGGGAAAAAAAACACATTACTCTATTGATTTCTCTCTCCAAAACCCACTTGTGGGCCATGGCGTTTCAATGGTTTGTTATATATGGGAGTAATACTTATCAAACTTCATCTTGGTTATTGTAACTGCTTATTTTTGTTGAACTAGTTATTGCACAATTTGGGGATCAAATTTGTGTGCCATTTTATTCGGCAGAGCTTGAGATGATGTGAGACAATTGAAGGAGAAGAAGGAGATGTTTTGGGATTTTGGGACATCCCCATTTCGCTTAACTTTTTCTATAAGTTTTAGTTTTGTTCTTATTTGAATTTTTTTCATGTTTCTTAATTTTGGGCCTCACTTTTTTGTTTTGTTTTCTGATTCGTTTTGTCGAGACGAATTAGAAAAGTAAAAAAAATTATACATTTATCCAAATATTTTGGGAAATAGTAAATTTTTTTGACTTAAAAGTGGTTATTTTCTAAAATATTTGAGTAAAAGTAAAAAACCAATATAGTTTTCCGATTCGTCTTGTCAAAACAAATCAATAAGTCACAAAATATTGGAGCAAAACTAACGAATGCAAAACAAAAAAAGAAAATTAAAACTAAAAGTTATAGAAAAAGTAAAAATAGCTGTTATTGGAACTTCATGACCCCACAGGTGAGTTTTGGCAGGAGAAATCAAAAGAGTAATGTGTTTTTTTTTCCAAAATGTATATTGGTTTCCCTCCAAATAGCTAGGTGTAGGTCATTTCAGCATTTTCGTCTGTTTTTGGATGGAAAGTTAACGGCATGTGAAAAATTGATAGGTTTTTAAATAGGTCAGGTATTTTTTTGATAATATTAAAAGGTCAGGTGCCTATGCGTGATTTGTGTAAAAAGTCAGGTGTTATTTTGAAATTTTCCCTAAAATATATATCACCATGTCGTGATACATTTTTCTGAACATTTTTATTCAATGGTTAAATCGTCTTTCGTCAATTGATTTGTTCCGCTGCACCATTAATCAAATTCCGGCAAAACTATCTACTCTAGTCAGATGAGAGCTATTTTTGTGAATTAGCACATCAGAAGGCTTTTGCAAGGGTTGTGAATTAGCATATCACAACCCTTGCAAAAGCCTTATGATGTTATGTGCATTGGCATGCATATGCCATTTGAACGAATAGTTTGAAATCTCTTGTTAATGAACGGTGGGATAGATCCTTGGTATTAGTTTACGTGCGCGTAAACTAATTCGAGCACCTGAATTATCAAAAACCATCGTTTAAAATAAAACCACCGATACGCTTCAACCACTATTGTTTTCGACCAACCAAAAAGTCAAGATATTATATATAAGCAAACAGTACATAACAACTTCAACCGCTATTGTTAAAGGCATAGTCAGTACATAACAGCTCCAAATTAATACTCCCTCCGTCCCAAAATGTTTGTCCGGTCCGCAAAACGAAATGTTAAAAATAATACAATTTTTGTAAGAAAAATCAAAAGTTTTTTAACAATTTACTAGATATCAATGAGTATTTTTAAATTTGTGAAAAAAGTTTGAATTTTTTTTTGAAAAAATTATATTATTTTTAACACTCCGTTTTGCGGACCCGACAAGCATTTTAGGACGGAGGGAGTATATTTTAATCTAACCAAGTACTTAGGCAAAGTTGTGGCTTTGAATAGGTATCATGTTATATGTTTTCAAATGTACGTAATTAATTGATTTGCGACTAATATACAGTTTTTTTCTATCCACGTGAGCGGAATAATGGACCTATCCACCATTATCTTTACTGATTAATAAGCCCTTAAAACTTGATGAACAGCCGAAAAAGTAACTTTGACAGTCAATCATAAACTGATTTCGTAAAAGTTGTAGATTAGTCACACCAAAAAAAAAAAAAAAAAAGGGATCGGATCCTCTCCGATCTAAGTTTTGGACCAGCGGAAACAGTCCAAATCTCGACAATACATTCGGATAATCAATAGTTAGATTTGCTTATAGACTCTTACTGGTATGAATCAAACAAATTCAAAACCATTAATTGCAGCAAGAGATGGTTCAGATTCGGACTGTCTGCTCCAATCTAAAACTTGGACCCGAGAGGACCCAATTCCAAAAAAAAAAAAAAAAACCTTTATTATCTCCTACACTTACAAATAATAAGAAAAACAAACATCTCAATAACGTCACCACTTATGTCATGGCCCCTGGCCCTATCCTTCCACTCATGCCTATAAATTTCTAAAACCCTCGTTGCATTACAAGCTCAATCAAGCTACCTAAATTTCCAAAATGTGTTTCTTTTGCTTTTGAATCTAGCCACCACCCTCCGTCCCTCGGCCCCCAAGCAAAGAACACAAATGGAATCCTGTGTTCGACTTCTGCTGGTAACGTTTCCAGGGCAAGGGCATATCAATCCCGGCCTCCAATTCGCCAAACGCCTCGTCAAAATGGGCGTCGAAGTCACTTACGCAACGGCCTTTTCTGCCCTCAATCGCATGACCAAAAGCGCGACCACTCCACCGGGCTTGACCTTTTTCGGCTACCCTGATGGCCACGACGGGTGGGAAATGGACAACATGGACCACCAGATGGAAGAGCTAAAGAGGCGCGGGTCGGAGGCTGTAGCAAAACTCATCACATCACAGGCTGAAAAAGGCAAGCCTTTCATGCATGTGGTTTATACCACACTCATCCCTTGGGCAGGCCAAATTGCACATGATCTTCATGTGCCGTCCACTTTCCTTTGGATTCAACCAGCCACCATCTTGGATATTTACTATTATTACTTGAATGGTTATGGGGATTCCATTGGGAAGAACATGAATGACCCCTCATGGTCACTTGAATTACCGGGACTACCACCGGTAACCGGCAGTGACCTTCCCTCTTTTCTGCTTGCTTCAAACACCTATAATTTTGCACTTCCATTACTTAAACAGCATTTTGATATGCTTGATGCCCAAAACAATCCCAAAGTACTTGTGAACTCCTTCGATGCTTTGGAGTCTGGAGCCCTAAGAGCAATCGAGAAGCTAAACTTGGTAGCTATTGGACCGTTAATCCCGTCGGCTTTCTTGGGTGGAAAGGATCCGTCAGACAATTCTTTCGGAGGAGATCTCTTTCAAGATTCAAAAGCCTATATCAAATGGTTGGATTCAAAGCCTAGTGAATCGGTTATTTATGCAGCCTTTGGAAGCTATTCGCCCATAGCGAAACAACAGATGGAGGAAATTGCACAAGGGCTGCTTGCTTGTGGAAGGCCCTTTCTGTGGGTAGTAAGAGCCACTGAAGAAGAAAAGCTGAGTTATAAAGAGAAATTGGAACAGCAAGGGATGATAGTGCCGTGGTGTTCTCAAGTGGAGGTTTTGTCACATCCGTCGATTGGATGTTTCATGTCTCATTGCGGATGGAATTCTTCTTTGGAGAGCTTGGTTTCCGGGGTTCCAATTGTGGCTTTTCCACAATGGTCAGACCAAGTTACGAACGCAAAGCTTATCGAAGATGTTTGGAAGACTGGAATAAGAGTGAAACCGAATCAAGATCAAATAGTTGAGGGTGATGAGATTAAGAGGTGCATAGAATGGGTCATGGGAGGGGATGAAATGAGGACGAACGCTAAGAAGTGGAAGGATTTGGCAAGGGAAGCCGGTAAAGAAGGTGGATCATCAGATAAGAATCTCAAGACTTTTGTTGATGAGGTCAGGGCTAGTAAAGTAGAATGAACTGTTCGTACCAAAAAAAGAAAAGAAAGTAGAATGAACTGTTCTACAAAACTGGTGTATTTGATTGATTGGGTTTGGTGAAAAAATGATGCATCCTTTTCGATTGGTTAGTTTTGATTTTCGCTATCGTTGCCACTGTTCCTTAGCTAAGTGACATCTTGTCATAACCCATCTTTGTTGTTTTCTTGAGAGGTTTTATGATGTCAATTTGTACGAAAAATAAGTGAAATAATCTTTCGCACTAATTTCTATTTTAACCGTACATCTTACCAAATATACATTTGCAAAGATGTTACATTTCGAATAAGATTTCAGCATGCTCACATGTAGTATTCAACCAATAAAGAATTCGTATAGATAGGAGTACCGTGACCCATGACTTATCCATGCGCTCCATTAAGGCCATGTTAATCAAACGCCATCGAAAGAGTTTCCTCGTTAGATATTGCAACTTAGAAAAATCACAATTCATTGCAGTATTCTATTTTCAAACAAGATGAGAGGCTGGAAATTGGAATGCACAAAGGAGCATAAGTTTTCAGGAAACGTTTTCCAGAGGGAGAGCTATTAGGTTGAAACCCAACGCAATCAGTATCAGACAGAGAGGGTGAGGGCAGGGATACGGCACTCTCAACCTTTCGAGTAATCTCGTGTATTTCTTATGTATATCTTGACCCCAAAAAAAGTGCTCTGGCTCTTTTGAAATTCTTAATAAATCTACTGATCATTTCTAGGCTAATTTATTCAAACTTTAAATAATGGCATTCGGCCTCCCTCTTCATCAAATTCATGTTTCCGCCACCGAGCAGAACCATCTCCGGCAATAATTCTTTGTCCTGACCAGATAAAGCCAAATTTCTATCTCATGCCAACACTCTGCCTTGAGGAGAGCTTAAGTATGAAGAATAAGTAGAAGAACAAGGGGAGTAGAAGAACTAGGCATGGCATACGTGCTACTAAAGCCCAGATCCGGTCATTACGTTCACGAGAGAAACAAACCTAAGAAAAATACTTTTTTCATGCCAAAATGGCCTGATTAAAACCTGTGATTTTAACGAGAACTAGAAACTTAGAAAGTGCATGCACCCAAATGACTAACATCAACAAACACTAAAAGAAATTTCATCTACTTAGCGTGTAGAAGCTATGCTTTAATGATGAAGCAACAAACGAAGCAACAAATTAATGCACGAGATTGAACACGGGCTACTGGAATGCAGAAGACAAATTTTGTGGGTGGTAAGAGCAACAGAAGATGGGAAGTTTAAGTTGCAAAGAAAAACTGAATCGACAAGGGTTGATAGTGCCGTGGTGTTCTAGAGTGGAGGTCTTCACACACCAGTCGGTTGGATGTTTCGTGACTCATAGCGGGTGGGAAGTTATCTGTCTTTTGGAAAAGCTACTCTAGTGACATGACAACTATTTCTTAACCTAGCACTAACGCCGCAATCATTTGATCTTTTCTAATTCCACCGAGAGATGAATTACTAAATCCTTTAAAAGAGCTTCGATACAAAATGATGATGTAGAAAAAAAATGATTTGCTAAATCAGATTCGGCCTTTTTGTTAGTCGTCTGTGCATTTTGTGTACTTCTGGGTGGAATCAAACCATAATTTTTTTTTTTAATCTTGTGGGATATGGATTAGGGTCCTTAACTTACTTGAAATGATTAGAGCTCCTTCTTCTTAGTCTATAGAGTTAGACTGGGTTGTCAATCATACCGGAGGGAGGGGGGGATTTCCGCTACTCTGTTTAGACTGGTTTTGGCAGAAATTGTTTATCTCCGTTGGTTAGAGAGGAATGCAAGGTTGTTCCAAACAAGGCAAAGTTCTCTCGAGACAGTTTTGCAAGGTATTGTTGACGATATAAAGGGGAAAGCTTTGTCATGGAGGAATGTGAACCATCGCATTGGGAGTAGGAACGTCCCAAACGCTGGCTTCATCGGCAAGACAAGACACACCCGTGGTGGCTGAAGATCCTAGCAATCTCTTGCAATTGTTCAACATTGCTGTCATTGGCATATTCCTCTCCAAATTGAACGACTTCAATCATTCAAGATGCCATAGGTATATACAGGTTTGCTATGTTATCTCGCTCGCGTGCAATAAGCCTTTTTTCATGCACACGGTGTGTTGCAATTTCAATTTGTTTTTAATATATTCCTAGCTCTTCAACCAAAAAAAAAAAATGCCATAGGTAAAATAATTTCTGAAGACGTTGATCGTTTTGACATCAAAATATATATTGAGAGCCACACTCATGTGAGAGTATACAAGTGTAACTGTATTATTCTTTTTTCTTTTTTTGACAACTCAGGTATTTGGGTCAACTTACTCGTTCTTTGTAGGGGTACGTAAGTAAAAATTTTGACAGGGACTTCTTCATTTTTTATGAGACTAACAACAAAGGAGACATTTCATCCAAGATGAACCCAGAAGTTCACAGTAGTGACTATTGTCCGCTATTTCTTTGAAGATCTTAAAGCAATTTATATATACTTTCCCATTTATGCTACGGTAACCTCCCCCGTCAATTGTTTTCACCTACCATTAATTGGTATAAAGTATTTTTGTTACAGCTACAAATAATTAATATGCCCCCTAATTTTACTTCATAAAAAAATTGAATTATGCTATGGGATTAATAATTAAGTACCGGGCATAACTGTTTGAATTTTTTCACGCCATCTTAAAGAACTAAGTAGATAAAAAAAAATTCAAAAACTTATGCACCGAAGTGCTAATGGGCAGAGGTATTAAGGGCCTGTGGCCCCCAAGCTGGCCCCCAAGCCCCTGCTCAAAAAAACCCCAATATGTTATTCCATTTTGTCATGTACATGGAAAAAATACAGAAAATTTTAACCAAGAAACGAAAATATTGAGTGATTTGACTCTTAGAATAGTACGTTTCAGAGGGTCCGGTCTATTCACATGACAAGTTGCTGTTGCATCATATGTTGTTGATACATGGTCATATCAGTGATTTCTCGATATTTAATATTTTCACTTGTAAAAACATGTTCTATAAAAGTTAGAAGAACCAATGTAAACTTTCCAACATCTCGTGAACACAAAATTTTCCTTTCTTATTGACCCCTTTCGAGTGCAAATCATGGTTCCATAACTGAAAGTCCTTAGTTATTTGGAAAAATAACACGCATTTTTTAAAAATAAATAAATAAAGCATAGGACGGAAGATGTAAACATTTACCCAAACTTTCTCACACAAGTCAAGTGAGATTTCCGCATATACTATTATGGATATACATAGAAACAACTATATATATTCGTAATTGTAGAATCATTGATTGTTTGTCTTTCGGCCAAGACGGTAGAATGTTAGTGGAGGTTAGAAACTTAGATAGTACAACAAGAGCTGAAAAAGACTCAAACTCACGATCTCTCTATCTCAACAACAAAAAAAAGAGTGGTAAACCAAGCATGATAAGCATGGCATTCTACAATATTAGAGTTATTGATATTAGAGTTATTGATAGTGTACTCAAACCATGAAAGGGACGGTCATGAAGGCCCTTTCACAATACATACAAGTAACAAGTCATTTTCTAGCGACAGCTCATAACATGCATCAGGACAATAAACACGCCTCATCTCGCGAGCTTTCATGCTCTGTCAGGCCACAACTATCTACATTTCCAAACTAGTTCTTTTGCTTTTGGATCTAGCCACCACTCTCCCTCCCTCAGCCCCCCAAACCAATGGATCCCTGTGTTCGACTCCTGCTGGTAACGTTTCCAGGGCAGCCGCAAATCAATCCCGGCCTCCAGCTCGCCAAGCGGCTCCTCAAAATGGGCGTCGACGTCACTTACGCAACAGCCTTTTCCGCCATCAATCGCATGATCAGAAGCACGACGAGAACTCCACCAGGCTTGACCTTTTTCGGCTTCTCTGATGGTCACGATGGCGGGTGGGGAATGCACAACCTCGACAACCAAATGGAAGAGCTAAAGCGACGCGGATCGGAGGCTATAGCAAAACTCATCACATCACAGGCCGAAAGAGGCCAGCCTTTCATGCATGTGGTTTATACCCCATTTGTCCCTTGGGCAGGTCAGGTTGCACATGATCTTCACGTGCCGTCCACTTTCCTGTGGATTCAACCAGCCACCATCTTGGATATTTACTATTATTACTTGAATGGTTATGGGGATTCCATTAGGAACAACATGAATGACCCCTCATGGTCAGTTGAATTACCGGGACTACCACCGGTAACCGGCAATGACCTTCCCTCTTATTTGCTTGCTTCAAACACCTATAATTTTGCACTTCCATTACTAAAAGAGCATTTTGATGTGCTTGATGCCCGAAACAATCCAAAAGTACTTGTAAACTCCTTCGATGCTTTAGAGCCTGGAGCCCTAAGAGCAATCGAGAAGCTAAATTTGGTTGCTATTGGACCGTTAATCCCATCGGCTTTCTTGGATGGAAAGGATCCATCTGACAATTCTTTCGGAGGAGATCTCTTTGAAGATTCAAAAGCCTATATCAAATGGTTGGATTCAAAGCCTAGTGACTCTGTTATTTATTCAGCCTTTGGAAGCTATTCTCCAATAGCGAAGCAACAGTTAGAGGAGATTTCACACGGGCTGCTTGCCTGTGGAAGGCCCTTTTTGTGGGTGGTAAGAGCCACTGAAGAAGAGAAGCTGAGTTGTAAAGAGAAATTGGAACAACAAGGAATGATAGTGCCGTGGTGTTCTCAAGTGGAGGTTTTGTCACACCCATCGGTTGGGTGTTTCTTGTCTCATTGTGGGTGGAATTCTTCTATGGAGAGCTTGGTTTCCGGGGTTCCGGTTGTGGCCTTTCCGCAGTGGGCAGACCAAGTTACGAACGCAAAGCTTATTCAAGATGTTTGGAAGACTGGAACAAGAGTGAAACCGAATCTAGATCACTTAGTCGAGAGTGATGAGATTAAAAGGTGCGTAGAAATGGTGATGGGCAGGGATGAAATGAGGACGAATGCTAAGAAGTGGAAGGATTTGGCAAGGGAAGCTGGTAAAGATGGAGGATCATCCGAAAAGAATCTCAGGATTTTTGTTGATGAGGTCAGGGCTAGTAAAGTAGAATGAACTGTTCTACAAAATTAATGTATTAGACTGATATGGGTTTGTGAAAGGATGATGCTTCCTGTTTGATTGGTTGGTTTTGATTCTCTCTCGTTGCCACTGTCCTTGGTCAAGTTACATCTTTTCATAACCCATATTTGTTGTTTTCTTGAGAGGCTGTACGGGAAATAAGTGAGATATTCTTTCGCACTAGTTCCTATTTTAACTGTTCTACTTAGCAAACATACGTGTGCAAAAATTGTACATTTCAAATAAGATTTCAGCATGCTCATGTGGTATTCAACAAACAAAGAATTAGTACAGATAGGAGTACCATGACACACTACTTATCCATGCGCCCTCGTTAGATATTGCAACTTAAAAATCACACTTCATTGCTGTATTCTACTTTCAAACAAGATGAAACACTGCAATGCAGAAAGAATTTTCATTAGCTTTCAGGAACTCTTTCCAGAGGCAGAGCTATTAGGTTGAGGGCAGGGATACGGCACCCCCAACCTTTCAAGTAATCTCGTATATTTCTTATGTACTAGAATATTGCTATAGCTGTAGCTTCACATATTGATTGGAACTCCTTAGATGGCTCATAGTCCTGGGATTCACTTCTAGGAGAAAAGGAGTGTTGGTGATCATATAGACAGATATTTATGTCACTGCAAGTATATCCTGAGGTACTTTAGGTTGAGCTAGGAAACCACATCATTAACTGATCGATCTTAGTTGCATTACTAAGGTACTTTGAAGGCTTACTAAATTTTCACCCTTCTGATGGAAGATATTTTTACTTGAAAAATATTTAACGTAACTTTTGTCCAACCAAAAAACCGTAGATAGGTAGAACATTTACCCGATAATATTTTACTTCGAAACAAATGAAGCCTAATTCTCTCCAAATAGAATACTTCGGCAAATTATTTGGGGTTTTTTTTTTTTTTTTTTTGTTAATGATATGTTTTCTAAATTTCTATCATTATTGTTTTATATCCATCACATTCTGTACGTGCCCCTTCATCACAAAAGCGTTTGGAATGTGACCATGATTCAATTGTGCTATATTAGTTCTTTTCTTTTTCCAAGTTGGATATCCACTCTGTATGTTCCTGGTTTCAAACATCCACTGTGTGTACATTCCATGAACTTTTCCTACGAATATGATGGAATAAATGGGAGGGCAACAGAAGCAATTCATCAAACACCTTATGTGCAATGAGTTTTTGTTGAACTTCTGAGCATTATATTTAACATATAAGCAAGAAAAGCTTCAACGTAGATTCACCATGAGAGGCAGAGAGAGCAATACACATTTTTTCAGAAACGTACCAGTGGATCCTGTCGAAGTGAACTTTTAATTTGGAAACCAACAGGCTGGATCAATTTCTTCCCTAGAATTCAGCCTTGAAATGAGAACGGAGGAGAATCGAGAGGCTAATTCAAGGGAACTCTCGACTGTCGGAGAGTTGAGAGGAAGGACATTTGAGAGGCTCTTCAAATGGGCTGGGAGAGTTGTGAGAGATGCAACGGTTGACATATGCATGAAGAGAACACGGTTCGTAGAGGAATGTGGTTTTTGAGAGATAGAACAGTTTGGAATGTGACGTCACCATTGGTGTTAAGAATAAAGGTACCGATTCACCTTACAATTTAAGAGGCACCCTGGTGTTTAGTTTTTAACCATATGAACCATTTTGTATTTTTTTTATTTAAGAGGCAGCCATTGGTGTTTAGTTTTTAACCGTTTTGTATGTTTATTTATTTAAGAGGCATCCATTGGGGTTCGGTTTGTAACAGTTTAGTGTCGGTTGGGAAGAAACGTAGGATAAGACATGTATTAATTGCAAGTGCTTGGGGCATTAGTGGGAAAAAAAAGAGTAGAAAACACCTTCGTATATTTAAAAGAAATAGTATAGATATCTTGACCCCAAAAAAAAAAAATTTGTTCCGGCCCTTTTGAAATTTTTAATAATTTTACTTTAACCCCTTCAAAACTGATCTTTTCTAGGCTAATTTATTCGAACTCAAATAATTGCATTCGGCCTCCCTCTATCAAATTCATGTTTCTGCCACCAGACGCAACACCATCTCCGGCAATAATTTCTTTGTCCTGACCAGCTAAAGCCAAAGTTCTATTTGATGCCAATACTCTGCCTTGAAGAGAGCATAAGTATTGTAGAAGAACTAGGCATGGCACACACACTACTCACAACCCCCGACCCTGTCATTGCGTTCATGAGAGAATCAAACTTAAGAAACATATTCGGTTTGTTTTTTTTGGTCAAACGGAAATTTCTAAGAAACACATGCACTAGATCTTGTCAAGCCAAAACTGGCCCGATTAGAACATGTGATTTTAACCAGAACTAGAAAGTGCATGCAACCAAATGACTGACATCAACAAACACTGAAAGAAATTTCATCTACGTAGCGTTTGGAAGCTATGCTTTTACAACGAAGCAAAAAATTAATGCAGGAGATTGAACAAAGGGCTGCTGGAAAACGGATCGAAGATCATTTTGTGGGTGCGAAGAGCAACAGAAGATGGGAAGTTAAGTTGCGAAGAAAAAACTGAATCAACAAGGGATGATAGCTAGCGTCGTGGTGTTCTCAAGTGGAGGTCTTGTCACACCCATCGGTTGGCCGGGTGTTTCGTGACTCATTGCGGGTGGAATTTGCCTTTGGAGAGCTTGATTTTTGGGGCTCCGGTGGTGCCTTTTCCTGCTGTGGTCTGACCAAGTGACTAGCAGAAAACTTATTGACGATGAGGATGTTTGGAAGACAGGGATAATAGTGACGACAAAAGGGGTAGGGATTGTCAAGAGTGGTGAGATTAAAAAGTGCATTGAACATTTTGAAGTCATCTGTCCTTTAGAATCTAATCCCTACTATTCTCAGCAGTCATGTCCCAATTCAAACTGTCTCAACAGTCATTTTTGTGTCATCGTTTGATTAAAATCTAGCCACCGAATGTAACACCATCTCCAGCAATAATTTCTTTGTCCTGACCAGCTAAACGCCAAGTTTTTCAAGGTATTGTTGAAGATATAAGGGGGAAAGCTTTGTCATGGGGGAATGTGAACCATCGCATCGGGAGTAGGAACGTCCCAAACACCGGCTTCATCGCAAAGACAAGACGCACCCGTGGTGGCTGGAGATTCTATCAATCTCTTGCAATTGTTCAACTTTACTGTCGTTGGCGTACGAATATTTTCCTTTCCAAACTTTTAGTAGTGACAGATCTAGAGGTGGTTGAGTTTGAGGTTCGGCTGGTTGTTTTGGTTTGAGTAGTTTTTGCTACGCTACATGTTATGATACATGGTCGTATTAAATTTCCGCTTGACCAAAAAAAAAAATACATGGTCATATCGGTGACCTCTCGATAATAATATTTTTATTTGTAAACATTTGTTCTATAAAAGTTAGAAGAACCAATGTTAACTTTCAATATTTCGTGAAGAAGTACAATTTCTTTTCTTATCAACCCCGCTCGAGTGCAAACCATAGTTCCGCGACTGAAAGTCCTTCGTTATTTGGAAAAATAACGTGAATTTTTTAAAATGAAGTAATGAACTAAATAAACCATAGGACGGAAGATGTAAAACATATACCCAATTAATCCTTCTCACTCAAGTATACGTATATATGAATATACATAGACAGTTTGATTCCTATCAGGGCGTCTTGACCGGAGCTTAAAAATATTGAATGCTTCAAAAGGGGGCATCGTTGCCATTGGTGTTTCTTTCAGATCGGGATTTAGCGCTTATGAATGCTATTGAAGCATGTTTCCCCACGGCACGTCACATCCTGTGTATTTGACACATAAATCAGCGCGTCATGAAGAACTACAGCCGTTTCCTTGGTTAGGAATGGAAGCGCTTTGTCGTGTTATGGCCCTCGCTTATCAATTCATATACACCTTCGTCTTTCGAACAGAAGTGGCAAGCCACGTGCGACAATTTTCGCCAATTCCCGACTGTCATGACTTACCTGTGGCAAACAAGGTTAAGGTCGTACAAAATGCGGTTTGTTTCAGTATGGGCAAATATATGTATGCACCTAGGAAGCAATTCAAGTCAAAGGTATAATCACTTTTTAACTTTACTATTAAATTTTGTGCATTTCTCGACTATACTACGGAATACTTTTTGATATTTTCCTATTTAAACAAAGTGCATTATTCTATTACGGGGTAGAGTCTGCACATACGAGGCTAAAACTATATTTGGGGGATACCTTGCCATCGATACAAACATCTTTTGATAAAATAGAAAAGATGTTGAAAAATCAGTTCGGGAAAATTAAGAAGTCATTCGAGAAATCATTGAACATTCCACGTCACAAACAATTACGTGACGACATTTTTGATCAAGTAAAGTGTCACATTTCATTAGAGGCAATGGAGTTCATACATGATTAGCTAGAAAAGCGCTTTAGAAGTATCCCCCCACATTGTCGGCTATTGCAACTGTACGATCAAAATCACACACGAATTGTCATGCATGCACGATCTTGCATATTATCGTGTTCCATTTCCACTCCAATTCCGCTATGGAGTATCCACGCTCATTGGACTAGGTTGTCTATGCACACAATCGAGTTTAATGAGGAGGAACACGACCTGACAGGACATCTCAGGTCGTTGAGATATTAGATGGGATGAATCCACATATGCGAGAGCATATCATAGACAGGTTTATCGATATGGCAGATCCATCTTGTAGTGATAAGCACCCGAAAATGTAATGAAAGGGTGCGCTAGTGTCTAGGTTTAGTTTAATTTAATTGTTAATTAGTTATCTTTATCTGCTTTTACTCGTAAGATTTGTTTTTAGTGTTTTCAGGTAAATCGTGTGAATAAGGCATGTTTTGACGTCATGGAAGGCCCAAGCGTGTCCAAGTACCCGAGGATCCAATAAAGACCCTATCGGCCCCTGAAAATCTGTCTAAGTATGAAAAAATCACTTTTCGAAAAAGTATCGATTTTCGAGATAAAAAATGGCGGTAATTGATCCTTGAATTTTTCTAAGAGCAACTTCAAAATTGCAAGGTTTTATTCAAAGATTAAGGTCATGTTTTGAGCCATTTATTCGATAGAAAAGTGTGCTGTTTTCCGTTTTACACTAAAAGCTGGGGGTCAACATTTTGATTGGATTAAAATCTCAAAATTCTGGTAATGCCATTGTTTCCAAATGGGGGGTACTTCCTTATTTTCATTAAATAAATTAAAGTAAAGAAAAGATAAAAGAAAGGTTTAAAATGCAATCTTTACTTAACTTTAGAGAATGAAAATAAGATGTTGTGAAAGCTGTGGCCAAGCTGTGGCCCGGGCAGAACCAAGCTGTGGCCAAGGCGTGGCCAAGGTTTGGCCAAGGGTTGGAAGAAACATAGGTTCAGAACTGATAAGGGCTCGCGATCGATTGGACTTTATTTGTTCAATCGGTACCGAGATGCTTAGCACCGGCCACCTCCTAACTTGCTCGCGATCGATCGAGGCTCATCTTTCCAATCGGTACCGAACCTTTAACTCATAATGTAAGGCTTGGCAATCGGTACCGAGGACTTTAGCAGAGCATCTTTGGAGCATCTTTTGGGATATTCCGTGCGTGAAACAGGGGCGGTATAAATACCCCGTTATGTCACCTTTGCACGATTTGGACAGAAATGTACCCATAATTTTAGATCTAGCTTAGATTACTTTTCAGCTTTTGAATTGTTCTTGCCTTGTTCTTCATTTTCAGCATTTAAATCTTAATTTCCAGCCTTTATTAGTTGTCTTTTGCTACACTTGCTTTAATTAAAGTTGTTTCTTATCTCCCGATCTATTGTTTAAGCTAATTTTCTTCTAGTCTTGCATTTCAATTATGTTAAGTAGATTTTTGCTTGCTCTTATCTCTCTAGATATGTGTGAGTAGTTTCAAGGGTTAGGTCATGGGATGATTAGCATCCCATGACTTGAGTAAAAATTGCATTTTTCACCAATAAAGTTTTAATCTTTGGATTTGAAAATTGATGTGGGGTTCGGATTTGTTTGGTAAATTACCGAGGTGTTAACCTCTTTGATCACGTGTAGGTGGGAGCATCGACTACTCACCACACGTGATGCTTAGAGCTCTGTCGCTCGAGGTGTTTACCAAATGAGTTCTAGAGCTAGCTTGATTTTCAAACCATCCCTATTTCCCGGTTTAGGTACCTATAATTGTGTACTTTAAATCGCGTGAATTGGTGAGAAATGTGATTTAGCCCGAGTCATGAGGGCTAGTGATTCCTAGACCTAGCCTTTCCTTTCCTTAGTTTATTCGTTTTCAATTTAGCTTTTTAAATTTCCACCGTTCAAAGTAAAACTCGGTTGGCTACCTAATAGCCGAAAGCCTTGCTTACACCTACAAATCCGAGTTAAGCCGTACTAGTTTTCCCTTGGGTACGATCCCGGTCTTCCGGATTATTATGCTTCAAATGATGTATTAAGCCCTACGCTTGGGGTAATATTCTTCTACACGGAAGCAAACGAAGCATGTAGCATAGTTCAACCTCCATCGTACAACACAAAACATAGAGGTCGACCTGCAGGTAGAGTTGAGCAAAGTACATGTTGCATACCTTCTTTCTCAGAAGCATCCACTTCAGGATCAAGGATTGCAATATCACGAGTGAGAGGGAGAGGGAGACGTGGGAGGGGGTCGGGGGTTCGCAACACTCAATTTACAGTTCCACCCATCTCTGATCGCTACATTCAGCGATTACCTCAGGCTTATCAGCGTTATATTTCTCACACTGTTGACGTACTTGGTGATGGTCATTGTGGATTCAAGGCGATAGCTGCACAAATCGAGTATAGCGAAAATGATTGAAATCGAGTACGTACGAAAGGAGCTTATTGAAGATATTCGACAAAATTATGATCTATACAGTGTGATTTATCCAGTAAATGATTGGGCAAAGCATCTACTAATCTTACTAAATTGGTTCGAGCCTGCGGCACTAGAAGAATATTGGATGGAGGCTATGACTTTGGGAGTTGTCATCTCAACAATGTACAACCTTATATATACTGCATACATTTGATGAGAATGTTTACAGTTGTTTTACTCATTTGCCATTGAGATCCCCTCCAGTTACAGTCGAAAACAGCCGGGAAATTGCTATTGCCCGTGTTGGCAATCACTTCGTGCAAGTTTTCTTACAACCTCATTACCTTGTACCACTCATCCCAATATGGTGGGAGGAGCATGCATCGGACGAAGCTACAAGATGAGCTACTAGTTATGGAACACATTTTCAATTGTGGTACGAAGTAATTGGTTTAAGCGCGCCGGGAGCAGCATTTGGAAGAAATATTGAATAGAATTTGTGTTTTTATGTATTTTCTTGTTTTGACAATATGTACTCAATTATAATCAAATGAAATTTTGTTTAAATTTATCATTGTTCATTAGAAGTTATTTTTATTATTCATTGTTAAGGCAAATTAATTAACTAATTAAAATAATATAAATTTATTAAGTATAAAGTCAATTAAATAGAATTTGAGTTAACCAAAAAAACAAGAAGGGAGGTAAATGGGAAAAGAAACAAATAAAGAAAATAATTGAAAATTTAAAAAGATTAAAAAAAATTCAAACCGGAAAGAAAGAAAAGGAAATAAAGAGAAAAAAAAAAAGGGGAAAAAAATTCTAATTGGAAATAAAGAAAAAAAGAAAAAAAAAATGCAAACCGGTAAGAAAGAAAAGGGGTAATAGTGGAAACAAAAAATCTAACCGCATGGATAATCCGCAGGGACAACGCGTTTGGCCCCATTTTGGATCCCGAAAAAATCTAGAAAAATATCCATAAATTTTTGAATATTATTTTATGGGGCCCTGTAAATAATCAGCTCCAGCGGATATCGGTAAATATTACTTTTGGATAAGTAGGAGCGAACTAGATTTCTTCGGGATCCAAAATGGGGCCAAACGCGTTGTCCCTGCGGATTATCCCTGCTTATAGCAGGACTGTAGTGGAAATGTGGTGTCGCGGGGGGGGGGGGGGTGTGTGTGTGTTGTGTCGGGAAAGCACAGCTCTTAAATATCCCATTAAAGTTAGCATTTGGGACCCACAATAAACACTATGGCGCCTGTTACATCAGTACAAATTTCAACACACTGCTTCATCTTTTCATTTCTCTTTTCTTTTTTTTTTTAATGGAAAATTAATAGGTTACACAATTTGCCAAAATTCTTACATTTCATTTCCAAAATTCTACTATCCTGTTACTAGCCGATTTGTGAAATAGGGACAAGGTGATACTGTAGTGCACACTACAGTGGTATATTGCACCAAAACTATGTCGTTTTAGTTGTTTTTTTAGCCCCAAATCCCAAATTTTGACAATCACGAACATACTATATTAAAACTTTTAAATTAATCAAAAAAAAATATTCTTCAAATTATCTCCTACCCTTGCAAATAATTGAAGAACCAAGCATCAAAATTACATCACTACTTATGTAATGGCCCCTGGCCCTATCCTTTTTTTGGGTAAATCTCCTGGCCCTATCCTTAGTCGCATGCATATAAATTTCTGAAACACTCGTGGCTCTTTCCTGCTCTCTCAGGCCACAGCTATCTAAATTTCTAAACCAGTTATTTTGCTTTTGGATCTAGCCACCACCCTCCCTCCCTCAGCCCCACAAACCAATGGATCCCTGTGTTCGACTCCTGCTGGTAACGTTTCCAGCACAACCGCATATCAATCCCGGCCTCCAATTCGCCAAGCGCCTCCTCAAAATGGGCGTCTACGTCACTTACGCAACAGCCTTTTCCGCCCTCAATCACATGACCAGAAGCACGACTACTCCACCAGGCTTGACCTTTTTCGGCTTCTCTGATGGCCCCGACGGCGGGTGGGGAATGGACAATATCGACCAGTACATGGAAGAGCTAAAGAGACACGGATCAGAGGCTGTAGCAAAACTCATCACATCCCAAGCTGAAACAGGCCAGCCTTTCTTCCATGTTGTTTATACCACATTTGTCCCTTGGGCAGGCCTTGTGGCACATGATCTTCACGTGCCGTCCACTTTCCTCTGGATTCAACCAGCCACCATCTTGGATATTTACTTTTATTACTTGAATGGCTATGGGGATTCAATTGGAGACAACATGAATAACCCCTCATGGTCAGTTGAATTACCGGGACTACCACCGGTAACCGGCAGTGACCTTCCCTCTTTTTTGCTTACTTCAAACACCTATAATTTTGCACTTAAGTTACTGAAAGAGCATTTTGATGTGCTTGATGCCCAAAACAATCCCAAAGTACTTGTAAACTCCTTCGATGCTTTGGAGTCTGGAGCCCTCAGCGCAATCGAGAAGCTAAACTTGGTTGCTATTGGACCGTTAATCCCGTCAGCTTTCTTGGATGGAAAGGATCCGTCTGATAATTCTTTCGGAGGAGATCTCTTCGAAGATTCGAAAGCCTATATCAAATGGTTGGATTCAAAGCCTAGTGAATCTGTTATTTATGCAGCCTTTGGAAGCTTTTCTCCAATAGCGAAGCAACAGATAGACGAGATAGCACACGGGCTGCTTGCTTGTGGAAGGCCGTTTTTGTGGGTGGTGAGAGCCACTGAAGACGAGAAGCTGAGTTCTAAAGAGAAATTGGAACAAGGAATGATAGTTCCGTGGTGTTCTCAAGTGGAGGTTTTGTCTCACCCATCGATTGGGTGTTTCTTGTCTCATTGCGGGTGGAATTCTTCTTTGGAGAGCTTGGTTTCCGGGGTTCCGGTTGTGGCTTTTCCGCAGTGGTCGGACCAAGTTACAAACGCAAAGCTTATTCAAGATGTTTGGAAGACTGGAACAAGAGTGAAACCGAATCTAGATCACTTAGTCGAGAGTGATGAGATTAAAAGGTGCATAGAAATGGTGATGGGCGGGGATGAAATGAGGACGAATGCTAAGAAGTGGAAGGAATTGGCAAGGGAAGCCGGTAAAGAAGGTGGATCATCGGACAAGAATCTCAAGATTTTTGTTGATGAGACCAAGGCTAATAAAGTAGAATGATGCTTCCTTTTCTATTGGTTGGTTTGGATTTTCTCCCTCGTCGCCACTGTTCTTAGGCAAGTGACATCTTTTCATGACCCTTCTTTGTAATTTTCTTGAGAGGTTTTATCATGTCAATTTGAACGAGAAATAAGTGATATATTCTTTCGCACTAGCTCCTATTTTAACCATTCATCTTAGCAAACATACATATGAAAAGATGGTACAGTTTGAATACAATTTCGGCATGCTGATGTGGTATTCAACCAATAAAGAATCCGTATGGCTAGGAGCACCTTGACAAACGACTTATCCATACACCACGTTCGGGTCATGTTAATCAAAATCACAAGCGGAGGAATTGCCTCGCTAGATATTGCAACAGAAAAAGCTATCAAACACAACTAGCTAACTGGCTCTTGGGTGATGTAAGAGAGACAATGAAACACACATCAAGCTAAAACACTATATATATATATATATATATTCATTCACTCCGGGTTAGGGGATCCCGGATGGAGGCTTTGGTGCGGGACTTAGCTCCCAGCCGTTGGATTGTGTTTTGAATGGTCATGATCTGCGGATAATTTGTTCGCGCACCAAAGCCTCCGTCCGGGATCCCTGACTGGATCCGGACTATATATATATATATATATGTATATATATATGTATATATATATATAGATATATATATATTAGTCCCCTTCTCCTAATGACCACTTTAACTTAATAAAATGAGGATCTCCCTTTCCCGATAGAATTTCGATGATCGGAGCCGCTCAATGTGTTCAGAACGTGATTTTAAGAGTACCCGCAAGAAATCAGCAAAAAAAAAAAAAAGACCTGAAAGGCTTCATCCAAGCAGTTTTTGTTTATTTTTTTATCGAATGGTTCAAATAAAAACTGCTCGGATGAAGCCTTTTCCGGTCATTTTTTTTGCTGATTCCTCGCTTATACTCTTAAAATCACATTCTGAACACATTGAGCTGCTCCGATAATCGAAATTCAAACGGAAAATGAGAGAAATGAAGAAGTCCTTATTTTAACTAAAATAAGAACCTCCTCATTTAAAAATGACTGTATATTGATTGTTTGTTTTTTCCTTTATTGATTGTTTTACCCCTTTAGATATTTCCTTTATTCATTGTTTTTTCCAGAGGCAGAGGAGGTATTAGGTTGAAATCCAACGCAACCAATGACGGACAGAGAGGGTGAGGGCAGGGATACGGCATCCCTAACCTTTCGAGTAATCTCGTATATTTCTTATGTATATGAAGGGCTGTAAATGAATACCCATTGAGCTGTTTGTGAACTGTTCGAGGCTCGACTCGGTAAAGGTTCATTTGAGTTCAATTTGTCTACTAAATAAACTGAATCTGAACCTTAATTTTAGGCTCGTTTCATAAATGAGCCAAACATGAATGTAGTAGTATTCGGCTCGATTAGGCTCGCGAACCTAGAGTGTATGTATATCATGAGGACTTTATATAGTTACATAATGAAAATTTTAAAACTTGTACAAGTCTAAACGTTTACAATTATTAAAAATTTACTTATGTACTATATGTTTTTATCATTTTATAATTATTATATGTATTTATGTACATACTAAAAATTTTATTTGTTACTTTAGACTTGTATGAGAGCATAAATATATGATATTATTGGGTCGTTAAGGCTCGTGAACAAGCTCAAGTTCGACCCAAACCTAGACAAGCTCAGTTCGAGTTCGGCTCGTCATAATTTTCATTGAGTTCGGCTCGAGCTCGAGTTTTCTAAAAACCTTAATAAATAAATCTGAACATTCTAATATTCAGCTCAATTCGGCTCATTAATAGCCCTATGATATCTTGACCAGAAAAAAAAAAAAAAAAAAAGGCGTGTGAATTATTAACAAGTTTACTTTAACCCCTTCAAGACTGAACTCTTTTACCCAAATATATTTTTTTAAAAAGACTCTAGCTTTCTGCGATAATTTACTCTAACCTCAAATAATTACATTCGGCCTACCCCTTCATCAAATTCATGTTTCCGCCACTGAACGCAACACCATCTCCGGCAATAATTTCTTTGTCTTGACCTGCTAAAGCAGAAGTTCTATTTGATGCCAATACTCTGCCTTGAAGAGAGCATAAGTATGAACTAGGCATGGTATACACGCTACTTACAAACCCAGATCCCTGTCATTACGTTCATGAGAGAGTCAAACCTAAGAAACATAGTTTTTTCAAGCCAAAACTGGCCAGATTAAAACATGCGATTTTAACCGGAACTAGAATGTGCATGCACCCAAATGTCTGACATCAACAAACACTAAAAGAAAGTTCACCTACGAAGCGTTCGGAAGCTATGCTTTTACAACAAAGCAAATTAACGGGTTATTTGTTCACTCAAACCAATTAGATTCATATCTTTGTGCACAACAATATCTAATGTCAGTTAAGGTCTTCCCTCCCTGTAGCGCTACTACCCAAAGCTATTATATCCGTTCTCTTAACTACTGCATTTACAAAAAAAAAAACCCAAAAAAATTGCCATAGGTAAAACGATTTCTCAAGACATCGTTATGGAAGGATTTAGTGCCCTCCTTCAGTATAAGATTGGTCATTGCCCTGATTTTGTGTTTCATCCAAGATGCAGAGCTTTAAACATCAACCACCGGATTTTTGCTGATGATCTATTTGTTCTTTTTTGGGCTGAAGCAAAAACATTTCAATTGGTGGCAGATACGTTGAATGATTACCAATTATTCTCTGGTCTTGGCCCTAATTTGCAGAGAAGTACCAATTTTTTTCTCAGGAGTCAATAACTTATCCAAAGCTTATCTCAGTACTATATTAGCTATCCCTGTGGGAGCATTACCTGTGAAGTATTTGGGGTACCTCTTATTTCTACAAGACTCAAAGTTGATGATGATGATTGTGCTCAGTTGAAAGAGAAGATCCTTAGCAGAATCTAGTCTTGGTTGAATTAAACCTTGTCTTACGGAGGCAGGGCCCAATTGGTCCAGTATGTTCTCTTCAGCATCCATTTGGTCTTGAATTTTTTTTCTTCCTCAAAGAGTTTTGCGTGACAATGAGAGAATGTTGAGAGCCTTTCTTTGGTCTAGTCTTGAACTTAAAACTTCTGGTGCAAAGGTGGCATGGCAATTTGTGTGTGTCCCCAAGGAGGAGGGAGGTTTGGGATTTAGACTTCTCAAAGACTGGAATAGAGCTTCCAAGTTAAGATATTTATGGGCCCTGTAGTTAAAGTCTGATATGTTACGGACAAAATGGATTCACACCTACATTATTAAAGATCATAGCTTGTGGTTAAAATTCCTAATGAGGCTTCTTGGACCATTAGGAAGATTTTTAATCTTAGAGATCTAGCTCGACCTTAAATACTCCATTGGTGATGGATCCTCTACTTTTCTTTGGATTGACAAGTGGTATGCATTAGTACCTTCATATCAGAAATTTGGTGATGCAGTGCAAGTCAACAGAGGGGGATTTTTCTCACCAAAGTGTCTACCATTATGCATCAAGATACTTTGAAATGGCCTAGACCTTGGAGCATGGCCACAAGGGAAATTGATGCACATACTCCCCCTACTTTGATCCCTAACATTGCTACTCCTGATTCGGTTAGGTGGATCTTAACTAAGAATGACATGTTTTTTGCTAATTCTGGTTGGCAGGCCTTGAGGGCTTCTTTTCCCAAGGTTCCATGGGTGAAAAGTGTTTGGTTTCCCCACCATGCACCTCATTGGGCCTTCATAGAGTGGGTTGCTTTTATGAGCCATCTTTCTACAAAGGACAGATTGCTTAGCTGGGGATGGGAATTGACGTTGATTGTGTTCTTTGCCTTGGTGCCATGGAGTCCTATGAACACCTATTTTTTGAATGTCCATTTTTTAAGGAGGTTTGGAAAATGGTCTTAAACAAGAATCAAATCGCAAGAACCATTTTGGGCTGTCTGAGGAAATTGATTGAGTATGTTCTTGGATGAATGGTGCCTCTATCCTTATTAGAATCTACAAGCTCTCTTTGGCAGCTTCTATTTACTGGATTTGACATTAAAGGAATACCAGAGTATACCAAGGTAAAGCTCTCCCTACTCCTTTCTTTGGCTCTCACATTATTAATGAAGTTTGGGCATGCCTATACCAAGGTAAAGCTCTCCCTGCTCCTTTCTTTGGCTCTCACATTATTAATGAAGTTTGGACATGCCTATGCTCTTGGAGAGGCCTCAAGTACTGATGGAAATCGTTTGCTGACTAATGTTTGGGGCTTAAACTCGATGATATTCAATACGTAGCTCACTATTTTGTCCAGCTTCATTATTTTCTATTAGTAGGTGCTTCGTTTCTCGTTGATTTCCTTGTTAAGTCGCCTTGTTGGTAGCCATTTCAGAGTCTGTATTGAAAAACTCTGTATATTCTTTTTGTTTGATCTATAAAGTGGTTAATTTACCCCAAAAAATATGTAAACTTCCAGTATCTCGTGAACAAAAAATTTATATTCTGATAGACCCTGCTCAAATGCAAACAATGATTCCGCAGCTGAAAGTCCTTTAGTTATTTGGAAAAATAACACGAATTTTTTAAAATGAACCAAGTAAACCATAGGACAGAAGATGTAAACATTTACCCAAACTTTCTCACACAAGTAAAGTGAGATTTTCCATATATATGAATATACGTAGATACACCTATATTCGTAATTGTAGAATCATTGATTTGTTTGTTTTTTGGCCAAAGACTGTAGAGTGTTAGTGCAAGTTAGAAACTTAGATGGTACAACAAGAGCTGAGCTTCGTGAAAAAGACTCGAACTCACGGTCTCTCTGTCTCAAAAATAAAAAATAAAAAGTAAAAAGTAAAAAAAAACAAGTCAAACCAAGAAAGCGTACTCAAACCATGAAAGGGCGTCATGAAGGCTCTTTTAAAATACTTAAAAGTAACAACTCATTTTCTAGCAACAGCTCATAATATGCATCAGGACAATAAATAAATACACCGAATCTCGTGGGCTTTCATACTCCGTCCGGCCACAAGTCAACTATCTAATACCCAAACTAGTTCTTCAGCTTCTGGATCTAGCCACCACCCTCCCTACCTCAGCCCCCAAACCAATGGACTCCTGTGATCGAATACTGCTTGTAACCCTTCCAGCGCAACCGCAAATAAATCCCGGCCTCCAATTTGCCAAGCGCCTCATCAAAATGGGCATTGACGTCACTTACGCAACAACGTTTTCCGCCATCAATCGCATGACCAAAAGCACGACTACTCCACCGGGCTTGAACTTTTTCGGCTTCTCTGATGGCAGCTGGGGAATGGACAAACTCGACCAGTACATGGAAGAGCTAAGGGGAAGCGGATCAGAGGCTGTAGCAAAACTCATCACATCTCAAGCTGGAAGAGGCCAGCCTTTCATGCATGTGGTTTACACCCCATTTGTCCATTGGGCAGGCCAGGTTGCACATGATCTTCGTGTACCATCCACTTTCGTTTGGATTCAACCAGCCACCATCCTGGATATTTACTACTATTAGTTGAATGGTTATGGGGATTCCATTAGGAATAACATGAATGACCCCTCATGGTCAATTGAATTACCAGGACTACCACCGGTAGCCGGCAGTGATCTTCCCTCTTATTTGTTGGCTTCAAACACCTATAATTTTGCACTTCAATCAGTAAAAGAGCATTTTGAGGTGCTTGATGCCCAAAACAATCCCAAAGTACTTGTAAACTCCTTCAATGCTTTGGAGTCTGGAGCCCTAAGAGCAATCGAGAAGCTAAACTTGGTTGCTATTGGACCGTTAATCCTGTCGGCTTTCTTGGGCGGAAATGATCCGTCTGACAATTCTTTTGGAGGAGATCTCTTCGAAGATTCAAGAGCCTATATCAAATGGTTCGATTCAGAGACTAGTGACTGTTATTTATGCAGCCTTTGTAAGCTATTCTCCAATAGCCAAGCAACAGATGGAGGAGATAGCACACGGGCTGCTTGCTTGTGGAAGGCCATTTTTGTGGGTGGTAAGAGCCACTGAAGACGAGAAGCTGAGTTGTAAAGAGAAATTGGAACAACAAGGAATGATAGTGCCGTGGTGTTCTCAAGTGGAGGTTTTGTCACACCCATCGGTTGGGTGTTTCTTGTCTCATTGCGGGTGGAATTCTTCTATGGAGAGCTTGGTTTCCGGGGTTCCAGTTGTGGCTTTTCCACAGTGGGCAGACCAAGTTACGAATGCAAAGCTTATTGAAGATGTATGGAAGACTGGAACAAGAGTGAAACCGAATCTAGATCACATAGCCGAGAGTGATGAGATTAAAAGGTGCATAGAAATGGTGATGGGAGGAGATGAAATGAGGATGAATGCTAAGAAGTGGAAGGATTTGGCAAGGGAAGCTGGTAAAGAAGGTGGATCATCGGACAAGAATCTGAAGACTTTTGTTGATGAGATCAAGGCTAGTAAAGTTGAACGAACTGTTCTTTGAAACTGGCCTATTTGATTGATAGGGGTTGGTTCATAACTCATCTTCGTCGTTTTCTTGAGAGGTTGTATTATGTCAATTTGTATGAGCAATAAGTGAAGTATTCATCCGCACGTCCTCTCTTAACCCTTCTCGATTGTTCTTTCCTTCATCTTACCAAACATCTATTTGCAAAGATTGTACACTTGGAATAAGATTTCAGTATGCTGTTGTGGTATCCGAACAACAAGAATTCATAGATAGGTCCGTGACACATGACTTATCCATGCGCCAAGTTCGGGCAATGTTAATTAAACACAACCGAAAGAATTGCCTCATTATTTGCTCCAACATAGAAAAAGCTATTAAACACAACTGGCTGACTGGCTCTTGGGTGAACAGAGAGGAACACGGAAACACACACCAAACTAAAACTTGTGGTATTTGGCAAGATAACTGGTCTTAACAATCCTAGAAAATTTCAATCACATGAATAATCTAAAAGACTAATCTTTCTTTGTTAATTTTTTATCACCTAAGTACATTCTAAAATTGCAACATTACATGCCTATATCAACCCTATTATAACAAAATTCAAGTATATCATTATGAAACATCATCACTAGCATTAGTGTAAGTTGCTTCAAGTTGAAAAATCACACTTAGACTGCACTATTCTATTTTCTAACAAGATGAAACTCCAGAATGCACTTTTCATGCCTAGCAAATAAGCATAAGCTTTCAGGAAACATTTTCCAGAGGCAGAGCAATTAGGTTGAAATCCAATGCAACCAGTGACGGACAGAGAGGGTGAGGGCAGGGATACAGCAACCCCAACGTTTTTCAAGCCAACATTGGCCCGTTAAATACATGTGATTTTAACCAGAACTAGAAAGTGCATGCACCCAAATGACTAGCATCAACAAACATTGAAAGCAATTCTGTCTATGCCACTGTATGATTATAGTAAATTGCATGTTGCTAGACCCATAGACAGTTGCAGAAACAAGAATCTCATACTTTGGCTTGTCTCTTTTACAAGTCCTGTATTCATGATATAAATAACTGGGAAGTAAGGTAAAGAACTTCTCCTATATTGATTAAGGAATGCACCTACCTATTCTCGGGGCGGATTAGTTGAAACATCAAAGCCAGGAGGAATGAAAACCACATCATCCCAGGCCGACGAAGTATTGTCCTGCAATGTAAGAGGTTATTTTTGCAGAGCATTTCACAAATTCTCTAATTTATTGGAAAATAACTAGGGAGAAAAGACCATTTACAAGGGCAGGACCCGTTATCAAGTATATTAAAAGGGTAGATTGGGTACAAAAAGTCTATACTGTAATTGCTCCATGTGCCTGCTATCAAACTCCAACCAATATTCTCATTCTACAATGCTAGGTAACCCCAGCTTTTCAGTTACTCCAAGAGGACAGGAAAAATAAAAATATCCATAGCAATAAAAGGACACGAAATATTTCCAAATACATTTTCTAGACTCCACGGTCTCCACCTTCTCGGCAGTCAAACCAGGGCTTTGGTTTGTCTACGACAGACCACTATGTCGATTGCACCGGTGCAATATGAATCCACAGATTCTGGATTAGTGGGCCTATCCCGAGTTCCACCATGATGATCCAATCTGGTCACTTATGCAGATCATACATGACAAATTTGTGGACAATTGGACAATGGGAGGTACATTATTTGCATTTGCCAAAAAATATATGGTCATTCAGTTCTTCAAAGACAAATGGGATGAAATCATGCACCTCCTGGATCAATATGCCATTTTTCTCATGCATGATCTACACACAGGCACTTAATAAGAGATTGAATCATTGAAAAGGGACCCGGTGAAATCAAGGTTACGGACTAGCAGGTGAGGCTAGCAGAGAAGCGAACTCCTAAAACAAGATACAAGGAATAACTACGGACAAAAGCTCCTCACCTTCATCCCTTGTATTATGTCCTCGAGTACAGCAACCTATAAGATTGGAAGGAGAGGGAAAAAATGTTTAACGAAACTAAAGTTCTACCAAACCAAGGGGACCACAAAAGAGTTTACCTGAATATTGCCCTCTCTGAAGGCAGGATTCAATTGCTTCTGTTGGCGAGAAGCTCTCGATAACGAATTTTCCAGGTCCTCCTTGATAATTCATCAACAATTAAAGAATATAAATAATCCAAAACATAAGCATAACATTATGTCAAGATGGCCACCTTCTAACTAACCTTCCTGAAAAAAACAGGCCGGTATTTCTTATCTTGGCTCCTCAGGATCAAGTTCTCTGACTGTACATCAAAGAAGGTTGGTAAGCTTCAAACCATAGGCCTACTACTTTGTCCACAAAATTACTCACAGTAAAAACATCGCACAATTAAAAATGAACCGGAGCCATATCATACTTTCGGACCAAAATCCTCAACACAGCAGTTCTCAATCCTGAACACTTAGGCCTCATGCTAAGGGGCAGGTCACCCAAGAGGATCAAGTGTTTGTGGAAAAACTTTCAAAGTCGAGCGATTGACATGAAAAGAAACACAGGTGCGAGGAGATTATTAGAGGCTGGACCAGATGTGGTTCAAGCTAAGATATAGTCAAAGTCGAAACCTACTCAAGTTAGTTAGAATTACGTAATCAGTGTTCTAAAACAAGGAATTAATCGGTGATTAATCACCGATTAATTGGCGGGGCCTATCCGATTAGGTCCGACTAACGATTAATCACCGATTACTAATTAATATGCACCGATTAATCGCTGATTAATCCGATTAATCGCTCGAAGGAGGTTGACCACCCGACTAGCGCCTTGCGACTTTTAGAACATTGACCCTGATCACAAAAGACTTAAGCAAACAAAGTCTGAACTCTGAAGACTAGAAGGAAAACTTGTCTCATTGCACATGTTGAATGATGCCCCCTAAATGATTACCTAATATTCAACTTTCTAATTATCAGCTCCAATCATCATAGCCTCGTAGGTTACTCTCTGCCATAATACTATCAGCATGAACAAGTACAAGAAGGGCCTTTCTATATTCTTTCATCTTTGCCTGTCCAGCGAACCCGAGAGATTAAACATGTGCATAAGGGTAAGTTTACTATCATCTTGCATGAATCTTAGGCCAGCTTTACTATTTTTCACTTCACTATAGTCTCAAATTGGAACATAAATATAAGTTCTCAGGATATACATTTCAATTATACAATTTGGTTACTTCCATAGTTGAAACAAATGGATATATATAGCCTCTCAGCATACTCCAGGCTGCAACTTTTTCCGTAAATGAGAACAAAATGATAAGCTCTGTAGCATCAGTGAACAAACACTACCACACAGTTTTTCAACAAAAATAGTGAAAAAACAGAAACCTTTTTCTCGCTGCGACAGAGTAACTGTTATAAAATTATGTTTCTCTTTCTCCAGAAATTTTCGATTCATTATGTTGCAAATGCCTCGTCCCTCACAAACCATCAAATTGGATAGGTTTGTAGATCATAACGCATGTACATGAAGTACACATAAGGCAATTTACTAGGCTTTTAATAGTTTTTGAAACAAAAACTAATCCAAGAGAACCTGAAAAACAGGCACCCCGGGGAAACTCTCATCCGCAAAACCAGCCTTTTGCCTCTCCTACATAGAAAAAATAAAACAAAAATCAAATAGAATATTATCATAACTCCAGCTGTAAAAATTACAGGTGAACAGTTCATCAGAAGCATGATTTCTGCAATCTGCACGGCCCATTGCAATAACAAACATCATTTCTTCTAGTGAAGAGAATTATAATAGAGAGAGAAATCAAAGAAGCCTGAAAGTTTATAATCTCAGGCATTCCATATTCCTAAATTATTCTGATTCAATCTTCCAGAAAACTAGTGTCTGCCTATTTGTTTCAGACTTTCGGACAATATTTGTACATCCCTATCCATTCAAACTAAGTGAAAGGATATTGTACAACAAATAATAAAATTATCCAGATTAAGAAGAGAAAGAAGAAGCAAATAAAGGGCAGCAAGTTCAGCTCGGAGACACAACCTCTCTCTAGTGACGCACCTGATGTGATGGCATCTATATACCGCATTTAACAATTCAAAAAGAGAAACCACAAAGCTCAAACATTAAAGTAATCTCCAAAACCAATTCAAATACTCTCCTAAAGACTTTGCCCAATGTCTACCAAAATCTTAAACTATCAATGCTTATTGCAGCATGAGCACCATCAGTCCTTGCACTAAGAGACTTTACGTAGAAGTGCAAAATTAACTTATGTTTCCTAACTTCCAAACTAGAAAACAAAAGCAGAAACTAACATTTCCAAATAACTGACCTTGAGAGCATTCACGATTTGGGACAGCTCCGGTATCAACCTAAATGCCACACCTTCAAGTTTAAGCTGTAAAACCTGCAATACCAAAAACTAGTTAGACTCAACTCCTACAAGTGACTCGATAGTCAGTAATTCAGCAAATGAATGTATCACACCCATAAATCCAGAAACCAAACCAACCTCATATATAACTTCGTCAGATACAGGGCTATTTGATTGAGTATACATGGCATTGTAATAAAAATACCAAGGGAATGCATTCTCAAAATCCCAACCCCATCGCCATGTTCTAGCTCCACCCCGCCTCTCTTGTTCTCCGTCTCTCTCTCAATAAATCCAAAAACAAGAAAAATTCTAGGAAATTAGATTTGGAGGAGAGGCTCAATTAGAGGTGTCAAATGGGCTAGGCTGCACGCGCACAACACGACACGTTTAAATGTGGCACAACACGACACGTAAATGTGGCATGGCACGACAGGGGCACGGCATGGTTCTAAACTAAATTGTTAGTTGGTACACAAATTTGTTTCCTGTCGAAACTTGGTTGGAGATAGGCCAGCACCGGCACGGCAAAATATGATTTCACGATTATGTAAACTGGCCAGCACGGCACAATTTAAAAAGGGCACAAGACGATACGGCACCATTAAGTAAACGGGCTGGCGCGGAACGGCACAACGAATCTAAATGGGCCACCCGGCACACTCAGCCCGTTTGACACCTCTAGGCTCATTACATTTGTGGAGTAGTAACTATAGAGAGATTACTATTCCGACCAAAATTAAACACTGCCTAAATGGCTACTCACAAACCTTGTTCAGAGGCACAGCAACCACTTTCGAGCCTCTCCGCATCGCGGGGTCCATGGACTTCATCTGATCAAGAAGAGCCTCAGCATCTTTTTCCTTGAAACAAAACATCCCAATTGATTTCCCCGTACTCACACCCGAAACCAGCACGAATTCCTCCGAGGCGTTGCCGAGGGCGTACACGTGGACCCCGGTCAACCGCTCTTCCACCGCCTCGTTCCCCAGTGCCAGGGCACTACCAGCACCGCGCCTTTCAGCGGCCGAAGCCGGTTTTTTCTGGGCCAGGATCGAAATCCCGGCTTCGATTGCGTATTTGGCGTGGTGGTGGAGGTTGGAGAGGGTGGAATCGAGGTGGGTTTTGAGGAGAGAAGGGTTAGGGTTTAAGAAAGGGATGTTGAAGGGTTTGTGCTGGTGGTGGCGGAGGAGGAAAGCGGAGCATTGGGTTTGGAGGTGGGTTAGGGCTTGTTGGAGGAGTAGATTTGGGGATTGAAGGGAGGGGGACTCGTGGTGTTTGGGTTTCAAGAGATTCATTTTGGTCTCGATTTCGGGTTTTCTGGGTTTTAGAGTTCAGAAAGAATGAGAACTGGACATGAAATGGTGGCGTGACTGTGAGTTTATTCAATCGCCCCTTTGGAGGGTTTTATTTGGGAATGGTCAGTTGGCCAACTTTTGCAATGAGACACTATCTCTAATCCTAAATGCAATTGTTGTTATCTCTGATGGGGTTCTGCGCCATCTTGAGAGTTGAGGCGATTCTGGGTGCCGAATTTTATTGTCGGTCTGTTAGAGTTTTGAGGCTCGTGTTTAGGATTTAGACATGAACTCATCTCTTTGTGTTTACTGGATAGTCGTTTAGTATTTTGGGTTTGGTTGTAACTTCTTATCTTTGTTCTTGAATGAAAATCTTTGTAAATGCCGGATGAATTTTAATGAATGCAATTTGTGCTTCTGTTAAAAAAATTAAAAAATTTGGCCACCTCATTGTTTCAAGAAAAATTACTTGCCCTCCATATTTTCGTGAAGCGATTTTATGAACACAACTTTGAATACAATTGAATGCATGAGGATCCATGATTCCACGTATATCTAACAATTTCTGGACATTGTTCCTCCGAAGTTGTGTTTGGGAGGTGTTTTTTAGACGATCAACCTATAATTTTCGATACTCTAATTTGTGGAATTCTTCTCAAAGTTCAAAAATTTTGTGGTTTTGGTAAAGCTTGTGGTGTTCAAGTACTCCGGCAAAACATTAACTTGACTGAACATTAATAAATACTATTAGTATGCGAATGATTATCATGCTTTGGCTGGTAAAAAATGGAAGATGTCAGCTTATTTTTTGGTTTGCTGTCCATTGGAACAAAAAGAAAATTCGATTTATCTATGTACTTTTTAATATTGAACCAAACTAATTTTTCCAAGACGTTCAAGATGTTTTACTGTACGATATTTACAATTAAGATGAATGGTTTGAAATATTGTGAACTTTGGAAAAGATTCATTATTGAGAGCAAGAGGTAATATGAAGAAATCTCCCTGTAATTTCAGCTAAACCGCATTTTGGGACCTTGAGGATGGCAATCGTCAAGCGTTTCATTTAGGGTTCATTTCTGTTGTATCATCCATACTTATTCTAGTTTTTTTACTTTGTCCTTCAACTTTTAATCGTGCATATTTCGTCTTCGAACAACTATAAACTTTGAACCCTTTAGCCCAAACAATTGACGAATACCGTCTCTCATGATGTGCAAGGGAGTTCAACTTGTAAAATCTGTACAAAATTGGAAATATTTCAGTAACACGATTTAGGAACTTATGTGTTCAAATTTCTTCATGACATCTTCATCACAATAAACTTTTCACACGCTTTACAGCTTTAACAATCACCCGGGGACAGTTTTCATCGATCATTTGGAAGTAAGCGACGCAGTAAATTAAAGTAACTAAATACTTGCATGGGGAGTGAAACTATAATGTGCGGAGACGATAAGAATTTACAGAAGGGTTGGTTTAGGGTCACATCCCGAGCACATACATTCTGATTGGTGATTTAGCTTTGTTGCTTATATTTATCAACATGGCCGTAATCTCACCAGAACAAATAGCATTCTACAAGAAGAGGTGCAAGTGTCTTCACACAAAAGAAGGCATCACTTGGTAAATTATCCTTTCCAACAGTTGTTGAGCTTGTGGAAGCAGGGTGAGTTCTTTCAACTCTTACTGAAAGTCAATCGTAATTGTTTGAGATTCTTTGTAAGTGATAAGGTGGTATCACCATTGCACTCACTGTACGGCTGAAAGAATCCCGTTGTGAATATATATTATGTATCTTCCTGTAATATGTTAGAAATAACATCAATATTTTCCGTCTCTGTTTTCTATCACCTGTGAAGGCATTTCTCCCCAGTTTTCTGTGCTTAGAAGTTAGAAGATATCACTTGGCTTTTAGAAGTTGTTATTAGGGTTCTATCTTGAATTTTGCAGGAATACAATGGCATACAAAAACTCTAAAGGCGTTAATTCCATCCCGTTTCCTGCCATTACTATAACTTTACAATGATAAATTGATCAATTTGCATATATAAATGCGATGCTAGTACGGTCATTTGAATATAATAAGAGCAATTAAATTTTTATTCTCAAGTTCAACATCTTTTCATGTCACAGTATTATTCACATGAATATTACGGCCTGTACATGCATTTGTATCTTTCCTATCGTCTTCTTCCCAAGAAAGGACCTTGCTCTCCCTGATTAAGATCACAGATATCACATTCTGGCCAATGACCAAACTACTTTTCAGTTATCTGCCAAGACTCCCTTCACCCATCGTGTTCGGTCTACTTCCATCAAACTTTTAGAAATCAGTTCTATTTCTTCCAACAATATCTGTTATTATTTCTTTTATCCACTATAATCCATACCTAGAGAGGTTTGAGATGACATGATCTTCATTAGAACCTGACGCGCTTTTGCCGTGTCATCTGAGTTGGTGATATCCTTCTCCGTATACTTCTCTCCTTTGATATCTTTAGTGTCACCAGTATTCATTCGTTTCCTGCCTGCCTGTTATATACAATCGAAAATAAGAGTTTAGAAGTTAACACTGATGCAATGTCTTCCTTCGGAAAGAATGTCATAATTAAGGCTGTGGCTGGATATTGGATTTGCGAGCGAATTGTGAAGGGAAAAGAAAAAGTCTGGAAACACATCCAACTATATCCAAACTGTTCCTATTTTTACGTTTGCATCGATCCTTTTTCCCACAAATCCAAGATTCAAACACAGTCCAATAGCTTTTATCGCAACATATGGCAATAAACTCTCACACGTGCCAATCAAAAATAAATAAATTAAACTTTCACATGTTTCTATACACTTTCCATGCTTTCTAACACAGCTTTCGAAACTTGGCCATAGCCCAATAGACAGTGGTAAACATTTTACATGCTGCTGTATCATTGCGAATTCTAGAATGGAACGCTAGCACCAAGACATCACAGAGGTTTGCCCAAAAAGAGGTTTATTAGACGTCAAACTCTATGTGCACTCTCGGCAGGTCGCAATAAGTTGCTGGTCGAAAGTTCAGACTAATCGCATTTCATTACCATCTTGCCCGTCGACACCACACAAAGCATAAGATATACAATATCTTGGGGGCCGGTGTGCTGTTGACTGTTGTTATAAATTGCAATAGGCTAATAGCTGTTAAAGCATTTGAAAAATTTTAGGCCTTTATTCTTGCCTCCCAGAGGTCTTCAAGGGAGGAGAAGGTGACCGACCAATAGCCACCATAGTCAAATCAGTGAGGGCCCAGATTGATGGTGATAAATGATAATTGACTGAGAGTTCCCAGTTCCTCTCAAACCCCAGGTAGTCCCTTTCAACGGCTACAACATCTTGAAAACTAGACAAAAAGTGGTTAGGATTTCCGCAAATTGCTCACTTCAATCATCAATATCCCTATTATGATCTAGACAACTGCAGAATATATTTCAACAAATTGGAAGCAAATGTTTTAGATAGTCGTACATGTTTGACTAAGCGGGCAAGAACAAAGTGACCGGCACCTGAGCTGGCGAGCCCAACGCCAAGTCTGCCCCTCCATGCTGATTAGAACTTCTGGAAGTCTCAATATGTGATGGAAATCTGATTGTACGCAGTCTATTTATCTCGAGCTCCCAACTTACACAGGTGATAAGCCGTGTACCTA
This sequence comes from Rhododendron mucronatum var. ripense, assembly GCA_019656295.1. Lineage (NCBI taxonomy): Eukaryota > Viridiplantae > Streptophyta > Magnoliopsida > Ericales > Ericaceae > Rhododendron > Rhododendron mucronatum. The sequence goes on from BPLT01000213.1 coordinate 655,650, forward strand.
TATAAATACTCCTCCACACGATGAAAATTTAATGCTTTCAACCTACTAAGCAACACATGCAACTCCTAGATTGTATTAAGAAACCAGCCATGGCATCCTTAACAAAGAGGGTTCCCAATTTCCAAGTAGTTCCTTGCATAGTCATTTTTGTCTGCGTTATCATCCTTCCGTTTGTGTCTTCATCTCGTTTGGCTGTGGCCCATGTTTCTGCTGCAACTAAAACAGTTGCAGAAGGAAGTGAAGCATTCGCTCTCCTGACGTGGAAAGCTAGCCTTGACAATCACAGCCAATCTCTCCTTTCATCATGGAATGGAAGTAGTCCTTGCACCTGGGTTGGAATTGGTTGCGACGAGGACACTAAAGTAACCAATTTGAACCTCACGAGTATAGGTTTGAGAGGTACGCTTTCGAGTCTTAACTTCTCTTTGTTCCCTCATCTAGTTAAACTCTATCTGTCCAACAACTTAATGTATGGGACCATTCCCTCACAGATTGGGGACCTTTCGAGACTCACCTTCCTTAACATGTCCCTCAATCTTCTTTCGGGAACAATTCCTTCAGAAATAGGATTGCTGAGCTCTCTCAGTTCTCTGTCTTTGTGGTCTAACAACCTCACGGGTTCAATACCTCCAGCTATAGGAAATTTGGATAACTTAATCGAGTTATACCTTTATGAGAACCAACTTTCTGGATCCATCCCTCAAGAAGTTGCGATGCTTAAGTCTCTCTCTAATCTTTCACTGTCGCGGAACAACCTTACTGGGTCAATTCCTGCATCTTTAGGGAACTTGGGCAATCTTACAATTTTGTACCTTCATACCAACAAACTTTCTGGTTCCATCCCTCAAGAAGTAGGAATGCTAAGATCTCTCATTGATCTTGGGTTGTCAGCAAATAATCTCACAGGGTCAATCCCCGCTTCAATAGGAAACATGGAAAACCTCAACAGATTGTCCCTTCATACAAACTTGCTCTCTGGATCTATCCCTCTAGAACTAGACAACCTTAGAAATCTACGAGTGCTTGACATAAGCTCTAACAAGATCACAGGTCATCTTTCGCCGAATACGTGCATTCATGGATCACTCGTGAGACTGCTTACAGCAAAAAACTACTTAACAGGTTGTATCCCGAATAGCTTGAGAAATTGCATCGAGTTACGTCGTGTTAGGTTAGATCAAAACCAACTGACGGGGCATATATTAGAAGCTTTTGAGACACTCCCAAACCTTGAATATCTGGATTTGAGTTATAATAAATTCCATGGTGAGCTTTGGCAAAACTGGGAACAGTTTCCCAATTTGACTAGCCTAAAGATCTCCAACAATGACCTTTTTGGAAATTTACCACCTGGGATTGGAAGTGCAACTCGGTTATAGTTACTCGACCTCTCTTCAAATCATCTACTTGGTGAGGTCCCAAAGAATTTGGGAAAGTTGGTTTTATTGTTCAATCTTTCTCTTAGCAATAACAAACTTTCTGGCGATATTCCACCAGAAATTGGAAGCCTATCTAATCTTCGGCATCTTGACTTGTCCGGAAACAATCTTAGTGGACCAATTCAAGGGAAATTGGGTGGTTGTGTGAATCTTCTGAACTTGAACTTAAGCAGAAATCTTCTAAGGGAGACTATTCCTTATGAATTAGGAAAATTGCACTTTCTTCAAAATCTCGATCTTGGAAACAACTTATTAACAGGTGAGATACCACCAAGGATCGGGACCCTGGAAAGCTTAGAGACACTAAACCTCTCCCACAATTTGTTGTCCGGTTCTATCCCCTCCTCTTTCAATGGAATGTCAAGTTTAATATCCATTGACATATCTTACAATCACTTGGAAGGTCCTCTGCCCAACATAAAAGCATTTGAAGATGCTCCATTTCAAGCATACCGAAATAACAATCAATTGTGTGGCAATAAAACTAGTTTGATGCCATGCTCACTAAAGCAAAACAATAGAGATAAAGGGAGAAATCATAAAAAAATTGTGATTCTGGTTGTAGTTCCTATCTTGGGCATTTTATTTTTTATTGTTGCTATGATTTTTCTTGTACATCGCAACAAAATGGGAGATAATGAAATTGAGCCAAATAGAGCAACTAATAAGGATATGTTTGAGATTTGGAGCTACGATGGAAAATTGGTTCATGAAAGTATCATTGAAGCGACAGAGGATTTCAATAACAAGTATTGCATTGCAGTAGGAGGACAAGGCGCTGTTTATAGGGCTGAGCTCCCAAGTGGTCAGGTTGTCGCAGTAAAGAAGTTTCATCCTTTGCAAGATGGAGAGTTGACTGAACATGAACTATGGAGTTTTACGAGTGAGATTCGTGCCTTGACAAAGATACGTCATCGGCATATCATAAGGCTTTATGGTTATTGTTCACATCCACGACACTCATTTTTGGTGTACGAGTTCTTGGAAGGGGGGAGCTTGGACAAGAAACTCAGCTATGAGGAAGAAGCATTAAATTTAGATTGGGATAAGAGGATGAATATTCTTAGAGGTTTGGCAGATGCTTTGTCATATATATGCACCATGGTTGTTCACCCCCGGTCATTCATCGTGATATATCAAGCAAGAATGTCCTGCTAGACTTAGAAGATGTTGCTTATCTCTCTGACTTTGGGACTGCTAGACTTCTTAACCTGCACTCAACCAATTGGACTTCCTTTGTAGGCACCTACGGATATGCTGCACCAGGTACTTGCACATTTCAACTTAGCTATCAGTATTAGTGTCATTTTTTAAAAATCTGCTAGTAATTCCTAAGCCGCTTCTACAATTTCTTGATCGTTTGTTTTTCCTGTTCATTGTACCCCTCATTTATTTGGGCAGAACTTGCTTACACAATGGAGGTGAATGAGAAGTTAGACGTCTATAGCTTTGGAGTTTTAACATTGGAAGTTATAATGGGAAGGCATCCAGGGGATCTCATCTCATCTCTTTCTTCATCATCTTTGGATTCATCACCACCATCTTCTTATGGTATGCTATTGAAGGACGTATTGGATAAACGACTCCCACTTCCAAGGAATGAGGACAGGGAAGCTGTGGTTCTTGCCGTAAAGCTAGCACTCGCATGTTTGGAGCCCATCCCACGGTGCCGACCAAGTATGGAACAAGTTTCTGTGGCTCTATCAAAACAGAAGCCACACTTGCAGAGCCCGTTCCATATGATCACCTTAGGACAACTACTAATTGATAACAATTGTCCAAATCCCTAACTGCTCCTGTTGTCCATTCTGTCTGAGTTTTTGCTCTCCATTTGTTTATCGTGCAATGTATGGAGTTTCCTAGCTGGAATTGGTTCCAAGGTTTTGTATTTTTGTTTGGGTAAGTTAAGGATTTTATTGAACAAACTTGATCATACAAGAGCAGGGGGCATACCCCAGAAAAGTACAATTAAAGCACCTAATTAACCAACAACCCAAAATACAAGGGCATAAGATTTTCTATTAGTTTCATAACCATTGTTGCTTTTTCTAGCAATCTAGACTTTGTGAATTACTTTAAATGATTATACTTCTGTACAAGTATTTGCATTCAATTTGGGCATGGTGTTCAGGTTTAAGAAGGGAGAGAGAGAGAGAGGCAGAGTCAAGTTTTGACATGTTATTTGGGTTTACAATGCGGTGTTCAGCGCGAAATGTGCGGTTTCACTCGAGTTATCAAGTTCTTATTTTTGCGTGTGTAGAATAAAATTGCACATAGACTAAGGCTGGATTTCGTATCCTCCCCTATACAATAATCCTTGTTCGATCGATGGTAGACACACGATACTTCTCTCTTGTACTCTCTAGCGAATTGTTCCGATCCCTCCAAGCATTTCATTTCAGTCCAAATTTAATTGGTTTCCACCGTGACTGTGTCCCTAAAAGATACGTTAGAAGCCACATTCTTCCTGACGACGCTGGTGAACGCAAGAAAATAATTTTCTCTCTTTTTCTTTGTCATTGATTAACCCAGCCCGTATTGGTAATAATTCAGTTGTGGTAGTGCCCCAACCTTCTTCCACTGCGCTGTTGGGTAGGGAGGCCGACCCCAATCCACACCAATTTATCACAAGCATGAAACAAAGACAAGCACAAACAAGAAAAGAGCAACACCGAATATAAGTGGTTGGGCCAAACAACCAGCCTGCATCCATGGGGAGGGGGGTTTCACTATATTGAGAAATTACACCGGTGAGATTTTTCACAATCACTCACACTCTCCTCTCTCCCTCTCTCTCTCTCTCTCTCTCTGCCTTGCAGCGAACAATGAACACTTTACCCTAGTGTTTACAAAGGAGAACAAAACCGGGCCTAACCAGCCCATTACCAAAACAGGCCCTCTGGGGTGGACCCAACAATCACCCCCTCCACTCTGAGTGGGTAATCACCGACCGAGCATGAGAAAAACCACACCCCCTTGCGTAGGATGCACCCCCTCCCAAAGGTATCCATGCTCACAAACTGGAACGCATCCATCTCCAACCAAGATGTCCCCAAATTGCAATGGAGTACATTTCTATCCGCGCTCCTCCATTGCTTGAGTGCCCGCACCCCCTCACCGGGTGGTCCGCAAGACTCACCGCCTCGCTGTCCGCAGTGGGTCTTTCCCTCCTCCCATGTTGACAACCCCACTACTCACCAAATCAAGAGCGAAAGACTCTTTTCTTCGTTTTCGGAGCTCCCATCCTGGACTAGCCCAAGGTATTTGGGTGCCCAAGGCTTGTTCTAAGAACAGTGCCCTAAAAGCTCATCAATTTTTACAAAAATAAAAAATGAACAGTCACAATACGAGAAAGCCAAAACTATAATATTAAATCTCCTTGACTAATACATGTATTTATATTTCAAAATTTGAAATTTCCTTTCAAAACAACTTTAATTTTAATTCCGATATTTGTTGTCCACATGTTGCTATCATGTGCAACTACTCTGTGACCAAGTGGAACAAGTGGAGTAGAGGGCTTTATAGGTGAACACGTAGCCAATTGAGCCTTTGCTCTGTCGATATGGGATAAACAAGTTGCAAAACAAAGCGTCCCACCTATAGTCCCACGTCGCTAGTTGAAGGAAACAATAAAGGCAAAAAATCTTTTATAAGTAGAAAGGCCTACTGCCCCAGTACCAATGCTCTAACTGGAGACTGGACTTGCTTCTGAAACTTGGACTAAGCCTTTCCTAAAAAGAGTCTTACCCAACCCAAATACTAAAAAAAAATTAGGGTGCCCAAAAAATTGGGCATTTTACGAATGCCCAAGGCCCAGGCCTTGTGCCTTGGCCAGCACTGCTCCCATCCTTAATTAGAGTTCCTTTCTCTTTCCTTTGAGCTTCCCGGTGAACATCTTGCATCAATTGCTCTCTCTATCTCAGGCCTAAATCCCGCACACCCTTCAAAGAACCGTGACAACCCTATGTACTCCCGCATTCTCTCCATGTGCGTGTCGGCAATTGATGTACCCTGTCCAACCGAATACCCTATACAACCTGTCCCATGTTTGACAGTAGCTCCTCCTGCCACAATAGATCCCACAAGCCTATATAGACCACCAACCATTTTCCCCTGCAGCATCTCTCTATCTCCTTTGCAAACCCGAAGGACTACGCTACCTGCTGAAAAACTAAGGCTGTGTTCCAGAAAGGAATTAAGAACTTATTTTTTGTTGAATAAGAAGGGTTGTTCCGGAAAATAAGAAGGGTGGTAATTATTTTGGTAGAATTTATATAGGTACCAATGGGTGCCAGGAGGGTAATCGTACCGGCGTCCGCGCCGGGCCGTCTCTGGCCACCGGACGGACGATCCGAGCCGTCCAAAAATTCTAAAAAGAAAAACCAAGGGGGCCCACATGGGAATCAACGGCATCCGAGGTGTGTAGGGTGCTTGATCCGAGCACCCCTTTTCATATCTCGCCTAGGGCCTCCAAAATCTCAGGACTGGGCATGGCGACAAGCAGATATTACGATATATATTAAGATTGGGGTCCACGCGGCCATTGATGTTGCGGTTTATTTCATCTTTTTTCGGTTGCTTTAGATTTGGTTTGTTCGTCCATTTTGCACCGGTTCGTTTTGGGACCGAGATCCCCTGTCCGACCCCATTCCGGACAGGGGCCTATTCCACCCCTCTCGGCCGTTGAACGACTTCGTTTTGGCTCTGCACATTTCAGCCGTTGATTTGCGAGATCAACGACTGAGAGGGATGGGACTGGCCCCCAGTCTGGATTGGGTCAGACGGGGATCTCGGTTCTTCGTTTTGGTGGTGGGTGACTATTCGTTTCCTGCATGCCTGTTACATACAATGGAAAATTATGAGTTTAGAAGTTCATACCGCTGCAGTGTTTTCCTTCGAAAAGAATCTCGCAAGGCTGTGGCTGGATGTTGGATTTGCGAGTCCCAACTGTTCAACAGAGTCCAATATATAGTTTTTGTCGCAACATATACCACATGTTTCTATACACTTTTTCGTGGTTTCTAGCACAGCTTTCGAAACTTGACCACAGCCCAATAGACAGTGGTGAACACATTTTACATGCTATTGTATCTGTAGGCATGTAAAAATTCTATCCTATCACAAATTGCCACGTGTTGCTAGAGGCATAAAAATTGGCCAATAAAATGTTGCCAAGTGCCTATAAGTCAAAGTCAAAGTTTCATGGACAGCCAATCAAGCGGTGCCAAGTGTCCATGATCAAAAGTCAGAGACATGTAAATGGACCAATCAAATGGTGCCACGTGTCAAAATGACACAATTATTATTTTATCAAGTCTGACCAATCAAATTAGGCTAATTGGTGAATAATAATATATCTCTTTATATATAATTACCTTTTCTAAAAAGGAAATGTAATTATCAAATAATTATTATTCCTTTTAAATTCAATAAAGGAAATAATTAAAGGATCAATATGGAAGGTTAGGGTTGGAGTCTCCACCCAAAACCTTATAAATAGAGGTGTTTCCTCTCATATTTTTCTATTAGCACATTGAAGCACACAAGTTCCAGAGCTCTGAAGATCGAAGCCCTCAAGCCCTTCAGAATTCTTCAAGTCTGCATCCAACAAGAAGGTTCTTCAAATCAAAGCTTCAAAGCTCTGAAGAACATTCAAGTCAAGTCCACATCAAACAAGACAGTTCTTCAGATCAAAGCTTCAAAGCCCTGAAGAACGCTCAAGTCAAATCTCCATCATCAAATCCAAACTCCAAAACTCTGAAGATCAAAGTTGCGAAGGCCCTTCAGAATCTTTCAAGTCCACATCAAGCCAGATACTCTTCAGTTCAAAGTATCCAAGCCCTAAAGTACGTTCATGCCAAGTCCACCAATCATTAGTCTCCTTCAACCAAATTGAAGATCTCAAATACTGATTTGAGACCAAGCTCTGAAGCCCTCAAATCAACATCTGCAAATCCCCATCTCCTTCAACCAAATCGAAGAAGATCTCAAATACCGACTTGAAAAGAAGCTCCAAAGCCCTCAAGTCAATATCCACAAATCCGTCATCTTTTTCACCTAAATTGGAGAAGATCAAGCAATTCAACTTGAGAAAAAGCCTCAAAGCCCTCAAGTAAAAGCCCGTCAAATTCGCCGTCATCTTCGCAAAAACCGCAGAAGATATCGCCGTTCAAATCGAGATCAAGCTGTCAAGCCCTCGTTTCAACTGCCGAAGAGAAGAATCAGAGGATTAATTTTCTTTGAAAATTGCATCAGAGATTGTAACCCTAAAATTTCTCAAATTAATAAAATTGACTTATTCAGCATTTTTCCGTCTTTTTCGCAGACTCGAATTTTGCGTGATACAGTATCATTGCGAATTCTAGAATGGAACGCTAGCACCAAAAAACAACAACAAAGATTTGCCCAAAAGGGCCATTGCCATAATATTTTTAATATGTGTAACAGGTAGGGGGGGAGCGAAGGTTACGACTCCAGCATTCGGATGCAAGCAACCGAAAGATGCTAGGCCTGCTCATTCTCAATCAAGTTGCTTTGCCCTTTAGGGTAGGGAGAAAGTTACGTCTCACACGGCATTTTAAGCAAGGGAGCCGTGCTGCCCATGCTAGCATTTGACCGACCCGACTATTCATGCATCCGTAGAGAGTACAAAGTCACCTATGTTCTTCTAGCTTAAGAGGTTTATTAAAGGGAAAATTTCAAAATAGCACCCGACCTTTCACACAAATCACACACAGGCACCTGACCTTTTTAAATTATCAAAAAAACAACTGATCTATTTAAAAATTCATCAATTTTCCACCCGCCGTTAACTTTCCATTCAAAACAGACAGAAATATTGAAAATGTGCATTTTGGCACGAATATTGGCAAAACAAGATTAATGCTCATTTTGGCATGCAAAACACAATATTATACTCATAAACAAGATTTAGGCTCAATTTGGCTTTAAAAGTCAATTAATGACTTAATTTTTGTCTTTATTCAAAAGAAAAAAAACATATTTGTTAGTTTTGGGCCAGGACGAATCAATAAGTCACAAAAATTACTTAACTTTTCAATCCAAACACACCCTAAATAAGGAATCAAGCTTAATTTAGTAATTAAATACCCATAACTATGCAGCCAAATAAGATTACCTTGTATTAAACAAAGGAAAAGCCAAAAACAAAAAACTTAAGAATAGTCATGGGTAAGTGTGAAAAGTAACTGAGTTAAGTAATTTTTGTGACTTATTGATTCGTCTTAACCCAAAACTAACAAATGCTTTTTTTTTAATAAAGAAAGACAAAAATTAAGTTATTGACCCTGCTTCAGAACGCAAAAAAAAAGTCCTTATTTTTTAAAAAGGCAATTTCAAGCTCAAAAATTATTGGCTTATTGAAATCTAAAAATATACAATATGGGTATTGTTTGAAAGATGTCATCAAGATCTTTTATGCGATGCAAAAAAAATTGAAAAATTATTTTTCATTTACATTATTTTTTAGTTTGAAAATGTGAAATAAGTTGCTTATTTTTTAAGAAAGTTTCTGGAACGGGGCTTTAATCTTGTTTTGCCAATATTTGTGCCAAAATGCACATTTTCAGCATTCGTCTGTTTTTGGCTAGGAAGTTAACGGCGGGTGAAAAATTGATGGGTTTTTAAATAGGTCAGGTGTTTTTTTGATAAATTTAAAAGGTTAGGTGCCTGTGTGTAATTTGTGTGAAAGGTAAGGTGGTGTTTTGAAATTTTCCCTTTATTAAATGACAAACTGTATGTGCACTCTAGGCAAGCTAAGTCGCAATAAGTTGCTGGTTAAAAGTTTAGACTAATATCATTTCAATACCATCTTAAGCATACGTAAGATATACAACATACATTGCAATAGGCTAATAGCTGTGAAAACAGAATGGCTACAATAAACACCCACAAAAATATGCAATTGTATTTTGAGCCACAAAATCTCATAATTGATTACCAAAAACTTTCGTATGTTGAACCACAAAAATTCATAAACAGCACCACAAAAATTTGTAAATAACTCCACAAAATCTCACATATTTGAGCCGCCATTTTTTACTTTGCGACATATTTTTGGACCCAAAATTTGTTTGCAACACCAAAATAATTATATACAACACCACACAAATTCATATACAAAGTCATAAAAATTCATATATAAAAAACCATAAAATCTCATATATAGGGACATAAAAGTTCATAAAAACGAGCCACAAAATTCATAAAGGTGTACCATGATGAGCCACAAATACTCATAAAAATCAGCCACAAAATTCGTATGTGGTGGTGTGTATTGGAATCTTTTCCACTGTTAAAAGAAATTGATTTTCGAGATCCAGTTTTATACGTAGGTGCTCTACTTTTAATGTGAAGTTGCTAGTAACTTCATGTACAATGTGGAGGGCCTGGGTACAAAAATTGAGCTCCAAAATCAACATCTTTTGGAAAATTTTGGGCCTCTATTCTTGCCTCTCAAAGGTCTCCAAGGGAGGAGAAGGTGACCAATAGTCACCATATATAGTCAAATCTATGCGGACCCAGATTAAGAAAAATAATTTTTACACTCCCTTTTTAGCCATTCACACTCTTTTTTTTGTCTTTATCCACATGAATTTACAAAATTATCATTAAATGTGTGAAGAAGTGTATTAAAAAAAAGGTAAAATAGTAAATTCAAATGTATAAACACAAAAAAAAGAGTGAATAACTAAAAGACAAAAAGTGGTGATAATTCACTGGAAGTAGCTACTACATCTTGAAAACTAGACAACTATATGGTTAGAAAAAAGAATCTCTCCCAGTGCTTTCTTTTTCCTATTCTACTGATTTCAACGTTTGATCTGTATGATTAACGAAATTTTCTTCGCAGATCAATAAAAAAATGCCTTGTAGTCAAGTTAAAGCGATTCCATGCATGTTTCTTGGCAGCGCACGTCACTTGATATCAATCAATTTTGGCCGACTTCTGCAAATTGTTCACTTCAGTCATCCTCCTTATGATCTAGACAACTGCAGAATTTCAACAAATTGGAAGCACATGTTTTAGATATTAGTACATGTTTGACTAACTAATGCAGGGCATCTTATGAACTAAGGAACAATCGTGTGACAAAGGTAAAAACAAACTCTAAACTAGAGAAATGTTCCCTAGACTCTTTTTTATTCAATAATAATGAAAAAAAAAGCTTCGCCCAAAGACTTTCAACTTATTAAATAGGTAGAAAATCCTAACCCTAATCGATTCACCCGAAAAAGGAGCCGAATCAATTAACAACGAAAACTTACCAAAAATGGAAAATTAAGAATTATGGCAAAACCCAAAAAATATAGAAAATTCAGTTTTAGAATAAGAATGGACTAAATAGGGTTTTCTTTGCCCCGGTAATAAGCAAGTCAAATCTTTCCTAAAGCAAAAAATTTGGCCTTTTGGGAGCTGAAACAGCGACAAACACCCGAAAAATGCCATAGGCCATGGCAAAGCCATGGGTCTCGTTTCGGATCAAACGAAAGTGGGCCCAACGTGTAATTCCATAATTGCATATTTACAGCTTTGCCACTCTATGCGTGAAATGCCTTAAGTATTCCTCTTTTATGGCATCTACATCATCCCCTCTAGAAAGAAATTCCTTCGAATTTACAGGATTATCACACGAACTATCTCCAGGAATGGAATCAAATGCTTGACATTAAACACATCGGCTGTACGAACATGACTGGAAAGCTTCAAATTAACGGTAGGCATTCGGATAAATGCTTGACGATTTCCTAGTCCTAAATTAATGGGTTGCCCTAAGCGTAGGGCGGAGACCAATGTAGCACAATATTCGGTAAGTCCGGAGTCGAATTCAAAGAGACAGTGATGTGTGCTGACTAAAAACTCGGATTGTTACTTATTTAAACTGACTCTTAGTTAGCCACCCCTTGTCGGTTTATGCGAAGATTAATTAACTAATACTAACAGATAACATGCTCAAATGATAAAAAAGAGGCACGGTCGTAGGAAATCCGGCTATCGCTACCCAATCAAAATTCACTCGCTTTTCAAGGTCCTAAAAACGGTTAAATTTTAGGGAGAATTGGAAACTCCGAAGGATGCGAATTGTAAGGTTGCCGGTCCCGTACACAGCGGCAAACAGGTTTTGGTCTCCTGTTCCCGCTCACATGAGTCTCGGCAATGCCTCGGATTCGTCCAACTGACGTAGTTTTCACCAACTAAAATTATTTAATTAAATTAATGTACAAAAAAATTGTGAGATGAATCCTAATTGGGTTGCGGTGCGCCTTTACCCACCGACCGAATCTCAGAAAAACTAATCACTCATTATTAGAAATAAAAGGAGTAAAACCCTAGAATTAATCATGCTTCTATTACACGAGATGAAAAATAAACAAGAAATATCAACTAATCAAAAACAGCGAATAACTTTTATAAAGAACAAAAATTAAAAACGAGTTATCGAAGTGCGAGTAATTGGACAAAGCTTTAAAACTTGAAGAAAAAACTAAGAAGAAAAATAAACAATATTCGAAACAAATAATCATGCAAGTATAGAACTCTATTGGAATAACAGACTAAAAGCTTGCAAAGAATAAGAGGATTAAACCCCGAAGCCCTTTGTCGTTTCCGGTTTCAGCCCCGGTAGCCCCGTTCTCTGTTCGTCGGCAGCCCCCGTTCTTCTTTTTGCTCCAAAAAAGTGCCACTCCAAACCAAAACCCCTCCTTTCCTTATCCTCTGTAGCCGACTAAAATAATAACCCTCGCGGGCCGGCGCGCAATTTCCTTAGGCCTAATTCCTTTTTTCTTTTGTTCAAGATTTCGGTCAACAAAGTGGTAATAAAATGGTAGCCTTTTGAGGCCCACCAAGACATGCAACAGTGGGAGCAAAAATAATATTGTATGGCTCAATCCATGATTTAATCGGCTTTAACCTATTAAGCTTTCACTTACATACGATTCAAAAATCAAACATTAAAACACCAAGTAATAAAATAAATAGACTTAGCAATTAATCTAGCTTCTCAATAATTTCAACGGATCCAACCTTTCGGGCCGCAAGCTTGTTGTACTGATGAGCACTGTAATAATCTTTAGTGAGAACTGCATACACAAAATCACCAACCTCAAACTCCACCAACCGGCATTTCTTGTCTGCGGCCTCCTTATACTGGGTCTGCTAGTTTGCAAACACAGCCAAGGGCGGAGGTACTAAGGGACAAGGGGGGTCTAGTGACCCACTCACCTTGATTTTCCACCAAAACATTTGATAGTTTGCAACCAAATTTTGATATTTTGAGCCAAGAAAAATCTCTAAATTGCCCCAATTTGTTTTAAATGCATATAAATTTCAAGCGTTCTCTTCTTTTAAAGAGTTGATAGTGCTAGAAATGGGAGTATCATATCATACATTATTTTACAAACATAACAAGTCTTTTGGGGCCAGTTATGAGGCAAAAATGAATTCTTTGTGCATCTCGATCTTATAATTAACCTCTTAATTTAACTATTTTTGAACTTGTGCATAGAAAAAATATAGTTGCATATAAATTTAATTTTTGACCCTACAAACTAAAATTTATCGCTCTGCCAGCATAGTATCCTTGTGAATTTGCTACAGGTTAGCAATAAAATCCTCAGCCTTGCCGTTGGCTTGCTTCAGATTAGGAACAAGAGCCAAATCAACCAATGTGCGCAGGTTAAAACCATAGACAACTTGGAATAGAGAGAACCCAGTGCTACGATTCACAGAATGATTGAATACAAACTCAGCGTGACAGTTTTTCATCCCAACTCTTGAAATGACCTTCAACTAAACTTCGAAATAAATTGCCGGCCAAAGAATGGTTTACCACCCGGTCTCAGCTGGCCATCCGTTTGAGGGTGGTAAGCTGTATGGAAATCCAGCTTGGTGTTTGCCAATAGGGGCAGAGCTAGTGTGGGGGGAGGTGGCACGTGCCATCCCCCGATTCAAAAGTTCTTAAAAGAAAAAATTTACTCAGAAAGATTTAAATAAAAAAATGCGAAAGATTAACATAACGTTTACTTTGCCTGGGTGGTTCATTGCAGTGCCTTAGGGTGGTGTTAACAGAGAATGGCTACAAAAAAACACCCCACAAAAATATGCAATTGTACTTTGAGCCACAAAATCTCATAATTGTTTACCAAAAAAATTCGTATGTTAAACCACAAAAATTCATAAACAGCACCACAAAAATTCATAAATAACACCACAAAATCTCATATATTTGAGCCACCATTTTTTATTTTGTGACGTCTTTTTGGACCAAAAATCCGTTTACAACACCAAAATAATTCATATACACACCACACAAATTCATATACAAAGTCATAAAAATTCATATATAAAAAATCATAAAATCTCATATATAGGGCCATAAAAATTCATAAAAGCAAGCCAAAAAATTTATTAGGCCATAAAATTCATAAAAACAAACCACAAAATTCATAAAGGTGTACCGTACACACTTTCATAAGTTGAACCACAAAAACTCATAAATATCAGCCACAAAATTCGTATGTGGTGGTGTGCATTGGAATCTTTTCCACTGTTAAAAGAATTTGAAAAAGGAAATTGATTTTTGCGTTCTAGTTTTATACGTAGGTGCTCCACTATTAATATGAAATTACTAGTAACTTCATGTACAAAGTGGAGTGCCTGCATATAAAAATTGAGCACCAAAATCAGCATCTTTTGAAAAATTTTGGGCCTCTATTCTTGCCTCCCAGAGGTCTCCAAGGGAGGAGAAGGTGACTAATAGTCACCATAGTCAAATCTATGCGGACCCAGATTAAGAAAAATAATTTTTACGCTCCTCTTTTAGCCATTCACACTTTTTTTGTGTCTTTATCCCCTGAATCTACAAAATTGTCCTTAAATGTGTGACGAATTGTATTGAAAAAAAGGAAAAATAGTAAATTCAAATGGATAAAGGCAAAAAAAAAAAAGAGTTTAAATGACTAAAAGACAAAAAAATGATGATAATTGAGTGGAAAGTTCCAGTTCTTCTCAAACCCATGTAGTCCCTTTCAAGTTTCAACAGCTACTACATCTTGAAAACTAGACAACGATATGGTTAGAAAAACAGTCATGCTATTTGCACATATATTTTTACACATATCTTGCACATACACTTTCATGGGGCCCACCTCGGGTCCCACCAATATAATCCGAACCGCTCATTATTTTTAAAATAATGTTTTAAGAGTTCCTGTAAAAAATCAACTCGATAGGATATTGACAAGGGCTTTTTCAGAAATCGCAAGGCGAAACAGTCTGATTTGCCGTGCGATTTCTGAAAAAGCCCTTACTGATATCCTATCGAGTTGATTTTTTACAGAAACTCTCAAAATATTATTTTAAAAATAATGTGCAGTTCGAATCATATTGGTGAGACCCGAGGTGGGCCCCATAAAAATATATGTGCAAAATATGTATAAAAATGTATGTGTCCTTAGATTTATTGTTAGAAAAATGAATCTCTTCCAGTGCTTTCCTTTTCCTATTCGATCTACTGATTTCAACGTTTGATCTGTATGATTAATGAAATTTTCTTCACAGTTCAATAAAAAATGCATTGTTGTGATCAAGTTAAAGCGATTCCGTGTTTCTTGGCAGCGCATATATGTCATTTGATATCAATCAATTTTGGTGACTTCCGCAAATTTTTCACTTCAGTCATAGTCCTTATGATCTAGACAACTGCAAAATTTCAACAAATTGGAAGCACATGTTTTTGACATTAGTACATGTTTGACTAAGTGATGCAGGGCATCTTATGAACTTCGGAACAATTGCGCAACAAAGATAGAAACAAACTCTAAAGTAGAGAAATGTTCTCTAGATTCTTTTTTATTCAATAATAATAATAAAAAAATGCTTAGCCCGAAGGCTTCCAACTTATTAAATTGATAGAAAACCCTAACCCTAATTGATTCACCCGAAAAGGAAGTTGAATCAATTAACAACAAAAAAATTACCAAAAATGAAAAATTCAGGATAATGACAAAACTCGAAAATATGGAAAATTCTAAGCTTCTCGAGTAAGATTGGACTAAATAAGGTTTTCCTTGCCTGAGTAATAAGCAAGTCAAATCTTTCCTAAAATGGAAAATTTGGCCTTTCGGGAGCCGAAACAGTGACAAACACCCAAAAAATGCCACCATTGGGTCGTTTCGATCGAACAAGGATGGGCCCAAAGTGTAATTCCACAAATGCATATTTACAGCTTTGCCACTCTAGGCTTGAAATGGCTTAACTATCCCTCTTCTATGGCATCTGCATCATCCTCCCTTCTAGAAAGAAATTCACCCTCGAATTTACATGATCATCACACGAACTATCACCCGGAATGGAATCAAGCGCTTGACATTAAACACATCAATTGTACGAACATGACTGGGAAGCTTCAAATGGTAAGCGTTCGGATGAATCGTCTCAATAATTTCAACAGGACCAACCTTTTGGGCCGCAAGCTTATTGTACTCATGAGTAGTGTAACAATCTTTAGTGAGAACTGCATACACAAAATCACCAACCTCAAACTCCACCAACCCACATTTCTCGTCCACGGCCTCATTATACTCGGTCATGCTAGTTTGCAAACGCAGCATTGTATCCTTGTGAATTTGCTACAGGTTAGCAATAAAATCCTCAGCATTGCCGTTGGCCCGCTTCAGATTAGGAACAGGAGCCTATTCAACCGATGTGCGCGGGTTAAACCCATAGACAACTTGGAATAGACAGAACCCAGTGCTATGATTCACGGAATGATTGATCAAATACAAACTCAGCCTGACACAGTTTTTCATCCCAATTCTTGAGATGACCTTCAACTAAACTACGAAGCAGATTGCCTAAAGAACGGTTTACCACCTTGGTTTGGTCATCCATTTGAGGGTGGTAAACTGTACTGAAATCCAGCTTGGTGTTTGCCAACCTCCACAAGCAGCACCAAAAGTGACTTAGGAACCGAGTATCACGGTCAGAAACAATGGATGTTTGCAGCCCATGCAAACAATAAACCTCCGCAAAATATAACTGTGCCACCTTGACAGCATCTGTAGTCTTTTTGCAAGCAATGAAGTGGGCTATTTGGAGAACCGATCAACCATCACATAAACAGAATCATTGCTGCATTGGATATGCGGTAAGCCTAATACAAAATCCATATTGACATCAATCCAAGGGTGAGATGGAATGGGCAATGGCATGTATAAACCTGCAATTGTAGCTGTACCGTTGACACTTGGCAAATATGACTGCCTGACCAATTCCTAGACCTAAAATAATGAGTTGCCCCAAGCGTAGGGCTGAGACCGATGTAGCACAATACCCGGCAAGACCGGAGTCGAATCCACTAAGGACGGTGAAGTGTGTGCTGTGGAACCTCGGGTTGTGGTATCAAAATTAGCTCTTAGGTAGCCACCCCTTATTGGTTTGATTGAGAGATTAACTAAAACTAAGAACTTGTTCGATTTTCAAGAAAATTAAAAGGAGGTATAGTCGTAGGGTTCATAGCACTTGTAACTAGTCTGGATTAACCTGCTCTGTTTGGAGTTCTTAAAAATGTTTAACTTAAGATTGAAAAAGATACCCCGCGAGATGCGAGACCCTATGGTCGCCGTATACCCATGCGCAGCGAAGAATGAGTTTTGGACCCCCATTCCCCCTTTCACATGAGCTCCAATGATGCCCGAGTTCGTCCGCGGGAAGTATTTTCCAATTCAAAATTATTCTTTCGTTGTTCGATAAAAGGAGCAGTGCCCGAACTAGCCATGGTGTGCTAATCACCCCGCGACTCTACCTAATGACTACTCACACGTTATTAAACAAAAAGCAAAAGAAACCCTAACTTGCATCATGCTTGAAATCAAAACTAAACAAAAGATTAAAACTAAAACGAGATCCACGAGCAACTTTAATTAAGAACAAAACGTAATATGAGTTACCGGAAGATGTGTTCTTGTACAAAACTTGAAAGCTTCGAAAGAAAAGAGCTCTGGAAAGAAAGAACGTGAAAAGAAAGCTGCTAATAAAAAGTTTGAACCCTACTAAACTAAAACTTAACAGTATTTATACTAATCTTTCCTAAAAGCAAAGTAATTCCATAATAAAAACAGATAAAAGAAATTTCGGAGTTAACAGACGCGTATTGATACTAACAAACTCGGTAGCAATACGCATATGCTAACAGAAGCATCGATACTACCAAGTAATGTATCAATTTGAATTCCTCTGGACAGATTTTAACTCATCCGTATCAATACAAACATTCCTAGTATCAATACGCGTTCTTTTCGTAGGATTCCAAGCCCTTTCATGTTCACCTCGATTGAATCCTCTTGTCATGCACGCATGTCCAATAATCCTCACACCTCGCCAACCAAACTTGGCAACAAAACCGCCTTATTTCCTGAAATTAACCAAGAACACAAAATCCAAGAAAACAACGGCATCAAGTGAAAAAATGAGATAAATCGCGCATCTAATGTGCTAATTCGCCCTACTTAGACGTTCATATCTGTGATATCATGCGCCTATCAATGACAACCAGCCACAAACTTGTAAACATATCACCGCAAAGTCGGCCAAAAGTATGACCTGACACCAACGCATACATCTTATCACGGCCCAGATGCCCCTCATCAGGCAGCTCCTTAATAATTTTCAAATGAAGATTAAAATCCGGAACACACAACTCATTCCCATTTGCAAAGATGTGCACCTTTCAAATATGGCTACTAAGCATTAATAATCCATTAATCCTCATCATGGTTACTAACCAAACCAAACCAAACCGAGCCTTACGTCCCAATCACTTGGGGTCGGTTACATGAATCTGTTTCCTTCATTGAGCTCTGTCAAGAGCCACTTGTTCACATAGACCTATTAGACTCATATCTTTGCGCACTACAGCATCTAATGTCAATTTAGGTCTACCCCTCCCCGTAACATTGCTACCTAGAGCTATCCTATCCACTCTCTTAACTACTGTATCTTCCGGTCTACAGTAGATATGCCCAAACCACCTTAACCTATTTTTCCTCAACTTCTCCTCTATAGGTGCTACACCTACCATCTCACAAAGTGTTTCATTTCTAATCCTATCTCGTCTAGTCTTACCACACATCCACCTCAGCATTCTCATTTTTGCTACACTCATTTTGCTCATATGTTGTTTCTTAATAGGCCAACATTCTGTCCCATAAAGTATCGCTGGTCTTTTGGCCGTTCCATAGAATTTTCCTTTCAATTTTGTGGGTACCCTCTTATCACCTAGTACACCAGTAGCGCTTCTCCACTTGAGCCACCCCACTTGGATCCTATGGGCCACATCATCCGCAATCTCTCCATTGCTACTAATAATTGAGCCTAAATATCTAAAATGATCACTCTTTGGCATCTCCTGGTCTTGGATCATCACACTTTCTTCAAGCGCATTACTGGTACCACTAAACTTGCACACCATATACTCCGTTTTACTCCTACTTATCCGAAAACCCTTTAACTCTAATGCTTCCCTCCAAATTTCTAGTTTCGTATTAACACCTCTAGCAGTTTCATCTACGAGGACAATGTCATCTGCAAACATCATACACTATGGAATATCCTCTTGAAATTATCTAGTCAATTCATCCATAACTAAGACAAAGAGGTATGGGCTCAGAGCTGACCCTTGATGCAATCCTACGGTGATTGGAAATTCACTCGTTTCCCCTACTGGGGATTTAATGGTAGTGACGGCACCTTCATACATGTCTCTAATCACCTCGATATACCCTTTGGTCACTCCTTTTCTCTCCAAAACCCACCATATGATATCCCTAGGCACCCTATCATAAGCCTTTTCTAAGTCTATGAAAACCGTATGGAGATCATTCTTCTTTGCTCTGTGTTTTTCTACCAATCTCCTTAATAGGTAGATAGCTTCCATGGTGGATCTTCCTGGCATGAATCCAAACTGTTTCTCTGACACCGTAGTTACCATCCTCAAGCGATGCTCAATAACTCTTTCCCACAACTTCATCGTATGACTCATCAATTTAATACCTCTATAGTTGTTGCAGCTTTGAATATCCCCTTTATTCTTATATATAGGTACTAAGGTGCTCCTTCTCCATTCGTCGGGCATCTTCCTAGTCATAATAATCTTGTTGAACAACTTCGTCAACCAGGTCACCCCCAAGTCACCTAGACTTTTCCACACTTCAATAGGGATACCATCTGGTCCTAGGGCTTTACCCAATTTCATCCTTTTCAAAGCTTTAACCACTTCGAACTTTTGTATTCTCCGATAAAACTCATCATGGTTACTATGAAATGAAAATGATTTTCGCCACGTTTATCATTTTGGACTTCTTTTTTGTCGAGTACAATTAACCCTCCTTAAAAGTAGGTGAACTATATCCACATCCTCATTGGTTCTTGCTGTACAATATACATGGACCATACTTGATACTTATTGTCTCAATAATAAGAAAAAGGTACACTTTTTTCTTTTCTATAACCAGATTAATGTTCAGGCCAGCTAGCGCGTAATTCGACTAATACTAGGGCCTTAAAGGTAATAACCGGGCATAACCCCCAAGTGATTCGAACATGCGACTTCATGAACAAGCACTTTTTGTTTTTTCATGCCTACTTTGCAGACTTTTTTTTTGGTTGCCAATATTGTATAGTTGGGGGGGGGACTCAATAGCTATTCATAGCCTTGAAATCCCAAACTAGTTGGGGGGGGCCACTACAGAGGGGCACATGAACTTTACCAACTATGCTAGCTTGATAGTTCTCAGCCAACCCCTAGAGGTCGAGAAAACAGTACATTTGCTGGTACGAAATTGACAACTTTGGTTGTTGTATGAGAATACCTTAGATCCCAAAAATATGGGCCGGGTATTGAGAGGTGGCAGATTGTTGTTCACAATCCACTAGATATGGTCCTAGAAATTGTACCCATGGCCTCTGAATATTAGCCTCCATTCATGGTTAGGGGATTTGAGCTTCTTAGATTTGGGACCATTAATTTCGGAAAATGATTTTGTCACTCTCTTTTTTGTTAACGTCACTCCCCTACAAATGTATATACGGTAGTGGCACTAACAAAAAAGGGAGTGGCAAAATCAGCAGCCTTAATTTCTCATCACCAATATGATGATGAGAAATGATAACTTGAAAATATTTTAAAGAAAAATTCAAATTTTTTTCACAAATTAGAAGAACTCATTGATATGTAGTAAATTGTTACAAAACTTTTGAATTTTTCTTGCAAAAATTGTATTATTTTTAAGACTCCGTTTTGCAGACGGGACAAACATTTTGGGATGGAGGGAGTATATATTTTTACCAGTTTTACAATATTATTGCATCTAGATAGGAAACCTCCTATATTTGAGATATGAAAATTTGGAACTTAATCATGAGTTTGAGTTCAAGCTTGAAAAGCTCAAAATTTCATGAGCTTCAACTCATGCTTGATAGCTCGAGATTGATTTGCTTATTCCAAGAGCCAAGCCAAGCTTATTACAAATCCAAAACTTCAAATGCGAACCAAGCTTAAAAAATTAGTTTCAAAAAATTTCAAGACCAGATCAGGCTTGGCTCATTTGACTCGATTACAACCCCTAGGCGTAGGGCGTGGGTTTTGATTTTGGAGGGTTGAATGGTGCGGGACCTACTCAAACAAAGAATTTCAAAAAATACCAACCCCAGTACTAGAGAATCCAATGCAGAAGGTATTCGCCTATTTGCATGAGTACTCTTGAATATACTGGCACATTATCTTTGCATATACTTCATGAAAAAAGTTTCAACTTTTTTTTCGCTCATTTGCGAATTTGATTTTGATTTGTGAAGGAAAACAAAAATTGAAGTAATATCGTAAGATTTGAATACATATGATTCAAGTAAAATTTGACGTTCCATATCTTTTCCTTCACAAACTTAGGCAAGAATTCAAAATGGACCAGATCACTTCCTCTCATATTTCATGTTAGTCCATGTTGATTATTTTCATTTCTGTCCTTTTGTAGATACGAGGGAACATATATAATTGGTTCCAGCAGCATTTCTCCAACCAAATGGCTCTTCATGATTATGACTTCTCTTACGCGAGTAAATTCGTAACAGCAATACCAGCTGCTACATTTGCAATCCATTTAGTTGAAGAAGCCAACTCAAAATACCAAAAGATCGAAGAAGAGATCTATGCAGGGTGAAGACCAGAAAAGATGACCTATTTAGGCCTTCGGAAACTAGACGCTTTCCTGGCAAGAAAGCAAAAAGTATAGGTAAAATTGACCTTATTTGCATAAATATGTGTATATATAGCCTTGTATATATGTGTTATGTTACTAGCTTATGTTCGAGTCCGTGCTAAGTTGAGCCTTTGATTTGGAGGCTTCTAATGCCCCGGTTGGCCTCAGCTTAGCAAAGCGGGCCATAACCCGACTCTTGACAGTAGGCTAGATTGATATTGGCGGGAAAAATCAGTAGAAAGTACAAGAATTGATGTCAGAACCATTCATAAGATGTCATTATGAGTCGCATCCACAAAGAAATAGAAATTCCTACCCATTCCTTACAGTTTCTTGCAAAAATAGAAGAAAATAGGTAGAAAATAATTTAAGTAATTATTTTTATTGAATAGGCGGGAACAATTGTGTACCTTGGATAGACTATTGAAACTTTCCTAAAACATTTCATGATCAATATGATATTTGTGAGCATTTGAGGATTCGATGAGAAAGAGGATGGCGCAATGGTGGAGACGAAAGCCGAAGAAGGGGTAATTCAACAAAAGAAGAAGTCTAGAAATTAAAACCAAGGCAAATGCATGGGAGAATTAGCCATGGCTAAGCTTCTAAAATTGTACAAATTCATTGATATTTGGAATCCAAATTCTTTTCAGAATCCAGCCTACAATAAATTACAAATAACTCAATATTTCAGTTATATGGTGGTGGAGGGCACCCAGGAGGCAGATTTGGTTTGTTTGACACCAAATTAGAGATCTTAATTAGTTTTTTAATTTGGTATCAAAAAATTTTAGAAATTATGTGTGGAAGTAATTTTTTTTATCTAAAATTGCACATCTTTTCTATAGGATCGAGACCAACAATTTGGAGTGAAATTAAGGAGTACAGACAAAAAGTTAAGAGGCCACATTTTCAAAACTCATCTGGACCCTGAAAAACTCAGGATTGGGTCTGGTTGGACGCTACAACTACACGTGATTAAGATCAGACCGTCCAGCTAGAACTCTACTGCAGATCAACAAGATATTTTCACTAACAGAACTTCTTTGTTTAATGGCGTAGCTGAAACCAAATTAAAGATCTCAATTAGTTCTTTAATTTAGTGTCAAAAAATTTAAAAAATTATGCATGGAAATATTTTATTTTTTTAATCCGAAAGTACATCTTTTTTATAGGATCAAGAACAAGAAGTTGGAACGAAAGGAATACATACAAAAAGTTAAGAGGCCACATTTTCACAACTCATCTAGGGCCCCGGAAAACTCAAGACCTGGTCTGGGGGATGCTACTACTACACACGTGATTAAGATCAGACCGTCCAACTAGCACTCTAGTGCTGCAGCTCTAGTGTTCTCGATCTCACACCAACAGCCAAAGACTTCCCTTTCATTATCCATGATACCATGGCCCATATGTCGAAATTACCACTGAATTAATTTTTATTCACATCCATGCACTTTTTCTCTCTAGGTCTATAAATAGGCATCAAAACTGTACTTAAATCTCATTCAATATACCCATCTTACTCATCTAGCACTGAGCAAAATGGGTTCCAAAACAATAGTTTTCTTAGGCCTTTTGTTGGCTATTGTTCTTCTCATTACGTCGGAGGTAACAGCAATTGAGACTTCCATGGAAACTAGTGAGTCTATATTTGAAATTGAATTTACTCTTCACATTTGATAAAGGCTTGGTTGGATGGGATATTATTATATCACTGTCATATTTAGTCTTATATCCACTTGCAGTATGTTCTTATGATACATGGTTATTTTTGTTTTTTGGTGTCTGATTGTGGTGTTTTGGTTGGCATATTGCCTTCCTTTTGTTTTGGTTCTCGTGTGGCGTATGCCAATGTGCCCGTGATTCTTTTCATCTTTATTTTCCTTTCCAAAGATTAATAAAAAAACATTATCAATCAAAAAAAAAATTGATACATGATTATTTCTAGGGGTGAGCATGGACTGGATTGGTTTAGGTTTATAGTAAACCAAAAATCAAACCACTATATACGGATTATGAATTTAGAGAACCAAACCAATCCACAAAAGGTATAGAACCAAACCAATCCAAACCATTAGACTACGGTTCGGTTTCGATTTTGAACCACGATTTACTTGAAATTGAAATATCATCTTCGTAAACTATTTAAAATACTCAAAATTATGGAGATAAACTAAGAATTTATTTTCATTTATAGAAACATAGGAAAATTTAGAAATTAATTGAGCCGTGAAATCACTATTCACTAATTTTGCGGAAGTCACATGTAACATGCATGAATATCATTTGTGCAGATGCTGGACAAATAAATGGAGTTGAGAATGCTGGTGGTGGAGGGCACCCAGGAGGCAAATTTGGAGGACACCAAGGCCGTGCACACGGAGGAGGCCCTGACGGGGGTACGGTGGAGGCCATGGCGATCGATACGGCAAAACTTGGGACAATGGAGGTGGGGATTGGGGGCCATGCTGCAGGTAGTTAATAAGATATGGAGAAGGAAATCGTGGTGGGTGTGGCGGCGACTGTACGTGGTTATGGGATTATGGGGTATTCTAGGAAAATCAAAGCCTTTCAATAGTAATCATTGTGTCACGGTAAAAGGTTTAATTCTGAAAATTGACAAACAAAGTGGAAGTGACAATTTATGAATTAGTATTTGGAAGCAACCTCTCTCTGATCTCACCCTCGACCATATCTCGAACCTGATCAGATCTGTTGGTTCAAAGAGGAGGTTTTTTTTTGTTTTTGGGTACGTCGTAATTTGGCTACGAGAGGAGTTGGTAGTCAATTAGTATTCAAATTAGAAAAGTAAGAGGGCTTCCCTTTTGTAAAGATGTGCATCTTTCAAATATGGCAACTAAGCATTAATGAAGTGAAAATGATTTACTTACCCAAAAAAAAGAAATGAAAATGATTTTCGCCCAGTTTATTATCATTTTGGATTTCTTTTCTGATCGAGTACGATTTTGTTCACCCACCTAAAAAATAGGTGAACTATGTCCACATTCTCATTGGTTCTTACTTAGAGCCGTCCCTGAGCTAAAGTGAGTGTTGCGGTCGCTTTAAGTCTCCAAAAAATTCTGAATTGTAAGGACCTTCTATTTTTTTATCCCTTATTATAGTCCAACAAAAACGATCCTATATTTAATTTTTGCTTAAAGTCCCCGAAAAATCAGGGTCGGCTCTATTCTTACTGTACAGTATACATGGACCATACTTGATACTTACTGTCCCAATAAAGAGGAAACGGTATACTCTTTCTTTTTTATAATCAGATGTCCGGGCCATCTGGCGCATCCTTAATTCGACTAATTTTGAGGTTTTGAAAAAAACAACTGAATATAACCCTCAGTGGCCCGTAGGCTTGGGATGGTTGACCTCTACACAAGATTCAAACACGCATGCGACCTCATGGAACAAGCATTTATTATTTTCTCATGCCCACTTTGTCAAAACGGTACACTTGCTGGTAAAGAATTGATAACTTTGGTTGTTGTGTGAGATCACCTTAGATCGCAAAAATATGGGCCGGGTATTGAGAGGTGGCAGATTGTTGTTTGAAAACTCTCGTTTTTGCCAACAGGTGTGAATGCGTTGAGCGCAAGCGTGCTAAGACTTGTAGCGCCTAACTTTTGATGAAGATTCCCGTGAATCTTGACTTCTAACGTATGAGCGATTGCGTGTAACCCAAAGGTTAAATATCACAATGAGATTCGTAATTTGCCACACGGTTGTGGACTTTAAATTTCCTAGTCGTATTGGAAATGGAACGTAAAACGTGAACTTTATTACTCCGGGATAATAAAGTTTGTACAAGAAAAGTAAAAGATTCAAACTACTTGATGAAATAAGTTTGAATGATGGTGAATACTAGGTATTCGATAGGCTGCGTTGCTGAAAGTAGGAAAGTTTTTATAAGCGTTGAGTTTTGATTGGTTTTGGACCCGTTTTTCATCTTATGAACTTGTATTTATAGGCAAAACAGTAAGTTGATTCAGGCCTGAATCCAAATTCTGTTTTGCTCCACAGGCCGACATGTGTCCCATGATGCTCCCTCCTTTTGTGCATGCAGAATCATGGATTGTTATTGGCAGTTTGTAGATCATGGGTGATGTGACAATAACTCCCCACTATCTCATCTTCTTGTGCTAGCTTGACATGTGTCCTATAAGCCTCCTATTTTCCCTCCAATGTGACGGTTATGGGAAGTTACTCCACGTCCGTCTTCTTTGCACAAGAAGAAACTAAATATCATGGGCTAATTGTTTCTCCATTGACTACCATGTGTCTTTTATTTTTGTGCCCACGAGGAAAATGAAAACTAACCCATTTTCTCTGGTGGAGAACATGGTCTATACATACACGTACATGTATATATATATTCAGGACATCTCGGCACTTCACTTGGCAAATTATTCGGCGTATCTTGCTCCACTTGAACTTTAATTAATCGGCCCTTGCACCAAATCACAAAATTAATGTGGCCCATTAATTTTTAGCCCGAGAAACTTGTAAATCTCAGCCCAATTTAATTATTATCTAATTAAATGGCCTTCTAGCGCTAGTCCGAGATTATGTGCCAAAAATAGGCATAAACTTTGGCCCCCATTCCTTGATATTTTACTTTAAGGATCAAGGCATGAATAGAAAGTAAAGCCATTTTTGGCATCCCAAACAGCTCTTGAATCCTGTTGTAGCATGACTTATTTTGTTTGCCTTGCCTATGGATAGTAGGCATTAGGCATTTTTATGCTCCATTCAAACCTTTGATAATTTGAGATCTGTATTCAGGCCTGAACATGAAGGGCAGACAAAAAGGCCTAGAAATACGTTGGAAGGCCTGAACTTCTTCTTAGAAAGCTTATAAATGTGGTTCAGGCCTTAACAAAGGGCTTAAAGGGCCTTCGTCTCTGCGGAAAAGGCCTTTGTAAATCCATAAAGTCCCGTGTCCAGGCCGGGTTGTAGAGAAACCGTAGCAACATGAAAAGGGCCTGGTAAGGACTAAAAATAGATTGGAAGGCCTGAATCTCTACTTGTGAACTTTCAAGCTTGCTCAATGAAACGAAAAGGCCTCCACCTCTGCGGAAAATGCCTAGTAAAACTCTAATAGGGCGTACTCAATGACTGATAGGCCTTGGCCAAACATTTTAGAGATGCTTGTTCGGCCTATGAAGGACTTTTCATTGGCTACTTAGCCCTTTTTACAGCCACGATGTTTTTGCATAAGCCAAGTGAATAAGACCCGCTTTTGATGTGCCCCACAAATCGAATGTGGGCATAATTCAACACACTTAAGGCCTAAAATTGGCCTACGCTTGTAATGCTTTTTGACAGTTTGGACAATGCCAAAAAGGCCTTCATTAATCGGGGGAGGAGGGGGATCACCGATCACAAATGAATCGTGATCAAGCCTTGGAGTATCATTGGTTTCCTCCTCTTCATTCAATTCCTCCTACTCTAGAACGGGTGGTGATAAGTGTCAAAATATACATATTTTGGCCCTCCAAACTACATTTGTTATTCATTTATTTTTGTTAATTGATATTTATTTTGTTCTTCTATTGTTTATAGGTTGTTCGAGCTCGTTGTTTGAGATTTTGGATTAAAGCGGAAATACAAGAAACTTGGGGTCTAAATGCAAAGTGTTTAAAGATGGATTATTGATTTATTATTTCATAAAGTCAAAGGTTCTTTGTGTAATTAAACTTTTCAAACCCTATATAATCAACCTTATACCTACTGACGCCAGGAGCTTTGAAAAAAATGGAATATCTCTGACGCACGGGATTTCTTTCCACGGACGAAACGAAGAACGGCGACAACGAGAGTTCCGAAGAAAAATACTTTTGTTTTTTCTGACTTACGTTTTTCATTCAGAGTTTATTTTTCTCGTCAAATTCTTGGAGCTTTGTTCAATTACTCGCATTCCGATAATTCGTTTTAATTTCTGTTCTTTATGAAAGTTATTCGCTAGTTCTGATTAGTTGAAATTTTTTCTGTTTATTTTTCATCTCGCACAATAGAAGTATGTTTAAAGTTAGAGTTTCTTTTATTTTATGCGCAATGATTAGTGAGTAGTCGTATAGGTAGAGTCGCAGGGTGATTGGCACACCGTAACTAATTCGGGCACTGCTCCTTTTATCAAACAATGAAAAAACGATTTTAGATTGAAAAATACTTCCCGCAGACGAACCCGGGCATCGTTAGAACCCATGTGAACGGGGGAATGGGGGTCCAAAACTCATTCTTCGCTGAGCATGGGTGTACGTCGACCTTAAGGTCTCGCATCTTACGGGGTATCTTTCTCAATCTAAAATTGAACGTTTTTAAGAATACCGAATGAAGCAGGTTAATTTGGACTAGTTACGAGTGCTATGAACCCTACGACAGTACCTTTCTTTTAATTTTCTGAAAAGTACAATTAATTTCTAGGTTTTAGTTAATCTAAATCAAATGACAAGGGGTGGCTACCTAAGAGCCAGTTTAAATAAGTAACAACCCGAATTTTTAGTCAGCACACATCACCATTTCTGTGGATTCGACTCCGGACTTACTGGATATTATACTGCGTCGGTCTCAGCCCTACGCTTGGGAGAACCCATTACTTTTGGCGCCGTTGCCGGGGATGGTAACATGTGTTAAGAATTCGGGTAATTACATTTTATTTTATTTTTATTTTTTTTAGTTTCGTTAGTTACTTCGAGTTAACATAGGTAGAGTTTAGCAATCCTCCATTGTAGGAAAACAATCACCTCTCGAGAGTAACCGTGGAGGATCAGGTGTCTTTTAGTGGTGAGTGGTTTGATATTGGTGGTTTATTCGTTGATCTAACAATTGAACAACCGATGGCAAAGGCGCAAAAGTCGATGCGTGAGCTCATGCATCCTGAGAGGACCACTCCTCTCGGACCAATAGTTCTACCGATCGAGACGGTGGAGGCATGTAATGCCTTCACCATAAAGCTTGGTACGCATAATGCCCTTCCCCTTTTCTACGGGAAGGAGAATGAGAATCCTTATGACCATGTCCGCTATTTCGAGCAATTGGTGTGCACCCTTGCCACCACTGCCCAGTGGGAGAATGTTTGTCTTAAACTTTTCCCATCTTCGCTTAAGGATAGTGCAGATAAGTGGTTGCGCATGCATAAAGCCCAATCTCTCACGACGTGGGCTGCTGTCCGAGATCTCTTTTATAAGAGATATTTCTCAGAGAATAAATCAAAGCATCTGACTCGCCAAATACAGTCTTTTGAGCAGAAGGAGGGCGAGTCATTCTTAAGGTGCTGGAGCAGTTCAAGGACTTACTGTTGTCCTTACCACATCATGGATTCGTGAAACACCAGTTGGTGTCATTTTTCTATTTGGGCTTGAATATTGCGACAGCCCAACAGATTGAGTACCTTTGTAAAGAGGAAGATTTTCTAGATAAGCCCCCAAACAAAGCGTGGGACTTTCTAGACGAGTTGGCCGAGAAATACTGGGGTTGGGAACCTTCTGACCTCGGTGATAGGGACATGGTTGCTCAAGGACCCAGTGGGTTTGACACCTTTCCGTTAAGCGTAATAGAGCATAATGTCCAGTCTAAACTGGACAAGATGGTTGAGCAATTAGAGGACTTGAAACTCAAGCAAGTCCAACAAGTGAACAAAGTGAGAGTTGAGGAGGTGTGCAGATTGTGTAAGTGTATGGGGCATCCAGTCATTGCTTGCCCCACATTTCCCATAGTTAAAAAAGCCTACCATAGTAATCAGGCTGAGGTAAATGCGATTAACCAACATTGGGACCCGTTTTCAAATACCTACAATTCAGGGTGGACCCACAACTCACTTTTTGTGTTGGAGGGATCAAAAAGTCGCGGTGCAACCCCAAGCACCACCTCAATAGCAACCTCACCAATTCCAGCCTGCTCAAGGCCAAATGACCCAATTCCACTACCCACCTCAAAATCAGCAGGGGTTCGGTCCTTCAGCTTTTGGACCACCCCCATGCATTAACCATCCCCCGCCGGATAAGCAGACTGATGAGATGATGAAAACTCTCATGTAGTCTCAAATAAGCTTCACTGAGCAAACCAAACAGGCAATTGGTAACATTAGGACCCAGTTGACCCAGTTAATGGCGCCAGTTGAACAAGTCTAGCAGAAGAAGGGAAAATTTCCTTCTCAACCTCTAGTCAATGCCGCTGGTACTCATTATATGGGTTATTCTTCTGGTCCGAGCAATTTGAATTCTAGTCTGGAAGAGGCTAAGGTGATCACCACTCTCAGAAGTGGGAAGGTGATTGACAAGGACTTACCTTCTAAGAAAAAATCAGTGCCACCCCCTGTGCCGGTAGCTGCAGCAGCAGTCGTCCTAGACTTGGGAAGTGTTTCCGATGAGGAGAAAGAGGCGGAGTCTCCTGAAGTGGTGGTGCTTGCTCATGCAGCCCCCACGAATCCAATACCACCCGTTGCTCCATATCCAAATCGCTTGGTGGCGAGACCTAAGGCCAATGTGAACTTCCAAATTCTTGAGTTATTCAAGAAAGTTCAGTTTCCTATCTCGTTGATGGAAGCCATTGATGCCATCCCCCAGTTTGCAAATGTTTTGAAAGATCTATGCACTTCAAAATAGAGGACTAAGAGTCAGGACAAAGTGCTCCTGATGGAGCAAGTGAGCTCCATCCTCCAGGCTGATATTCCGATAAAGCGTAAGGACCCTGGTTGTCCCACCATTCCCATAGCTATCGCAGGTCATAAGTTCGAAAAGGCTTTACTGGATTTAGGGGCGAGTGTCAACTTGCTTCCATATTCGGTATACTTAAAGCTTGGCCTAGGCGATCTGAGAACCACACCGGTCACGCTACAATTGGCTGACCGGAGTATAAGAATTCTCAACGGGGTGGTGGAGGATGTTTTAATTCAAGTGGGCGAGTTTCTTTTTCCAGTCGATTTCATTGTTTTGGATACTTGCCCCATACCGGAAGTCTTTGAGAAGACTCCTATCATCTTTAGCCGTCCTTTTCTAGCCACCTCCAGTGCTGTCATGGATTGTAAAATTGGACAAGTCCAATTGTCGTTTTGGGACTTGAAAATGGAGGTGAAAGTGTTTAATGCGGATAGCCGAGTCAAGAATGATGAGGTGAGCTTGATCGACACGTTGGTGCAGGAGCATGTCAATTATATTTTGTATAAGGATCCTTTGGAGATAGCCTTAACCGCCAAGGAGGCGGCATTCTTAGATTCTCCAAAGGGAGGGAGTTTGATGGAGATACTAGCAATAGAGGAAGTGTGTGGCGCCGTTTGGGACCCAGTTCTTGAGCCGCTGGGGGCCCCATTGTCTTAAGTTTTGACCGGTAGCTTTTGCGTATCACTCTTTTCACTGAGAAGTGGACCCGGCTCTTAACAATAGGGGTACCCATCATCGACTTGGGTTTTTGCACAATTTATATGCACGTGCTCTTTTATTTCTTGTTAAACAATAAAATAAAAACTAAAAAAGAGAAAATTGGAAAAGGAAAAAAAATTTAGCATAACGGTCTAGTATAGCCACTCGTTTCTCGCTTGATAAATGGGGAGAAAAGTAGCTCCCGTGTCTTTCGCGTGAAGAAGGTGGATGGTTTAATTTTTTGTCTTTTATTTTATTCCTTATCTTGTTTATTTCTTTTAGTTAGTTTTCTTACTGTCTTGGAGGCTAACATTTTCCAGATTGTTCGATCCAAGTTAGGGGGTTTCCCTCTTTCTATAATTTACTCTGCTTAGCCCCTCTTTTTCGAGGTGATATCTCTCATCTCTTTTGCGTTTCTGTCCGATCTTTATTGTTCATGCTTTCAATGCGGACATTGAATAATTCAAGTTGAGGGGAGGAATCACTTTGTTCTTTATTTTATTAGATTCAAAAAAATAATAATTTGAAAAAAATAGTAGGATTCTTTTTGCATGAGGCTTGAAAGCTGTTGAGATTGGCTCGTGATTCATTTAGTTTGAGATATGATGGTCATTCTTTTAATATTATGGTGGCATTGTAGTTCTTTATGCTAGCTTGTCGTGAAAAATTTGTCATGGCATTCTTCGTTTCCCACCTTTATGTTGATGACTTCAGAGTTAGCCCAATATCATGTCCTGGCTCTTGGCTCGTCCTCCCATAAGTTCATCATAGCAACATCAACTTCTTTTGGAGAGGTGACTGAGGGTTCCGACTCTGCTTCTTCCTCAAGGTAGTCCATGGGATTGAATTCACTGCTAGCCACTTCTTCTTCCACTTCTAGGAATCCGAAATCTTCCGACCATGGGGCATACCCAAAGTTATTGCCAGTATCACATTCGAAGAAATTTGAGTGGAACTCCGGCCAAGCGGGAGTCGCTATCTCAGGCTGGTATCCTTCATCAAATATTGCTGCCAGAGAGAACATGTCTAGCGGGTCATTTGGGGCTAATAGTTGGTATTCGCTTGGGGTTGGGTCCCACTCCCATCCAAAATAGTTTTCGCATCCAAACATCATGTTCAGAGAAAATCCGTCTAGAGGATCTGCATGAATGTTTTGCCAATCAACTTCCCATTCTGGCTCGAATGGTGGCTCTTCACTTATTTGCAAATTGGCCGCTTCGAATGCTTCCCAGTTAGCAATTAAATCTTTCCACGCGTCATCTCCATCCCACAGAAAGCAGAGGGTGATTTCCTCGGGGATCTTCACCAGAGGTTTGGGCTTGGTGTCAGGGGTGATGAAGAGAGTTGGATCGAAATCCTGGGTGATTTGTTCTGAAGTCAAGGCACCTTGGTTGACGCGGAAGGAAGTGTTATGCTGCGGCAGAGGGTTTGAAATGGTATTTGGTTTATCTGAGGGAGGGGTTTTGTTGTCGATGAGGTTTTGAATTTCATGACGAAGACGAAGGCAGTTGTCAGTGGTGTGACCAGGCATTTGATGGAATTCACAATAAACGTTCTGGCTCAAGTTGGGTGGAATGGTGATTGGTGGGGGAAGAGGTTTTAGCACCCCTACTTCTACAAGTTTCTTGAGTAACGCAGACCTTGGGGTACTGAATTGAGTGAAGGCTCAGTTTTGGGATTTTGGTTTCTCAGAAATTTGGTGAACTTCCGCAGTTTTGGTGGATGACATTCCAACCTGATTGGTGTTCCCAAGAAGAATGTTGCTGTTGCCGGAATATACACTTTTGGCCTTTGATCCTGTCTCCTTCTTTTCTAAAGTGCCATCTCGTAGAGCCTCCTCTACAGCCCGGCCCGAGTCATAGAAGGTTTTGAAATTTGGGGCAACTTGGGAGAGAACCATGTACGAGGCAAAAGAGCCTGGCAGATTCTTGGTTATAATTCGTATCTGTCCCTTGAGGTCTGGATTGTTTTGCATTTGCGCAGCCTTGGCCCTCCATCGTTTCACAAAGTCGGCAAAATTCTCCTTTTTGCCCATGTTAGTGCTTTCTAACTCCTAGGTAGTCATTTTCAGATCAACATTGAAGTCGTATTGTGTTACAAAAGCCGGCCCAATATCTTCCCACGTCCTTTCTTTGATGGCTCAAGAGTGAGAAATCATTGCAAAGCTGGACCAGACAAGGATTCGTGGAATAGCTGTGCCATAGCTTCCTTTTCAATCTCTCGCATGGAAAGAGAGCCAACATATCCCTAAGAGATGTGCTTTTGGATCACTGGTGCCATCAAATTTGGCAAAGTTCATGCCTTTGAATTTTTCTGGTAATTTGGCGTTGGGAAATAGGCATAGTTTGCTCATGTCCACCTCTCCCTTTCAAGTCATCGGGTCTCTTGGACGGACTCCTCTAACTTGCTGATCTTAGCCATAAGAGCGGCCATTTTAGGGTTCATGGCGGGCTCTTCTCCTTTGGGTTGCTCAGGTTGTGGGTGAGGCTTGGCCTGAATCTTATCGTTAACCTCTTGCATGGCTTCCATCATCATAATCATATCGTTCTTTAAGGATGCGATAGAAGTCTTGAGTTGTGCATCAACGTTGGCCGGGGGTTGTTTAAACTGAGCATCTAAGACAGCCATGTTCTGCCTAAGTTCTTCTACCCCATTTCCTTGGTCAGCCATTGGCAAATGATTGACGGGTGAGGGTTCTTGCAGTGTTTCAGTCGACGGTTGCCCTTCTTGTACTATTTGAACCTCAAACAACTCTGTGCCTTCCAGGGTGTCTATGTGAACCAGTCTTCGGGAGGGACGAAACCAATTAAGTACAACCTCTTTTTGTGGCCGACCAATGTCTCAAAACTAGCAAGCAAAAGAGGAGACTCTTATTTCCTTGAGAGCGTTCATCCTTTTCCATTCGTTCCTCCTAAGACCTGTCGTGATCTACTCTTCACTTGAGGTGCTTGCACATAAGATTTTCGATAACCCGAGTAGGTTCTGTCAGGTAGGTTTAATTCCGAACGTTTCGGAATCAGAGCCAGTCTCCTTACCGTGATCATCCGAGACAGGGCAATGCGATCCGAGACAGGGCAATGCGATTATTGGAATTCAGATACTCACACCATCAAGGTTTGTTCTAGACCAAGGGAGCCGTTCGGGCACGGCGAACACCGGAGGTATCACAAACTCCATGGATTTAGAGCCTTCTAGACTGACCGATTCCTAAAGTAGTCCTAGGCCTATGACCTACCGTAGTCCAGCCTTCGCTTTAGGTACTTGCATAGAAGATTTTCGATAACCCTAATAGGTTCTGTCAGGCAGGTTTAGTTCTGAACGTTTTGGAATTAGAGCCAATCTCCTTACCTTGACCATCTAAGACAGGGCAATGCAATTATCGGAATCCAGATACTCACACCATCAAGGTTTGCTCTAGACCAAGGGAGCAGTTCAGGCACGGCGAACACCGAAGGTATCACAAACTCCATGGATTTAGAGTATCCTAGACTGACCGAATCCTAAAATAATCATAGGTTCTAACCTGTAGAATGCAATGATGCATGTATGATATGTATGTACAAGAAAGATAAACATATAGACAGGGTATATCACGCAAGTCCTAGCCATGGGTTTCTGTCCTAGCTGGGATGGTTCTATGGTTATGTACAAGTGCAAAGGCCGGTTTGGGTTTCAAAAAGGTTCCCCGGACTATAGCCAAGATGTACTCCTCAGGTCAGGTGTATTGCAAGACAATGGTCGAACAACACAATGGCTCATCATCGTCGAGGGTTTCAAGGCATTCCGGGAGAGCTTGTTGCCGGCGAGCCAAGCAAGATTACCAAAACACACTGGCGCGGTTTGTGCGGTGCCGAGTGTACAGGGTAAAAGAGTTTTGATTTTCCAAAAGATATTGAAAATTTCCCCTTTGAAAGTGTTTTTCAAGCTTGGCTCACTTTATTAATCAAACCTTTGGAGAAGACTACACAGACGAACAATAATAAAAGCCCCAGTCCGGAGGGGTCGGATGTAAAATCCTGATATGTCACCATTCCGTTCTTCAGCAGCGCGGAGCGGACTGTTTTAACAGACTTTTGAAGGATCGTTCGTCCATGTATTAATTCCCAAAATTTTGATTAACATGATGATCCCCAGCAGAGTCGCCACTGTGGGCTCCCCGACCAGTGCGCGCTGAAAAAAGAGTCGCCACCCAAATTTTTGAGATGGTTGATCCGGGGAACCGAGGGTTTGCTTGAAAGGAGAAGGTCTTTTGGTCTTAGCGAAAAAAGCATTTAGACTTTGGGTTCGGGAGCCACTTTACGAATGGAGAAGGTTTTTGTTAAAAAAATGCACCCCATTCACCCGGTAAAACAGATCTCTACTAAACTCTTTCAAAATGGGGAAATTTAAAATATCTATTGAAAAATCAAACTCTTTAATAAACAAATAAAGGGGGAAAGAGATATGGGTAATAGATAACGTTGACGTGCATGTGGTGTTAACTATACAGTGATGACAAGAATGATGCAGAATGAAAGGAGTTTTCAGCAGAAACTGTCTGGGTCGCAGTATCCTTTTGCACCGCATTTTATAATACCGCGCACGGTTTTACAAAATGCCGTGCGGGGTATCCTCCTTACTTTCAAGCTTTTACGAAGTTTTAGAACACCGCCCAGGATCTTAGATAACGCGCACGGGATTTTCAACTAGCATCAAATAATGTTTTTACCACCAGACGACTCTGAAAAGTACTGTTCTTCCAAGCCATTAGCAGAAACCAACTTTTAAAACTCTTGATCATTCAGAATGACCGAAGGAGCTTTATTTTCTAAAACCAAACATGCCTTGTAGATATGGTCTGTTTTTTAGAAGTACCAACGCTTGATATTTGAGTAATAAACAGACCTGACAGAGGATAGCTATGATCCAAACGGTTTGAGCAAGAAAACAGTAAACTGAAACACCGTGCGTCTGAGTAAGATATGCCACGAGATGCATCAAAGCACCACGCGGTGTAATTTTCTCAGTACAGAGGCTTGTTTTTGTTTTGAAAAATAGATTCTAAGTCAGGATCCGACCCAAAGGGGGTCGACCCTTACCACAGAGAGGTTCCCTCAGGGATATGGATGGAGCCTATCCTAAGGAGACTAGTTTATACCTTTGATCTTTGGGCTTGGATGAGAATGGACGGCTTTGGATGTGCACGGATGAAAGCGGTCGAGGAGAGACGGTAGATACGGTTTGATAGGTGGGTGTTGGGAAGTTGGGGGTCTTAAAGTGAGTAAAAGAACTCACTTCAATGGCGAGGAGGAAAAAAAATGGAAGACTTTAAGGAAGAAAGAACCTTGAGAATATTTTTCGGAGCACTTTCTCAAGGTTTTAGAGTGAGGAATAGGTATGAAAGCATGATGAGAGAGAAAGAGAATTCAGGGCCCCTTTCTATTGAGTGGAGGGTTGTATTTATAGGCAAAAGCCAATGATTTTGAATTTCAAATGGTGAAGGTGTTTTCTGGGCGGGCTAGAAGTGCTTTTTTGGCTGAGCTAACTTGTAGCAGTTGCTCAAGTGAGCGTGGCCGACAGCTAGCTGAGCCAGTCAAAACTTTATCCAAAATGTCGTGCGGTTGACCTCATGACCTCATGCGGCGTAATGAAATCTATTATGCCGTGCGGTGTAGAGGTGTGCCGTACGGTACTAAGGGTCCAGCTCTAGGCTTTTGAGTTTGCTCTGGGCTTTTTGAGTTTGTTTTGGGAGAGTCTCACATCCAAGCTCTCGGAGGTATTTGTTTATTTTATTTCATTATCGGGATATTTAAAGCACTTTCGAGGTCCGGATTGGGGTGTTTACATGCTCATTAATTTTTAGCTTGAGAAACTTGTAAATCTCAGCCCAATTTAATTAGTATCTAATTAAATGGCCCTTCAACGCTAGTTCGAGATTATGTGTCAAAAATGGGCATAAACATGTTCACAATCCACTAGATGCATGGTCCTAGAAATTATACCCACGGCCTCTGAGTATTAGCCTCCATTCTTTGAGAGGTTTTCGGCTTCGGCAGAAAATCAACGATGATGAGCTCGTGGCTGGCGGCCGTAGGGAGATGACTTTGGTTGTTTGCGGTACAGTGTTGAAATTGTGAAATAACATGCCCCTTTGCACGATAATGTACGCAACAAGTTTATGTGGCGGCGTATAATTGAACAATGTAAAATGGCACCCCGTTCGCTGCGCAATTACACAGCGCCTCTTAAGTGGGGCTGCCCGCAGATAGCTTTTGGGAGGAACAGTTCAGTTTCCAATTCGATTCGCTCGCGATGGATTATTTTTTCCTCCATCCACCAATTGTCCATGAGTACTGTTGTTTGGTTCGTTCAGTTTGAATGCGGTTTAATCTTTATACCAAAGAGTCCGAAAAACAAAAGCTCTGCGTGTTTTGTTAGAAAGGGCAATATAGTCTTTTCGTAAAACCTTCGTCCCCTCTCTCTCTCGATTTAGCAATGGATTTGGAGAACTGTCCTCCCCCTATGTCGTTTTTTTATTGGAACATGAGTGGAACCTTAAAAACAGACTTAATTAGACCAAGTCCGTGGCGAGTGTGGAAACGCCAATAAGGAACAAAGTTCAGTAAACCTGGAGGTAAACAAGAGCCCTTCTATAGGAACCAACGGATGTTGCATCGAACAACATGCAGGGTTTCACTCCGGGTCCGGTATAAATAATTTAAGTTGTTTAATAATTTTAAAATAATTTTTCAAGTGAGCTTGTGATGAATCAACTCAATAAAATAAGTGTAAGTGTTCGATCTAATCTTCCAATTTTTCATTCAGATTATAGAATCCAATCAGCAAGATGCTGACTCGAGAACAATTTGATACCGGAATTTACAGATGGAAAGAAAGAAAAGTAAAACGGATAAAAGGGATAAACGCTCACCACCCAAGTTTGGAAACCAATAGGATACAGATTGACACCACCCGAGTATTTAATGAGGGATAAAGTGCTTAAGGATCGCTCACCGGTACTCAAAGGAATCCACCTAATAAATACAGAAACGAAGAGAAAGTGATATACTTCTCACCAGCCGAAGGTTATACTTTACTTAAACACACAAAATTACTCATTTCATTCATAGCATCATAATTTATAGGCCACCTGACCCTCAAAAATCCGAAAAGACATTCACATTTCCTAGGCAAAACTTAATGAAACAAAACTTTGACTACTAAAATCTAGGAAGAGTCTTAATAAAAATGTGTGACAATAAATAATATTTAAGAGGACTCATAAATATTTTGGCTATGATTGATCCAAAACAGCCTGCAACTACATATGTCATGTTCTTATTCTCTTCAACTTTATAGATCTTAAACAGCCAACCAAACCAATGAATTAATTTTTTGGGGTTCGTTCATATGGGCCTGCCTGGTCACCTCTTGAGCCTTTGATTCAGTTATGGTTCACGCCTAGGTTTTTTACTTGACCTGTACAAGAAAGTACGACTAAAAGACTCTTGACTTGCTCTTCAGAATTAGAGTGCAGTATGTGAAGGAAAGTACTAGGGTTTTAGGTGGAGAATATACTGTACCTCTTAGGATTGCGCGCATCCTTTCTTTAAATAGAGACTCCTGATTTGCTCTTGAAGTACGTGCGCGTACATCTCACACTCAGTAAGCGCTTTAACTGACGTCATGACTAACACACAAAAAGGGGTTGTTATTGGATAGGAGTATGAGCTGTCACCCATGCACACAAGCGCCCTTAGTGACGTCACCAATACTGAGGATAAGGATATGGCGGTTAGGGTTATGGATGTGAGCTGGCATGCTAAACATATAGTTTATTGGCATGCAGTGACCAAGTCCTCGAGTCGCACATCGACTATTAGAGCATCCGCATCAAACTCTTTAAATTTTGGATCAAATTTGACCTTAAAAAGTCACTTTATTACTTTAGCTACTCATTTTTAAAATGACTACTGCATCAGACTCTTTATATTAAAGATATTCCATTAAAATTATTATTTATTCTCACTCTCTTCTCAATTAAATATTTATTGCCAAAGACCGTATTTGGAACACCACAAATGTGCAAGAAATTGATGATTTTTCGGGGCCCATTACGGATTATACAAAGATGATTCAAATCACAAGTCATCCTTAAAATATTTTTTTATGGGTTCCTAAAAAAATTAGCTCAATCCGATATCGGTAAGAGCTGTTTCAAAATTCGTACGGTGTTTCAGAATTCGTAAGGTGCTCTCTATGAATTCTGAAATAGCCCTTATTGATGTTGGATTGAGCTAATATTTTTTAAGAACTCATAAATTTTTGGGCAAATTTTACAAATGGTCCTTCTAGTTTGCACGAGTTCTCATTTTCATCCCTCTAATATTAATTGTATCAATTTTAACCCTATAGTTTTCATTCTGTCTCAATTTCGTCCCTCTCCTTGACACCGTCAATGAAACAAACAGAATTGGAGGGCAAAATTGTCATTTTCTTTCATAGAGGGACTAAATTGAGATTTTATGTAAACCAAAGGGACTATTTCTAAAATTTTATATTTTACTTTCGTTTTTTGCAAATAAAATAAAAAAGACCATAAGTAATGTATTCGACAATGGAATTATTTTTTATTGGGTAATCAAACTATATTGAAAAAATTTATATTTATATTTCATTACACATTGCAAAAATATTAGAAAATGCACAAATCAACCCCTTAGTTAATGTCTTTGTATCATGTTCTTATAATCTCCTTATTTTTTTCACCCGATAAAAAAGGTTCAAAATCCGTGTTTATTTGTTGAAAGAATATCAGTACAAATAAACATGTACAGCAGCAGCGTACAGCAAGGTTTTGTGATCGTTTTGAGTTCTAAAAAGATGACCGGAACCCCTCATCTTGTTCAAAATGTTTAGTTTAGGGTCCCTGCAAAAAATTAGCTCGATCGGATGTCGGTTAAGGTCCTTACGAAACATCCAATTTTGCTTCAGAATTAGGCCAAAATGAGCGGTTCCGATCACCTTTGTTGAACTCAAGACAGGTGCAAAACACTGTTGTGCATGGCTGTTGTGTATGATTGTCTGTACCTGTAGCAGCTCTTGTTTGTTTGTTATATGAGTGATCTTATAAGTAAGTCTCAAAATAAATACACTTATACCCATGTTTTAATGTATTTGATCTCTTAATATTCAATAGTGTTTATTGTTAAATTAAACACAATTACAAGATTTCTAAATACTACTGAACAACTCTTTCTTTTTAATCATGTGACAAAGAAAATAACGAGATTGAAAATTCAATTGAAAAAAAATACAATACCAAGACATTTAACATATGGGTTGCTTTTTGAATTTTCTCATATTTTTTGTGATATATATAATAAAAAATTTAAACATATTTTGATTATTCAATATAAAATGAGATGAGAAATACATTACATATGACATATTTTGAATTTATTTGTAAAAACAAAAGTAAAAAATAAAATTGTGGAAATAGTCCCTCTAGTTTGCATGAAATCTCAATTTAGACCCTCTATGAGGAGAAATGACAAATTTGTCCTCCAATTCCGTTTGTTTCACTAACACCGTAAGCGAGAGGGACGAAATTGAGATAGAATGCAAATTATAGGGCTAAAATTAACACAATTGATACTAGAGGGACAAAAATGAGAATTCATGCAAACTCGAGGGATCATTTGTAAAATTTACCCTAAATTTTTTTGTGAGTATGACTTACGGTTTGAATCATCTTTATAGGACCCGTAATGGGCTCCAAAAAATTAAAAAAATCAAACTTTCCTTGCATGTCCCAAACAGGTTCTATTTTTGGGAGTGTGCTAGCTCAAGATAATAATATAATAATGTATACCATTTGAACAGTTCCTCGTCTTGTTCAGCGTGGAACTGTAGCAATGTTAACTTGGAGTGAGCAAAGGCGAGGCTGATGCATTCCTATAAGTGAAGTTTTCCTCCCTACTTTAGCTAAATAGGGCAAGTAGAGATCCTAATGTGGATGCTCTTAAGGTTGGGTTTTATATCCTGCGCTATACAATAGAATCCTTTTTCGATGGTAGACACAAGACTCATTTTGTATTCTGTAAGGTCCAAGCGATCTAGGGTTCTTTTTTTTCTTGGCTCGGCAAACGAAATTTTATTAAGCTCGAAAGGGTACATCGAGGAAAAATAAGAGAGACGCAAAATGCTTCTCAACAGAACGGGAAAAAAATGAAACAAAAACAAACATCCAGTCAAAGGTTGGATGAGAAAAAACCTCCGAAGGCCAGAAACTAAGATCTCAGCTTACGAATTCCATCCAAAAATTCCTTAAATTCCTCCACTAACTTAAGGTCAAGCGATCTAGGGTTTTTCATATTCTTTAGCTATTTGTTCCCTCCAAGCATTTTGATTTAGTCCTGTCTTTTAAGATTGTTAGGAAAATCAGTATGAATACATCTCGATTTAGTCCTGTCTTTTAGGTATTTGTTCCCTCCAAGCATTTCGATTTGGTTGAGACTCTTGATGAATACATCTCTAAGTTTTATACATCTACGAAACTTCAAAACTTGGAATAACATAACAGATTGAATCGTTAATGGAAAATCGAAAATATCCCATCCGAGGCCCATGTTACACACAATGGCCTTAAAATAGATTTGCTGCCTCTAGTATATTGGCTTTTCCCAAAGAACTATTGTTGATTTTAGTAGAAGAACCAAGAAAAATGGGTGTAATGGGGGCTGCCTATTCACGGCAGAAAACTGGATGAGAGAGGCTGCTCTCTGGATAGCAGCAGGAAAGAAAACAAAACGAGGGCAGCAAAATGGGGCTACTACTTGCCCTTCTCTCATTCCAAATGACTTTAAATATTAGGGGTTCCTTACACAACCAACTTGGGCCTAGCCAATTAAAGAGAGCCCAATTACAAAACAAAATAAAATAGCCCATTACAAAATAACATTTGGTCCAAACACAATGAAGTAAGAGAAGCATTAATTTTAACGGAATGGTTGTTGAGGTTACAATCGGCGTCTGTCTCTCAGGATACAATGGTTTACACAGTTTTGGACTAAGGATTCAAAATTACATAACGGTTTTGGGTTTCTTGATGCCTCACACCTCGATATACCGGTGGGAGAGAAAATCTCATGCGTATCGGCCGGTTCCCATTACGTAACGTTCCGTTTCTGATTCACTGTTACGGCTGATACTCAACTGTTACATGTGATTTTGGCACTTAAAAAAAAATTTCCCTCAAAAATGATTTTTAAAAATTCACGACCGCAACAACTGATTCCCAATACGTATTTTCGGTACTCCTGATACCATTGCATCTCAAACGTTGCTATTACGTGCCCTAAAACCGTTATTTAAAACCTTTGTCCGCGCACACCACTCGGTGGAACTGCCGAGCAAACACAACCAGGTTCGTACTCTTTCATAAGAAAAAAACTAGCAGAAACACAACGATAAGAACAGAGAATTGAAGTTATGGAATTTGTAGAGTCGTTTTGGTCTGTTTTCCAACGGGCTTGTAGCCCAATGGTAACACTTGTTCTTCCCTTGTGGGAGACCAAGGTTCAAATCCCGATGTGGACATTTATAGATTCAGAACTATAGACAACCTCTGAATCCTATATAGACTAAGGGCTTGTTTGATAACCTAAATTCAGCACTTAATACTGAATCAATTAAGTAATAAGTGATTCAGTAGGTTTGATAACCACATTTTACATTGCTTAACAAATTAAGTACCACTTAAAATATAGGCCAAAAAGTTAAAAAAAATTAAGTAGCTTTGAGCTACTTAATTGTTGCTGAATTTTTGTATACTTACATTCAACCATCATACTACCACCACAACCACTCCCACCCTCACCGCCACTACTCCACCACCACCACTACCACCACCTCCACCACTACCACCACCTCCACCACTCCACCACCACCACCTCCACTACCACCACGCCGCCTCCACCACCAACACCTCCACCACCACCTCCACCACCACCACCACCACCACCACCTCCACCACTCCACCACCACCACCACCTTCACTACCACCACAACATCACCTTTACTAGCTTCACCACCACCACCACTTCCTCCACTACCACCACCACCACATCACCACTACCAACTCCACCACCACCACCACCACTTCCTCCACTACCACCACCACCACCACCACTCCACCACCACCACCACCTCCACTACCACCACTCCTCCACCACCACCACCTCCACCACCTCCACTACCACCACTCCACCACCTCCACCTCCACCACATCACCACCACTCCACCACCACCACCACCACCACCACTTCCTCCACTATCACCACCACTTCCTCCACTACCACCACCACCACCGCTCCACCACTACCATCACCACCATCAGCTCCACTACTCCACCACCACCGCTCCTACCACCACCTCCACCACTCCACCACCATCATCACAATCATCACCACCACCGCCACTCCACCACCACTACCATCACTACACCACCACTACCACTCCACCACCACCACTACCAGCACTACACCACCACTCCTACCACCTCCACCACTCCACCACCATTAACAAAAGTATATTGTGACCGTTAGTAAATTAAGAGAGAATTGAAACAAAATTAATTCATCATTTTTTTAATTCAGTACTTAATATGTTTATCAAACAGCTTTTCAGCTTAAAAATTTCAGCATTCAGTTTCCAGTACTTAATTTTTCAGCTTTCAGTTTCAGTTTTCAGTTTTATCAAACAGCCCCTAACTCACTAATCCCGTCCCTGCCCCGTTGGCTTATAAAGTAGGGAAAAAAAATAAAAAATATCCCCAAATCCACGACAGTTTGACGTGGATAGATATGGTTGAGAGGTTTGGTTGCCAAAGAGCATGCCATTGGTCCACCGTCCACAGCATGGACTCAGGGGGGCTGCTGTCCCTTGAAGGGACAGCAGGGTGCTGTCCCGGCCCATGGGGCCCCACTTTGGTCTTGCTCCGACGATCGGAAACGTTCACTTCGTAGAGTTTGTCGAGTTGAACATGTATGCAAAAAATCAGTTTGATTGGATATTTTTAAGTGCTTGATGGAATCACATATAACTTGCCAATAATGGATTCTAGTAG
The DNA here is from genome assembly GCA_019656295.1 of Rhododendron mucronatum var. ripense. NCBI lineage: Eukaryota > Viridiplantae > Streptophyta > Magnoliopsida > Ericales > Ericaceae > Rhododendron > Rhododendron mucronatum. The sequence goes on from BPLT01000213.1 coordinate 699,842, forward strand.
ATTTGATCCAGTGTTTCGGATCCATTGTTTTCAAAAGAAAAAGATTCCGATCAGGCACTTAAAGATATCTGATTAAATTGATTTTTTGCAAACTTGTTCAACTCGACGAGCTCTACGAAGTGAACGTTTCCGATCGTCAGACCAAGACCGAAGCAGGGCCCCTTAGGCCGGGACAGCACGCTGCTGTCCCTTGAAAGGACAGCAGCCCCTCTGAGTCCCCACAGCATGAGAAAATATTACTTGTTCATGGAGTCTTTTTCACCATTCGTGTGGACTCAAACACTAATGCGGTGAAGAATCACTCGGCGATGCTTCAGGATCACTGGATAATTACTCAATCACAACACAACCACAACCACAACTTTTTGTTCAGTTCTCGATTTAGTTTTAGTTTTAGTTTTGTTTCCAATCATTACCTTTCTTCTTTCTCTAATCATTACCTTATTTCTCCAATTATTACTTTCTCATCTCTCTCTGTCTCTCTTCAATCATTACCTATATTTTCAATCATTACTCTATTTCTCCCTCCACCCATTATTAAAACTAAATTAAACTAAACTAAACTCTCAACCAAACACTATCCTATTTACCAATAGGTTCTCTCTCTTCATTATTAGGTCCCAACGTACAGCTGTTAAAAGCAATTGGATAATTATTAAGCTGATTAAATAAAGGTGACCGACAGCCACTATAGTCAAGTCTATGCGGGTCCAGATTAAAGATGCCATGGTCTTGTCTGCTGCATCTACCATCATATCGTACTAGAAAAGTGACTAGTCTAAAACATTTTTGGAAAATGTGTGATGGAAATTTCATTTCATTGCGGGGGGAATTCGTGTCAAGTGGAACCAGCGGAAAAAAATTCTCAATCCATGAACAGATTTTCTAGAAATTGCTTCAGATATGAAACAGAACAAACACAGCTCCTCATACATGGAAAGATAATGTAAAAAGACTAATATAACCCATACACATTTGAAACTCTAAAAATCAGTTTCTCTTTGTTTCCCTTCCCCATTATGCAGCCAGCAAGCTCGAGAAAAAATAGTTGTGTGAACTTAAGTTATCCTGTGTATGAATCTAAGTTGCCTCGTGTATGAACTTAAGTTGCCCCGTGTATGAAACTAAGTTGCCGTATTTATGAACCTAAGTTGCACCAAAAGTTGTCTCGTTTATGAACCGAAGTTGCCCCTAAGTTGCCTTGTGTATGAACTTAAGTTGCCCTCTAAGTTGCCCCGTGTATGAAATTAAGTTGCCCCGTTTATGAACCTAAGTTGCCCCCTAAGTTGCCCCATGTATGAAACTAAGTTGCCCCGTGTATGAAACTAAGTTGCCCCACTTATGAAAGTTATGAACCTAAGTTGCCCCAGAAGTTACCTCATGTATAAACCTAAGTTGCCCCTTGATTTAGGAAAGGAGGGAGGGGAATTTTTGTCTTCAAACCATGTCTTGGAAATTATTGTTTTCCTTCCCATGATTGGATAATTCCAAAAAAGTGGTCCATGAATGGGGAGTTTTTTGCCCCTCTTACCATTGAAATGCAATTCCTCCCTTCGTTGTACGCATGTATTCAATTTATCTCAAAATTAAGCTCTGGATTTAATTACATATGTAATGAATATTTAGGCTCCGTTCCAGAAACCTTCTTAAAAAATAAGTACTTATTTTGCCACTTCTCAAAGAAAAATAAGAAGGTTTGTTCCACAAAATCCAAATAAGCAGCTTATTTTACATTTTTAAACTCAAAAATAACGTAAATGAGAAATAATTTTTCAAATTTTTTTGCACCGTATTAAAGATCTCAATGAAATCTATCAAACAAGATCCATATTGATAGGAAAATTATTTGCGTAAGCACATTATTTTTGAGCTTGAAATTGTCTTCTCAAAAAATAAGTAATTGTTCAATCTTTTCAGGAACAAGCCTTCTTATTACACAAAAAATAAGTTCTTATTTCGTTTCTGGAACGGGGCCTTAACCATGTTCCTATAAATACTCACTCCTCCATACGATGAAAATTTAATGTTCGAGCCGATCCGGGATTTGTGACGTTCGAACTCGACTCGTTTACGTAAAAAACGAATCTAAAACGAATCTAAAACTCGAGTTTGAATTCAGCTAATTTGTAAACGAGTCGAACCTGATTCGGTTTGAGGGAGGTTTTTGAGATAATAAGAATAGAGAAATAAGAGCAATAATTGGTGAGAAAATTTACTATGTAAATATAGCTTTATTAGTAATAATAGCTGTTAAAAGCATTTGAATAATTTTTGGCATCTCTTCTTGCCTCTCAGAGTCCTCCAAGGGAAGAGAAGGCAACCAATGGCCACCATAGTCCTTGGGTTATTGGGGGTTATGCTTGATCGTTACCTTCAGAGTTTCAAAATTAGTTGAGATGCACGTAAAATATTCCAGATCGACATCCAGTTATAAAAAAATATAGCCACCATAGTCAAGTCCATTGGGGCCCATAAATTGATGGTGATAATTGACAGCAAGCTCCCAATTCTTCTCAGTTGCCGTGTAGTAATTTTTGATGATATATTCCATCTTAATTGGCTGCACATGCCCGTTGATATCGATCAATTTTGGCAACTTCTGCAAATTATTCTCATCAGTCAGTCATTCTCTGATGGTCCAAACAACTGCAATACTTCCTTGAGTGGGGAGAAAACAAAGTGACCCAGGCCGAGCCCAACGTCAAGTCTACACGTCCATGCACGATAAGTTATTGAAAACAGATTAGAAAGTTTGGAAGACCTATTGTGTGATGGAAATTTCATTGTACGCATTATATTTATCTCAAGCTCGCGATTTGCATATGTGATGAATCGTTCCTTTATCAAGCAATTAAAAAAATAAAGAATGTTGACTTTTTTAAAAGCTGTGGTTAAAGCCTTGATCTGCTTTATGATATTATTCAAGTCTATTTTCAAGAATGGGTTAGCAGCATTCCAATGATTTTATATGGTTCCCCAAAAATAAAATGAGATGTCGAATAGAGACAGAAACAGGTTCGGTCTTGGGTGTTAATTGCTATCCACGCTCGAATACCAATTGTTATGGCCATGGGAGGGGATCAAACCAAAGCCCAAACACACACACACACACACACACACGCAGAGACACGAACACGGAGAATTATGTGGTACTCCAAAATTGGGTACTCCACGGAATAAACCGGAGCAATCACACTCCATGTATGGAGGTTATTTTTTTCCAAGTCTTCCTGTTAGATATTTTGGCACTTTCCGGGGTTGTGCAAAACCTCCATTGGTGTCTTTTACTATATCAACTCCGTTTGATTGTAATGGGTAGGTTCTTAGGGGTAGTTGCTCGCTCGATGCTCCTCCCATTATTTGCGCCAAAGTGACCGCTACGAAATTGATCTAATTACGGGAAAGGTAAAAGTCTTGCACGGCATCTCTTGCATAGCATGATTGAGCACAAAATTATTTTTCTCCTTTACTGATTAGGGTACGTACTTTCCTTACTCCTATTCTTATATATATACACTACCTTAATCTTTTAGTTTCCTTTATTAATTAGGTGATTTAGTTTCTCCGGACAAAACACATTTTCCGTGTATACATATCATTGACTTTCCAGAAAATATGTTTTGAGAAAAGGAAATATATATCAAAGGAAAAGATTGTCTTTTTCTATATAAAGAGGTGTGGTTGAAGAAAAGATTAAGGAGAGCACCACCGTTTTTGTGTTTTCTCTCGGCAGAGGCGAGAGTATTTTTTTGGTACAAAAAGAAAAAGAAGGGTTGCACGGTTTTTGTTTTTGTTTTTGACGAGCATATAGAGATTAAAAAACATAGGCAGTGGAGGCGAGAGTTTTTTTGGTTGTGCTGACTTCTTTCTCTGAAAACGGAGATTAATTGGTTGCAGCCCACGTTCCGTCTCTTTGCTCTAGCTCGACTGTTTTGTTTTCGGCAGAGGCAAAAGTTTTGTTTTTAAAAAGAAAGAAAGGGATGCACGGTCTTGAGGGATTTTAGTGTGCAGCCCATATTCCGTTTTTGTTGTTCTTGCCTCGCACATCTTTGAACACCGTTTGGTTTGTCGAGATCACGTTTACATCATATCATTCATCCATTCATTGTTTGTGGTTCTTGGTGCCGTTTGCTGCTGTGGCCGAATCTTTTGGAGATTGATTCGGAGCCGGTTGAATCCGGAGATCGGGCGTGAAGTCTGTGGTGCATCTATTGGATCTTGAAGAAGCTCTGGGAGCATCGGAGATTGGCGAGAATAGGTAAAGGCTTGGGTAAGGTTTTTACTATTTCGCAATCTGTACTTCTTTTCGATTAATAGAATAAAGCAGTAGTATTAGGCCGTGGTTTTGGCTTAGGGTTATTTAGGACCCTAAGTTTTTCCACGTAAATCGTGCGTCTCTTGTTACAATTTTTATTCTACTGCAGTACTTTATTTTTGGTTTTGATTAATCGAGATAATCAACCCATTTATCTTTATTAATTTTTAAATTTGAAAATTGGTATGTTTTTATTAAAACTCCTATTCACCCCCCCTCTAGGAGTAAATTAAACGCTTCCGCATAATTTCACTTCCCATTAGTCTCTCCCCTTAGTCTTTGTCTCCTTAGTCTTTCCATTGGTCTCTCCCCATTAGTCTTTCCCATGTCTTCCCATTAGTCTTTCCCCTTAAGTTTTCCCAATTTAATAGGAAAAGATTGGTAGATTGCAATAGATAGAATCCTCTATCTCGGTGGATGTCCATCGCTTGACTGGGAAAAAATTAAAGCAAGACAATCTGACTGAAGGACGTGGAAAACTCCAACCCTTCGAGGGTTGAGCGTGAATTCTACGGCAATCATTTTATTTTGTAGATTTTTCTATGGTGTCACAGTAACATGTTAATATCATGGTTGGAAGACTCTGTTTCGTATTCCTTGTTGGACTTTATTGTTGTTGATCTCAATTAGTTGTAAATTCAACAAGAATAATCTTTTCTGTTTCTTTGCCAATCGAATTGTCTATTTGGGAAGCAGACTTGTCCTCTCTGCTCCCAATGTCGTTTTCGATTGGTACAGGAGTGCGTAGCCTTAAAAAGACTAAGTCAAGTCGTCCCATGACAATTACCCTTTTATCCTTAATTTTAAAGGGTTATTAAATGTGTGATGTGTCTCTAGGTAGTACGTATTTGTTCAAAAGAAAAAAAAAAGGGAAAAAGACTGGTCTGGGCCTTATTTGGGAGAGGAGTTAACTGGAGAATGATTTTTGTTTATTTATTTTGTGAACTTAAAATTATGTGAGCTTTTCTCTTTTTCTTTTTTTAATTAGAAAAGGTTTATATAATGAGAGTGTAATTTTTGTTTTCCAATAAAAGTTTATTTTATGATGAATTGCAAGGCATGGGAAAAAAAATCGATTTATAACCATATGTAATAGCAGTAGCGCTAAATCCAAAATGGTACCTGGTATATATTTGTCTGGTACCGATACGTACTGTTATAATAAGAAAATCGGTACCCTAGTCGATACGGTATTCAGAACCATGGTACTGGTATCTATATTCTTAACCCTTGTTATTAGCCAATATTAATTGGAGTCTCGGGAAGCATGGACGCTAGCTACGCTGCATACTCGATTAAGATCAGACTGTCTAGCTAGGTGGGGAGCCAGCTCCTCACTCTAGTGCTGCAACTGATCTAGCTCACACTGGAATGCAAACACCTTAATGAATTCCTTTCTGGAGATGATCACTCCTCTTTCACAGTAGCAGCCGAAGACTTGATCGAAGACCTTCCATTTTCCATGCAATAAAAGTCCATTTAATAGACAGCCAATTACATATACCAGACTCAATTAAGTCCAATTTCCGTACGATTTGGGGCATCTCAACAGGGCATTTTTGTCCATGATTGATCTAAAACAACTGCGGGAAATTACTGGACAGTGGTGGGGACATAAAATAATTATAGTTCTAAAATCCCCAAACCATGATTCGGTTTGGGTTTTGAGTGAGATTTTTTAGACTAATGAGTGGAAAGAGATATATAGATAAAGAAAATTTATTGGACAGAAGTTTTGGGTTTTGGCTAGACCATTTTGCCCTCAATGAAGTGGCGTTGTTTCCAATACAAAAGGAGACAGTTAAATATTTGAGGAGCAAGTCAGACATGTAAAAGCTAATACTCCATTTGTCCCAAATTGCTCACCTTTTTTTGAAACCGTGTATTTTTTAAAAAGTAATGTATTAGCACGAATTTTCTTTCAAAATTTGTGCTGCAATTTAAAGATCTCATTTTTTAAAAAAAAAAAACTCATAAATATGTTATTTTTGCATGTAAAATGGACGGCTCCTAAAAAGGGCGAGCAATATGGGATGGAGGGAGCAATGACGTAGGATCATTTTCTTTTTATCTTAATAATATAACATCACCTTTTTTATCTGCATGATTTTTTTTTTGCAAAAGTTAATAATGCCTCAATTTTTTTTTATAGATTATTGGTTCATATCGACAAATGAAATTAAAAAAATTAAAAAAGTTAATATAGATGATTGGTTCGTATTGACAAAAGAAATTAAAATTAAATTTTTTTTATAAATTATTAATTCGTATCGACAAAAGTTAATAATGCCTCAATTTTTTATAGATTACGGGTTGTGCTACACGACGTTGTTGCGATTTGCAATAGGTTAATAGCTGTTAAAAGCATTTGAATAATCTTGGGCCTCTCTTCTTGCCTCCCAGAGGCCTCCAAGGGAAGAGTAGAGGTGACCAAAATAGCCACCATATATAGTCAAGTGTATGGGGGCCTAGAACGATTATGGTGATCATAATTGACTGAAAGCTCCCATTTCTTTCCAAATGTCGTGTAGTGATTTGAATTTCCACAAATCAAAAACATGTGTTGTAGATATTAAGACTATCAGTACTTCCTTGAGTTGGGGAAAAACAAAAGTGACCCAGGCGCCCATCTTCAAGTCTACCCCTCCGTGCACGGTAAGTTGATTCCATGTTTATTGTCATATATCTTGCCAACTCATTTGTGTAGCTATTTCCTCTCGGGCCTGCGGTGGCATATGATTGTTGAGGTATGACGGTGCCAACCTCATTGGGATGTCCGAGCCTCGTGGTAAATGCTTTGTCCCTAGTTCTTTTAATCTTTGAAATGTCTTCAAAGATTAATTAACAAAATTTTCCTTTTACCGATCGATCAAAATACAAAAAAGACAAAAGAATAATCGAACATAATTATTAAGCCAAAACAGGAACATATATCAAAAGGGCAAACATATCCCATGAATGGCAATAGAATAAATATCCGTCGAATATGATGCCACAGAAAGCATGGTGTAGGTTGGAAATTGTCTCGCCCTCTCATTTGGGTGCCAATGTTATTGAGACGCTTCCTTATTGTTGTGATGACACTTACTCCTTATCCCTTAATCTTTGTACTCGTCTAAAAAATTAATAAATTCTCTTTTGCTGTTCAAAAAAAAAAAAAAGAAAGAAAAAGAAAGGGCAATTGAGTTACTTTTAGGCGGCTCATCTTGCTTCCGGCCCAGAGCCTTCCAAGGGAAGAGAACACCGGAGACAACTGCGTTTGGAGCCATTCGATGCATGTACCACATGTAAATTCACATTAATTGGGTTGGAAAATGGTAATTGACTTTCACAATTTATTTTTTACCCTCAAGTTATATTAATTTACAAAATTAACCTTTCATTTCTTTAGTTTTTCACACTTAGAAGGATAACATTACAAATTGACATCACAAGACGGTAAAAAAGAGTGGTTATTAAAGAAGGCTAGGCTATGAAAATCACTCCTTGGAAAATAGAGGAATTTCCAAGACATTGGAGAATAAACATCCTCCTCAAAATATTAACTTGCAAATTACAATCCAGCATTTGTGCCACATTGCTTCACTTATACACAAAACTAGATCCTATTCTTCTATAAAACTGATAACAGGGAAAGACATTTCCACATCTTTTGTTTGTCCAGGGTGTTTTGCCTTAATAATTAAGTCAGATGATTTTTCTGTGTTATTCAATTTTTTTCATTTGTTTGTTTTTCACCAAATTGTTGTGGCTTATTGGTTTGTCAAGAAAAAAGAAATAAAAAAAAAAATGAACTAGACAATTTTTTTTAAGGAAAACAAAAATAATCAAAAAAAGTCTATCTATTTTTGCATAATTTTTGTCTTTCGTGAAAGTTTATAAGATTTTGATCGTAATTTTAACTTTTAGATTTGTTTCGTCAAGATGAACCAATAATTCAAACAATTGAAGTAAAACTATCAGTGACAAAAAAAAATTTGAATCAAAAGGTAAACATATCCCATTTTTGGGACGGAACTCCAAGCTTAGGATAAACATGTCAATTATTGGGTACACTCGGAGTATCATGTGGCATTTCCATGTGGGTCGCTCCTTATCTCCCAACCACCCAATCAAGTGAATAATAATGTTCCTGTCGAATAATTTGCCGTAACTTGTTAGAACTGAGAGTATCACGTAGGCAACATCTTATGATATTCTAGAAATGCTGAATATTTACTCGGATAAATGTCTCACGGATACGATACCATAGAAAGCATAATAGACATAATCGACAATGAAAAAAATAAAATAATCATGTGAAATTTTAAGCCAAAACGGGAACATAAAAAACTTGCAAGAAAAAAATCACTTAACCTCACTAACTACAATTAACACTATTGACATTTGTTGAGAAAATAAAATAAAACATGTTGGACGAAACTTCTATAGCTAGGAGATATAAATTTTTTTGCCGTTCCAAAAAAAGAAAATTGATCGAGATAATTGACTCATAGCTTCCAATTCTTCCCAAATGCCGTGTAGTAATTTGATATATTCCATCTTAATTGGCTGCACATGCCCCTTGATATCGATCAATTTTGGCGACTTCTGCTAATAATTTTCATCAGTCATCCTCGATCTGGCCCAGACAACTGCAGAATTTTCACAAATCAAAAATATTTGTGGTACATATTTCGTCTCGACTAGGATATCAATACTTCCTTGAGTTGGGAAAAAACAAAGTGACCGGGGCCCGAGCCCAACGTCAAGTCTACCCCTCCATGAGCGGTAAGTTGATTCCATGTTTATTGGCTTTTTTGTTTGATTGGTATCTTTAGCCTTATTAGTTGGGTCAAGGTCCACAACCAATTGGATATCATCAAAAGATTTAACCTGGGTCAAGTTAAGATCAGCCACTTCCATTTCAATCGAGGCCGAATCATGAATCAATAGAGGAGTTAAATTCTCTGCTGCAATTGCGCCCTCTTCCAAGACCAAATTGCAAGAATCATTCACCACTGATGTCAATCCCATGGTACTAGAAGCATCCCCAAATAGCCTAGAATCAACCCCACGGCTTGCGACGGAGTTTTCACGATGGGTTCCTCTCTCTTGAACACATAAACTTTTTAAAAGCTAATGTGGTTCGATTAGGTATTTACGAGTACGAAAAAACTAATACAATTCGTACATACATTTAAAAAATGCAAATTCGAGAATGATAGGTTCAGAATCTTTGGATCAAGACTCTCTCTCTCTCTTAAAAAAATGCAAATTCATCGTGGGTTCGGAATTTTCGTAATGTCTTGCATTTACATACCACAAGGAAATTGAAGCAAGCCTTTATTTCTTTCCTTTTTTCCTAAAAAAAAAGCCACAACAAAACCTAATTATATGACTTCACACTTTATTTTTTTCTTCATTTCTTTCCACATAACATGTAACTACATTTTTATTGAACGGTGTCACTCACACGTTCAAATTCTGGCTCCGCCACTACAAGCAATAGACAGCCAATGACAGATATCATGAAGCAATGAAGTCCATGTAAGAATTTGCGGGGTATCTCGAAAGACCATTTTATCCATGATTGATCCGAAACAGCCACCACATAGGTCATGCACTTGTTCTCTTTAACTTGATATATCTGAACTTCCGTTTGGTTAGGGTGTTTTGGTTTTTGGATTTTGTTTCGGTTTGTGTTTAGGTTGGATGTTTGCTTTTGAGGTTCCTAGTAGCATTCATGTTTGTGTTTCGGTTCTGTTTTGGTTTTTTTTTTCGTTTTCCATGTATGGATGATGCATTTTTTCATCTTAGGTTCAATTTGGGTGATTTTATGTAGGGTCTTTGCCTACGCTTGGCGTCTTGCCTTCTTGGTTTTTCTTTGGGTCTCAGGTGGCATTAGTCGCTATGCCCTTGTCCGTTTAATTTTTGTATCTTTTTATAAAAAAAAAATTAATTTTCTTTTCCGAGCAAAAAAAAAAAAACACTTGCATGATAGATCTGAAACAGCCAACCAAACCAATGAATTAATTTCTACTCACACATCAATGCATTTGTTCTCTTTAGGTCTATAAATAGGCATCAAAATCGTACTTTAATCTGATTCGATATTTGTGCAATTTGAAAGAGTAGTCACTAGTCGTCTAGTACTGAGCGATATGGGTTCCAAAACAATAGTTTCCCTAGGCTTTTTGTTGGTTACTGCTCTTCTCATTACGTCGAATCAAATGTAACATAAAGGGATTTCGTTGAGACTACTTCCAAGGAAACTAGTAAAATTGAAATTGAAATTGAGTTTATTCTTCACATTTGATGAAGGCAAAGTTGGATGAATAATATTAACCAAAATAGCGATGGTTTGGAAGTCTACAATAATTTTATTGGAACATCACAACCAATTATTGGATATAATTTAAATGTTTACAAAAATTAATATAATTTCACGAAATCTAATGGGGGCCATGCCTCTGCGGGACCCCACCTACATCCGTCCCTGCCTTGACGTCGTTGGGACAAACGCCCGTCTTTAATTTTCATGATTATGTCATTAACATAATCCAATCCAATTATGTTCAACCAAAAAAAAAAATTATAACGTCTCTACTGTTAGGTAGTTATTCATTCATGTTAGTAATAGAACTATATTCAATACCTGAATATGGAGCACAATATGTTATTTCAGCAAAGTAATGACTCTCTCGTAATAGAAAACAAAAGGATTTCTTTTTACATAGCTAACTGTGGTTTCAATAGCACAATGATTAAAAGAGACTATAGATAATGGTCACCCACTCCTCCTTTTCTTGCTCTTATTCCAATGAAATTGTCAAATTACACTTTTAAAATGCAAAAAGTAAATTAAGAAGGAAGAACAATTTGATAATTTCAAGTCAATAAAAAACGTTGCAAAAGAATAAAAGGGGTGCAAAATCATTTTGCTTGTGGAATTGGCATCCAATAATTAATGCTACGATCCCAGAAACTTTCCTGAATGGGACGCAGTACCAAACCTCATTTGGGTGGGTCCCACATCTTTTTAACCCTCTCATATATATCAAACCCTACACCCCTCGATCGCTTTCTCAAACATCACTTCAGCCCTTAAGCTCATCCTCTTCCTCATGAAATCCTAAAATACCCAACTAACATTCTTCCTAAGCAGTACATTCAATCTCACCAAATTCCTCAAAATTAACGTCAATAAAATGCAAATCGAATCCATTTACCTCAATTTTAGTAAAGACCAAAACATGCACCAAATATGTTGAACTTAAAAAAAAAAAAACTAGAGAAAACATAGATCGACAATCATTGGAAGAATTCACTAATTCTCTGCCCTACATCATGAAACAAGCTCCATGAACTTCCTATTAGATCACCCACCCCAACATTATTGTAGGGAAAATACAATTAACGGTGAAGTTCCAACGAGTATTGGCAACCCTTACGGCTATAAAAATCCTTGGACGAAATAGGGTCAGCAGAATAATTTAAACAAAGTTTCCTGGATGATCCATTATATGTAACACTTAATTTGCAGTCTCTAAGGGATGTGGGACTCGGGACCACCCATCAAGATGTCTAGTGGGAATCTTTATTGAAGCCTGGCCCCAACTTGACTATGGGGCATCACATATGGTATCTATTCATTTCAAGATGAGCTCCAATATTAACCAACTTGGATCTTCTGATGACTACTTCTCTAACAATTCTGTAAGTCGCTAAGTATTTGTTCAGCTACAGTTCATTTGTTGGAATTTTGTATGAGAATTTGTTTAAAAAAAGTTAATTATCAAAAATCTGTATTACATAAACTTTTAATGCACTTGAGAAACAACTGTAAGTAGTTATTGTTCTTGATCTTAGTTGTAAATTAAACAAGAATCTTTTTGTTTCTTTGCCAATCGAATTGTCTATTTGGAAGACTAGTCCTCTCCCTATGTCGTTTTTTATTGGTACATGCAGGACAGGAGGGTAGCCGTAACAGAGACTTAGACTAAGTCAAGTCGTCCAATGACAAGACAGTGGAGAGTGTGGGATAGCAAAAGGGCCCAAAGTTTCAAGAAAACAACAGAGGAACAAATTTAAACTGTATTCTTTTTTTTCCAAACGGAAAAAAGCATATTCATTCAATTAATTCAAATAAGTCATACGGCATCTACAAAATATTATCCAGATACGGATCAAGTCATACAACAGCTACTGAAAACTATCCAAAACTAGAGATACAGAAAAACAGTCAAACCCTAAAAGAGACGAAACGAATGTTGAACTCCTAAACATGAACCATTACCTATCCACTCCGTAATCATGAATCGCAAAGGTGAAGATAAGCATATAAATGCACCATGATTAGGTATCCTAAATTGCATTTGTATTAATTAAGTCCTCTTTCACCTATGTGATTTAGGTCATGTGCAGATACACTCCCTATAATTCAAAAGTGTGTATATAACTCTTTGTGGTTTAAAAATGTGTGGATAAACCCCTTACCGTCATATTTTTCATCCATATTAACGAAGGTGTATCTCACATGCCTCTAAAATCTAATCTAAATTGTTCATAATTTACTAAATAAAGAATAGAGCATCTTTGAAAAATATTATCTCGATTAGGTATCAATTAATAACCTAGTGATCTAATTAATGTTGGTAAATTCAAATTTGAAATTTTAATTTCATAATAAATTTGATTCGACTATGAGGTTTTTATTTTTTGATGGACTTGAATTTTGGCTTAAATGTAGTACTCGTCAAATCTATAATATCAACGGTTCGGATCCAATTTTTGGTATAGGGAATGGATTGGTCAAATTTAAGGAAGAAGAAAAATCAAGAGAGAAGATGAGGGCATATCGATCTTTTAATGTTGTATCAGTTAATATAGATGAAAAATATAACAACATGGGATCTATCTGCATAGTTCCAAAACCACAAAGGGTTATGTGCACACTTTTGAACAAAGGGGGTGTATTCGCTCATGACTCAAACATCAAAGGGTCAAAGTGGACTTTACCCATATTCTTAACTCTTGTAATTAGCCAATATTGGTGTCTTGGGAAACGTGGACACTACGACTACACATACGTGGTTAAAGATCAGACTGTCTAGCTACGTGGGGAGACAGCTCCTGATCACTCTAGTGCTGCAGCTGATCTTGCCCACACTGGAATGCAAACACCTTAAAGAATTTCCTTTCTGGAGATGATCACTCCTCTTTCACAGTAACAACCAAAGACTTTTAAAGCCTTTTCATTTTCCACGCAATAAAAGTCCATTTAATAGACAGCCAATTACATATACCATGACGCAATTAAGTCCAATTTGCATGCTATTTGGGGCATCTCAAAAGGGCATTTTGTCCATGATTGATCTGAAACAACCGCGGGAAATTAACAGACAGTGGTGGCCGGCCGGGGACATAAAATAATTATAGTTCTAAAATCCTAAAAACATGGTATGGTTTGGGTTTTGGGTGAGATTTTTTAGACTAATGAGTGAAGAGAGATATAAAGATGGAGAAAATTTATTGGACAGAAGTTTTGGGTTTCGGCTAGACCATTTTGCCCTCAATGAAGTGGCGTTGTTTCCAATACAAGGAGAAAGTTAAATATTTGAGAAGCAAGTCAACATGTAAAAGCTAATACTCCATTTGTCCCAAATTGCTCACCTTGTTTTTGAAAACGTGTATTTTAGAAAAAGTAATGTATTCGCACGAATTTTCTCTCAAAATTTTTGTAGCAATTTTAAAGATCACATTGACAAGAAAAAATTGTTGCAATTTAAAAAAAAACTCATAAATATGTTATTTTTGCATGCAAAATGAACGATTCCTAAAAAGGGCGAGCAATATGAGATGGAGGGAGCAATGTCTTAGGATCACTTTCTTTTTATCTTAATAATACAACATCACCTTTTTTATCTGCATGATTTTTTTTGCAAAAGTTAATAATGCCTCAAATTTTTTTTATAGATTATTGGTTCGTATCGACAAAAGAAATTAAAAAATTAAAAAAAGTTAATATAGATTATTGGTTCGCATCGACAAAAGAAATTAAATATTTTTTTATAGATTATTGATTCATATCGATAAAAGTTAATAATGCCTCAATTTTTTTTTTTTTTTTTTATAGATTATGGGTTGCACTGCATGTTGTTGTGAATTGCAATAGGCTACCTAATAGCAGTTAAAAGCATTTGAAAAATCTTGGGCCTCTCTTCTTGCCTCCCAGGGGCCTCCAAGGGAAGATGAGGGGTGGCCAAAATAGCCACCATATATAGTCAAGTCTATGGGGGCTTAGAACATTTATGGTGATCATAATTGATTGAAAGCTTCCAGTTCTTCTCAAATGCTGTGTAGTAGTTTGATATAATATTCCATCTTAATTGGCTGCACATGCCCTTTGATGTCGATCAATTTCGGCCACTTCTGCTAATTATTCTCATCAATGATTCTCGTTCTAGTCCAGACAACTGCAGAATTTTCACAAATCGAAAACATGTGTTGTAGATATTAAGATTATCATTGACCCGAGCCCAACGTCAAGTCTACCCCTCCATGCATGGTAAGTTGATTCCATGTTTATTGGCATTAATCTTGCCAACTCATTTGTGTAGATGTTCCCTCTCGGGCCTGTGGTGGCATATGATGGTCGAGGTATAGCTGTGCCAATCTCGTTGGGATGTCCGAGCCTTATGGTAAATGCATTGTTGGATCCCTAGTTCTTTTCATCTTTCTAATGTCTTCAAAGATTAATTAATAAAATTTCCCTTTAATTTACTAATTGATCAAAATACAAAAAAGACAAAAGAATAATTGAACATAATTATTAAGCCAAACAGGAACACACATATATATATATATATATATATATATATATATCAAAAGGGTAAAAATATCCCATGAATGGCAGTAGAATAAATATCCGTTGGATATGATGCCACAAAAAGCATGGTTTAGGTTGGAAACTGTCTCACCCTCACATTTGGGTGTCAATATTGTTGAGATGCTTCCTTATTATTGTGATGCCTCTTGCTCCTTATCCTTTAATCTTTGTACTTTCCTCAAAAATTAATAAATTCTCTTTTGCCGTTCAAAAAAAAAAAAAAAATAGAAAGAGCAATTGAGTTACTTTTGGGCGGCAATTCTTGCTTCCGGCCTAGAGGCTTCCAAGGGAAAAGCAGGTCCCCATTATCAAAAAGTCTACAAACACAACTTTAAAATAGAACACGGGAAACAACTGCCTTTGGAGCCATTCGATGCATGTAGTACCACATGTAAATTCACATTAATTGGGTTGGAAAACGGTAATTGATTTTCACACTTTATTTTTTAGCCTCATGTTATATGAATTTACAAAATTAATCTTTCATTTCTATAGTTTTTCACACTTAGAAAAGACAACATTATAAATTGACATCACAAGATGGTAAAAAGGAATGGTTATTAAAGAAGGCTATGAAAATCACTCTTTGGAAAATAGTGGAATTTCCAAGACATTGGAGAATAAACATCCTTCTCAAAATATTAACTTGCAAATTACAATCTAGCATGTCACACCCCACAAATGAGAAATAACCAGCTATGAACCACAAACCAAAGCTCGTAGATCATGCATCCTAAAAGAAATTTAATTATATTCCAAAGCCATGAACAACTAAACAACCAACTTTTTTTTTTTAATTAGGAACAACTCCAACCAAATAAATTCCACAAAAGTATGGGGCACAAACATCCTATAAACCAAATAATATCCAATGATCCAACGTTAATAAAAGAACTTAATATCTGACAAATATTTTGAATGCGAAAGCGATTATTAAAGTAACTAAGATGAGACACCCTAACGAGATCAATAAAAGGAATCCCCGAGACGCTGCCAGAGTCCTTGCCTAACTCCCCAACTTGCTTGAAAAAAAAAGTTAGAATAAATCCATCAGTTGACGAGGTCAATGAATAGAAAGTATGTATAATAAATAAAGTTGAAAGCGGGGATTAAAATAATTTACCATTAAATCATAATTTGACATACGAGGCATCCAGTATAATAATAAATTAATCAATAAAGCATTTAACCAATGAACATTCTTAGTGGTGATCACAACAATAACTCCATCAACAATGGGGAACCACAATCAAACAGTATCATGCATGGCCAAAATAAATCTCATCAAACTTGGATCCAATATCGAACTTATAGTCCGTGATACTTTTCCCTAAGACAATCTGGCGAAAGAAAGCCGTTGAGCATTGGGGTCACTGGCCTAAAACGGTCTTTTCTCCAGTGGCCAGGGTCACCAGCATGAAGAGGAATAATTTCCCTGGACTTGCGAAATAAATGTTCCCATTAATATCCACCAAGTTCTTACCAAAAAGAATATTAACAATTGATCTCAAAAAATTCATCGCATGCTAATATATAGAACTTATAAACAGTTTTGAGTCTCCGAATAATATTCATATAAATTTCTGAAGGAAATACTTTTAAGGGACACAGGAATCTTTCGAAAATACGTAACATACTTAACTACTCACCTAGGACCAAAGGTAATCTAACCGAACAACGCGAAATGAAGTTGACCTGAACAAAAGAATATTCTGAAATAATTAACCAATATGAATACTATGTTGGCCAAGTACTAACTAGGAAATAATGTATCAATGAACGACCCAATCCCCAATCTAGCTAACTAATTCAGTAGCAAACCGAAACTATAAAACCCAAACTTTAATTTTCAATTCCAACAATATGCCTCCCATGCAGCCACCTATTTCCCTTCCAAAAATCAATGTGTCCACACACCACATGTACGTATAACACACAATCAAGGCCCAAGGCCATTTCGTTCCCTTCCCCACTGTGAATAACCAAATTCATAGCCCATCGACCACGATCGCACCCATTTTACACAAACCATGACAGCACATGCACGCCTCCACCCAACTCACAACGTACGATTACCGAGCGACGAACACACTCTCTCTCCCAATACACTCACAACCACAAATAAAATCCAATATATAAATTCTATACCAGTGCTCAGTTCATGATCCCAATGTTTTCTTAAAGGGTAAATTTTATAAATGGTCCCTCTAGTTTGCATGAATTTTCATTTTCGTCCCTCTAGTATTAATTGTGTGACTTTTACCACTATAATTTGCATTTTGTCTCAATTTCGTCCCTCTCGCTTACGGCATTAATGAAACAAACGGAATTGGAGGACAAAATTGTCATTTTCTCTCATAGAGGGACTAAATTGAGATTTCATGCAAACTAGAAGGACTATTTCTATAATTTTATTTTTTATTTTTGTTTTGCAAATAAATTAAAAATACATTGTATGTAATAGATCTCTCATCTCATTTTATATCGAATAATCAAAATATGCTGAATTTTTACAAGTTTTTATTATATATATCACAAAAAATATGAGAAAATTCGAAAAGTAACCCCTATGTTAAATGTCTTGGTATTGTATTTTTTTTTCAATTGAATTTTCACTCTCGTTATTTTCTTTGTCATGTGATCAAAAAGAAAAAGTTATTCAATAGTATTTAGAAATCTTGTAATTGTGTTTAATTAAGCAATGAAACACTATTGAATATTAAGAGATCAAATACATTAAAATATGGGTATAAGTGTATTTATTTTGGGACTTAGGCCTTGTTCGGCTAAATAAGCCAATTGACTTATTTTTTTTGTCCTTATTCAATTTTTTTCGTATTTGTTAGTTTTTCGTCAATTTTTTGGGGATTATTGCATCGTCATGACAAGAGGAAACTAAAAAGTAAAAATTACAATCGGAACCTAATTTTTTTGAATAAAGACAAAAATAAGTCAATAAGCCAATTTTTTCGTATTTATTCAAAAAAATTGGATTTCGATCATAATTTTTTACTTTTTATATTCCTTTCATCATGACGATGCAATAATCCCCAAAAAATTGACGAAAAACTAAAAAATATGAAAAAAAAAATTGAATAAGGACAAAAAAATAAGCCAGTTGACTTATTTAGCAGAACGGGTTTTACTCATAAGATCACTCATATAACAAATAAACATGGATTTTGAACATTTTTTTTTATCGGATGAAAAAATAAGGAGATTATAAGAACATGATACAAAAACATTAGCTAAGAGGTTGATTTGTGTATTTTCTAATATTTTTGTAATGTGTAATGAAATATAAATTTTTTCAATATTGTTTGATTAACCAATAAAAATTAATTCAGTTGTCAAATACATTACTTATGATCTTTTTTATTTTATTTGCAAAAAACAAAAGTAAAATTTTAAAAATAGTCCCTCTAGTTTACATAAAATCTCAATTTAGTCCCTCTATGAGAGAAAAAGACAATTTTGCCGTTCAATTCTGTTTGTTTCATTGGCGGCGTCAAGGAGAGGGACGAAATTGAGATGAAATGAAAACTCTAGGGTTAAAATTGATGCAATTAAATTAGAGGGACGAATATGAGAACTTGTGTAAACTAGAGGGATCATTTATAAAAATTTTCCTTTCTTAAAAGAGGAGACAAAGAGAGACGAAGAACAAAATTAACTCAAGTGCACCCAGCGGAAATCTCTTCCAGCTGCAGCAGCTCTCTCTCAAAAAGTTCTCTCAATCTCTTATCACAAACGTTCTCTCCAAATAAAAATCCTACACGGTAAAAATAACTCTTAACTTTGTAAAACTACCCACTACTCCCTATACTATAGCTATGTAGCCAACTAACGTATTCTAAATAAGATTGACTAACCACATAATTTAATAATTAGACTTGTGCCCTCAGAACCACAATATCGCCGATAAAAATTATATCAAATATCTCTTTAAAAAAAATAATAATTAGGGCCCACACCATAAAACCCAATTCTCACCACGGGAAATATAAATATTAGTAAAAGAAAAGGTAGGGCGTAACACAGCATTTGTGCCGCATTGCTTCACTTATACACAAAACTAGATCCCATTCTTCTATAAATCTGATAACAGTGAAAGACATTTCCACATCTTTTGTGCGTTCTGTTTGTCCAGGGTGTTTTGCCTTAATAATTAAATCAGATGATTTTTTTGTTTTATTCAATTTTTTTCATTTGTTGATTTTTCGTCAAATTGTTGTGTTTTATTGGTTGGTCAAGAAAAAAGAAATCAAAAAAAAAAAAAAAGAACTAGATATTTTTTTTAAGGAAAACAAAAATAAAAAAAAGTCTATTTGTTTTGCATAATTTTTGTCTTTCGTGAAAGTTTGTTAGATTTTGATCATAATTTTAACTTTTTAGATTTGTTCTGTGAACATGAACCAATAATTCAAAAAATTGAAGTGAAACTATCAGTGACAGAAAAAATTTTGAATCAAAAGGTAAACATCACTTCGAGTTTGGAAGTTGAGATATGGAGCATTCATAAGGGCTTGGAAATTATATTGGAGAGGAAACTAGAGAACGTGAAGATAGAATCGGATTCCCTTATTGCTGTGAACCTGATCAACAAAGGCAATCCAAACCTACACCCCCAAAGCGTGATGATAAATGAAGCCCATCATCTCATGGATCGGACCAACACCACGATTGGCCATACTTACCAAACAGCCAACCAGTGTGTAGATTATCTTGCTCGATGGGGTGCTGAATAAGATGTCAACCTTGTATTCCTTATGGAAATGCCCACTGCTATGAGAGAGTTTGTGCTTAAAGATAGCCTGAACATTATGCTAGTTTTAGACTAGGCTTA
Organism: Rhododendron mucronatum var. ripense; assembly: GCA_019656295.1. NCBI lineage: Eukaryota > Viridiplantae > Streptophyta > Magnoliopsida > Ericales > Ericaceae > Rhododendron > Rhododendron mucronatum. Next base: position 719,873 of record BPLT01000213.1, read on the forward strand.
GTAGTTATTTTACTTCCTTGCACGTTATGCTTATTATGTTGATACTCTTGATGTGGTACTTTGTTTCGTAAGTTTTTATGAATTTCCGTTTGACCAGAAAAAAAAAAAGCATATCCCATTTTTGGACAGAACTCCGAGCTTAGGATAAATATGTCAATCATTGGGTACACTCGGAGTACCATGTGGTAATTTCATTTGGGTCGCTCCTTATCTCCCAACCACCCAATCAAATGAATGATAATGTTCCTGTCGAATAATTTGCCGTAAATTGTTAGAACTGGGAGTATCACGTAGGCAACATCACATGGTATTTTGAAAACGCTGAATAATTAATTCCTGGGATAAATGTCTCACGGATACGATACTAATGAAAGCATAATAGACAATGACAAATATGAATGGCAATAGGCCAATAGCCCAGTGGCAGAGCCAAAATCTTGACCCGAGGGCCCACTTAATAAACATATATTGTTTTTATCGGAATATGTACTTATTATGTCATAAAAATAGGAAACTGATTTTTGCGCTCTACTTTTTATAGGTGGCACTCCAATTTTAACATGAAGTTATTAGTAACTTTATGAACAAAGTGGAGCGCCATTAGTAAAAAGTGGAGCGCAAATATCAATTTTCTAAAAAAAATTATTTTTCAATACATTACATTTGTACATTGAAATGATTTTAGCCTAGTCCAATCATTTTATTTTTTTCTTTACACTATTTCAAGTTTCAACAGTCACGCGTTTATTTTTTATTTATGAAAGAAATTAAGAAATTAATGAGAATAAATAATAAATGGTTTTTATCAAATCAAACTAAAATTATGAAGATATAAGTAGTACATAGTCAGGTATATACACAATAAAACTTTTAAAACCCGACATAGTTCCGCCACTGCCAATAGCTATTGAATAATTTTGGGCTGCTCACTTCTGGCTTCCCAGAGGCCTCTAATTCGAAGGTGACCAATAGCCGCCGTAGTCAAGTCTATGCGGCCTTAGAATATTGATGATGATAATCAACGGAAACCTCCCAGTCCTTCCCACATGACCGTCAACATCGATGAATTTTGGCGAGTTCTGCAAATTGTTCTCATTGGTCGTCCTCCTTAATTATGATCCACACAGCTGTAGAATTTTTCCAACAATTGGAATCGTACGTAAGTCGTAGATATTAATTAGTACTCTACATGTTTGAGTAAATCGGTATTGATAACTGATTATAACTTTTGGAAGATTTAATGTGTGATGTAACTTTCAATTTATCTCAACCACGCGATTTACATGTATATGCGATAAACCATGTTCCTATAAGTAGTCCCCCATACAATGGAACTTTAAAGCTTTCATCCTTCTAAGCAACAACTGCCACTCCCCGCTTTATTGTCGTAAGAAACCAACCATGGCATCCGTACCTAAAAGAGCTCCCAATTTCCAAGCAGTTCACTCCATAATCATCTTTGTCTTTGTTATCATCCTAATTCCATTTGTCTATTCATCAGAATCCCCTATAGCTCGTGCTCCGCCTTCAACTCAAAAATTTGCAAAAGAAAGTGAAGCAGTCGCTCTCTTGAGGTGGAAAGCTAGCCTTGACAATCAAAGCCAATCTCAGCTTTCATCATGGAATGAAAGTAGTCATTGCACTTGGGTCGGAATTGGATGCAACGACGCCAGTGAAGTAACCAATTTAAACCTTGACAGTATTGGTTTGAGAGGTACGCTTTCCGGTCTTAACTTCTCTTTGTTACCTCATCTAGTGAAACTAGATCTGTCGAACAACCTAATATATGGGACCATTCCCTCTCAGATTGGTGGCCTTTCGAGACTCGCATCTCTCAATGTGTCCATCAATCATCTTTCGGGACGAATTCCTTTAGAAGTTGGGATGCTAAGATCTCTCATTGAACTTGATTTGTCAATGAATAATCTCACGGGATCCATCCCTACTGCAATAGGGAACCTGGAAAACCTCACTACATTGTTCCTTTATAAGAACTCTCTCTCTGGATCTATCCCGCAAGATGTAGGAATGCTAAGATCTCTCACTGATCTTGAATTGTCAATGAATAATCTCACGGGATCAATCCCCCCTTCAATAGGGAACTTGAGAAACCTCAAAACATTGTACCTTCATAAGAACTCTCTCTCTGGATCTATCCCTCAAGAAGTAGGAATGCTAAGATCTCTCACTGATCTTGCATTGTCAACGAATAATCTCACGGGATCAATACACGCTTCAATAGAGAACTTGAGAAACCTCACAGGATTGTACCTTCAGAAGAACTCTCTCTCTGGATCTATCCCTCAAGAAGTAGGAATGCTAAGATCACTCACTGATCTTGAATTGTCAATGAATAATCTCACGGGATCAATCCCCGCTTCAATAGGGAACTTGAGAAACCTAATAACATTGTACCTTTATGAGAACTCTTTCTCTGGATCTATCCCTCAAGAAGTAGGAATGCTAAGATCTCTCACTGATCTTTCATTGAATAAGAATTTTTTCACAGGATCAATCCCCACTTCAATAGGGAACTTGACAAACCTCATAACATTGTACCTTCATGAGAACTCTCTCTCTGGATCTATCCCTCAAGAAATAGGAATGCTAAGATCTCTCACTGATCTTGCATTGTATAAGAATTTTCTCACAGGATCAATCCCCACTTCAATAGGGAACTTGAGAAACCTCATAACATTGTACCTTTATGAGAACTCTATCTCTGGATCTATCCCTCAAGAAGTAGGAATGCTAAGATCTCTCACTCATCTTGCATTGTCAACGAATAATCTCACGAGATCAATCCCCGCTTCAATAGGGAACTTAAGAAACCTCACAGGATTGTACCTTCAGGAGAACTCTCTCTCTGGATCTATCCCAGCTTCAATTGGGAACTTGAGAAACCTCACAACGTTTAAACTTTTCAAGAACTCTCTCTCTGGATCTATCCCTCAAGAAGTAGGAATGCTAAGATCTCTCACTGATCTTGAATTGTCAACAAATAATCTCACAGGATCAATCCCCGCTTCAATAGGGAACTTGAGAAACCTCATAACATTGTACCTTTATGAGAACTCTCTCTCTGGATCTATCCCTCAAGAAGTAGGAATGCTAAGATCTCTCACTGATCTTGAATTTTCAAGGAATAATCTCACAGGATCAATCCCCGCTTCAATAGGGAACTTGAGAAACCTCATAACATTGTACCTTTATGAGAACTCTCTCTCTGGATCTATCCCTCAAGAAATAGGAATGCTAAGATCTCTCACAGATCTTGCATTGTATAAGAATTTTCTCACAGGATCAATCCCCACTTCAATAGGGAACTTGAGAAACCTCATAACATTATACCTTTATGAGAACTCTCTCTCTGGATCTATCCCTCAAGAAGTAGGAATGCTAAGATCTCTCACTCATCTTGCATTGTCAACGAATAATCTCACGGGATCAATCCCTGCTTCAATAGGGAACTTAAGAAACCTCACAGGATTGTACCTTCAGGAGAACTCTCTCTCTGGATCTATACCAGCTTCAATTGGGAACTTGAGAAACCTCACAACGTTTAAACTTTTCAAGAACTCTCTCTCTGGATCTATCCCTCAAGAAGTAGGAATGCTAAGATCTCTCACTGATCTTGAATTGTCAACGAATAATCTCACAGGATCAATCCCCGCTTCAATAGGGAACTTGAGAAACCTCATAACATTGTACCTTTATGAGAACTCTCTCTCTGGATCTATCCCTCAAGAAGTAGGAATGCTAAGATCTCTCACTGATCTTGAATTTTCAAGGAATTATCTCACAGGATCAATCCCCGCTTCAATAGGGAACTTGAGAAACCTCACAAAGTTGTACCTAAATGAGAACTTTCTCTTTGGATCTATCCCTCAGGAAGTAGGAATGCTAAGATCTCTAACTGTTCTTGAATTGTCAATGAATAATCTCATGGGATCAATCCCCGCTTCAATAGGGAATTTGAGAAACCTCACAGGATTGTACCTTCAGGAAAACTCTCTCTCTGGTTCTATCCCTCAAGAAGTAGGAATGCTAAGATCTCTCACTGATCTTGCATTGTCATTGAATAATCTCATGGGATCAATCCCTGCTTCAATAGGGAACTTGAGAAACCTCAAAGCATTATACCTTCACCACAACTCTCTCTATGGTTCTATCCCTCAAGAACTAGACAATCTTAGATATCTACAGATTTTTGACGTAGGCTACAACATGCTCATAGGTCGTCTATCGCCGAATATGTGTATCCATGGATCACTCGTGCATTTGGTTATTGCAAAAAACAACTTAACAGGTCGTATCCCAAACGGCTTGAGAAATTGTAGTGACTTATTTCGTGTCAGGCTTGATCAAAACCAACTAAATGGTCATATATCAGAAGTTTTTGAGGCACTCCCAAACCTTGTGTATCTAGATCTCAGTTATAATAACTTTTACGGTGAGATTCCACAAAAATGGGAACATCTATCAAATTTGACTTGCCTGAAGATCTCCAACAATGACCTTTCTGGAAACATTCCAACTAGCATTGGAAGTGCAACTCAGTTACATTTACTCGACCTCTCTTCAAATCATCTAGTTGGCGAGATTCCGAAGAATTTGGGAAAGTTGGTTTTGTTGTTCAATCTTACTCTTAGCAATAACAAACTTTCAAGCGATATTCCACCAGAAATTGGAAGCCTATCTAGTATTCAGCATCTTGACTTGTCTGGAAACAATCTTAGTGGACCTATTCAAAGGAAGCTCGGTGAGTGTTTGAAACTTCAAAACTTGAAATTGGGTAGGAATCGTCTCAATGAAACTATTCCTTATGAATTAGGAAAATTGCAGTTTCTTCAAAATCTCGATCTTGGAAATAATTTATTAATAGGAGAGATACTTCCAGGGATTGGGAACTTGAAAAGCTTAGAGACACTAAACCTCTCCCACAACTTGTTGTCCGGTTTTATCCCCTCGTCTTTCAACGAGATGTCAAGTTTAACTTCCGTTGACATATCTTACAATCACTTGGAGGGCCCTCTACCCAACACAAAAGCATTTGAAGATGCTCCCTTTCAAGCTTACCGTAATAACGATAGATTGTGTGGCAATAAAACTAGTTTGATGCCATGCTCACTGAAGCAAAGCAATGGAGATAAAAGGAGAAATTATAACAAAGTTGTGTTGTCAGTGGTAGTTCCTACGTTGGGGATTTTATTTCTTAGTGCTGCTGTGATTTTCCTGCTTCGTCGCAACGAAATGGGAGACAATGAAATCGAGCCAAATAGAGCAACTAATAGAGATTTGTTTGAGATTTGGAGCTTCGATGGAAAGCTGGTGCATGAAAACATTATCCAAGCGACAGAGGATTTCAATGACAAGCATTGCATTGGAGTTGGTGGATATGGCATTGTTTATAGAGCTGAGCTTCCAAGTGGTCAGGTTGTTGCTATAAAGAAGTTTCATGGTTCTGAAGATGGAGAGTTGACTAATCTAAGAAGTTTTACGAGTGAGATTCGTGCATTGACAGAGATACGACATCGGCATATTATAAGGCTTTTGGGTTACTGTTCACATCCAAGACACTCATTTTTGGTTTATGAGTTCTTGGAAGGGGGGAGCTTGGACAAGAAACTAAGCTGTGAGGATGAAGCACTTAGTTTGGATTGGCTTAAGAGGATGAATATTGTTAAAGCTTTGGCAGATGCCTTGTCATATATGCACCACGGCTGTTCGACCCCGGTCATTCATCGCGATATATCAAGCAAGAATGTTCTACTAGACTTAGAAGATGTCGCTTATCTCTCTGATTTCGGAACTGCTAGACTCCTAAACCTGCACTCATCAAATTGGACTTCCTTTGCAGGCACCTTGGGATATGTTGCTCCAGGTACTTGCTTAATTAGTTCATCTTAGCTACCAATATTATTGTCGTGTTTTTCTTTTGAATATGCTAATTCCTAAACCACCTTTACAATTTCTTAGGAGTTATTTTTTTCATGTTCTTTGTACCCCTCATTTCTTTGGGCAGAACTGGCATACACAATGGAGGTGAACGAGAATATAGACGTCTACAGCTTTGGAATTTTAACACTTGAAGTTATAATGGGGAGGCATCCGGGGGATCTCATCTCTTCTCTTTCATCATCAACTCTGGATTCCTCACCACCATTTTCTTATGGTATTTTCGTGAAGGATATATTGGATAAACGGCTCCCACTGCCAAGGAATCAATCAGAGGAAGAAGTGGTTCTTGCTGTGAAGCTAGCACTTGCATGCTTGCGCCTCAACCCGCAGTGCCGACCAACTATGCGCCAAGTTTCTGCGGCTCTATCGAAACGGATGTCAGGCCTGCAGAGCCCGTTCCTCATGATCACATTAGGACAACTACTTGATGACAATTGTCCAAATGCCTAAGTATTCGTGTTGTCCCCTCATTGCTTGGGTTTTGCTTCTCCATATTTCTACTTTGTGAGGTATATGTAATTTCCTAACATTGGCTCTAATATTTTTTTGGGTAAGTCTTTGGCTCTAAGGTTTTGCATTATATTCATAATATAGTTGTTTTTTTCTAGCAATTGAAACTTTGCGAGTTAATTTTGATTACTATATGTACTTTTAAGTTTTGGCATTCAAAATGAATGAACATAGCCACAGAATTATTACCTCATACACTTGGCCCTAACTCTAGGCGAATTTGCAGAGTTCAAATTTGGGCGCATTGTGGTGGGAATGATAAAGTTTTCCATGGATCAAGACAAGGGGAAGAGAGGATCAGTGCAAAGGCGGTGGCAGAGTTCACAGATTATATTCAAGCTACGGAGGAGGGAAGAAATGGAATGGAACCAGTCAAGCAGTGGAAACACAACAGGGGACGTTGAACACCAACATTGATGATGCATTTATAATGGAAACCGGTAGAGGGGGAGTGGGTTTTGTCGTGTGGCAGTGACCCGTTTGCAGAATTCGGGAAGGAATAATGTTATCTTGTAAGGTGATGCTAATAAGATCATTCATATGCTGCAAGGAAGGAGCTTGATCGATCAAGGCTGATTTGGATGTAATCATTCATTATACTTGAGCTTTATCTTCTTCTCTAAACTCTTGTTCTTCTAATTTTATTCCTCGCACGTGTAATATGGTGGCTCATTTATAGCCAAGTATGCTCTATCTCTCGTTTCTCTACTGACTTGTAATGGGGACTTGCCCACCTAAGCTCAGTTGGAAGTGTCTTTGGATATTTCTACTAATATGTAATGAATTAAGCCTGCCAAGAGAGATGCAAGAGTCAAATTTTGGTGTGATATTTGGGTTTACAATGTGGTGTTCAGGCAACAATGCGGGTTTTACGTAGAGTTCAAATTTTGCAGTTCCTGATTCAGCCCTCTAACTTTATCCCAGCTTCGTGCCGCTTGTGTCGGGGGATAGCTCTACCACGCGGTACTCCTAAACTAAATACAGATGGTAATGGCTGCCGTAATTAAAAAAAAAAAAGGCATTTGCGCAAAGGTTGTGTACTAGTTTCATAGCAATAGGTGGCATTTTAGCTAGCAATCTAAACTTGGCGAATTACTTTAAATGATTACAATCTAGGCTCGGTGTTCAAGTTTACGAAGGGGAGAGAGAGGGATTACATAGTCATATTTTGGCGCTGTATTCGGTCGTACACTGCTGTGTTTAGCTCGAAACAGTGTCGTTTCCTGTGTCTAACAGAAACCCTCTCCTGCGCCCTCTTGAATTCTAGCCTCATGAGCATGCTGAGTAATTTGGAGTTGGCCCCCTCAAATTTTAAATTTCAATTATTTTGCTATTCCAAAAAAAAAATAAGGGGTGCGGTGGTGGATTGTTGTAAGTACATTGTGTAAGCAATGACAGTGTGGTAATGTCAAGTGTGTACGTATGCAAGTGGAGAGCTGAGAATTTTAAGAGAGGAGAATCAAATTTAGGCACGGTGTTCAGGTTTATTACCGGGAGAATTTGTAATGGATTGGCGACGGCGAATGAACATATATACAGTAGAATGGAAAAGATTCCGAGCGTTGTGCCTCAACCATCTACAATGTCATAATTATTTGCCTTTTCGATTCTTCTCGTTGAAACACCAGTGCATAATTGTTTTCTCTTTCAATTCTTCTCGTTGAAAAACCAATAATCCATTAAAGTTTGGTGTAATACTAACAAACTCGATTTTTTTTTAATTGCAACAAAATGAAACTTTTGAGCTATATATGTTTGGAAATAGTGAAAGAGAAGGTAAAGGGAGGAAAATAATTAAGAGAGAAAGTAGAGGGAAAATTGGAGAGAAAATAGGAAGAAACTAGTATGGACTTACTAGCCTTTATCGTTACAATCTCCACTGTAAGTCTAGAAGTGTAGATACAAATGGCGGTCGGTAGAGTCTTGTAAATTTACTAATTCCTCTCATCAAGATGAATCAATAATCCATAAAAATTGGGCGCAAAACTAACAAATGCGAAAAAAAATTCAAATAAGGACAAAATTTCAAGATTTAAGTTAAGTTCATAGGAACGCAGCCTAAGTAGCTACTATAGCTCAAATAAATTAAAAAAATAAACTAGGCCTGATAAAATTCCATCCAAATTTAAATATTTGGATTTTACATAGAGCTTGTATAAAAAAAAAATTCTTTGTAGTGGGCTTGTGAAGAATCTCCTAATTTTAAAATAATTTTTTGAGTGGGTTTGTGAAGAATCAGCTCAATAAGATAAGTGTAGCTGCTCGATCCAATCTTCCAATTTTTCATTCAAATTAAAAGATCCAACAAGAATTGTTAGACTCGTGAACAATTCCCAGGTTTTTCATTATTTTTTTCCCTAGCTAGTCTCTCCCCTTGCTCTTCCCATAAGTCTTCTACCAATTAGTCTTTCCCAGGTCTTCCGATTAGTCTCTCCCCTTAGTCTTCCCAATTTAATAGGAAATGATTTGTAGATTGCAATAGAGTCCTCCATCTCGGTGGATGTCATTTTATACCATGAGAATAAAAGACGAATCTGAATGAAGAACTTGGAAAAACTCTAACCTGACCCGTAAAGAGGATTGAGTGTGAATTCTACGGCAATCATTTTGTTTTGTAGAACTTTCTTTGGTGTCACAGTTGAAATTCCTTTTTCGCTATCAAATACTCAAAAGCAACATAATAAAGGAACGAAAAGCAATAACAAGTGAACACAAGAATATACGTGGAAAACCCCTTAAAATTGGTAAAAACCACGGTAGGAAATCGAACCACTAAAAGTAATCATTGTGCAGTTACAAACGATTTTAATTAAACATTCATGAATCCTCACCAACTGACGAAAGATCAATTTGTCGAATCCATGTACACCGCACCAAGTGGTTGATTGCCGCACGCCTTGAATCCACAAGTCCTCCAATATACTTCTAGAATCCACCGGAAGAAAGTTTCAAGTAGTAGGAACAATGGTTGAAAAAGAACACTTGGAGTTTATGTAGAAAGGTTCATGATCATCGAATCATGTGTAACTCCAAGAGATAAGAACCATTCACCATTAGATATTACCCGGTATTAAAGACAAAGATGAATAGCTCTGCAATCTTCGGTCACTTCAAAATCCCAGCCAACTGTATATAAATAGATAGAGGCAAAATAATTGTCCAATTGCTAAGCACAGGTGATAACTTTTTCAGAATTGCTCAACCACTGAATTAAGCACGTTCCCTTATTTTCCCACTGATTGCAAGATCTCCTTTCCTTAGACAGCTGCTACGACCGCCGATTCCTCGTCGAAATGAATTTCCTTACAAATCTACTTTCCTTTCATCCTCTGTTTATCAATTACACAATATAATTGAAAGGCTTTCCTAAAACAGGTGCTCCAAACCAATAAGTTACAGCATAATTAAAGGGATACAAATCAAAAAAGATTTTGTCATGGGATCTGTCAAAATATGGACTTTACAATCTCCGCCTTTGGCACTTTCATGACAAAATAAACAAAGCACGATTAAACTATCCCTTAATAGATGGAGCACAATTGTGAAGAGCTGCAAACACAAATCTGGAAAAGATAATCGGTTAATTAATAAATTACTCCCCCTTTTTGTCACGAAATGACAAAGGTAGAGCATACAGAAATAAGCACCGAAACACGAAAATGATAGATAATAAGTCATTGAAAAGTTGAAACCATTTAAGTCAGACTAAAGAAGGCGAGAAAGCAACACCATAAAAACATAAGTCTAGAGCACAACCGCAAAAGGCCACATCGGGCATTTATTATAACATAAGTGAATTGAGCTGCAAATAGGGAACAACTGATGAGAACGGGTGGAAGTGAGGAGATTCCTCATCTCGGCCATGAATGTGGCAAACTGAGCGGCATGTTTGGCTTGGGCCTCTTGAAGCTCGAAAACATGAACACCTTGGCGCATTTGTTATTTGTGCATCACCGCAAGCAGTTTCCCTTGGTCAGCCAACTCCTCTCGTAAACGCCAATTGTCAACTTGCAGATCAACTAGCATATCTGTGGTGGAAGAGTTTTCCCCTTCAGCCGGATCATTTACATGGACACTAGTGTCATCGTCACTAAGTTCTGAAGCATGGGCAGCACTAATAGAGATAGAGTGGAGATTAAAAGGCTTACGTTTTTCAGTAGATAAATTATATTGATCTTCAGTGATACCCGGACAGTGACAAATTTTGGCAAGAAAGATAGACAAGACAACCCCATACGGGAGCTTTCCTTTCGGAGGATTACGAGGAGAGCCAAACTTAGCAATCTCAGAAAAGGCAATACGGCACCAATCAACTTTACGACCCAATCCAATAAATTGAAGAGCGAGACCCCTATAAGCATGGATGGAGGATGTGTGACTACAGGGCTCTACAGTAGCACAAAAAAACAGATTGAGGAGACGATAAGAACTATAGAGAACACCCTGCGAAATAGCATTCTTCTCCCAATTACGAGACGCCCCAATCAAAGTATAAGCAAATAGAGTCCCGAATGGCTAGAGACACAGTGCGCGAGTCACGAGGGTAGAAATACTCAGATAGGGGAGTCAAATTGACAATTTTACCAAGTGCTGATGGAGTAAGGGTAATCGACTAGCCACGCACAAAAGAAGTAATTGTTTCAGTGCTATAATCAAAAGAGGTGATATTATAGAAAAATTCTCGGACCATGGTTAAATTAACAGTGGCCTCGATCATAGCTAAGTTTTCCCACTCCTATTTTTTAATCCAACTAACAACTTCGTGATTACCTAAGGAGACGACAGAGACGACATCTACCTGACGCTCGAGGGCAATGGGTCGATTGCAAAATAACTCAAACTTTTCTTCAAACTCAGAGGAGGGAAACCGACGAATGGGGTTACGACGAGAGGCACGAGTCGCCATTGTAGTGCTGCAAAAATAAACCCAGGTATAAATGACATTAGTAAACATGAAAGAAGTTTCAAAGAAACTAAACCCCTCTTGACAAAGAACCAAAACCACAAAGCAAGCATACTTACTGTTCTCGGAATGTGAGGAAAGAAGGATGAGTCTGGAGTGTTGAGAAATCGGAACGGAGTGAGTGATTCTTATAGAGAGAGCGTGGGTTTTAATTTGGGAACAATGAAAAAGGAGTAAGGAAAATGTGGGTTTCCATAGAAGAGGAAGAGATCGGTAAAAACAAGGAAAGGTAAGCGAGAGAAAGACGATTTCCCGAATCCCCAAAACAGAGAAGATACGCACGAGATATGAAAAAGAAAAACAGGGGATTATAAGAGCATGTACACCAATATTAGGTAAAATACCTACTCAAAAAGTGCAATTTCAATTTTACCTATCACTTTTTTACATTCACACCACACCAGCCTCTTTATTCTTTCCTCTCTATTTAGTATTAAATATTAAAACAAATGGAGTAATGCAAGCTGCTGTAGAAAGAAGGAGGGAAAGGACGGAAGGGAGAGAAAAAGAAACAATAAAAAAAGATTTGCATGTGAACAGTGCCTCTCTAAAAGTGGAGAGGATTTTGCACAAATGTATTTTACCTTTCATTTTACCTATTCTGCTGCATGCCTATTTTTGTTCTTTTCCTCTCCAAATTAGAGAAAAAGCATTTTTACCTCATCTCATGTACATGCTCTAACACGTGATATGGAAGCTACGCAAAAAGTGGATATGCAATCGAGGGATTTTATTTTATTATTTTTTTAAAAGCTCTAGTAACAGCTGACTAAAAATACTCTGTTTGAAAAAAAATGAGCAAGACAAGCACATCAATCCAAGAGATGAACACCCAACCATGAGAATCAATAAAAAGCACTTCAATTTTTTGAAATGCATGAATGAACTTGTAGGTTTTCCAAGCATGAATAAATCTGGAATTAAGTGCAACATGCAATATGCTTCTATGACAATAGTGGGTGTGTGACACGTCAGAAATATTAAGACCACCATTTTCGGATACAAGATTTCTCGTGTTCCATGAGAATGGCAACCACCCTTTCTCCCACGAAGTCAAACCAGACATGATGATACGAATGACATCCCAAGGCCTAACAAACTCCCCCTCAACAAGTAAATCTCCCCCTCAACCAATGAGTATTTTGCCAAATCAATTTTTTAATGAATCTTCCAAACAAAGACACGTGTTTTAGTATTTTTACCCCACTGCCTTTTGACACGAATTTTGGAAATAAGAATACCTCATACCCAAACCCCGGTTACTAACCAACACGGAAGCCTTCACAAAGTCTATTCATTTTGTGACACGAACGCTCAGAGGGAGAGTGCCTCACCCCAATTGTTCGGTACTCGATGAACGCCCGGATAAGCATTAAGATCACACACGTAGACTCCTTTTTTTTTTTTTTTGTAAGACAAAACCAAGAGAGCAACGTATCAAACCAAGATGCCAAAAGGTCAATCGCCGAAGAAACAAAATGAGGCATTCCAATGGACATGAGAACCAACTATCCAAACTGAATAATCTTTCTAATCTTGACGTGGAAATGTGGCGATCATAGAGGCATAAGGCATGATGCAGTTAATGTCCTAATATAGCGCATGAGTGGAGAACAACAAGAAGTACTCATGCAGTTGAAAGAAGAAAAACAGTGCATTTATGTGAAACCCATGGATGATTACTCACACCTTAAACACATGCTACATCCAACACAGAATTTTCATTGTTTTTTTTTTTTAAAAATGGTAAAACAGAGAAATGAGTATCAAAATAAATAACAAAAAAAACAAACACACTAGACTACTTGACGGAAGAACCAACTCAATCAAGGAGACATACCCCAACCGACTTGCGGAGATAATCAAAGCGATGGAAGTCAAGGGGTTTGGTGAAAAGATCAGCTTTTTGATGAGTAGTGTCAAGGTATTCAAGTGTGACCGTACCATCTTCTACGAGATCTTGGATGAAATGGTGACGAATATCAATGTGCTTTGTGCGAGAGTGTTGCACAGGATTTTTCGAGATGTTAATAGCACTTGTGTTGTCACAGTAAAGAGTAATGCATTCTTGAGGTAACCCGTAGTCGTCCAGCATTTGTTTCATCCATAGAAGTTGTGTACACGCACTACCCACCGCGATGTACTCTGCTTCGGCGGTAGAGAGGGAAATAGAATTTTGTTTCTTACTTAACCATGCTACAAGATTATTCCCAATGTCAAAACATCCTCCGGAAGTACTTTTACGAACATCAGCGCACCCAGCCCAATCAGCATCAGAAAAACCAGCTAAGTTCGAATTAGTATCTTTAGATAACCAAATACCATAACCCATGGTTCAGCTAATGTATTTAATAACACGCTTAACTGCTGTAAGATGAGACTCTTTAGGATCGGCTTGGTAACGGGCACAAACTCCAACACTAAATGCAATATCAGGCCTACTTGTAGTCAAATAGAGGAGACTACCAATCATGCTACGATAAAGAGTTTGATCTATAGAGACGCCATCTAAGTCTTTAGACAATTTTGTAGTAGTGCTCATCGGTGTGCGAGAGTGTTTAGCAGAGTCAAGACCAAATTTCTTAACTAAGTCTGAGGCATACTTAGTTTGAGATACAAAAATCCCATGTTCAAATTGACGTACCTGTAACCCGAGAAAAAATGTAAGCTCCCCCATCATGCTCATCTCGAACTCGCTTTGCATAAACTCAAAAAATTCATTTACAAGAGCAGGAGATGTGGACCCAAAAATAATATCATCCACGTAAATTTGAACTACAAGTAAATGCTTTCCCTTATGCTGGACAAAAAGCGTTTTATCGACACTTCCTCTAACAAAGTCTTTACTTAACAGAAAAATTGTCAACCTCTCATACCAAGCTCGGGGAGCTTGTTTTAAGCCATAGAGAGCTTTGTTTAAATGATACACATGATCAATTTTGTGCGGGTCTTCGAACCCCTTAGGTTGAGAAACATAGACTTCTTCTTTTATGACACCATTGAGAAAAGCACTCTTAACGTCCATTTGAAATAATTTAAAGCCCAAAAAACATGCGACAGCTAGCATAATACGGATAGACTCTAGCCTAGCTACATGAGCGAATGTTTCATCAAAATCAATTCCTTCAACCTGTGTATCCCTGAGCTACTAGACGAGCTTTATTTCTAACAACAATACCCTGTTTGTTAGATTTGTTCTTAAAAATCCATTTTGTACCAATAATATTAGTGTGCGGGGGTCTTGGAACTAATTCCCAAACATTATTACGCTTAAATTGATTTAACTCTTCATGCATAGCATCAACCCAGCACTCATCAATTAAGGCTTCTTTAATATTTTTTGGCTCAACTAATGAAACATAACAAACATACGATACCTCATCTCTGAGCTGTTTGCGAGTTTTCTTCGGGTCTGCAACATTTCCAATTACCTGACTCGTGGGATGATTGAGCTTTACTCAAGCTATTGGGTTCAATGGCTCATCGTGACTTTCACAATCTTGTTCATCATCTTTGCGCTCTTCTTCTTTTGAAATATGTGTATCTTCATCACTTGAATTTTCCTCTACCACATCACCTGTGTCCTGATCACTTAAAGTCTCATATACATCATTAGAGATAAAATCTGCTTCATTTAATGGACTTTCATCAACAACTACATTTATGGACTCCATAACACTGCGAGTACGGTTATTATAAACTCTAAATGCTCTGTTGTCTGTGCAATAGCCTAGGAAAATTCCTTCACCACTTTTAGAGTCGAACTTACCTAAGTGTTCCCTAACTCTCATGATAAAACACTTGCTACCAAAAGTCTTGAAGTACTTAACATTTGATTTTCTACCTTTCCATAGCTCATAAGGTGTGTTCATCGTACCTGGTCTAAGATAAACATGATTGATCACATAGCAAGCAGTATGAACTGCTTCGGCCCAAAACCTACGAGCAGTTTTCTTAGCATGTAGCATTACTCGTGCCATTTCCTGTATCACACGATTTTTCCTCTCAACCACACCATTTTGTTGTGGGGTTTTAGGAGCAGAAAACTCATGACGAATATCGAGTTCATCACAAAAATTAGCATATTCTGAATTTTCGAACTCTTTTCCATGATCTGAACGAATACAAGAAATACAACCAATTTTCATTCCCTTCTCATTCTGAATATGTTTAACAAGAACTTTAAACATAGATATCGTCTCGAATTTTTCACGAAGAAAGCTCACCAAAGTAAAACGAGAAAAATCATCGACGACAACAAAAATATATTTTTTACCTGCAATGCTTTCAACTCTGGAAGGACCCATCAAGTCCATGTGAAGGAGTTCAAGGGGCCTCTTAGTAGCTATCCCAGTGGTCTTTTTGTGAGCTACCCTGGTTTGTTTACCGAGTTGGCAAGGACCACAAACATGATTTTTCGGTTTGCTGAGTTTCGGCACACCTCTAATCAATTCACGTTTAGTCAGCATAGATAAGTCCTTATAATTAATGTGACCAAGACGTTGGTGCCAAAGGTCAGTGTCGCTTAATGTAGTAGAGTGACAGGTTATTTCATTAGAAGGAAGTATACCATAACAATTATCATCAGTACGAGTACCATGCATAACACTATTTCCTTCTTTATCCAAAATATAACAGTCATTTTTGGAAAATCGAACTTCGTGATGAGAATCACACATTTGGCTTATACTAAGCAAATTAGCTTTTAATCCGTCCACATATAGTACATTGTCAAGGCATGTTATTCCAGGAGCTTGTATGGTTCCTTTACCAACAACTTTCGAAGTGTTTCCATCACCAAAAGTCACTATACCTCCGTTATAATTTTCAAAATTAATAAACACGGACTTGTCTCCAGACATATGACGAGAACAACCACTATCAAGATACCACACATGAGAATTACGAGCCTTAAACGCAGTGTGAACAAACATACAGCTCAAATCTCTTTTTCTAACCCAAATCTGTCTAGTTGAAATTTTACTCAAGTTCTTTTGATTTTCAAACAATGGTTTTGACTGCAAACTCCTTACCCTTTTATATTTATCATGACTAGACATACCATTTATATTGCCATTGTTGGTAGCATTTTTAGAGTGACGAAAACCTTGAGGATACCCATACAATTGAAAACATTTTGGTTTAATGTGTCCTTTGACTTGGCAGAAATGACAAGTGGGAATGAATCTAGTAAACATGCCTTTTTTAATGTCATGAGTCTTTCCAAACATATTTTTTGCATTATCCGTACTATGGGGTTTGAGCTTTACCTTCTTTGATTCCGACTCATTTGCAATACCTCCGAATGTTTTTGAGGACGAAGCTTCATAAAAACCAAGCCCTGTTTTGTCAGTTTCTGGTCTTTGTATACTCAGAATCTCGTCCAATGTCTTTGACCCTGTATTCAAACGCTCAAATAGAATATTAGCTTTATCAACCTCAGCTTTTAGCATAATTATTTTTCCTTCTGAGGCGGTATTTAACTCCGCCAAGACTCTATTTTTATCTTGAAGACTCTTAACCTCCTGACACAAACTATTCTTTTCACACGTGACATTGCTCAACAATCCTTTTAATTCTTCCATTTGAGTTTTAAAAGTCACTAACTCCATGTTAGACTTGTTATAATTCTCTGCCATTTTCAAGTTTGACTCATTAATTTTAATACTCTCCTTAAATAGCATATTGTAGGATTGCTTTAACTCATCGAAACTAAACTCCTCATCCCTTCCCTCATTCTCACTATCGTCTGAGGATTCATGATCACTAAGATTCGACTTTAAAGAAGCCCCAAACGCCATAAAGTTAGTGTGATCAACTTGTTCTTCTTCGGAGTTATCAGACTCACTATCATCATCCCAGGTTCTGTTGGCCTTGAAGTTAGTCTTTTTCTTTAATTTATTTATGCATTCATGAGCAACATGACCATAACCTTGACACTCATAACATTTAGGGCCTGCAGGAAGACCTTTTATCCCTTTCTTTTCTTTAGCACTCGAAAACTCACTTTTTCCTCTATTTCCGAATTTCTTATTCCCATCACTATCAGTCACTTTTTTCTTGAAAAATTGTTTGAAATTTTTGGTAAACAGCGCCATAGCTTCAAGATCATATTCACCATCACAATCAGAATCCCTAGACTTACTTTGAGAGCTTGAAAAGCAATCGACTTAGCGGAAGGTTTAATTTTCGATTTTTGGGACTCAGGTTGTAACATATCAGCCTCATAAGTTTGGAGGATACCTACCACTTCTTCAACAGATTTTTCATTGAGCTTACGCTTACCCTCAAGCATTGTGACCTTCATCTTAAATCTTTCTGGCAAGGATCTCAAAATCTTTTTAATCACCCTAAATGGAGGAATAGGCTCATCGAGGGTTTGGCAACTATTGACAACCGCAATCAATTTAGAGTAAAATTGATTAAACATCTCGTCTTCTTGCATCCTAATTATCTCGAATTCAGTAGTATGTCTTTGCAACTTAGATTGTTTTACCACATGTGTTCCTTCATGACAAGTTACTTGAATGTCCCATGCCTCTTTAGCAATCTCGCAATTTGCTATCTTACGATGTTCATTAACATCAACAGCACTATATAATATGTCTAAGGCACGATTATTAGCTTGTAAAGGAGCTTTTTCGGTGGCACTTAATTCAGACGTAGCTTTAGGGACCTGTTTTCCTTCTACTGTTTTCATAGGACAACTATATCCATTAATGCAAGAATTCCAAATTTCCTCATCCACAGACCTCATGATAGCCTTTATTCTAGATTTCCAATAATCAAAATTTTCACTATCCAAAATAGGTGTGCGACTCGACGGATGATTCATGTTAGTGTTCATATTCATTATTGCTACAGATCCGCTCTAGGACGAAATCCAAAAAAAAATGAGCGACCCGCTCTGATACCAATTGAAATTCCTTTTTCGCTATCAAATACTCAAAAGAAACATAATAAAGGAACGAAAAGCAATAACAGGTGAACACAAGAATATACGTGGAAAACCCCTTAAAAAGGGTAAAAACCACGGGAGGAAATCGAACCACTAAAAGTAATCATTGTGCAGTTACAAACGATCTTAATTAAACAATCATGAATCCTCACCAACTGACGAAAGATCGATTTGTCGAATCCATGTACACCGCACCAAGTGGTTGATTGCTGCACGCCTTGAATCCACAAGTCCTCCAATATACTTCTAGAATCCATCGGAAGAAAGTTTCAAGTAGTAGGAACAATGATTGAAAAAGAACACTTGGAGTTTATGTAGAAAGGTTCATGATCATCGAATCATGTGTAACTCCAAGAGATAAGAACCATTCACCATTAGATATTACTCGTAAAGTTTGGGAGATTGTAATGGTGAATGGTTCTTATCTCTTGGAGTTACACATGATTCGATTTGTCATCCCTGTTAATGTTAATACTCAACCCCTCATGAGGGCGAGAGGCTATAAAGTTTGGGAGATTGTAATATCTCATCCCATATTGGAAGTCTACATAGATAATCTTTGAAAATCCTAGATCCTCTAGGTTTAAAGATTTGCTATGTCTTAATCACAATCAATGATTCACCATGCGATAAACAAAATCAATCTCACAAATGGAATACAAACAAATAACGAACACCAAGATATACGTGGAAAATCCAAAACGGTAAAAAAACCACCGAAAGGAATCAAACCCTACTAAACACGAGGTTACAAGAACTCTCACGATAAGTTTGAATTCCACAAACCTAAACCTAAACGCTCTTGCCGAATCCACGTACACCTCTCTAAATGTTTGACAGCCACTACCTTGAATCCACAAGCCTTCCGTTTGCCTCCCGGAAATCCATCGAAGGACTTGAACTTGCCTAGAAATCCTCCTTAGCGTTTTTCTCAAATAAGTTGAAGAAGATATTGAAACCTCTTGAAGATGTCTTGTATACTCAATGACCCATCGATCCCATTGTACTCCAAAATTCAAAAGAATAAAAGCCCTCCTTTTCAATATTCCGCACAAAAAATGATATGAAGTTGCTGTCCCTGTTCGTGTGACAAAAATCCTCATAGACTTGTCTTTTTATATGAAGACCAGCATTCCTTTTTGCCTCACGTAAATTGAAGGCTACCACCACTAAATGTGCCAATAAATTGGAAAGTTAATCTCATGCATTTGTTAGACAAGGAGGAAAAGATCCGGCTTAATCTGTTTTTCGTTCGTAGCGATTCTTTCCACACACAATCAAATCGTTCCTATTTTATCTGCCTAATTTGCTTACTCTCAATTACATAACAAGATTTCTTTCACTTCTTAAATAGACACTCTAGAAATAAAATAAAATAAAAAACAACTCGACAAATAGGGATACAAATAAATGCATGTGTGTTTTGTCTTTGAATTTGCCAACACAGAGAGACCGTGGCCCGTGGTCCTAACAATCTTGAAGATATAACAAATCTTGTAGGCTACTACTAATACCTTGGCTTTAAACTTTTGGGCCATACGGTATGGCTTGTGGAACATATTGGGCTAGTGATGCAAATGCCTAAGCCGCAGAGTATCTTAGGCGTTTTAAGCCTAGGATAGCAAAATCGTAATTGTGCGATGGGCCCATATGGTTCGATCCGAAACGGTCCAATGGTCAAGGCCATGTGTCGTGTGTTTTTTAGTCGTTTAAGGCCTTTTTGGACTCCGAAAGCCCAAATTTACCATTTAAGGAATGATTTGACTTAGGTTGGAACGACCAATTTATGGGAAGTAGTGGAGGCCTTTTCCCCTGCTAGCTAGTGCAATAAGTTCGGCCATGAAGTGTTAGACTAAATTAGACTTGCGCCATGAAGCTTGTCTGGTGTCTGTTAAAAAGCAGAGATTATAGAACTCTTCTTTTCGGCAAATGAATGTGTGGTGCGCTACAACACCTATCCTCTTTTGGGACGTATGATAATTGATATGCACCGTACCCTTCAATAGTTATTACAAAAAAAAAAAACAGTTACCACAAAGATGTGTAACATTTCAGTATAAATAGGCGTATTAATTTTGACACCTATTAAAATGCTCAGTGTTCACCAAAACAAGCTGTAACATTCTTAGAAGGTGTAACATTCGCTGAAAGTTGGAGGTGTACTGAAGCATTTCTCTTGTTTTGGATTTTATTTGTGTTATTCTTTAGGGAATGTGGAGAGTTATGGTCGAAAGGTTTGGTTGCCCAAGACAACTGCCACAGGTCGACAGCATAAAATAATATTACTTGCTCATGGAGTCTTTTTCACTTCACATTTGTGTGGACTCAAACACTAACGCTGTGGAGCCCCGGCTACTTGGACTCGAACATTAAGCCTGAAATCACCCAATCAGTACAACAACCCAATGAGCACAAAATGGCACCTTTCCGTAGTAGCTGTTAAAAGCAATTGGATAAATGAGCTGATTAAAGGTGACCACAGAGTCAAGTCTATGCGGGTCCAGGTAAAAGATGATAATTCACTAAAAGCTTCCGACTTTTGCATATGTGATAGACCATGTTCCTATAAATACTCCTCCGTACGATCAAAATTTGAAGCTTTCATCCTTCTATACATGCAACAACTGCTACTCCTAACTAGTTTGTCATAAGAAACCAGCAATGGCATCCGTACTGAAGAGGGCTCCTATTTCCAAGTAGTTAATTCCATATTCATGTTTGTTTTTGTTATCATCCTTCCATTGGTCTCCTCATTTGATTCTGCTACAGCAAAAGAAAGTGAAACATTCGCTCTCTTGAGGTGGAAAGCTAGCCTTGACAATCAAAGCCAATCTCTCCTTTCATCATGGAACGAAAGTAATCATTGCACTGGGGTAGGAATTGGTTGCAACGAGGCCAGTAAAGTAACCCATTTAAACCTTGACAGTATTGGTTGGAGAGGTACACTTTCCAGACTTAACTTCGCTTTGTTACCTCATCTAGTTAAACTTGATCTGTCCAACAACTTAATATATGGGACCATTCCCGCACCGATTGGTGGCCTTTCGAGACTCGCATCTCTTAATATGTCCACCAATAATCTTTCGGGAAGAATTCCTTCAGAAGTTGGGGTGCTAAGATCTCTCATTGACCTTGATTTGTCAACGAATAATCTCATAAGCTCCATTCCCACTTCAACCCTACCTGGAAAGCCTCACAACATTGGACCTTTTCAAGAACTCTCTCTGTGAATCTATCCCTCAAGAAGTAGGAATGCTAAGATCTCTAACTAGTCTTGGATTGTATACGAATAATCTCACTGGGTCAATCCCTGATTCCATAGGAAACTTGGAAAAGCTCACTCTATTGTTCCTTAAACAGAACTCTATCTAGATTTATCCCTCAAGAAATAGGATTGCTAAGATCTCTCATTAAACTTGATTTTTCGAAGACTAATCTCATGGGGTCCTTCCCCCTTCCATTGGGAACCAAGAAAATCTCACAACATTGTCCCTTTCATGGAACTCTCTATCTAGATCTATCCCCGTAGAACTTGACAATTTTAAATATCTACAGGCGCTTCGAATGAGCTCCAACAAGCTCACAGGTCGTCTATCGCAGAGCATGTTCGTTCACGGATCTCTCATAAATTTGGTTGCAGCAAATAACTATTTAACAGTTCATCTCCCGAATAGCTTGAGAAATTGTAGTGAGTTGCGTCGTGTTCGGTTTGATCAAAACCAATTGACGGGGCATTTATCAGAAGTTTTTGAGGCATTCCCAAACCTTGATTATCTAGATCTCAGTCACAATAATTTCTATGGCGATCTTTGGCACAAATGGGTACAGTTTCCCAATTTGACTAATCTAAATGTTCTACTTTCTACGCTGTTTCTACAAATTCTCAATAGTCTGTTTTTTCTCTTCCTTGTACCCCTCCTTTCTATGGGCAGCACTTGCATACTCAATGAAGGTGAGTGAGAAGTTAGACATCTATAGCTTTGGAGTTTTAACATTGGAAGTTGAAACAGGGAGGCATCCTGGAGATCTCATCTCTTCTCTTTTTTCGTTATCTTTGGATTCCTCACCACCATCTTCTTATGGTATTCTGCTGAAGGATGTGTTGGATAAACGACTCCCACTGCCAAGGAATCAGGTGGAGGAAGTCGTTCTTTCTGTAAAGCTAGCACTTGGATGCTTGCACCCCAGCCCGCGGTGCCGACCAACTATGGAACAAGTTTCTGTGGGTCTATCCAAACAAAAGTCAAATCAGCATAACCCATTCCTCACGATCACATTTGGACAACTACTTGATTACAATTGTACAGATGCCTAAGTATTACTGTTGTCCCTTCACTATTTGTGTTTTGTTTCTCCATTTCTCCCCTCTGCTTTCTAACTGGCATTTGCCTTTTTTCTAGCAATCTAAACGGTGCGAATTCGTACTATATAATAAGCAAAGTGTGCGTTTGTGAGGAAAGCTGTAAGACTGCCAAGTGGCCGGCTTTACTTGATTGGATATACGATTGAATCATTAAGTTAGTTTTCAAAACAGATTTGCAAAATTGTATTACTCCTTGATTATTGGCCAGCAGAGGTAATTTGAAGTTTTTAAAAATATGTGAAAAGAATACTACTATTTTTAGCAGGATTATATTTGTGGGGATCAAGGTTTAGATAATAAGGTTTAACTTCCAAACAAATATTCATTCCCTAAAATTTAAGTCTTGTCTCCTATAAATTTCATTTTCACTCCTCTCCTGTTTATTCATTTCAATCTTCGAAATTGTTTCTCTATCTACATCTGCCATTGCTATAGTCGAAAAGAGACTTCTCCTCTTCTAATTATACATCCAAATTATATGGTGTTACTACGTACCATCCCTTTGAGACTTATCTCATACATGTACAAAATCTTTTGTTGGTCTTAGAACTCTAACATGTGACTATTATATATGCAGGCGATTATGAACGGGTGAATGAAAAACTGAGAGGAAGAATTGGATCACGAGAAACGGTATCATTTTGTCAACAACTCGTCAATGCCAACCCCAAAAGTAAAACCAAGAAAAGTGCGGCCATTGAAACCACCGTCATCTCTAGCAACAATGATTCTATAAGTATCTTTTCCTTCCACTGTTAAGTTAGCAGACCATATATTCAGAGACTTTTTCTATCTTTTTTACTTCTTTTTTTTCCTCTGTTAAAGTTGAGATGTGCATTGGCACTAGCTAGAGTGTTGAGTCCGCGTTTACTTTGGGGAATTAAGAATCGGACAGACTTAACTATATATCGAGGATGCCATAAAGTTGTAAAATGTATGTGACATGACCGAGGATGTCGAAAATGAGTTACCTTTGATAACTCCATTTTCCCTGCTTTCGAATTTTGTCGAGCTAAAGCAAAGGCTTTGTTCGGTTAACCGTTTAGTTTTAGTTTTAATTTTATTTTTAATTATTATCATATTTCTTTTTTCAATCATTATACTATTTTTTCAATTATTACTTTCTCATCTTTCTTTATCTCTCTCCAATTATTACCTCTATTTTTAATCATTACTCTATTTCTCTTTTCACTCACTACCAAAATTAATCTAAACAAAACTCCCTCACTACCAAAAACTAATCTAAACTAAACTCTGAACCAAATACAACAAAAATAACTCACTCACTACCAAAAACTAATATAAATTAAACTTTCAACCAAATACAACAAAAGTATTGATTACTTGTTGATTTCCATAAGCTGGATACTTGTGATATGATACATTTTGAGCAACTTATAATGTACCTAGACTCGGGCTCGAGACAAGCTGAGAAGTGTAGGCTCGAGATCTACTCTCAACATAATTCCCAAGCATTGTCAAGAATCAGCTCACAGCTTGGTAACAGACGTTGAAGGAATGGCCCTCACTTTATAGAGTGTTGTGCGTTGCACACAGGCGTAAATAGCCGATGTGGGACGGGAGAAAAAACATGTTTGCTTGTGTTCCTTTGTCTAAATTAAGCTTACCGTTGGAGAAAACCAGCTCCTCGTGCTGTCATGCGTTGATGCCTAAGTACTACTCCCTCCGTCCCTTTTTTTGTGTCCAGTATTCCATTTTGGGCTGTCCCTTAATAAGTGTCCATTTTGTAAAGTTAGGGGGGTAAAAGTTGGTGCATTGTCTATTTTGTCCCTAAACGTAGATTTCATTTTGAAAAGTTAGTGAGTAAAAGTGTAATGATGATGGGTAAGTAAGGAAAGTGAAGGAAAAAGTTGATGTGAAAGGTGTAATGATGATGTATTTTTAATAAGTTGGAGTTACGAAACAGGACATTTAAAAAGGGACGGAGGGAGTACCACTTTGATGGCATTTGAACAGTGAATACACACAAAGTATTCATAAATAATTATATATATATATATATATACACACACACACACACACAGAGTGCGATTTCAGGGACAACTAATTAGACACATAAAAAAATACCTCATAGTTTCCGATCAAATTTTAATGATCTGAGCTACTCAATGTAATCAGAACGTGATCTTCAGAGTACCCGCGAAAAATCAGCCAAAAAAAAAGACCGGAAAGGGGTTTAATCTGAGCAGTTTTTAACTTATTTGATGAACGGTTCAATTAGAAACTGTTCAAAACAAGTACTTCCCGGTTATATATTTTGCTAATTTCTCGCGGACATCCTTAGAATCACATTTTGCACATATTAAACGGTTCGAATCATAAACTATGAGATTAAAATTTGGGATGTCTTTTTAGGTATTTAATTGGTTATCCGCGAAACTTCCGATCAACAAAGGCA